>CP139508.1:217051545-217657657 GCA_021014915.2 Artemisia tridentata subsp. tridentata
ATTTGCAATAGTAGTGTTATAATGTATCATTTTATCATAGATGGGGTTTATGAGTAAGTTGCATAGTTATATACAACTTACATTAATTAACAGTAGCAGCAAGCGGGCAGTTGTCTCGAATGATGATTAGTCTCAACCTGGAGCAGATCCTTTGATGAGGTAATGTTACTACCCAATAAAGTAATTTATTGTAAACGAAAATGGAATACACTTCTTGATGCCATCGTTAAACTATCCTTTAGATAATTAAATGATTAAATTTGTTTGTGACCATATTGATGAGACATGTTTAGCCGTAGATTAATGCAAGTTCTAATTAGTGTTGTGTAGACCAGCGGGTAACAACGACAGTCCCAAAAAGAAATGAATCTGAAGTCATCAGCTTACGCTTTTTCCCATCCTTGATTGCTTTTCTGATTTTGAGATTGGAGTGGATCCTCTACTATATATTTGCACAAAACGGAGCAGTCTTAAGATTTTGGATAGTAGTCTGTAGCACTTGTGAAGCTCGTATTTGAGGGTTTTGATTTATGTTGCAATGTGGTCTTTAGTTGAAGTTATTTCGGTTTGTTAACTAAATGTTGAAATCTTTGATCGAAGTTATTTGTATTGGGAATACTATTGTGTATGGTAATGAATTGCAATTGTGAAAAAAACCTTTATTTATAATTAAATTTTGGAAAATTCAAATTTTTGTACCATTTTTTTTTAATCATATTTATTAACTAGAATTGTTGAAGACTGGTCAAACTAGTCCTAGGACCACCACCCAACTAACAGTGTTAGATCGCTTAATTGTTATTTTCCCCGATCTTAGTAAGCATTAAAAGATCGTTGTGAACTGGAAATCTATATGTGTAATCCCCTCAAGATCAGATCACCCTTAGTTAGAGTGGTTGGTTACGATCTTTATGAGGCTTTCTAACCGATCTTATTATTTATATATGTGTCATGACGAATATTGAGCAAATGGTAACAAGATCTTCTTCTTTGTACCCTTCACCCTATGTTTAGGTACCGTCACTTTGGCCTGTGTTTATATCCCTTGCAACTGTCATTTATCTATGCAGACTCTTATGTTGATTGTGTTGAATTGTGGTTTAATAAATAAAAACTAAATTTCTAGTATCGAACCCGAGACCTCGGTGATTGTCACACATTAAACAAATGAGTAATAAGGAATAATATTAAATGTATTTTATATATTTATTATTCGCACGAGAACTTAACGACCGTTAGTGTTTTCCGTTAAAAATGACATAAACGACCGTTTAAAACCAAATTAGGGAAAAGAAGTGTTGTGTATAATTAGGAAACAAGGAAAAATCTAGAACCCTCTTCTGGGGCATTGTGATCGCCGGCCTATGGTTATGCCGACCATAGGCTTGCTTTTCCTCCAAGATTTCTAACAAGTATATAAACAAAACACAAGGGTAATTGTTTGGTTAATCTTTTGTGTCACACAATTATCCCCTAAAGTCTTTTCTTTCCTCTTGGTTTGGTTCTAAGCCTATTCGAACAAACACTTTCTCAAAGAGTTGTTTGGATCGTTATTTTTTGTATAACAAAAATTGTACTTGTGTTTTTACTTGCATAAACATAATACGGTTTAATTTTGTGTGTACAAGAAGGGAAAGGGAAGGGGGCGAGGTAATTACTCACTAAGTTATTATCAAAGATCGATAAACAAAACGGTAAGGGGTTTATCATTGATTCTAATAATCTTCAATTCTTCAATTGGTTCAAGAATAATTGAAGTCATCGGGTATGTTATTCTATTTAATGTTTAATGTTAATAATTATATGTTATACTAATTGTATTACACGCTTCCCTATATGTGTACTTTGAATATGAGTTTTTTTATAATTGTCATGCTGATGAAAATAACTTCCAACAGTGGCATCAGAGGCCATGAAAAAACATTAATTGATTACTTAAACAATAAAAAACGTAACATTTATAAATTGTTTTAGAATATACATGATTGTTCTTTTCTAAGGTTTTGATTATTAAAATTTTGTTTTGTTTTTTTTTAATAAATGGTCGAACCCTACACACCTAATTTATGGGGGTGTCGAATTTAATCCATGAACCCTAATTAGGGTTTGTGATTTTAATAATTTAGATTGTTGTTAATTAGAAACCCTAGGTCTTTAAACAATCGTTGTTTAATGAATCTAGTGACCTATTTTGTTATATGATAAGCATTAATTCGTGACTATTTAAGCATAAATTGTCACGGATTTAAAATTACTTGAATTAAATTGTTAAATGTTTGCTACATGTTTAAATAAATCAAGAATTAGGGAAACCTAATATAATATTAAGATAAATGAATCGGTTATGTGCAAAACGGGGTAATATTAATCCATTAAAACTTACGCGGCCAATTGTTGGTGGCTGTGTCCATTGGTACAATGCGCTCGAAAACCAATGGAGCTATTTTAATGATTCTATACATAATAATTCACAAATAGATTATTTAATCATGGATTTATGTTTAAAAAGATGCATGTGGCTAGATGTTTCAATTACAAGTAAATTGTTTTAAATATGTTTTATTAATTAGTTGATTATTTGTTTTCTTTTAATTACCTCTGTTTATTGTTTTTTTTTTATATGTGATATGTCAAAGTAAGCAATAAAAGGGTAAATTTTCAAAGAAAAATTAAATTGGACTAATAATGGTGAAACATAAAGTAATACAGTAAGGATCTTGCAAAGTCTTATTGCCGACAGTGTTCGCTTCGCACGGGTACTTTGGCTCCCAGGCGAGACTAGTCAAGATCTAAACTTTGTTACTTAATTTAAAAGACTAAGTATCATAACCTTTTTGCTTGATTGATGTTTTTGTAGCGATAGTGTGTGAAAGGCGCAGACCCAAAGTTGAACAAACTGTGTGGGTGGTTTAACCTGAAGGGTTTTTAAGAGATTCGCTCTCTACCGTCACTCCGGCCCGCTTGTGCGTCAAACTGCGACTTACCTATATCACTATTTACGTACACTGTCATCTTAAAGTTGATTTAACCTCAATTCCACGGCGCCACTTTGTGGCAAATATCCGAATAACATGTAAGTAGTAGGATATGTGGCGCGATAATTGTTGGACTTCATTAATTAGGAGAACCCAATACCTCAAGTAAATAGTTTTGGTTTACCTCTTACCAATTGTAAATAAAAATTGTTTTGAAAACTAATGATACAAAGAGATGCATGCATCTTTGTACATTTTTTGTGTCACATCAAAAACTAAATACCCTAAAATTTAACGTTACGTGCCCATCTAACTATAAGAACACATTGAAGTTAATTTTGGGTAGCGTGAGACCTGGACCAAAAATTAATGACAAGGTAAAATTTCCGAGTGTGCTGAGACCACCATGGATGAATTTGCAGTTTCCTAAGTTAGACAACATAATTAAGCTGATGCTTGAGACCCTAGAGCTTAAGCATGGATGGCTAAAAGATGCTTACGTGACATATTGATGAATCAATATGTAGTAAATCCCATAAATTACGAGGAATCGGAATATTTGTTTGCCAACTAATTGTATCGACAGATTACCATCTTTTTAACATCCACTACTAGCAACAGATCAACTGAAGTATGAAACTATGTAAAGTTGATCCTCTAATTTTCAAGGAAATTAATTGGTTATATGAATATATCCATGGGTATAAATTTTTCTGAGAATAATTATTATCGAAATAACAAATGATTTGACCTTTTCCATTTCTGTAGAATGGCTCAACCCGATAAACACCTTGAATGTCTGCTTTCAAGAGTCATCTAGAAAGACCAAATTGACTGGGAAAAACTCAATGATTTGGCACAGATCGCTCATAAAATAATGTCTTGAGGGCGACTGTAAGCTCAAATACTGTGAATAACTACTCCTTGCCCAGATGAGCCTTGCTGCGGACGCCTCTATGAGGTTAACCGCAGCATGCAAATTGAGCATTGCTAAGTACAATGAAATGGAGTGCTTAATGCTTCAAAGTATGGGAACCCATGATGCAAAAAAGAATTGAGTATCATTTTTCCATATGACATGCTCAATGACCTAAAAAAGCGCTTATGCCAAATCTCCGAAGTTGATTGTATGAAGTCTCTTGACAATGTTACACAGCTGCAAGCAATAATATTGCAAACGCATGTTTGCAGACTAGTTAATGAGATAATGATTCCTTTGATCAACTTCAAAGAGGTGTTTTTGAATACCCCGAGAATGTTCAAGTTCACCTAATCAACAGATCCCTTCACAAGGATTTTGGTGGTTTCGTTCAGAACCTTCAAACATTCATTGCACCGAGGGAAGACAGTTTCCTGATTACTCGGCATTGCTTGTTTGACTATGAAAACACTTACCAAATAAGGGCAAGGCTCCTACTCCCCAATTGTTGGCAATTCAAGGAGGTAGGAATCCAGAAAAAATCGCATGGTGAACAAGGGTAAGGGTCAAAGTTTGATAAGTCAAGCAGTTATGGGCTATCAACCAAATCCAAAGTGTGAATCAACACCAGCCAAGAAGAACAAGAGAGTCCCTACCAGGAAAGAAGATCAGGGATTGTCACCACTGTCATGAAGTAGGGCACTGAAGAGGAACTGTCCGCTCTAACATCAAAATTGACATGCGACTGAAGAAGCAACAAGAGTGAAAGCTGGTAAACCCAGCTCTTTAGTGTGTGTTCTTTATGATTGAATTATTTACTCCTAACTCATAAGTTTAAATTCCTGGGTATATGATACGGATGTGGTATTTCATATTTGTCTCCAGATACTATGCAGGGTTTTTAGATTGAGAATAGAAAGCTGGCCTATGGACAACAATTCTTCGCAACGTCTTGGGTAATGGAGCAACATGCAGCAGTTGAAGCTATAGGCCGGTATTTGATTTAGCTGTTGCCTTCGCCTTGTACTGATCTTTAAAATAATTGTCATTATGACACCGTCAATTGTTAGAGGTGTTATTTCATTTTCATGTTTGTTGAACCTTGGTTTTGAAAACATACATTAATAGGCAATCGGAATTCTGTTTCTATTAAATGGTGTGATTTTATTTTAAAGCGATTGCTGTGAATGGTAATTTTGAACTTGAATATGAAAATGATCATGATAATGCTTTTGGTTAAAAATCATCTCGATGAATAGCATCAACAATAAGAAGAATACAAGAAAAGTCTGGACTTATGCATCTTATCTTTGATGCATTGTCTCTTGCACACATAAGCAAGGATCGCATCGAAAAAGCTGCCGACCATGATGGCTTTTATAAAAGATCATGATGAATCATTTGATAATCGAGTCTTGTATTCGTGGAAAGATGACAAAGAAACCTTTACTAATAGGATTGAAAGGGCTACTGATCTACTTGGTCTTATTCATACAAATGTGTGTGGACCACTTAGACATGTGTCACGGAGAGGTGCTAAGCTCCTTTCTTAACATTTACTGGATGATTTCAGCGTTATGGTTATGTTTATTTTACTTAAACATAAACAGAGGTGTTTGAAACATTCAAAGTGTTTAAAGCTGAAGTAGAGTTGCAACTTGGAAAGAAGATTAAAGCTCTTCGATCCTATAGAGGTGTGAATACCTGAGTCAAGAGTTTGTGGATTTATCTACTAAGGAAGGAATTGCCCGCACCCTACTTCTCCATATACCACCACAACCAAAAATGGTGTGTCAAGAGAGAAGAAATCGTAACATTGGCAAGACATGATACGATCTATGTTTAACATAACTTCCTTGTCCCTTCTCATCGTGGATTATGCCTTGGAGTCTGCTGTTCGCATTCTTAACATGGTTCGCCACAAAGAAGGTAAGATAAGACACCAGATGAGTCTATGACTGAATTGCTCTCCTAACTTGTCTTATCTTAAGGTCTTGGGGTTTGCGAGGCGTACGTCAAACGTGAACTCGGAGTGACAAGCCCAACAAAGATCGTAAAATGTATCTTCGTAGGATACCCAAAGGAAACAATTGGTTTACTGACTTTTATTATCTCTCCATGAGAACCAAGTATTCCGTTTTGGCTAGAGTATGAACTTCTTGGAGAAGGAATCTCATATCTCAAGAATTAAGTTGGGAGAATATATGAACTTAAGAAGATCAAGAATGCATTCCTTCTGAAAACACTAACCAACTTCCTGAAGAACTGAAAGTCTGGGTCCTCCACAGCATAGAAGTGGTCCCATTCGCAGATCGTAAGGACTGTAAAACTCCTGAACGTCTATGTCTTAACGTAAGAGTGTAGGAATATATACAAGGGGAACTTGATGAACCGCCTAAAAAGGGGTTAATAAAGCGCATACCCCCCCTGTCCATTAATATCCCTGAAAAAGGAAGAAAAATTGTTTGGTTGCTATGATTGGGAAAGCAATCCATAGAGTACAATTGAAGTCTGATTAAGTAGACTTCCTCCTAATGCCAAGGTAGTTGGGGTAAGTGGCTCCTTCAAGAAGAAAACTGACATGGATGGCAATGTACACACCTATAAGCCCCCGTTTGGTAGCTAAAGCTTTAAAACTCAACGTATGGTGTTGACTACGAGGAGACCTTTTCTCCTGTAGCCTTACATTACTGGCTATTAGAGGATTCTCATCAGCCATAGCTGCATACTATGATTATATGAGATTTGGCAGATGGATGTCAAAACCGCCTTCTTAAATGGTCGCCTAGATGAGGATATCACATGGCGCAGCCTGAGGGGGTTTATGAATCCAAAGTTTCCAAATCGTGTATGCAAACTTCATCCAAAAAGATCCAATTATGGATTGAAGCTAAGCATCATCGACAATGGAACAAGAGTTTGATAGTGAAAAAAAGAAGTTTGGTTTTACTCAAAATCTTGATAGCCATGTGTAGACCACACAAGTTATGGGCAGTCAAGTAATTTTCCCTATATATATGTCGATTACATAGTGATCATGGGAAAGACATTCCAAGTTTTGCATGAAGTCAACGCAATATCTTGGAAAGTGGTCTTTTCTATAAAGATTTAGGGGAAGCTGCTTTCATTCTGGGAATTAAGATATATGACGATATAGATCTAACGCGATTAATTGGATTAAGCCAAAGTGCTTACATCGATAAAATACTGAAGAATTCAATATGGCAAGATTCCAAGAAAGGATATTTGCCGATGCAAAAGAACAACATGGCTTGAAGCAAGAAAGTTTGTGCTTCAACACCTAAAGAGGTGAAACCGCATGGCAAACAGTTCCTTATTTGCTCCGGACTGTAGGATCTATTATGTATGCGTTCAAAAGCAAAGGCCAATGTGGACGTTTGCTCAGAACTTAACCAGTCGATATATTCTGCAGGATACCGGTGAAGCTCACTGGACTGGCTGTTAAAATATTCTTAATACCTAGGAGGCGACAAAGAGTTTTCTTAGTTTTATATAGGGGTGATCCACAAGCAGAACTGATGTTACAGGTTTACTGCGATCTTCATGGAAAAGTGATAAGGATGATATGAAGTCTCAGACTGGATCCGTCTTTGTCATTAATGGAGGAGCTGTGATTGGAGGACAAGAAGGGCAGAGTACATTAGCGATGTCTGGCAGCAGAAAGTGGAGTACATTAGCTGCATCCATATGCTGGCAATGAAGCCGTCTGGATTAGAATTTGTATCAAGGCTTGGAGTTATGCCTTCGATTCAACGACCTATAAAAATGTATTGTGACAATTCAGGTCCTTCAATTACATTTTGCCAATGAACCTGGAATCATGAACGGGCACCAGACATTATCACGATCAAATATCACTATGTGCGAGAGCAAATAGAGATTGGGGGACGATCGACGAGTACCACAAATTCACACAGATTATAACATGGCAGCTCAATTGACGAAAGCCTCTTCCTGCACTAAGCTTTATAATTAGCTGAAGGAATAGGTCCTCGTAAAGGCTGAAGTTTCATGCCCATTAGTGATTGATAATTGGATAAAAAGGATGTAATAGACAATTATTGATTTTATGAAATAAAGTATTGTTTATGTTTAATGTCATGTTAAATATACATATATCCTGTTTTTGCATGTTTAATTACCTTGAATAATTTATATACTAAATGTGCCCATTGTCGGTTAATGATATGGTAATGATCATTAAATTAAGATCAAAAGTGAATGTTGGTGAGAATATACTTGAACGTATATTGATGCGTATCTACAAATTCACATGAATATTCTAAGTGTAGAGTAATAGGACTTATCCCAACTAAACATGAGATTAACTTTAATGGATCTTGTCATCTAGTAATTCATGAAATAGTTATCCTCGAGACTTTGAGATAACTCCAGATAAGGAGCATGGGATGTAAGTGCATTTTGTAAAGCAATCTACAGATTACCCGTAACATGGAAGTTATAATGATTGTTTTTCAGAAGTGTTGCAAAGTTTCATGAGTTATTCTTGTAGTACAACGAAAGAATTTGTTCCTTCAAAAATTTGTTTGAAGTATAAAACTGCTGGAGCCCACTCGAGGGTTGACAAAATGTTTGCGGCCACGCCCAAAGTCTAATCTGGATATATAACCTTTCGCATGTTTTGGTAATTTTGTTCAATCAATAACAACGAGAAAACAAAACATTAATAAAGGAGTGACTTAGATCCATTTCTTTATTAATACGAGTTCATTAGTAACAAAAGGATAAAATAATGATGAATCAATAAAGATTTACCAGAAATCTAGCTTCTGATCGGACTAGGGGCATTGGAGTGTTGGCAAGAACGCCAACCAAGTCATTTTACTATTAATTAGTTAACCAAGTGGGAGTTGTTGAATTGTGTTAAAAAATAAATACGTACAATATCTAGTATCGAACCCGAGACCTCGGGGCTTGCACACATTCCAAATATTATTAAGGAAATAAATAATAAATGTATTTTATAAATTTATTATTTAGCGAACGAGAACTTACCGACCGTTAGTGTATTCCGTTAAATGACTAACGACCGTTAAACGCAAATTAGGAAAGAAGTTTTGTGTATAATTAAGTGAAACAAGGAAAAGATCTAGAACCCTCTTGGGGCATTGTGATCAGACCCGGCCTATGGGATTGCCGACCCCCTAGGGCTTCGCTTTTCCTCCAAGAATTTCTAACTAGTATAATATAACACACACAAGGTGAATTTGTTTGGTTAATCTTTGTGCACACAATTAGCCCCTAAAGTCTTTTCTTTCCTCTTGGTTTGTTCTAGCCGATTGAACACCTTCCAAAGGTTGTTTGGATCGAATTTTGTTAACAAAAATTGTTCTTGTGTTTTTACATGCATAATCTTAATACGGTTTAATTTGTGTGTACTAAAGAACGAGGTAATAACTCACTATAAGTTATTATCAAGTAGATCGATAACAAAACGGTAAGGGGTAGATATCATTGATCTAATAATCTTCAATATGTTTCAAGAATTAATTGAAGTGGCATTCGGGTTCGTTTTCTATTTAATGTTTATGTTAATAGTTATATTTATACAATTGTTACACGCTCTCCGCTATATGTGTACTTTGATTATGGAGTTTTTATGATTGTCAGCTATGTAACAATTCCAACAGGATTGGACCTTAGCCTAATGGGTTTTTTATTGTTATCATTAGACCTTGATCCTAGTAAAATGGCTTGTGTTTATTTGTGGTCAAAATTATGCAAACCCCGAACTCTAGCTTAAACGGCGTGCCGCATAACCTCTGATTCCTTATAGGGTTAAGTTATGGTTATATTAATTCCATAACCCTATTCAAAACCCGACCTCCTTAAACACCCATGATGACATAACTCACATTGTATTTAATAAGTTTAACACAATCTGGATGTAAAAAAATGGATATCACATCCTACAAGTATCTACATTAAGGGATTCTTGATACCTTAACCATAACAGCCACTCGATGCCGTCCAATGATGCCCTTGAGTCTTCGCAACAATCTTTCTGGATGTTGAATCAGTTTGTGATTGGTTTTTCTAAGTGTGGGGCTTTAACGATCATGCCCGAAAACCTTCATGATCTCCTCTTGTGGCTGACTCGGCTAATCTGAGTAGCTTAACGAGGACCGTTTTGACGCGGTTATCCAAACCACGTTGTGGCTACTTTGGAGATTTCGGAACAAACTTGCTTGATATTAAATGTCTGCGTTAGAGACACAATTGGGGATGCATAATGGTTCTCTCTCACGCTTGGATTCTCCAAAAGAAATAGTCAATTTCCAGGTTTGGTTGGATTGGATTGTCAATCCTGAGTCCCTTGGAATACACCTTTTGTAATTCTAGCTCCTTGCTAGCCTTTTTTAATAAATTTCCTCCGTTCAAAAAAGTAAGACACTAGTAAGGAAATATTTTTTCTTATCTCATACACCACTTTAAAGTACTTATCGTTCATAACCATCCATATAACTAAAAATAAATTTCGTATTAATGGAAACCGTTATATTTAAGTTGTATAAGAAGCAGGGAAGATAACAAGAAAGTAAGAAACCCTCAACGTTAAATCACTGAAAACTAATAGAACCAGATAGAATCAGTTTACAGTTACTATGGGAATTACATGCGTATATATATAGTCCATCCGCCATACTACAATGATGTCTAAGATATCATTGCCATAATAAGAAATCATGTATAAGATACAATTCATATCATAGAATTGAACCCTTCTATTTAGGTCAATGACTAGTCAAATCAATCTCCTCATGCGTGACTACAATACTGAGTGGATATCAAAAGACTAATCTAAGGGAAACTAGTCAACTCGATAATGAGTTTCAAACAGAGTCCCTCAAGTTATTTCCTGATGAATTAGTCACATCAAATTTAAATATAGAGTTCTAAGACATAATTTTGGGAGGGTGGGAGATGGTTTATATATGTCTTATTTTATACCTACGTGTTGCTCATGTGTAATTAACTTTTATTGTTTATTTCGAGTTAGTTTATTTACACCGTAGATACTAAAACTGAGTTGTATGCCCCAACTTATATCTGATTTAATTATGAAAGTTATTAGTAACCCGTTACCAAGTATGGGAAAAATAACCAAGCATCATGTTTTAGATGCTTGCAATATTCACATTGTATAAGATAAATGAACACACAAAGCCATCACAATATATGAACACTACGATCAGAAAATGAACTCTGGTAGTTTTGTATTGGGACAAATATTAAACGTGTATCTAAGAATCGAACTCGGGACCACGTGATTGCACACATTACGTATGAGGAATAAATGTATAATACTAAAATATAATAAACCGTTATAATTTAATTATTGAAACACAAAAATAACAAGTTAACGGACGTTAAGTAAGTTAACGAGAATTGACTAACGACCGTTTAGGGAGTAAAGGAAGACTATAATAAATTAGATGATCAAGAAGTTCCGGAATCCCATGGGATGTCCCATACCGATCGGCAATAGGGATTCAAAACCCAACCCCTTGCAAATTTGCTCTCCAATATTTCTCCATCTAAAAATACAAAGGCTAGGGTTATGGTTTCAATACTCTTGCCTCTCTGCTATAACCCTAGAATCTCTTTTCTCCTCTCTTCTTTTTTTGGTCTATCCATATAAACCCTTTAGGGTCGATCCAAATTTATTATAAACAAAAAATTGTTTGGTTTTATTCTGTGTTTTCAAGATCTAGCAATCTCATTAATCTGTTATAAGTACGTTTGTACAAAAGTATGGTATCCACTCATTATAATTGATATTGCTTGGATTGAGATACAAAAAGGTAAGGGGTATCTCGTTAATCTACTTTTGATTATTACAGAAGAAGATTGAATGATTGATTCTTGTTCTTATACTAGAATCAAAAGGTATGTTACTTTATTTTCCCGGTTAATCTTAAATGAGTTAAAATTAGATCCTACCTTGCCGCACATGTAATATGATTACTTGATTAATAAATATGAACTAGTCATTGATTATTAAAAATTTTATCAGCGGCATCACGAGTCGTGTTTTAACAGGTATTAAATTACCGAAACACATAAAACAATCGAATCTGGATTAGGATTTATGTTACATTTATTTTTTTTAGAGGGTTTAAAAAATCAAACCCTAATTTTTTTATTGAGGGGGGGGGGAATGCCCTATAATTAAAAAAAAAATAGTTTTGTAGCCCTAAATTTTGTAACATGTTTAGTGAATTTAAGGTGCGTAACTTTGACTTGAATTATCCATGATGAAACATGGCATCTTATCATGGATTTAAGGGTTTTGATTAATTGTTCAGTTAAATAACACATGTAAATATGATAGATCTAAAATGGGGAAGACCTCAATAAATTATAATAATGATCTATAATGTGCTATTAGAATATTTTGCTGAAGACTAACGCAATCGATTTCGTCGAGCATGGGCTCACCTACCATTGTAGGAGATAGTCTTAGTTAAATAAAAGCCATATTGAAACATCGAACAAATTATTAATAGGTTTTATCAACCAGTTTGCATGTTGCTACTTGATAACTAAATTAATTGTTACGATTATGTGTACTTATTCATGGTTATTTATTTTTAATAAGGGATAATTAACAAAAATAGCCCAAAAAAAACAAAACCCCAAATTGGATATTCTACCCCGGTTGCCCTGGGCAATGCCCCCAGTTGCCCAAAAAGGCGATGTAGCCCAAAAAATACACTGGCTCGAAATCCTCACGGTTGCCCAAAAATGCCGGTTGCCCTGAGGCAACACAATTATTTTCGGATTTCGGGTTGATAGGGAACCGCCCATTTTGTTGGGCTATTTTGTTAATTATCCCCATTTAATAATTACGTGGTTATTTGTTTAAATTGTAGGACACGATGTAAGCAAAAAAAATGGTAATAATTTTACTAGAAAATAAATTGACTAAATACCTATGAAAACTTGATGTGATAAATTACACATATTGCCCAAAGTCTTATGTGGATTCGCTTCGCACAGTTAATTTACTCTCAGGCGAGACTAGCAATATTATAGTTTATAACCTCTTTTTTTTAAGACTTAAAATCAAAAACTATTTAATTGAGTGATGATTTTGACCAATAGGTGAACGGCTCACCCAGTTATGACAAACTATAAGAGGGTATAGGAGGATATGACATTAAATTGTCAAACACGAAAGAGCACGCGTTTTAAAAATTGTGCATATCGTGCTGCTTTTGTCTCTCCGCTCCCTTTGATGCTTCAAATTGGAGTTACCAAGTAAGCTATTTTAAATTAGGGAAATCATCTTAAGGTGAATTGACCTCAATTCCACTCCACGTGCCCACTTTGTGTAATTATCGCCCAGAATAACTTGAGTCTTTTGCTCATGCAGCAGTAGAGGGGGATGCCGTGACGGTGGGCGATAATGTAGGTAATTCTTTGATTGGTGAACCCATACCTCAATAAAAACTTTGTGTGATTTAAATCTATAGCCTAATTGGTAAATAAAAACATTTTGAAAACTTATGATACGAAGATGTGTGCATCTTCTTCTACATATTTTGACTGTACCCAAATCAAAATTAATACCCTAAAATTAAGTCCATGCATCTAATTAGTTATTATTTAGGCATAAGTGAGACCTTACCTAATAGTAATGACAAGGTAAATTTTCATAAATGGCGTGAGACCAGTAATGGAGAATTTGCAGTTTCTAAATTAAACGACTTAATTAAGAGTTGTTAGTGAGACCTAGAAACTTGAAGGCATGAGATGGGAATGAAAACATGCTTACTTTAAAAATTGTATTTGGCAATATGTAAATCCCATAATGATCTAGGAGTGAGTCAGAAATTGTTTGCCGATTATTGTTCGCAGATAACCATATTTTGTACTTTCACTACAGCACGATCAACATGATGTAGTGAAACATGGAAATTTTGGATCCTAGTTTTCAAGAGATTAAATGGTTATACTAATATTTCCTGGTATTTTCTTTTCTTGAATATTTGTATTATCAGAATACCTAATATATGAACTTTTTCTGTAGAAATGGCACACCCACCGATAATGTTGTACTAAGTTCTGCTTTGCAACAACCCCTTTGAGAAGGGAAACAATTGACTGGCCCGAATTTCAATGACTGTATAGTGACACTCAAGGCAATGTGTTGAGAGTGTCAAAAAAGCTGGAATACTTAATAAGCCTTGCCTCTTAACCAGCAGGCAACTGAAATCCCCGAGGAGGTCAGAGAAGCCAGGATTGGAGTATGAAAGCGCACAATGAAGTTAGCGTGCTTATGCTTGGAAGTATGGTTCCCAATTAGCAAAAGCAGTTTTGAGAACTATTTTTATCTTATGATAAGCTTCAAGATCTCCAAAAGACATATATAAGCCACCGGTAGTTCGAATTGTAAATATTTGGATCGATGCATTACATACTCCAAACAAGGGGAAGGTAAGACCTGTTAGTGATCATGTGTTGAAATGTAGAGTTACATGGACCAATTACAATCAGATCAATTATTGTCAACCTGAGAATGTGTGTGTGAACCTAATTCAACAGATCCCCTGAACAAGGATTTTAAAGGTTTTGTTCAAAACTATAACATGCATTGGCTACGGCGGAAGACAGTCACATAATTACACGCAATGCTTGTTGGACTATGAGAAGGGTTTACCAAACAAGGCAACCCTACTCTCCTCCAGCATTAGTGCGATACCAGAGGTAGGATCCAAAAGCCAAAACCGCAGGTGAATAAGAAGGGTAAGGGTAAAGTTGACAGAGGGTAAAACAAGTATGGCCTATCAACCTATGCCCAAGAAAAAACAACCCTAAGAGGAACAAGTCGAATCGAACAAAAGGATCAGGCTTGCACCACTGCCAGAGATAGGACATTTGAAGCGGAACTGTTCCACCTATCTTGAGGAGTTGCGAGTGAAAAAGATGAATGTTGAGGCTCGGTAAAACCCATCACTACAGGAAACCTTTTAATGATGAATATTTTCTTTAACTCACAAAATAAATTCCTGGGTATTAGTGACGATACTGGATGTGTATTCATAATCGTCTATACACTGCAGGGATTTAAGTTGATAAGGACACTTGGCCTATGGGATAACTATATAATTCACTGGTAAACGAGCAAATGCAGCTGTGAAGCTATAGGCGTATTTAAATTACTTTTGCCTTCGGGCTTAGTACTGTTTTTAAATAATTGTCATTAGGCACCTACTATTGTTAAGGTGTTGTGTATCCCTTTTCGTGTTTTATTAGATATTGGGTTTCAACATATTGTAACAAGTAATGGAAACTAACTATTTCGTTTAAATAATTTTTTTTATTTTAATAATGCTATGCTGTAATGGTGTAATTGAGAATGATTATGAATGAATCAAGAATAATTATAATTCAATGTATATCATCAATAATAAGAGAATCAAGAATGTTTTAGATTCATCTTATCTTTTTTTGCATTGTCGACTTCTCATTATGCAAACCTCGTATGGAAAAGCTGCAACGTGATGGGCTTTTACAGGAAAATCAATGAACAATCAATTTGATTAATGTGAATCTTTATATCTGCGTGAAGATACAAAGAAACCTTTTCAATAATCGTATGGAAAGGGCATCTGATCTACTTGGTTAGATACATACTGATGTGTGTGGACCATTAGACCAATGATTCAAAGAGCGGTGCTAGCTACTTCTTTAACCTTTACTGATGATCTTCAGCCGTTATGGATATTGTTTATTTACTTAAACATAAAAACATGAGTATTTGAAACATTTAAGGTTTTCCAAACCAGAAGTAGTATGTACTTGAAAAAAGATTAAAGCTCTTCGATCTGCAGAGGTGGTGAATACCTGAGTCAAGAAGTTTAAAGATTATTTAGCTGAAGAAATGGAAATTTTCCAGCATCTCACATCTCCATATACTCCAACAATAAAATAGTGTATCTGAGAGAAGAAATCGTACATTGTTGGACATTGGTGCGATCAATGTTAATGTTCAACTCTTCCTTTAAAACCTCTTTGGGATTATCCTTAGAATTCTGCAATTCGCATTTCTGAATATGGTTCCCAACTATGAAGGTTGATAAGACACCTTATTGAGTTATGGTTTGGGAAAATCCTAACTAACTTGTCTTAATTAAAGTCTGGGTTGCGAGGCATATGTTAAATACCGAGACTCAGGGCAGATAGACATCCCAACAGAGAATCTGTAAAGTGTATCTTTGTAGATAAACCCAAAAGGGAAACGATGGGTTTACAACTTTGTACTACCCACCTGAAAATAAAGTAATTATTGTTGCTAGTATTGAGATTTTCTTGAAAAAAGATCTCATATCTCAGAATTCAGTAGAGGATCTATGATCGGAAGATGATCAAGGAGGATACATTAAATTCTGAAAAACACAGCGAACTTCCTATGGAACCTTACGAAAGTCTGGGTCCTCCACCCTGAAGTTCTTGCCCATAACAGAGATCTGCAAGAACTGTGACAAGCACCTGAACGTCTATGTCATAACTAGAGGTTGAGGACACTATATTAGGGGATCTTGGAGAACCTGCTAATTATAGTAGCTGCCCTGAATGATCCTGAAAAGGATAATGGCAGATTGCTATTATGGGAAATTGCAATCCATGTGAGATAATGAAGTATGGATTGAAGTAGACCTTCCTCCCGATGCCAAGGTAGTTGGACGTAAGTGGCTCTTCAAGAAAGAAAACTGACATGGATGGTCAATGAAGGCATTACCCAAACATATGGTGTTAACTACGAGAGACAACCTTTTCACCTGTAGCTGATAATAAGGGCTATTATGATTCTCATTAGCCATAGCAGCGTACTATGATTATGAGATTTGAGCAAATGAATGTCAAAACCTCTTCATTAAACGGTCGCACTAGATGAAGACATCTATATGTCGCAGCCTGAGGGGTTTGTGAATCCAACAATTTTTCCAACCATGGTATGCAAACTTCAAAAGATCTATTAATTGATTGAAGCAAGCATCACATCATGAAATCAAGAGATTTTGATGAAGAAATCAAAAAGTTTGGGTTTACTCCAGAATCTCGATGAGCCATGTGTATATCACGAAAGCTAGTGGGAGTGATTTTAATTTCTAATCCTATAATATTCGATGACATATTAATCATGGGTAAAAATATTCCCAAGAATAAAGAAGTTAAACAAGTTTCCCCCCCCCTATCTTGGGAAAATGTTTTTCCATGAAGGAAGGACCAAGAGAAGCAGCATACATTCAGGAATCAAGATTTATAGGGATATATCAAAGTCGGTTGAATGGATTAAGCCAATGTGCTATACATTGATAAAATATTGAAGAGATTCAATATGCAAAATTCCAAGAAGGGATATTTGCCGATGCAAGAAAATCATGGCTTAAGTAACATAGCATGTGCTTCAAAACACCTGAAAGGTGGCAAACCATGGAATAGAGTACCCTTATGCTTCCGGCTATGGGATCTATATGTAATTGCGGTGAGATGTCAAAAGGCCTGATGTGGCGTTTGCTCAAAATAATAACCAAGTCGATATCAACAGAATCCAGGTGAACTTCCACTGGATTACTTTAAACATTTCTCAAGGTACATGAGAGCTACAGAGAGATATGTTTTTTAGTATATGGGGGAAATCCCGATGCAAACTTGGTGTTACAAGTTACTGCGATGATTCCTGGAAAGTGATAAAGATGAATACGAATCTCATGACGGTTATGTCTTTGTCATTTATGGAGGAAGCTGTGGATGGAAGAGCAATGAAACCAGAGTCCTATAGCCAATGTCTGCAACAGAAAGTGATTATAATTGCTCGCATCATGAAGCTGCAATGAAGTTGTCTGGATTAGGGAATTCGTTTCACAGGGCTTGGAGTTAGCCCTCAATCGAAAAACCTATAAGATGTATTGTGTCAATTCAACAGCAATTACATTCGCCAATGAAAACCTGGAAATCTTAAGGCTCCAGACATTTCCCCGATTAAACATCACTATGTTTCGAGAAGTGGATCTAGGTGAAAATCGAGTTACACAAAGTTCAAACAAATTATAACCTAGCTAACAATTTTCCTTAACGAAGGCTATTACCTGGTGGAAAAGCTTAATCAACATGCTGAAGGCAATAGGACTTCGTTTAGCTAGTAGTTTCATGCCTCATCTGTGATTAGTGTTTGGATAATGGGAATGTTATGAACAATTATTATTTAAATGAAATAAAATACTTTTTAGGTTTGATTATCAATTTCTTAATAATATATCCTGTTATTTGCAGATGTTTAAATCCTTGAATATATTGATTATTCTAAATGTGTCCGTGGCGTCGATTAATAATATGTGAATATCATTAAATTAAGAACAAATAATCTGAGTATGGTAATATATACATTGAAAAAATAATTGATGCGTTGACATGCCAATTTCCAATGATATTCAATGAATTGAATATATGACATATCCCGACTTCATGAGTTTACTTTATGGATCTTGTCATCAATAAATCATGTATATATAGTCTATCTTCAGAACTTCTAGATACCCAGATAACTGTCATGGGATGTAGTGCATTTCTGTGAAGCAATTACCACTATACAATTACTGGTACTATAAGGATAGTTTTCAGGAGTGTTGTAGCAAAGTTCATCTGGGTTAGGCTCGTAGTCAAGAAGAAGAATTTGTTCCTCTCAAATTTGTTTTGAAGTTTAATACTGCTGGGGCCCCTCATAGGTTGACAAGATGTATGTTGGCCACATCCCAAGATCTATCTGGAATACGTTCAGGATGATTTGGTAATCTATGGCTCAATACAAAAACAACGAGAAACAGAAGGTTAATAAAGAATGACTAAGATCCACATCTTTATTAACGAAGTATTAGAAACAAAATTTAAGTAGATGATGAATCATCAGAAATGGTTATTTCCAGGAGACCGCCACCCGAGGTTGGTACTAGGGGCATTGGCGTGTTGCTACGAGACGCTAACCAATGTCATTAACAAATTAATTAGCTGTCCAAGTGGGAGCTGTTAGTTTTTGATGGGAAATAATAGTAAACATGTATGTCTAAGAATCAAACTCGGGATCACGGGATTGCACATATTACTATGAGAATTTAATGTATAATAATTAATATATAAACCGTTATATATTTAATTATTGAACACAAATATAACGACTCAGACGGACGTTAAGTAAGTTAACGGAAATTTGACTAACCCACCGTTAGGGTATAAAGGAAGGACTATAATGGAAAATTAGAGGATCAAGAAGGTTCCGGAATCCTTTGGGATGTCCTTAACCGATCGGTACATAAGGTATCCTTCCAAACCCAACCCATTTGCCAAAACTTGCCTCCAAGATTCTCGTCTATAAATACAAAGCTAGGGTTATTGTTTCAACACACTGCACTCTGCTATAAACAAACCTAGATCTCTTTTCCTCATCTTCTTTTGTTTTGGTCCGATCCATATAAACCCTTATAGGGTCGATCCAACTTTTTTATAAACAAAAATTGTTTTGCGTTTATTTGTGTTTTCAAGATCTAGCAATCTCAATTACTTCGGTATAGTACGTGTGTACAAGATTGCGTAGGTATCAACTCATTATATTTGATATTCTTGGATAGAGATACAAAAAGTAAGGGGTATCTCCGTTAATCCACTTGATATTAAAGAATAAGATTGAAGTTTGATTTTTTTTCAAGTGAAGGAGTAAGAAAGATGTGATCCTGTGTTCTATGCGAGGATCCATAACGGTACGTTTCTTATTAATATTCGTAATAACTTTATACATGTTTAAATATGAATCCTGCTTCCGCTATATACGTGCTTTGATTTTTATTTATTTATTTGAATGTCAAGATATTTAAATCCAACATGGCATCACGAGCCAATTTAACATGTAATTGTTATTATCGAACACATAATTAAAAATCAAATCTTGATTTGGATTTACATGTTTGTTAGTCAGAATTTTTTTAGGGTTTTATTACAAAGAACTAAAAATATTCGAACCAAAATTTAGGGGGGGGGGGGTTCGACCCTTCTTAGATAAAAAGTAGTTTTGTAACCCCTAAATTTGGACATGTTTATGTGTTTATTTGAATAAGGGTTACGTCCTTTTAATTCATAAGTTCTATCATGCCAAGGAAATAATGAATTAGGTTTGTTTTATTTGGTCTACATGTTTTGATAAATCTAAAATTAGGGAAAACCTAATCTATAAATTAAAAATCAGTTATGTGCTATGTGGTATTTAATTTATTAAAACTTACGCGCCAATTGTTCGTGTCTGTGGTCCATTGGGTACATGCGCTCGAAATCCAATGGGAGTTTTATTTAATTATATCACAAATAAATTACACACTAGAGATTATTAAATAGGATTTATCAAAAGGTTTGCATGTGGCTATATGATTAATTGTTAAGATTATATGCCGTTTTAATTTCTTATATTTAATTTTGATGAAATTACTTGTCTTATATGTTTAAATATTCATGAATTGTAAGCAAACAAGAGGGTGATTTTTGGTATAAACAATTAAATGAGACCCCTAATAACTATGAAACCTTAATGTGTAAATTATTTATTGCCAAGTCTTATGTGCCGATAGTGGTCTTCGCATTTCGAACGTAATTTGCTCCCAGGCGAGACTAGCAATTTAATTATTTACACAAAATTTTATAATAGAATTAGATCATAAAACTATTAAATTGATTGATGCAACGTACAAATGGTCGACAGCGGCGGACCTAATTAGACAAACTGATAAAGTGAGTATAAGGGTTGGTAACGCATTAAATTGTGACCTTAAAGAGACGTCCATTCTCAGTCTCTCCGCTCGCCTGTGCGTCACATATAGATTTACCAAGTACAACCATTATATGTACGAAGCATCTTAAGGCAAAGTTGAAGTTCTTCTCACGCTCAAATTAAAACTTTGTTGATTTAACTCTTAGCAAATTGGTAATTAAAAATTGTTTTTGAAAACTATGATACAAAATGAGTGCATGCATCTTTGTACATATTTTGATTATAACAACGAAAAATAAATACCCTATAAAAATTAAGTCCATGCTTCTCTAATTATACGAGACAACTGGAAGTTAATATCTGGCGTAAGTGAACCTTGACACATATATTAATGAACAAGGATAAAATTACATGCTTTTATTTTATTGCCCAACAGATCAACTAAGTGTAATAAAATATATGTAATTTACAAGTTTCTAAATTAACGACTTAATTAAGTTATAATTGAGACCTTGAGACTTAAACATGAGAATGGGAAGAAACATGCTTACATTGCAAAATTATTTGTGCAAATGTAATTCCCATAAATTTAGGAGTCGGAAATTGTTTCGCGATATTGTTCGACATTAACCATCGTTTGTACTTTCACTGCTAGCAATCAACTGAAGTGGAGGAACTAATGGAAATTGGATCCTAGTTTTCAAGAAAATAAATGATATATGTATTTCCTGTTAATTTTCTTTTCTTGAAAAATTATTATCTGAAAATACTAAATAATTGAATTTGTAAATTCATTTAATGTATTAATCAACGTTAAAAACCGTAAACGTGGGGCATTCCTTTTAGCGGAAAATTGATCTACAACAACCCGTAGGGGTTTTGGTTAGACTCAACTTTACTAAAGAGAATAAACCAATCTGGCTTTCCTTTTTGGGAAAGAGAGTCATAAACCAAATACCTTTTCATGTGATGGAGAAGGGTATAATGGGAAAATTAGAATTGGTCTTCTAAATTCTAAGAATAACTGATAGCAAAATTTTTAATAGTTAAGAAAATTGCACATTTTATGAGTTATAAAATAGCAAGCTAGACTACAGTTACCGCAAAATTGGTAAAAGGCAAACTACACACTTGTCTAAGTTGTTGGCTTTGACCATTTTTAGAAGCACATACCAAACGTGGGGATGGTAGGTCATATTAAGGAAGAATTGCATGCCCAAGTATTTCCAGTTAATTGAATTGGATGGATAGTCCATCATTACAACGTAGAATACATTCCTTTAAGAACGTAATAATTGTTTTACGTATGGAATTACTCAAAGTGTAGGAAAGTAAATATCACACTATTGGCTTTTACAGTTCAAAAACACTTATAATATAACACCCCCCCCCCCATTATCCGGAAAAGCCAGCGGAATACAACATGGGGTGCTATTTATTAGTCACATCGTACAAGCATAGGAAAAGAACACAAAATAGAAGACATTATAATAAAACATTCACATTCGATAAAATCAGAGTAAGCCTAAAAGAAGGGTCCCAAAGGTTCAAACACAACACAAGTGTTTGAAAATAAGCAACATAAGTTTTAAACATGGCATGATTTAAAGATTAAGTTTCCTTCATCGAATGTGAGTTTAAAAACATGGGCCATCAATTTTCATATCCATATCCTTGCGCCGCCCATTCCATAGCTTTAACATATCACGGACCTGGATAAAAACATGCTAAAAAAGGTCAACAAAAGTTGCGTGAAATCCATAGAGTTTAAATAAGTAATAAGATGAATACAAAGTATTAATCATCGGCGCGCGACAAGGTAATCGCATATACAAGTCGTATATTCTGATTCTAGCATGAGCTCAAGACACCGGAACCTTGACCTGGATATAATAATGCCCCTGTAAGAGCTAGTTTGGCCAAATACCACGAAATCTCAATATTATGCTAAACCCGCTACCGGCGTTAAATAATGAGAGCGACTCATCCGGACCAGAGCTCGTCAAGCCAAAATGCATATTTTCATAATAATAGCGTTCCACCATGGATAAACAGGTTCATGAAATTAGGACTTTAACTGGCAAAAGCTAACTCCATAACTATAATCATGTACATCGGTCCAGCATGACCAAAAACTACTTTTTATTCAGTTTTTAATAAACTAGCATGAATCCCCCGCGCGAGGTTTATAAAACATTAAAATGAGTAAAGGCAGCTATGAACTCACCGTAGAATAACGGAAGTAGTATGAAACAAGCAAGTGATGAAAATAGCCGCGAGAGCTCCTACGATGATCCTAAATAGATAAACCTTGTCTTAGGTTTTTGAAGATAAATTGATCCAATTTAGCTATAATAAATATAAATTATGAATCTAAATTATGCTGGTACATATTTCTCTTTATACTGACAAGTCTAATTTGGCATAATAAAAATGGTCTTTTAAGTATGACATTTACATTTCTTACAAAAATTCAAGTTTCTAGTCCTTTTTTATTCTTAATCCAAAATATGTACTAAAGGACCAATCAAAGTCTAAGTGGTTCAATTAGTCAAAGGGTCAATACTTAGTCAAAAGGTTCAGTTTATGACTAAAGTCCAATATTATTTTAGTGGTTCAAATGAAACATAGGGGTCCAATTCATAAGTTATTAAACCTTTTCATAACCTTTTAACAACAAAATCTGATAGCAATTTTTTTAATAACTTAACATTTCTAAAAATTCATATCTCTCAAACCATTTAAGTCGAAAATTTATGTTCTTTATGTCCCCCCGGAAAGTATTCATCTGTACTAACAAGATCTGTGGGTCCCCCTAATATTAGAAATTTCATAACAGTACTGAATTTATTAATTTTTCCCCTTAACAACCCAGTTCAGAAATCACCAATATCACACAATATCCACTAAAATATCAATATCCTTGAGTCCTACAAAGCCCAATTACATCCCCGTTCCGCGTCACGTTTACAGCAAATAGGTTATATACAACTTTTATGTTTTGAGTAACAGTGGTTAATTCACAAAAAAAAATGACTTTATATAACGTTTCAATCTATTACTCAGAATGTAACATTTTCACTAAAATATTTCTAGTTTAATCATCGTAATAGTTATTCAAAAGAAATACCCGTCCAAAACGACCACAAGATCATTAGATCTACACTATATAATTTTTCGTTTTTATGTCCAAAGTTCACTGATAAAATAATTTTTAATTTACGTCTTAAACCCCTGATCATAAACAACTGTTGCATGTCTAGTCCTTTTTGTTTATTATTGTTTCAAAGCTATGTACCAAGCCTAACCAACATAATAATTTATATAATATTCCAAATACAAACAACATTTAATAAGATTTATAGAAGATGAAAATAAAATAAAAATTAAGGAGTTTGTGAGGAGTTCCTTACAAAAGTGAATGAACCCGCAAAAAAAATCAAGAACAAAGATCAAGCAAGGATCTATCCTATGCCGCCACCAAGGATAACTCATGTAAACTTGAAGGAAGATCCTTTTATAGGGTCGTGAGGGCTTCCACCTACAGCCACAAAATATATTGTAGATCTAAAAAAATATAGGAAGAAGAAATGGTTCATAAAAACCGCCAAAAACATCTACAAAACGCTTAAAAAAACGTGATTCAAAAACCACCATCTTTGAGAGTATCTTCAAGATGATGTTGTAATAGATGATTTTAAGGATAAAAATCAGATGAGTGAGTGGTTTTGTGTGTGAATTTTCGGTCATATAATGGAGGTGATAGAGGAGTTGGAGGTTTTGGTAGTTAGTAGATTTTGGCCATAATGGAGAAAGAAAGATAAACTTCTTGGTATTTGAAAATATGGAAAGAGTGTGTGTGTGGTAAAAGGGGCCTGGCCTAGGGATTAACAGGGGAGGGTTTCTATTTTTTTTTTTTGTAGTTATTAGTTAAGTTTAAAAATGTTGTAGTTAAAATACAATGTAAAGATTTAAGTGTTAAAAACGCGAATAGTTTTACTAAAACCTAACAAAATAGTTTAGAAACGAAGTGAGAAATTCAAAATATATTACTATGATTCCTATGAGTAAATGAAGGAATATTGAATCACTTACGACAAGGAATAAGGAAAGAAATCCCAAACACCGGCTCGAGAAAAGCCCCTTAAAAATAAAACGCAAAATTTGCAAAATCGGGTAAAAATTAAAAAGTCTACAATTTTACTCCAAGGGGAAATGAAATATAATTATGGTTTAAAGAATGACTGTGCATTTATTGAAATGTCACATCACGTACCCCTTAAGAGAGCACAGACCCCGGAGGTTAATCTCGCTTTATCTCCCTACCACTGGGTTCATTTGCAAAAGGTGAGGATTCTTGCTCTTGATCTATCTTCGCGTGTCCCAATGTGAACTCAAGTCCTCGTCGGGTATTCCAATGAACCTTAGACATTGGGGATGCGGCTTTGCTTTGATTGCTTTTACT
The DNA here is from genome assembly GCA_021014915.2 of Artemisia tridentata subsp. tridentata. Classification (NCBI taxonomy): domain Eukaryota; kingdom Viridiplantae; phylum Streptophyta; class Magnoliopsida; order Asterales; family Asteraceae; genus Artemisia; species Artemisia tridentata. Next base: position 217,076,706 of record CP139508.1, read on the forward strand.
TCACGATCCATGACCATCTATAGGTTCTTCTATGAAGTGAAGCTTGTCATCGATTTGAAGCTCCAATTAATTGGAAAGACGAGACTTCTCGTCTGACCAAACACTTCTTGAATTTTGAAACATGAAAAAGTGTTGTGAATGCCTTTAAGTTCTACATGTAAGCTCTAACTTGTATGCTACTGACCAGAACCTAAGATAGGATCATTGAATGGTCCCCAATGTATCGTGTACTTAGCTTCCCACCTTACCAAACGAACCACCCAAAAAACACCCTACCAATGGCGAAACCTTGAGCATAACTCCTGTCACCTACATGAAACTCCCAAAGGAGTCTGCGTCTAAACATCTGCATACTTTTCTGGCGGCTACGAGCAGCTAGCAAATCGTCTTGATTTAAACAATCTTCTATGTTGTATTCACGAATCATTTTCGGTCCTCCGTGAGATGGCTAATCCCCTACCTCACTCCAACAAACCGTTGATCTACACTTTCGTCGGCCCGTAAAGAGCTTGCGAAAGGTGCAGCCTAGATGCTTGTGTGATAACTATTGTTTTTAGGAGAATTCGAGCTAGTTTGGAAAATGTCGATCCCAACTACTTCCAAAGACAATCACACACGCCCCGCAACAAATCCTCTAAAGATTGTATCGTTCTTTCCGCTTTGTCCATCCGTCAGTGGGTGGTACCCGTACTCATATCCATTTTGTATTCAAGGCCTCCTGAGTGACTTCCAGAATCTTGATGTAAACTGTGCTATCTCAGTTCAGATAATGATTGATATATGCACACCATTGCCTAACAAACCATCTCCTTAAAGTACAGTTGAGCAAGCTTCCCATGCTGTTGTCTCTTTTATTGGTCAGGAAATGAGCAGATTTTGTCCAAACGAACCCAAAATGACCCAAATCGCATCATAATCACTTGATTCTAGGGAGCTTAGTAATGAGAAATCCGTTTGATATACTTTCCCATTTACCCAAAACAGGACTATCGGGTTGTTGAAAGGAACTGGTCTGGCTTTTGATGTTCTGTCGCTTCTGCCTTAAAAACCTTTGCACAACTTCAAACATTGCCCAACATAGGTAGCGATCTCAGCCTATCATGTTCGGGTTCCCACCAGTACAACTATTTTAGATCGTGGTACAATCTTATCTAACCCCGATGGATAGAGTATTTGATTTATGAGACCCGTGCATGATCAAGTCTCGTCAAACCTCCAAACAGTAGGTAACCAAACTCGTTTACCAAAGGCAATCGGGTCTGTCAGAACGATTTCGAATATGGGTTTGATACCTTTTCCCCATAATTTCAGCTTCACATTTCTACGCACATTGCTTCCGCTTGAGCTTTGAGGATTTGTTCAGGTAACTTGGTGAGGACTGTCATTACTAGCGATCTGAACATGTAATGGTTTTGCCCTTTCTTTTCTGCTTAGGGCATCGTCCACTAACGTTTGCCTATCCCCGGATGGTATAGGATGTCGCAATCAATAATCACTCACTCAGGTTCAATCCCACCTTCGTTGCCTCATGTTAAGCTCTTTTGATCAAGGATGTATTGGAGACTCTTTGTGATCTAGTATACACACCGTACACTTCGTACATACAAGTAGTGATCTCCATAACCTAAGTCAAACAACCACAACACCCAATTCTAATAGGGTAATATATTTTTCTTCATAATCTTCAATTGTCCGTGAAGCATATCTATGACCTTTTGTCTTTGCATTAAATACTTGCTCCATAACCCTTGTTTGCTGCGTACGCAATAGCCTACAAAAATCTTCTGTCCCATCTGGTAATGCTATAAGTTGCACTACAAAGATTCTGTTTCATCAGTAATTTATGAAAAGCCCTTTTACATTCGTCATCACCCCCACTCGTATTTCTTATTTTTCCTGAGTCAACTTGGTAAGAAGGTTTGGCTATTATTATAGAAAATCCTTCGATGAATCTTCGATACTCAACCAGCAAGTCCTAATAATTGCCTTACTTCATTGGTGTTTCGGTGGAGCCCAATTCTTAATAGCCTCGATCTTCACAGGGTCTACATGAACACCAATTGCAATTGATCACATGACCGAGAAATTGCACTGATTCCACCAAAAGTTCGCATTTCGAGAACTTGGCATACAATTGCTCTTCCTGTGAGTAACTTCCAAGATAATCTTGCAATGTTCCGCATGTATCTTCCTTGTTCTTGAGTAAATTCAAGATTGTCATCAATAAATAGTCAATTACAAACTTTGTCGAGGTACGGTTTGCACACATCGATTCATCAAGTTCCATAAATACTGCAGGTGCATTGTCAACCCACACGGCATCACTTGAACACGTAGTGACATACCGAGTTCTAAACGCAGTAGTTGGAGTGTCCTACCTTCCGCGGATACGGAGTTGGTGATAAACCCGATCGCAGGCAATTTTGGAATAAACGCTTGAGCCTTGAAGCTAATCAAATAGATCGTCAATTCTCGGTGAGTGGATAAACGATTCTTGATCGATAACATGTTAAGTCTCACTATAATCGATACACAATTTCGAAAGGATCCGTCTTTCTTCTTTACAAACAGCACCCGGAGCTCCCCAAGGCGACGAGCTCGGTTGAACTGAAACCCTTTTTCTGACAATTCTTGAAATTGTTTCGCTAGCCTCCTTCATTAGATGTGGCCAGTAACCGATGAGTGTAACGTGCCACTGGTGCAACACAAGCACTAATTCGATTCGGAACTCTACTTGTCGAGGAGGTGGAAGACCAGGCAAATCTTCCGAAAGACACTTCAGGAAATTCACAGGACAACAGGTACATCTTCTATTTGTTTTCCAACTGACTTCTTTCTCGTCACTTGTGCTAAGAAACATCTGGCAACACCTTGCTCTATGTACCTTTGAGCTTTGATACGAGATATAATTTTTAATTGGGACGCGTCTCCATCTCCTTGATTATTAGTGTTTTGTTGTTGTTGAGAAATACTAACAAATTTTTCCACCACAGTACAAATAACCGCATTTCGATCGGCATAAACCAAATCCAATCCAATGATGACATCAAAAGTTCCAAGTTCAATTGGCAATGAGGTCCAATACTAAATGGGTGTACTAAATGGGTGGTTCGCCTAGATTTATGGTACAACCCCTTAGAATAGAATTTGCGTACTAAACTCAATTTCCATTCGCTAATTCGACTTCGTACTAAGCTTAACCTAACCTGTAAATATCTATCAATGCACTAGAAACTATTTACTAACAAAGCTTTTGTCCTGAACCCGGAAACAAATAAAACTTTAGGCGAATAATTATTAAGAAGAAACGTACCGTCATGATATTTGGGGCTTGTTTCTCTCCATTACCTCATCACGTACACTCGACCACGAGCATTCCCTAGCTTGATCTTTCCCCTTCTGTTTCCCCTTCTTCTGGGCAGTTGTTACTCTTGTGCCCTTTTCCCCACACCATAACAAGTCACAATTGGCTGTGGCATTCGCACCAGTAGCAACAGACTTAACCTTACAGTTTACCAGCTATATGACCTGGTTTTCTACAACGGCTACACTAACACAGTACAGAGATGCCCAGTGTGATGCTTCATCATCACAACGATGGCAGTAGGGATTGCTGGCCATTTAACCACCTCTCCTCAGCTGTGGATCAGTCATTGCCCTCACATTCCTCTCGTCTTCTATTCTGCTACTGGTGATAGAATACGTTGTTGCCGGCCCTAGGGTTGTTGTTGTTTCCCTCCTTTCATCAATTCCAACTTCTTTTGTTCTGGTTGTTGTTGTTTGCATTTATGTTGTCCCAGACTCCACTACTAGTGCCATCACTTTTGAGTAACACGAATGGCTTCTTCCAGAGTTTTGGTTAGGACACTGTCACGTCCCCCTTAATGCTCGTGGAAGACCTTTGAGAAAAGCTTCTAGCTCCTTTCGAAATCCCAGTAACCATACTAGGACACAAAACCTTCAGCTCTTAGGAACCTTCTGATATAGAGTTTCGATCTCATAACCATTCGACACGATAGAATATAAAAATCTGTCTCAAGCTCCTATCTCACTAACGAGGACAAACTTTCTGTCATCTTTTTCTTCTTGAGAATCGTCCCCACGTGGTTGGTCACGGGCTGCTTCAAATCCTAAATAGGTTGAACGTAAGAGTTCCACCATGATTTAGCATGTTCCAAACAGAGTACCTGCAGCGTACTTGACTTATGCAATCCTCGATCAGTTGCTGAGGCATAAACGCGGTCCCTACAGCTTTGCAAACCAGTGAATCAAGGTAAGACCCGCTCCCTCATTTCCTGTTAAAATTTTATGGGATCCACAACCAAGAAAAACTGATTTAGGTACATACCACTCCAACAGCGTCACCCCGGCAGCCCCAGCGGCTCCAACACCGCTCACCCAGCATTATAGTTCTTGTAGTTCTCGATCCTCGACTAAAGCCGTGGCTACGCTGTCAGCGACTAAACTTTTGATAATACCTGCATCAGACATTCTCGTTTGGTGGGCATGATTCTACTCAACAACACAAGAAAATTTTTGCAGAGTATTCTACAATTACATAAACGATAATCACGTACGATAAACCGAACATAAAAGAGATTACAACACATAGAGTGGAATTAAGAAATAAAAAACTTCATCAATTTCATCACAAAGGATATAATACATTGTTGGTCCCGTATTACAAAACTGACGAAGTCATCAAATTAATAACGATAAAGTTCTACTAACTGATACTTTCAGTTAGTGATTACAAGACAAGGAAACAAAATGAACTACAATGCAAGAAAATAAAAGTACATAGACTAACTTGGGAGTCATGAGGGGATCCACGTGGCTCTGGTGGTGAGGTCTTTCCATAACAGCTAATACATCAATAGTCATGCACACGGCACGTCCTCCTCATCAACCATCCCCGCACGATCATCTCACTCCCAATGATCATTAGAGGCCCAACCGCCTCATCTTAAACAAACCTTCTCAACGGCTCTCCTTCTACATTGTCCGCGAACATTAGAGCTAACTGAGTTCCTCTAACTTATGCTTCAACCTCTTTTTTCTCACCTTTGACAACCCTCATCATCTAGTTCTCGGACACGTTTCCCAACAAACGATACCTCACGATCAGTCTTATCAACGTGGTGTTCCACCACACCCAAACAAAAAATGCTACAAGTCCATACGTTTATGCCTAATTTTGTCTTTAGATACTGCACCAGCCCCCTCAGGGTTTGTCCTAACACCATTTGCCTCTCTAAAAGTCTAACTGTACCATGGAGAGAGTTAATGTCTCTCCTCATATACCCAGTACTAGATCCTCAGAGTTCAAGGTGGCAAGAAGTGGCTGAGGAAGATCCACCCCTTTCATGAATACTCCTAGGGAAATCTGCGACCTGAGAGTGGTACTGTCTAATAGTACCAACAGTAGCAGCTTCCCTCCTCCCATTTCTTCTGGTTCAGACAGTCAATAATGTTCAGGCAGTGGGTTGCAAAAAAAAAGGTCTACAACGGCCGATTAACTCACCGATTAGTGCTACACAGGCACCGACCTTGCCAGATTTATGTAACATGGGTCAAATAATTAGGGTCAACCGTGGTCAACGGTTGGTCAAGATGGTGGTCAAGACTTGCCGGAAAACCTATAAATCTTGCCCGGAAGCACCCAAAACCCACTATAAACTATTTTTAATTATCACAATAATAGTAACTGTTTAAGAAGCTATTACACCTACAAGTTTTTTTAGAAAATAGCCTTCCAGGAAATACCTAAAACTCACAAAAATACACAAAACTCACTTGCCAGAAATAACAAAAAATTTGTCAGTAATGCAATCCGATATAATCACCCGAATTAATCCCGCCTAGACCGATTACAAGCTACAAGGTGGTACGACCGCCCTGACTACCGATTTGCGATTTTTGCAAACACTGGTAGTCAGTATAAGGTGGGGGATAAGGAGAAGCTAGGTGCCTCATAAGGGTAGATAAGTTCAGATTCAACTTTAGCCTAAATTCACATCTTGGAATATCAACACATTCTCTTCTTCTCCTCTTCTTCTTCTTCCTGTTCCTCTTCTTCTTCTTCTTCTTGATTTTTCAAGATCATCATTAGGAAAGTTTGAATACAATGATAGGTGATGGAGGAACTGGTAGAGGTTCTTCCGGTGCAAGCTCAGCTCGCGTATGAGCTGGCTCTCCTCCCGAATGTCTACCTCATGATCGGGTGGGAGTGGGAAGTGCCATGATTAATCTAAAAAATTATATATATAACCCAGATAATTTGTATTAGGAAAAGAAATATTATATGAAAAATAATATTTGTGTAAGTAAGATAGAGAGTGATGCTTCAATAACAAGCAAGATGATCGATAAATATTTCATGTACAAATGATAAATTTATTTATTTATACGCATACGTATAACAACGGTGCAATCAAGAGGTGCGTGTAAATTTTGGAAAAAAAAAAAAGCATAATATTTATGCTTACAAGTAGCATCAATAATAAGAAATCTGGTGCCTAATTTTAATATTTATCAAGTTATAATTCGGCAGGATTAATCGAACAGTTAAGAATAATTAAGTGCTTATAAAACTATTAACTATTTTCAATATACTAAATATTAAGATATATATACAAGAAGAAATAGGAACTCGGCTCGGAGAGATAGCCGCATGGATATCGGGCAAAATGATGGAAACTCATGATTTTTGAAAATAAATGACTATAGTCCTAGTTTTTAAAAATTTGACCTAGTTCACTATAAACATGTGCTCTGGTACCAATCTATAACACCCCCCCCATTTTCGGAACGCAGCGAAATACAACATGGGGTGCTATTTATTAGCACATCGTAAAAAGCCTAAGTAAGTCGAACTCAAAAATAGAGACGTTATATAAAAACATTCCACCATTCGATATAATCAGAGTAACAAAAGAAGGTCCCATAGTTCAACACCAAACACAAAATGTGTTTGAAAGCAACATAATTTAAACATGGCAATGAGTTTAAAAGTTTATAGTTCATCGAATGTGATTTTAAAAACATTGGGGCCACATTTCGATAATCCATATCCTTGCGCCGCCCATCCAAGCTTTAACATAATCACGGATCTGGATAAAACCATGCTAAAAAGGTCAACAAAAAGTTGAGTGAAATCCATAGAGTTTAATAAGTAATAATTTGAATACAAGTATTATTCATCGGCAGCGACAAGGGAAATAATATAACAATTCGTAAAAAAAAAAATAAACATGATTATAGCATGAGCTCATGAAATCGAACCTTGACCTGGATATAATACATCACTAGAACAAAAATTGGAATTCGGTTACATACACCAAATATGTGTGACGATATACATATAGTCACAATGGTTTTTTCGTGGTGTGGACTAAAGGCGTGGACCATGGGTACCTACGGTACTGTTTTGGTTCTTTTTAGTCTCACTTACAAAAGAGTAACCAAAACGTTAAAAATGTGTGACTAAAGGTTTACAATTTTAGTTGGATTAATCGCTTTGTGTGCCCAAAAACTTTTAGTCACACGAAGCATTTTCTTTTTGTTATTTAGTCACATACAAAATTAACCATAAAGTGGCCAAAAGTGTGAAAAAGTGTGCCCCTATGGTGTTGAAGGAAGAAATGTTGTTTTGTGTGATTTATAGATCATCCAATTGCCACATAAATTTGGTTTTTTTTGGGCCTTTTTGTACCTTTTGTCACAAAATATGTTTCTTTTGGGTATTTAGTCAAATACAATTAATCATAAAGTGGCCAAAAATGTGAATAAGTGTGACCTATGTTCTTTAAAGTTAAGAAATGTGTGGTTTGTGGGGACTATTGATCACCAATGGCCAAGAATGTTATTTTTGTGTGGCCTTTTGTTACATTTAGTCACACAAAGCGTTTTTTTTTTTTGGGTATTTATCACATACAATAAATCATAAAGTGGCCAAAAGTGTGAATAAGTGTGACCATATGGTGTTTAAAAGTGAAGAAATGTGTGTTTTGTGTGACTATTGATCATCCAATGGCCACATGAATTTTATTTTTGTGTGGCCTTTTGTAACATTTAGTCACACAAAGCGTTTTTCTTTTGGGTATTTAGTCACATACAATAAATCATAAAGTGGCCAAAAGTGTGAAAGTGTGACCATATGGTGTTTAAGTGAAGAAATGTGTGTTTTGTGTGACTATTGATCATCCAATGGCCACATGAATTTTATTTTTGTGTGGCCTTTTGTAAACATTTAGTCACACAAAGCGTTTTTCTTTTGGGTATTTAGTCACATACAATAAATCATAAAGTGGCCAAAAGTGTGAATAAGTGTGACCTATATGGTGTTTAAAGTGAAGAAAATGTGTGTTTTGTGTGACTATTGATCATCCAATGGCCACATGAATTTTATTTTTGTGTGGCCTTTTGTAACATTTAGTCACACAAAGCGTTTTTCTTTTGGGTATTTAGTCACATACAATAAATCATAAAGTGGCCAAAGTGTGAAAAAAAGTGTGACCATATGGTGTTTAAAAGAGAAGAAATGTGTGTTTTGTGTGACTATGGATCATCCAATGGGCCACATGAATTTTTTTTTTGTGTGGCCTTTTGTTACATTTAGTCCACAAAGCGTTTTTCTTTTGGGTATTTAGTCACATACAATAAATCATAAAGTGGCCAAAAAGTGTGAATAAGTGTGACCATATGGTGTTTAAAGTGAAGAAATTTGTGGTTTGTGTGACTATTGATCATCCAATGGCCACATGAATTGTATTTTTGTGTGGCCTTTTGTAACATTTAGTCAACAAAGCGTTTTTCTTTTGGGTATTTAGTCACATACATAAATCATAAAGTGGCCAAAGTGTGAATAAGTGTGACCATATGGTGTTTAAAGTGAAGAAATGTGTGTTTTGTGTGACTATTGATCATCCAATGGCCACATGAATTTTATTTTTGTGTGGCCTTTTGTAACATTTAGTCACACAAAGCGTTTTTCTTTTGGGTATTTTAGTCACATACAATAAATCTTAAAGTGGCCAAAAGTGTGAAAAAAGTGTGACCATATGGTGTTTAAAGTGAAGAAATTTGTGTTTTGTGTGACTATTTGATCATCCATGGCCACATGAATTTTTTTTTTGTGTGGCCTTTTGTTACATTTAGTCACACAAAGCGTTTTTCTTTTGGGTATTTAGTTACATACAATAAATCATAAAGTGGCCAAAAGTGTGAATAAGTGTGACCATATGGTGTTTAAAGTGAAGAAATTTGTGGTTTGTGTGACTATTGATCATCCAATGGCCACATGAATTTTTTTTTGTGTGACCTTTTGTTACATTTAGTCACACAAAGCGTTTTTCTTTTGGGTATTTAGTCACATACAATAAATCATAAAGTGGCCAAAAGTGTGAATAAGTGGTGACCATATGGTGTTTAAAGTGAAGAAATTTGTGGTTTGTGTGACTATTGATCATCCAATGGCCACATGAATTGTATGTTTGTGTGGCCTTTTATACCATTTAGTCAACATATCATGTTTTCTTTTGGGTATTTAGTCACATACAATTAAGCATAAAGTGGCCAAAAGTGTGAATAAGTGTGACCATATGCTGTTTAAAGTGAAGAAATTTGTGGTTTGTGTGACTATTGATCATCCAATGGCCACATGAATTGTATGTTTGTGTGGCCTTTTGTACCATTTAGTCACACAAATTTCATGTTTCTTTTGGGTATTTAGTCACATACAATTAATCATAAAGTGGCCAAAAGTGTTAATAAGTGTGACCATATGCCGTTTAAATTGAAGAAAATTTGTATTTTGTGTGACTATTGATCATCAAATGGCCACATGAATTGTATGCGTGTGGGGCCTTTTGTAACATTTAGTCACACAACGAATTAATTAAACAGTGACCAACAGTGTTAATAATAGTGACTATATGCATCTTTTAGTCACATTTAAGAAATCAATATATATTATATTTTAAAATATATATATATATATATATATATATATATATATATAATTCAAATAAATTCAAATACAATAAAAATTGGCGTAAAATTGGAATGTATATAAAATTGTAATGCCGTAATACCAACAGTGTTTTGATATATCAAAACAATTCAAATGCAATAAAAATTGGAATGTATATAAAATTGTAATGCCGTAAATAATAAAATTCTCAATAATTTAACGACTTCTGAGTCTTGATCTTCTGAGCAGCTTCACTTTTCATGGATTCAATAGAGACGTAGTTGCGCTTCCCTGTTAATTTAGGTGGAACTTTGTTATGCTCACTAATCATTTGTATGGTACTTGGTGGTGTTGCCTGTAGGAAACAAAAAGCCGGGTGTATCAATACTGAATTAAATATGAGAAATTATATATATATGTAGCTTGATAAAACACATGAATGTATGTACCTGATCTTCCAAAATCACTTGCTCCTTTGGCCATGCATAAAAACCACCTACTGCCTCCATAATGTTTTGAAACCGTTACCTCCTACATCCGGTATGCAAGCTGCATCCTGTAAGGATTTATCAATAGACACTTTGTAGCAATCCTTGGGGAGTGGTTTGTTATGAAGCATTTGTTTTCCATCACTCTTGTATCCCGCGGCCCAAAGCAATAATAGTTGTTTTCTTTGAGTGCCACAGTTTGCACTTAATTACTAAAAAAATGATTTGTTGCATGTATGTATCAGATATTAGTTTAAACAAAATAATATATAAACATGTTTAAATACATACTTGTGGTATTACTAGTAATGAAGACTCATCTTCTTGTGATTGGGAAGCTTGACGTGCATCCTTCGTTTTCCTCTAGTCGTTTTTTAGATGCGACAGATTTAACAGTTACCTATACATATAAAAACACAGTAAATAAGACATGCATGTAGATTTCAAAAATCACATGTGGAAGTTTTATTACTTACACTTGTTTCCTTTTCCTTTTCCAAAGTTGATAGTCCGTTAGACTTCTGAATGCTCGCAACTTTCTCAATCCAGAAAACACGTGTTCGGCATCTGCATCAGCCTGCTGTTTATATGATAATGTTCACCGGAGACACCTGCAATATAATGTGTTTAAGAAGACTGCACAGTTTTTAAAAGGGTCAATAAAGATGGAATGTTACTTCTGGTTGTGTCAATGGACTTGGCGTCAATGGAGTTGACGTCAATGGAGTTGTTGCCAATGGAGTTGTTGCCAATGGAGTTGACGTCAATGGAGTTGATGCCAATGGAGTTGACGTTGAGTTCGACTGCCCCTTTTGTGCAGCCAATTGCTTCATCAAATCCTGGATTACCGCATCTTTTTGGGGAAAGTTGGCGTCTCTCATTCTCAAGTTCACTTTGAAGTAACACCACTCTTTCATCAGATGGTTGTTTGTTTCGAGGCAGATCAAAATACCTCCTGTAGGTTACTCCACCTCCCACTCCTCTCGCATATCCTCCCTTTTCCTTACCTAATACAACTGTCATGGCATCACTGCCATGATCAACCTTCAAGGTTCCTTGTTTGATCTTGTCCTCCGTTTCTTTCTGCACACACAATATGGGAAATAGGTTATTATATGTTGATCCCACTTTAATATAAGCAAGAAGACTTTTTAGCCCCACTATGAACATTATAATAAAATATTGCAGTAAAACTTACAATTTTTTCTCCCACGGCTCTAGTATCATCATCGTAAAAATCTCCGTCTTTGTTCTTCCTTCCTGTCAACCACAGCGTGGTACGCGGTGGTTCTTCATCTGGTTCAATTTCTTTACGATCGATCTTATAAACATCAAATTCATACACACGTAAGATAAACCAATATAAACGCAAGTATGATGCTATTAAGTGCAAATGTTTCAAGTTACCATTTGATCTCTCACATGGGCGTATCCACCTCGTCCCATTCTATGCTGATAAAGAGACTTGGAACGCGCCACTTTTGTTGCAGCTGATTTCACCTTGCAAACACAAAATCATAAGGCGTTTACTATAGAACTAATATATATGGAAACAGCAAATGCTTGAAACTTGAATAAAAATTTACTAATTAACACCTTGTATTCATCGCTTTGTGTATAATTTACAAAATTGACCCAATCATCGGCTTTTAAAATTGCATCATAGTTAGTCGGGACTTCATTTAGCTTAGAAGGTGTTTCTAGGTTGGGCAATATGTAGTTTTGTGTCAATTTCCTTCTGAAATTGCGTAGAAGTTGACCAAGACGATTCATTAACATCCTTCTGGCTGTCAAGTCAACATCAAAAAATCGCTGCAAAGATTAACACAATGTTCCTAATTAGTTGCACATAATGTAAATGCTACGTATATATTTCATGCTATATTACTGGGTTAAAAAATAGTATAGGTTTACCGTGATTTCGTCCCACATTTTGTCTCTTGCTTCTGAATCAACCTTTCTTCCAGGATAGAATCCTGACACCTACATGCTCACGAACCAAGTCTCCCAAAAAACTAGAAAACAATGCTCGGTGTTTTCCTGATATCCTATTCATAGCATCGAAGGTTACACTGAGCTTCTCTCCACCTGCTTTTCCATATTCCCTTCGAAACTTTGCTAACCTGGTTATGCCCCTCTTTTTGACATAACCATTTGATTGGTTGTTATCACCTTCACCATCATCAGAAAACTGCTCCGATTCATATCCCAAAGTGTGGTCAGGATTTTCATTATCAGAAAAATCAATATTATCATGATCAATCTCTTGGATTTCCATGATTCGTCTGAAGCAATGTGTAAAAAAAAATAGTAAACTAAATTGGTGAATAATGGTTTTAAAAAGTTATTGTTTTAATGTTTTGAATGAAGGCTGATTTTTTGGAGAAAAAATAGGGCATATGATGGGGCAGTTTTTCATTTAAGGAAATCATAATCTCCAGAGTTAATTTTAAATTTTTTGTTTTGAGAATTTAAACATTTCACAAAAAAATTTGGCTCCAAAATTTTTTAATTAAGAATTTTAACATTTCATTAAATTTTTGGCTCCAAAACACCCATATAACTTTTCATGACAGAAATTGTGCTTACACACAGTCCCAAACACCCATATAACTTCAAACCCGCTGTCCCAAACACACATATAATGCATAAACACAAAAATCACCACATGGCGCATACAAATGAACAAACACGAGCTAATAGCAACAATCAATGAGCCTAAACAACTTTGAACAAGAATCAAACAATATGAGTAGTGATCACTTAGCTTAATCAGCTGTGATGCTATGGGGGCAAGAAAAAGGTCAAAATAAGTTTAGTAAATAAGCTATACAGTCCACATCAAGCTTGGATCAAACAAGACAGCCAAAGACGCTTTCTAAAATACCAAATTACAAACTATGAGCTCAAGGTATGATCAAAATATGGGCTTATGAATCTAGGGTGAAAAAAACCACTTGTTATGGGTTGCACACCAAACTTCTGGCAAATGAAAATTCATCAAAATATCAGCTGTTTGGACAAGTTATGGGTTGCACAGGACATTCAAATGCCCCAACAGGCCACTTTGAGATTGATTCTAAGCAAGCACAAACAAAAACAGAGCAACACATACCAATTGAACACCTCAATTCACTTTCTTTACTATAACCAAATTCATATAATGAATTTCTTAGCTAACTACCGTAGTTGCATAGGAATATATACAAGACAAGAATTAAAAACACAACATAGACAAGAACCTTAACCATAATTTTCATTAATTATAATAATTCCATACATTGTTGATTAAACGATACTACATTGTTCATCACTACTTCAGTTCTCCCACTAAAATCGATGAGGTCGTCAATCACACGCCTTGCAAGTTGGTTGGGACCGTTTGGTGCTCCCATTGATAAAGATATTTGGTGTTATAGGAAAAATGATCGGATTTTTGATAAAACTTGTTGAAGAAGAGTGATATGGAAGGAGAATGGGGAGAGTGATTTATGTAGGGGACGTTTGTGGTGGAGATTAGGGGTGTGAACAGGGACGTTTGGTTTTCAGACGGCGGTTATTTGATTGAGGAGAGACGTTAGTTACTAGTTAGAGTATAAAGATGATGAAACACTATGGAAACCGTGTGTAAAAGTATAAGAAATGGCAAACTAAGTCCTCCTTTCAAAGTATATATCACTATAGATTAGGGTTCTTGATCGGTTCGGTTATCGGGTTGGTCGATTAGTTCGGTTTTATTAAATGTGTTTTCTTTTTAATTCGGGTCGTTAAACACATTAACGTGTAAAGACATTTGAAAACGGACGTAAACGGGCAAAACGGACAAAAACGGAATAAACGGGAAGAAAACGTGTAAGCAAGTAAGAAAAGGTATGAAACGTTAGATAATGTACGATAATGTATAAAACAGACAAAACGGTATAAAAAATGAGGAAAACGTATAAAACATGTAGAAACGGTCTAAAACATGATTAAACGGGCGAGAACGTGTAAACACGGACTAAAACGTATAAAAACCGACTAAGAATTATAAGACGTAGGAAAACTGAGGAAAAAGTATGAAAAACATGAAAATGACAAAAACCTACGAAAAACGGATAAAAACGTGTAGAGACGGAGTAATCCATGACAAAACGGGGGATAACGTGTAAACATGGACGAAAACGTGTACACACGGACGCAAACGTATCATATAACCTAAAGATACCTTAACGACAGTATGACACAATCTTCATCATAGTACATATGACTTTACTGATTTTATGGCCTCCTCAAATGTCAAAATTAACGTGCCCACCTTTAATAACTTTAAACACACTTCATATAACCTTCACAATATAACTACACACATACCAAGTCTATGCAACCCATGGATGACCAGCGATAAATGGCTAATTCACATGGTGGGTCATGGTAGTAAGTTATAACTGGTCACATTCATTAATGGGTATTTGACATCATATGGGCATTGGGTTATAGTTGTTTAGGGTGTCATTTCAATGAATAGTACGTATGTATAATATTATGTTATCAAAAACCCGACCAAATGGTCAAGATGCTCTCTCCCTGAGATATTCCCGGGTCGTTTTAACTGAGCTAATGTAAAATATTGATCATGTTCGTTAAGTTAATAAATAAACGAACATAAACAAACTTTTACCAAACAAATCATGAAATGTTCAATGAACGTTCTGTTGATACAAAAGTTGGGCGTTCCTTAATTCCGTACCAATCAGATCTTAATGCTTGAGACCTGCGCACTTAGAAAACAAAAAGACACCGTTAGGCTTATCGTGGGATTCTCTCCCACGATTATCCTCCGGCGTGAGAGTAAGTAATCGGTTTTTAGGTTTAGTTGAAGAGTTAGGGTTTTTGTAAGTCGTACCTTTAATGAGAGTCGAGAGACTCTTTATATACACACGAAACCCTAGTTGGTTTCGTGCTCCTCACTCCTCAGCGTATCCCGCATAGGTCGGTTTTGATACGTATCCCATAAATAAGAGATATCCTATCAAGACCATAAATAATTCCGGGTTTGGGCCAACGTAAGCCCAAACCGTTATCGTAATAGCCCATTCGTGCTGGGTTTGAGCCCATTCGTGATGGACTGGAGTCCATTCGTGTTGGACTTGAGTATGGGTCGGGTTCGTGGACCGAATGCAGACTATACGTCATCACGTTCAGTTCGTTTTACAGTCCTAGCTACTCACAGGATTCTAATAGGCCGGGAAATAGTAATTTGTAATTTAAAGCCTAGAAATGCAAAATAACTTTTCTTAAGTCCTAAATGACTAAAAATAATTTTAGGAAAAATAATTTTATTTTTTTTACTTTTATTTTATTTTTAAAAAACTAAAAACTAATTTTAAGTAATTAAATGATAAAAAATAGTAAACTGATTAAGAATACACAAGAAAAAATGTGCAATAACTACTTAAAGTATTTAAGTTTGAAGCAAAAATAAAAGTGACAAACCAACTTATTTAAATAAGTTGTAATAAGCTTAAAAGGAGAAATAAGCTAACAGCCTAAAAAGTTTGTTTATATACAAAACAATGTAAGATATTTAATGAAGAAGTCCCAAGGGCAAGTGGTAAGGGTGTGGTGTGTTGAGACGTTCAAAAGGTTGAGGCTGGTGAGGTCTCAAGTTCGAGCCTATGGTTCCCCTTGATTTCCCAGCTTCCCTTTTATGTTTTTTATGAAAAACTTTTTGATAAGATATTTTTAAACTTTCCCTCCAATATGTTCTTCAAATATATTTGTCAATTCCCTCCAATATGACTTAAGAGCTTTTTGGAGCTTTTTTGGGCAATGCACGTTGTCGGTAGTAGATTACTAGTGTATAACGGTATTATGAACTGTCCAGCATGTAAACGTAACTTTATTATTTATTTAGACAATTTTCTATTGAAATATGCATATGTCC
The DNA here is from genome assembly GCA_021014915.2 of Artemisia tridentata subsp. tridentata. NCBI lineage: Eukaryota > Viridiplantae > Streptophyta > Magnoliopsida > Asterales > Asteraceae > Artemisia > Artemisia tridentata. Next base: position 217,093,093 of record CP139508.1, read on the forward strand.
TTTTACGTCATTTTACATATATATAAATACAGCTACAACTATGTTACCAAACGTTTTTATTTAAAAGACAGCTATGCTCACGGCTACTGCTCACAGTTACTGCTCACAGCCACATGCTCACAGCTACAGCTCACTGCTACTGCTACTTTTACCAAACACAGCCTTAGTAATTAAGTTAACGAACATGAACAATATTTTTATGTTTGCGAACGTCCGATTTTCATTTAAATAATATAAATTTTTTTTATTTATTAGTTAAAAAAAAAAAAAAAATTTTAAAGAAATTTCATTTACTACCACTTTGAACCAAAAAAATTATGCGTGCATCTCCCATTTATATCTCACGTAAACTTTAATTCCGGCCATTTGGTTTCACAACAAATTAAAACACCACCTAACACACACAGGCAACCAAAACGTCATCTCCAACTTGTCTGCACTACTACAACAGGTTAGGGTTTCATCTTTTTGATCAACATCAAAGTAAACTTTTTTATTTCCTTTTTTATGAACTTGTTTGAAGTGATGTATGCCGAACTTGTTCATAATGTGTCGATCGCTTTACCTTATATATGTATTGCTCTGATTAACTAATGTGTTCATGTTACTGTAGTTTAAACTCATTTGTGTGAAATGGTTATAAACATTATTTTAATTAGTCATAAGAAGTTGCATGTAGGTTTCCCTCTCAAACACAGTTGATCGCCTAGAAATTAGAATCTACGAATATGATACTTGCAATGTCAAGTCTAGTAACTTTGTTGATTAGTAATGAGATACCTTATTAGGGATTGTTGATTATTTAGGGGAAAATGTTATATATTGAATGGATTGAAGTTGTGGTATAAAATTGGTTTCGGTCGGGTTCAGTTTGTATTAGCCTGTAGGAATGAGTTGGTTTCGGTCGGGTTCGGTTTGTATATATAGAATTACTTTAAAGGGAGAATGTTAAAGTATTTGTGTGTTGATCCATTTGGGTTCCATTAGCAAATTTTCATTAGCAAGTAAGGATGCAAATTTATAGGTTGCCAATTAACAAAAAAATTAGACCCCCGCATACTTTTTCGTTTATGATACATAAAGATTTTATGTGTGTTTGAATTTTATAGTATAAACAATGTATTACCTTAACATGTGCCCTGTTTTTGTGTAGAAATATGGCCGTTGAATTTGTGATAAGTTTAAACCAAAGCACGTTTCCGGACTCTCAGGTAATCTCACACATACGCCTTAATTACATTTGATACCATAAATGTTTGTATAATGAATGTCAAATAAATTATTGAAATGCTTTCAGGAACTACCACATGTCTACGCCGAATCATGTTACCATGGAAGGCGGGAGATTTACATCACAAGCGCTCAGCGGGTTCGTTTCAGAGTACAAATAGAGACTGAAACTAACCGCCCCATTGTGCTGACAGGAGAGAGATGGAGAACGTTTGCTTTGGAAAACCTGAGTCGGGCTGTTAGGATGTTGCATTTCGTTGAGGAAGGTGATGACTGCTTCTTTGTTACCGGATACACTCAAGACGGAGCTGAATTTGGTGGGTACCACATGAATGCCGGTCGGGTTTCAAGGTTCCAGTCTCGTGTTTTTTCCTTCTATGATCAGATCCAGGTATTATAGCTTCATAATTTACTAATCTTATGTCAAACATGTGATTTCATAAGTCAATGAATATTAAATGTTAATGTACTTATAAGGTTACTCTTAAAATTTATTTGCAGACACTGCCAGCTGCATTCCTTGGTGGCTTAGGTAATGCACAGCAGATTAGAATCAAAGTAGACGGGGAAAACTTTGATGTTGGTTTGAATGTTGTTGAAGCGGGAGGAGCCAACGGGCAGCTGCTGTATGAGTTGGACCCCGATGATTGGAACAAGCTTGAAGAATCTGTTGGTTTAAAAGCTGGAATGATTATCATCTTCACAAGGAAGCGCGCAACAAAGTTTTTGCTTACCGGCTTCAGTCGTGAAGGTAGTCTAACTAAAGACGCGCATTTCCTTGGTGCCACCAGCTTGCTACCTGATCAGCCCGGTTTGTTATTGACCGAAAAAGGTAAAAATTTACGAAATACTTTCATACTACACGTTATATCTGTCAGTGATTTATTTATATTATAATTAAAATTCTTTATAGATGACAATCGCTTGAAGCATATTTGCCAATGGCCTTCACATCAAGACCACTTTGGTGAAGGTCATGCATTCTATAAGAGATTGTCAACAATTCGAGTGAATCAAGAACTTGTACGTATCTCAGCATTCATAGATATTCTTTACTTTGTTTAATTAGTTGGAACAAACTAAAAACTTACTAGTAATTTGAACTGCAGGATATCCCGGCAGATTTCCTGTTGCAGCATCCTATCCACCCATACCGGAAGGTCCTCATGAGACATCGTGGTGTCGAATGTTTCATGAGTATGACGCTGAAGCCCAACAAAGCCGATCCTGAGATGGCCGGTGGTGTGACTGTCTATGGGATGTGGAGGAAGTTTGCCGCTGATTGCTCTTTCGCAACAAACAAGCTCATCAGGTTCAAGTTCATGTATTTCAACGTTGATGTCAGTGGTGGTGATCATTTGCAAGACTCTGTGTATCCCGTGTTTCATCTGTGCTAACTTCATTGGATGTGTCCAGCTTCGAACAATTTCTGCTTCATTTGAACTCAAACAATATTTATTATATTTTTTGTTAGTAAATACCCCCTTAAGTATATAATTTTTTGGCAGTGATGTGTGTTGTCAACATGCATTCATTGGGGGTATTTTACTTATGATATATTACTAAATTTGAACAATATTAGTACTGTAATTATACGTTAGTTAAGTTGAACAATTAGTGTTAATTAGTTACTTTCAACAATTATGGAATCTAATATAACTCTACTTTTATGAATATGCATGTAATGTAATTTAGTATGTCTTATGCAATCTTGTTAAACTGACATAATTGACATGTTATCTGAAAACAAAATGCTCAATCTTAAACCAATTAACTATCCACAAATTTTTTGATTAGTATTGGGATGGGTTGATGACATTTTTTGGAGGAATAAAATTAAATTAGGCACATTACCAAACTGCTTCTTAAGTCATATTGGAGGGAATTGACAAATATATTTGAAGAACATATTGGAGGGAAATTTTAAAAAAGCTCTGAAATTTTTTATAAATTTTGTAAAAATTTACATGTATTCCCCCAAAGTTTTCATCAATCCCATTCTAAACTAATCAACAAAATTTCAAAACTCCTCCTATCACAGCCAAGAATACCTCTCATATCACCACAAATCCCGTCACCACCATAACTCTCCTGTCATAGAGCCACCACACCCGTCACCACTGGTAAGTATTCTTATGTTTGTTTTGTATTAATTGTTCTAACAAAATATATACGTACCCCTACAGTTATAACCATATTAGGTATTTCAACATTTGTTTTGATACCTAATAACCTCTTGTAAATTATGTCACTTTCTTGGTAAATGTAGATAGTCAATTGGTTTTACAATATAAGTAACCCTGTAAACCCTTGTACTACATGAACATGGAACAAGAATTTAGCTTCTTAATTGGTTATCCCTCCTTGACCCAAACACCCCTTTAGGAACTGTTTCATTAGACTTCATTGAATTATTAGCATAATTCAATACCACATTCCTGTTGGTATTTTAGTGTAATGTAAATGGTGTTTAATATGCAAATACGTATCGACACTTAGTTGCAAATGAGGGTCGATACTTAGTTGCATATTAATGGGACTAACGAGGGTTCAAGGGGAATTGGTACTACTAGTTATAGCAGTTAGTACGGTTAGTTATGCTAAGATACTGCTAGTTGGCTAAGGTACTGTTAGCGTTGTTGGTTTAAGAGCCTGCTATTTACGAAACTAACCTGCTGTTAGTTAGTTTATTAGCCTGCTGCTACGAAACTATAACCTGCTGCTAGTTAGTTTATTAGCCTGCTGCTAAGGTTATTAGTCTGCTGCTAATGTTCATTACTTGGACTGTCTTTTTATTTTTTATGCTCATCAATTGGAGTTTCATTTTGTCTTCTATACTCATCAATAACTTGGGATGTCTTTTAAACTTGCCTGCAGGGACCACATTCATAAACATGGACAAGACTTGGATGGTAAATAAAAGGACCACCAAATCTTATATTGATGGAGTACAGGCGTTTATTAATTATGCAGTAGACAACTTGCGTAAGATGGGGAACATCGACCCACAAGTTAATAAACTTCATCTTAAAATGCCATGTCCGTGTACAGACTGTTGTAACCACATAAACCAAACAGTGGAGGCAGTGCAGTGGCATTTATTCACGAAAGGGATTGATCTAACCTACATAAAGTGGACCAAACATGGAGAGAAGGATGAGCCATCAAAAAGTTCCCCAAAAACTGTTGACGCTACAACAGAATTTGTTGACGACACGGATTTTGCTGCATATATTCCAACAGATGGCCCAGCAACGGTAGATATGGTTAACGCTACAAAAGATAATTTTGAATCAGAGGATGACCTTGTCAAGTTTCAAGAACTATTATTAGATGCAGAGAAGCCTCTTTACGAAGGATGTCCCGACTTCACAAAGATGTCCGCAATAGTTAAACTACTCAACTTAAAGGGTAAGTACGGATGTTCTGATAAGTTCTTTACTGAATTACTAGGATTATTAAAAAAGATGCTACCTGCTGGTAACGAAATGGTGGAAAAAACATATCAAGCCAAAAAAGTTGTGAAGTTGATGGGTTCAGGATACAAAAAGATACATGTATGTATCAACAACTGCCTTCTTTACTGGAAAGATGACAAGGATTTGATTGTCTGTCGAACTTGTGGGACATCAAGATGGAAGGTGGATAAGAAGACACATAAAGTGTACGAAAACATTCCAGCAAAGGTAATGTGGTACTTTCCAATTATACCAAGACTGCAACGACTATTTAAGATAGAAAGAATTTCAGAAGATTTAAGATGGCACGCCACACGGAGGATAACCGACGGTGTGTTACGTCACCCCGCAGATTCACAGGCATGGCGTACCATAGATGAAAAATTCCCGGAAATTGCTGAAGATCCAAGAAATATACGGCTGGGAATATCGGCTGATGGGGTTGACGTACACACGGGAAATAGGCATCACAGTGTATGGCCAGTTTTAACTGTCATATACAACCTTCCTCCATGGTTGTGTATGAAAAGAAAGTTTATCAATCTTTCGGTATTAATATCGGGATACCCGGGAAATGATATCGATGTGTTTTTAGAACCGTTGGTAGATGATCTGCATACCTTATTCGAAAAAGGGGTTCATACATATGATGCATCCACAAAAGATTACTTTAAGCTACGTGCCGTTGTGTTATGGACAATAAATGATTACCCTGCACTTGGTACACTATGTGGATGCCCGTACAGTGGATTCAAAGGTTGTGTGGTTTGCGGGAAAGATACAAACTGTGTTAGACTTTCTGCCTCGTCCAAGCAAAGTTATGTTGGACACAGACGATATCTACCATATGACCATCCGTTCAGAAGGCAAAGGAAGGCATTTAATGGACAACCAGATTTTCTCCCGGCTCCAACTCCAATGACCGGGGAACAAATATACAACGAGGTACAACATATTGAAAATAAATGGGAAAAGGAAAACGAACAAACAATAATGCATCAGAAAACCAACAACATACGGGAGGCAGAGGTGGGAAGATTAAAAAGCAGAAAAGAAACACAACAGACGAAGAGGGTTGTTCAAGCCAAGTAAACGGACAAAACGGTGCGTATTGGAAGAAATTCAACATTTGGTACCGAAAACTTAGGTATTGGAGGCATAATTCTGTTCCACATTGTATTGATTTTATGCATGTGGAAAAGAATGTTGCTGAGAGCCTCGTCGGAACTTTGCTACATGTTCCAGGAAAGACGAAAGATGGACTGAATGCTCGATTGGATCTGGCTGAGTTGGGGTAAAACAAGAGTTGTTTGCTAGGCAAGAACAAGACGGTACAACACTACCTCCAGCAGGTTACACATTAAGTAATGCTGAAAAAGACATTTTTTGTGATACGTTGCATAACATCAGGGTACCTCAAGGCTATTGTTCAAATTTCTCTAGTTTGGTCAGCCTAAAGGATAGGAAGCTCATTGGCCTAAAATCGCATGACTATCACATGTTAATGCAAGAGTTTCTGCCCGTTGCAATACGTTCAATCATGCACCCACCCACACGATATGCTATTATCAGGTTTTGCTTTTTCTTTAAATCGATATGCAGCAAAGAAATAATATCGCAACAACTAGATAATATGCAAGCAGAACTGGTAGTGACACTCTGCCTACTCGAGAAGTTCTTTCCTCCATCTTTTTTTGATATTATGATACACTTGACTGTGCACCTTACTAGGGAGGTCAAATTATGTGGTCCCGTATGCTTTCGGTGGATGTATCCATTCGAAAGATGTATGAAGGTTATTAAAGGACATGTGCGAAACAGGAATAGACCAGAAGGATGCATTGCTGAGGAGACTATTGCGGAAGAAAACAATAGAGTTTTTTAGCGAATATCATAAATCCATGGAAACTATTGGTCTCCCACATGATAAACATGAAACTGATGAAAATGAGGACGGAAAGCCATTGTCGGCCGGCAAATCAAGTGAAGTTTCTGCGGAACTCTTTCAGAAAGCACATTTGTATATAATACAGAATACAGATGAAATTGTACCGTATATCGAGTAAGTTTTAATAACACATGTCTATTTCCTTACTTAAAATGATCTATCAAATATAATAATCAAACACATTGTTTCAGGCGACACAAGCAAGTTTTGAAAACACAAAACCCGGGTAAACGAATTGCATTTCTGGAGAATGAACACAGTAAATCCTTTGCTAAGTGGTTACGCAAAGAGGTAATTAATCTTATGCTATTTATAATTGACTTTTTTTTTCACTGCCATACATAGTTTAGTTTTCACTGCCAGACATAGAATGAATGTGTGTTTGGGAATGCAATTAGGATGCCATACTAAATCCTTCCAACTTGTAATGAAATTCAGGTTGAGAGAGAGTTGAACATCGACAAAGAAAGTGTATCAGAAACTGTAAGGTGGATATCATACGGACCACGCGCCAGCGTAGTCAAATACGATGCACATATCATCAATGGGTATACCTTTCGTACGAAATGTCATGAAGGCAAAGTTTACCAGAACAGTGGGGTTAGTGTTGAGGCATTAGATATGCACATATCTAAAGAAGTTGCAACCACAAGGCAAGCGTTTTATTATGGGGTTTTGCAAGAGATATGGGAGCTAGATTACCGTTACAGGCAAATTCCTCTTTTCAAATGTGATTGGGTTAATCACAAAGGTGGTGTGAAACGCGATACTATTCTTGGGTATACATTGGTTGACCTGAATAATTTAGGCCACAAGGTTGATCCGTTCATATTAGCCTCACAAGCACGACAAGTGTTTTATGTGCAAGACCAGTTAGATAAAAAATTGTCTATTGTGTTTAAGACACCTCCCAAGAATTACAAAGATAAGTATGATGAAGTCGATGAGGAATTTAGTACCGTCATTCACCAGCACAATGATAACATATTGCCATGTGTGGATCGACGTGACTTGGGTAACGAATCACGAACTGACTACTATCGAACCGACTGTGGAGGTGTTGTTATACGAAAATCCAAGTGAACCATGTTATGTAATAAGAGCTTGGGAATTGTCCAATTTTATTTAGGTGTTTGTGTTATGTTATGGCTGTATACTTTTGTTTGGTTGTTGTTTCATGTAACATTGCCTTTATGGCTCACTTTCTTAATAAATTTACCTTAATTAAGCAAACAAAAAATGTTTGAGCTGTTATTTATGCGTATTTTGTGTGACTATTGTTCATCCAATTGCAACATGAAATTGATATTTGTGTGGCGTTTTGTAACATTTAGTCACACAAATTAAAGCATGTTTCTTTTGGGTATTTAGTCACACACAACTAACCATAAAGTGACCAAAATTGTTAGTAACTGTGACCATATATGCTGTTTAAAGTCAAGGAATGTGTATTTTTTATAACTATTGATCATCCATTTGCCACATGAATTAGGTTTTTGTGTGGCCTTTGGTAACATTTAGTCACACAAACCATGGTTTTGGGAGTGTATTTACTCTCATATAACTAGCCATAAAGTGACCAAAAGTGTTAATAAGTGTGACCATATGATGTTTAAAGTTAATGAATATGTATTTTGTGTGACTATTGATCATCCACTTGCCACATGAATTTGGTTTTTGTGTGGCCTTTGGTAACATTTAGTCACACAAAGCATGTTTTTGGGAGTGTATTTTAGTCACATACAACTAACCATCAAGTGACCAAAAGTGTTAATAAGTGTGACCATATTCTGTTTAAAGTGAAGGAATGTGTAGTTTGTGTGACTATTGATCATCCACTTGCCACATGAATTTGGTTTTTGTGTGGCCTTTGGTAACATTTAGTCACACAAAGCATGTTTTTGGGAGTGTATTTAGTCACATACAACTAACCATCAAGTGACCAAAAGTGTTAATAAGTGTGACCATATTCTGTTTAAAGTGAAGGAATGTGTAGTTTGTGTGACTATTGATCATCCACTTGCCACATGAATTTGGTTTTTGTGTGGCCTTTGGTAACATTTAGTCACACAAAGCATGTTTTTGGGAGTGTATTTAGTCACATACAACTAACCATCAAGTGACCAAAAGTGTTAATAAGTGTGACCATATGCTGTTTAAAGTGAAAGGAATGTGTAGTTTGTGTGACTATTGATCATCCACTTGCCACATGAATTTGGTTTTTGTGTGGCCTTTGGTAACATTTAGTCACACAAAGCATGTTTTTGGGAGTGTATTTAGTCACATACAACTAACCATCAAGTGACCAAAAGTGTTAATAAGTGTGACCATATGCTGTTTAAAGTGAAAGGAATGTGTAGTTTGTGTGACTATTGATCATCCACTTGCCACATGAATTTGGTTTTTGTGTGGCCTTTGGTAACATTTAGTCACACAAAGCATGTTTTTGGGAGTGTATTTAGTCACATACAACTAACCATCAAGTGACCAAAAGTGGTAATAAGTGTGACCATATTCTGTTTAAAGTGAAGGAATGTGTATTTTGTGTGACTATTGATCATCCACTTGCCACATGAATTTGGTTTTTGTGTGGCCTTTGGTAACATTTAGTCACACAAAGCAAGTTTTTGGGAGTGTATTTAGTCACATACAACTAACCATCAAGTGACCAAAAGTGTTAATAAGTGTGACCATATGCTGTTTAAAGTGAAGGAATTTTGTAGTTTGTGTGACTATTGATCATCCACTTGCCACATGAATTTGGTTTTTGTGTGGCCTTTGGTAACATTCAGTCACACAAAACATGTTTTTGGGAGTGTATTTAGTCACATACAATTAACCATCAAGTGACCAAAAGTGTTAATAAGTGTGACCATATGCTGTTTAAAGTGAAGGAATGTGTAGTTTGTGTGACTATTGATCATCCACTTGCCACATGAATTTGGTTTTTGTGTGGCCTTTGGTAACATTCAGTCACACAAAACATGTTTTTGGGAGTGTATTTAGTCACATACAACTAACCATCAAGTGACCAAAAGTGTTAATAAGTGTGACCATATGCTGTTTAAAGTGAAGGAATGTGTAGTTTGTGTGACTATTCATCATCCACTTGCCACATGAATTTGGTTTTGTGTGGCCTTTGGTAACATTCAGTCACACAAAACATGTTTTTGGGAGTGTATTTAGTCACATACAACTAACCATCAAGTGACCAAAAGTGTTAATAAGTGTGACCATATGCTGTTTAAAGTGAAGGAATGTGTAGTTTGTGTGACTATTGATCATCCACTTGCCACATGAATTTGGTTTTTGTGTGGCCTTTGGTAACATTCAGTCACACAAAACATGTTTTTGGGAGTGTATTTAGTCACATACAACTAACCATCAAGTGACCAAAAGTGTTAATAAGTGTGACCATATGCTGTTTAAAGTGAAGGAATGTGTAGTTTGTGTGACTATTGATCATCCACTTGCCACATGAATTTGGTTTTTGTGTGGCCTTTGGTAACATTTAGTCACACAAATCATGTTTTGGCTACACTTAAATAATATGTGACAAACTGTTTAGTGTGACTATATGTACTAGATTTTGGCTACACTTAAATAATGTGTGACAAACTGTTTTGTGTGACCGTATATGGCATTTGGTCATACTATTAGAAGCAAATGTGACTATAAGTTTAGTGTGACCATATATGGCATCAAGGTTACTTGTATTTGTCACACGTTCCAAATGCATATGTGACTAAATGATCTGGAACAAAATCACCAGTTACGTTTAGTCACATAAGGGTCGATTGTGTGGCAATAGAGTTCTTATGGTCACACATTCGAAATGCTCATGTGTGACTAATTCGTAAATGCTGTCAATTTACCTACCTTCAGCCACACAAATATTCGAATGTGTGGCTGTTCCAAATCGACCATGTGTGACCATAGGTCGTTTTTGTACTAGTGAGCATATGGTCAAACTTATTAACACTTTTGGCCACTTTATGCTTAATTGTATGTGACTAAATACCCAAAACAAACATGCTTTGTGTGACTAAATATTACAAAAGGCCACACAAACTAAAAATTCATGTGACCGTTGGATGATCAATAGTCACACAAAATACACATTGCTTCACTTAAAACAGTGAATGGTCACACTTATTAACACTTTTGGCCACTTTATGCTTAATTGTATGTGACTAAATACCCGGAACAAACATACTTTGCCTGTCTAAACATTACAAAAAGCCACACAAACTAAAAATTCATGTGACCATTGGATGATCAATAGTCACACAAAATACACATTTCTACACGTAAAACAGCAAATGGTCACACTTATTAACACTTTTGGCCACTTTATGCTTAATTGTATGTGACTAAATACCGAGAACAAACATACTTTGTGTGACTAAATATTAAAAAAGGCCACACAAACTAAAAATTCACGTGACCATTGGATGATCAATAGTCACACAAAAAACACATTTCTTCACTTAAAACAACAAATGGTCACACTTATTAACACTTTCGGCCACATTATGCTTAATTTTATGTGACTAAATACCCAAAACAAACATGCTTTGTGTGACTAAATATTAAAAAAGGCCTCACAAACTAAAAATTCATGTGACCATTGGATGATCAATAGTCACACAAAATACACATTTTTCACTGAAAACAGCATATGGCCACACTTATTAACAATTTTGGCCACTTTATGCTTAATTGTATGTGACTAAATACCCAAAACAAACATGCTCTGTGTGACTAAATATTAAAAAAGGCCACACAAACTAAAAATTCATGTGACCATTGGATGATCAATAGTCACAAAAAATAGACATTTCCTAACTTAAAACAGCATATGGTCACACTTATTAACACTTTTGGCCACTTTTGCTTAATTGCATGTGACTAATTACCCATACCAAACATTCTTTGTGCGACTAAATATTACTGATTGTGTTCAATTTATCTTCTCAAAAGGAATTCACAAAAGGGAAATAATGTGAAAACCCCAGGTTCGTTGTCCCGACGAAGATCGAATGGAATTTGTGTTCCCGGGACGTGATTCGTGTAGTGAATGAGAAAAAGAGTGATTGATTTTGGGTTACACTACGAACAATAAAATAATAAAAGTAAACAATTAATTAAGCTAATGAAACAATTAAACTAAGCATACGAACTTAAAAACGAAAATTTGAATTCAAAAACGTTACGCGACGAAATTTAAAACGTAAATAAAAAGTGACTTTCTAAAATTTAAGCCCTAAAAATGCAAATTAATTTTTCCTATATTTAAAAATGATAAAAGAAAATTATGAGAAAAATAAAAATATTTTTTTTTTGACTTTTTAATTATATAATATGAATTAAAATCTATATTTAAGAAATAAAATTAAGGAAAATAGAAAATGATTAAGAAAAATTATGAAATGTTCCAGCTAAGTCCTATAAGCGATCTAAATGCTAGGAAAAATAATAAACTAGAAAAAGCTACTACGAATAAGCAGAAATAAGCTACACAGCTAAAATTTAGCTACAAGGGAGAAGCTAATATAACAATAAAAGGGTGCAATAATAAACCTAAGCACAACTAAGAGCATATTGGTAAGGGATTGGGAGTGTGGGCTGTGAGACCTGGGTTCGAGTCCCAGGTCTGGCTTTTTGCAAACTTATTTTATTTTTGATGTTTTTCTTGTTAAAACTTATAAAGCTAATGAAAATAAGCACTTTCTACAAAACAACTTTTATTTAAAAGTCACTAAAAAGCCAGAAATAAGCAGAAGTTGAAAACAGTTTTATTGAAGGTTTTAAAAATCAAGGAAAAGCTCAACTGTTTTGGTGAAAGGAACTCAAATAAACATTAAAAGACTTAATAAGCTAAAAAGCACTATGACTTTCATAAATGAGTACTTCTAAACTAATATAAGCTAACTAGAACAATCAAAAAGCAAAGGAACCTAAAATGAGCTAAATCCTACAATAGCTTCCAAACAGCCATACATAAATACATACAATAATACGCAATATACCAAAATTAACTAACAATAATAACTCAAAACTTAACTAACAATAATAACTCAAAACTTAACTAAATCCATACATCCATACATAAATCCATACATCCATCATAACCTCAATAACCTCAATAGCAGAAATCAAGATAACCTCAATACGCTTAAACTAAAAATAATTTCTTAACATAACTAAAAATAATTTCTCAAGTTTAAACTAAGAACAACTAACTAACTTATCAGCATAAGCAGTAACAAGAATGAAATAAGCAGAATCGAAGCAGTAACATCAGCAGTTGACCAAAGTTGACCAACCAAAAAAAACTAGAGATTTCATTACAATAGCAAACTGACAGTGAAATTACAACTTAAATTAAACATTACACTACAAAGGCACTAAATTAAACAACTATTAAAAGGTCAACATTTTTCTAAGACATGAAAAATGGGACAAAAGCTAATCGTGAGTTCGGCTACATATATATAGCTTCTTTCTTGTGTTTTTCTTGTGTGAGTGTTCCCTAGCTTCATCTTGTGCTTCTTTCAAGACCATTGGATCAAAACTTGCCCTCCACAACTTGAATCTTGAACCGTTGATTCTTCTTTTCTAGCCACGGATTGTTGAGGTGGAGAGGGGGGGACCAAGACACCCCCATGTGATTGTTTTGGATGGTAGTGGTGAGGTGGTGATAGTGATCGGTGGGTTAGTGGGTAATGGCGGGTTAAGGGTTAAGCAAGAAGATGAGTAGTATTTGTTAGGGATTTTGACTATTTACTTTGGGGGTTTGACCAAACCATTTACCGGTGTTTAGTTAATATAGGATGGGTCGGTTTGTTTTTTAGGTGTTGGGTCGGTTTTAGTTAAGATGTGGGCTTATGGGTTATAAGGTTAAGTTGTAGTGGGCCGGTGATGGGTAAAATAGGGGTTGGGCTTGTGGGTGGTTTAAGGATTGGGTTTGGTTTATCTCTTTTTGAATCCGGCTGTGGAGTGAGCTGTGAGATAGAATGAGGGATTTCACTTTAGGGACCAACATGTAATTTAGGAAATTGAAGGGACCAACCTTGCCAATTTTGTAAAGTTCATCCGAGGACTAATATGCCAACTAAAAATAATCCAAGGGCTCTTCGGGATTTTTGCACAATAACTCGACCAAACTCGTGAATTTCTTCCCGGGTCCCGTCTTTTGAGCTCTTTTCCATTTCCCGTGCTCGTCTTTGTCTTTTTCTTGATTTTTATCCATTTTTCTAGATATCCATACCTGCATATTCACAAACACAAAAACAACATATATTTGGCATATTCGGTCAGTTTTTGGTCTATTTGGTCTGTTTAAATAGGTAAAAGGTATGTGTAATTTAACACATACCAAAATTCCCCCAGACTAAGATATTGCTGTGTCCTCACGCAATGTTATAAAAACACGTTTTTAAATCGAAAAATTTCTAATCTCTTTTTACTAACTTTGAGAAGTAGCAAAATTTTCAAAAGAGATTAAGAAATCTTAAGTTCTAAAAACTCCCCGATTTTCCATTTTATTCTATTTTTGTATTTTTCTCATAATCATGTGACGGCTTTGTTGACAATCATTATCTCACGATAACTTTCAGGTTCTTCGAGTAGGAAATACGACTCATAAAGAAGTGACCATACGGATAAAATTCGTCGTTCCTGATTTTTCACGAGTCCCCAAACTAAGCGTAAAAACGAAATCATTGTCTATTTACAAGTTAGATGCCAACACTACCCATGAAAGTTACTTGTGTAATTACCTCTTGCTCCCATTTTTCCTAATTTCCTCTATTTATTTTATTTTTGTGAGAAATGAATTTCTTCATATTCTCGTTTTGATAAGTTTTAGTGCCGATAAAGATTCTAAGTTAAGACGCTAAGTAGTTTTCAATCTTCTCTCGAGAACCGTTTCTTTGAAAATGAGGTCCACATCAAGGTTTTTATTTATATTTTTGACTTTTTCTATTTTTTCATTCATCACTTTTTTTTTTTTTTTTTTTTTTTTTTTTTTTTTTTTTTCACTTTCGTACCCTAAACGACGGAACTTCACGGTTTAGTTCCAAGACCTTACACTTTTCGGCATAAAGGATCCAAGGCCCGTTACAACGGAGTGTTCCAAGACTCTAGACATTCCTGAAATGAGGATCCAAGGTGGTTAGACCAAGACCTCACACATTCCTGAACTAGAGGTCCAAGGGCCGGTGCAAGAGGGTAGCCAAGACCTAAACGCCTTCCGGAAATAAGGATCCAAGGCCCGATCTCGAATCCGTAGCTTAGAGCACTTAACTTATTATTATTAAACTTATTTATTAAGGAACCTTGATGTGTACCCAATTTTTAAAACAAGAATTCTTTTAAGAAGACTAAGAACTAATCATCGGCAAAACCTAACATCTTTAATTATTCTTATAGATATATTTAGTGAAACAATTTTGCGGGAGCAAAAGGCCACAAGTAGCTTCGATGAGCTCTAAAGAGAACCAACTACTCCACGTTTAGCAATCTAACTTCTAAATAAACTCTATCATTTCTCGTTCTTCGCAAATTTAAAATCTTAAATAATAAGATCCGATAATGCTTAGCCAAATAATCAAGCCATGCATATATAAAGTCGATACGGGAACTTGCAAACTCTTAAAAAGAATTCGCATTTTATAGCTCCTTGTGTAAAAGACTAGCACGAGCTTATAAATTATAAATGGTTAAGGGGACAAGCTAGGGCTCAACACGCCCGGTCAAGTCAGAATTTTATTCCTACTCTCACCAGCGGAAAGTCAACAAAATGTCAAAATTTATTATATTTTTGCAAAATTTTTTTAAAATTTTCTCATTTTTTGGATTTTTCTTTTTTCAAATTTTGAGAAAAACGGGGTTGCGAGAGAAAACGGCAAAAATGCAAGGCAAAAATCAAATCGAAAGATTACCCCCCCAGACTAAAACGAGACATTGTCCTCAATGTCTTAAAGGTAAGGGTTCTCCTACATAAATCTAAGGCCGTTTATTAATTATGCCAAAGATAAACGTAAAATGATAAGATTAAGGATATCGGATGAGCAACGAATGATGAAACTCGAGTGGAGAGAAGGCAGAACCATGAGCACGAGAGTCTTCAATCATCGGGCAATCCTGAACATACACAAACAACCACGAAACACAAGAATGGAAGAGGTAGCCCTCCTCACGTTTATTAAGAAAATAGAAAGAAGATAGATGGATAAGCATGGGGTGCCTCCCACGAAGCGCTTGTTTTTGCTCGAGTCGTATAGCTTAGACTCGCCCCGAATTTAATTGTTCTTGGGGGAGCAGGTGGAAGAGAAAATCTCCATCGGACTTTCATTCAATATGTTTGGATAAACATTGAAGCATACGAAAGTTCCACTCCGATGAGATACCCACGGCTTAAAAGAATGAGAGATGCCGGGGTCAAAGATGACATCTTCACTCACAAATGAGTGAAGGAAAGGAGAAGTCACCGGATAGGTGAAGAAAAGGAGAAAGATCATGATCAGAATGGGAATCCATTCTTCATCCTTAAAGTTCTTACAAACCTCGGGAGGGAGGGTTAGAATGATATCATCCACAAGAAAACTCTTATGATAGAGTACATCTCCCCCCGGGTCATGATCTTCCTCAAAATCATAGTAATCATACTCTGGTGGAGGTATGATATGAGCGAGTTCACCGGAGAACTCCTCATGAAGAGAATCAATCATATGATGATAATCTGTGAGCTCGGGTTCCGTCACGGACTCATCATTCTCCTCTATCTGACTATCAAAGATAGGGTTATCTGAAATGAAAGTAAACTCAGACCCGAAATCAAATAGAGGATTGGTGAAAGTCATGTTGAATGTTTCGGAAACAAGCTCATCAGATTCTTTTGAAGGATTGATTTCAACTTCCTTCGGAGGGAGAGAAGGTAATGGTTCATCGTTCAATAATTTTTCAAGAAAAAGAATATCTCCCTCCGGATCAAGACAAGAATCATCAATTTCTGGAGAAATTGAATCTTCTTTAAGACAAGCATCGATCTCTTCCAAGAGAGGATCACTTCCCTCAAACGGAGTGAGGGAAGGGGTAGAGTCAGAAATGATAGGTGGAGTGGGATTGCCACTCGGAGGTTCATCTGATATTTGATGATCTGCAGGGGCACACTCCTCGTCATAAACGTCGCCGATCTTATGCTTAAAATATAAAGCTCTTATAACTTGCCACCGCTCTTCTTCTAATAATTCACCCATAGTTCTTGTATCTTCCTGCTTTTCAACGGGTGCGACAGCAACTGGTGAACTACTGCAAAGCTTCTGCTGGACGGGAGTGGCTGCAGCTGACGAACTCTCACAAACTCCCCACGTAGAATCCTCATCATCGTCGTCATCATAAAAAAAAGTTTGACGATATTGGGAGCTTACTCTAGCTGCTTGTTCTTCAGCTAGAAGTTCTCCATAAGTTTTCTGACGAGGTTCTTCATGGGAAAGTCTTTTACTAAGAAATTCCTTAAGATCATTTAGTGCATTTTGAAAATCACGGAGAATTTCTGGATTGCTTTGCTGAGGTGGTGTTTGAATCGTTTCATACTGTGGAGGTTGGTCATGATAAGAATAATCATAATTGTTACAAGGACCACGCTCATAGACAAGCGGATTCCTCGTTTGACAATCAGAGTTATAGTGAGGACCTCCACAGTACTCACAACAATATGATTGTTGTGACTGATTCGGTGAATTGTATGGATAATGGTCATACCCAAAGTTTTGATTACATGGAACTTGCTCATAGACAAACATGTTCCCTGTTTGACAATCAAAACCCGGGTGAGGACTACCTCCACAATACTCACAAGAGTATGTCTCCATCTGGTGTTGTGGGGGCTGGTTGAAAAAGTTGGTTGTTTCATGGTAGGAAAAAGGATTTTGGTCATAGACAAACCCGTTTCCCGATTCCACCATGCTACAACCGGGACAATTCCCGCCATTTGGAGGACCTCCACACCATTGACAACCATAATGGTAAGATGAAGACATAGAGAAGAGGAATTAAACGGATAGAGGGATAAGAAATAAAGAATCAAACGGATAAGAGGATTGAGAAGAATATTTTTGGATTTTTAAAATTTTGAAACATTGAAAATCACAAAAGAAAAAGGAAAAATAATTTGGAGAAGAAAATCTTTTTGGGTTTTCAAGGTTTTTCAATTTTTTTGGATTTTTGATAAAAAATATTCACAAGATATATACGAAACTTCACGAGGAAGGGTCTTCAAAACACGAATCGAAAAACGGAATCACGCACTCACTTCAACCTTCCCCGGCAGCGGCGCCAAAAATTGATGGTGTTCAATTTATCTTCTCAAAAGGAATTCACAAAAGGGAAATAATGTGAAAACCCCAGGTTCGTTGTCCCGACGAAGATCGAATGGAATTTGTGTTCCCGGGACGTGATTCGTGTAGTGAATGAGAAAAAGAGTGATTGATTTTGGGTTACACTACGAACAATAAAATAATAAAAGTAAACAATTAATTAAGCTAATGAAACAATTAAACTAAGCATACGAAATTAAAAACGAAAATTTGAATTTAAAAACGTTACGCGACGAAATTTAAAACGTAAATAAAAAGTGACTTTCTAAAATTTAAGCCCTAAAAATGCAAATTAATTTTTCCTATATTTAAAAATGATAAAAGAAAATTATGAGAAAAATAATTTTTTTTTTTTTGACTTTTTAATTATATAATATGAATTAAAATCTATATTTAAGAAATAAAATTAAGGAAAATAGAAAATGATTAAGAAAAATTATGAAATGTTCCAGCTAAGTCCTATAAGCGATCTAAATGCTAGGAAAAATAATAAACTAGAAAAAGCTACTACGAATAAGCAGAAATAAGCTACACAGCTAAAATTTAGCTACAAGGGAGAAGCTAATATAACAATAAAAGGGTGCAATAATAAACCTAAGCACAACTAAGAGCATATTGGTAAGGGATTGGGAGTGTGGGCTGTGAGACCTGGGTTCGAGTCCCAGGTCTGGCTTTTTGCAAACTTATTTTATTTTTGATGTTTTTCTTGTTAAAACTTATAAAGCTAATGAAAATAAGCACTTTCTACAAAACAACTTTTATTTAAAAGTCACTAAAAAGCCAGAAATAAGCAGAAGTTGAAAACAGTTTTATTGAAGGTTTTAAAAATCAAGGAAAAGCTCAACTGTTTTGGTGAAAGGAACTCAAATAAACATTAAAAGACTTAATAAGCTAAAAAGCACTATGACTTTCATAAATGAGTACTTCTAAACTAATATAAGCTAACTAGAACAATCAAAAAGCAAAGGAACCTAAAATGAGCTAAATCCTACAATAGCTTCCAAACAGCCATACATAAATCCATACAATAATACGCAATCTACCAAAATTAACTAACAATAATAACTCAAAACTTAACTAACAATAATAACTCAAAACTTAACTAAATCCATACATCCATACATAAATCCATACATCCATCATAACCTCAATAACCTCAATAGCAGAAATCAAGATAACCTCAATACGCTTAAACTAAAAATAATTTCTCAACATAACTAAAAATAATTTCTCAAGTTTAAACTAAGAACAACTAACTAACTTATCAGCATAAGCAGTAACAAGAATGAAATAAGCAGAATCGAAGCAGTAACATCAGCAGTTGACCAAAGTTGACCAACCAAAAAAAACTAGAGATTTCATTACAATAGCAAACTGACAATGAAATTACAACTTAAATTAAACATTACACTACAAAGGCACTAAATTAAACAACAATTAAAAGGTCAACATTTTTCTAAGACATGAAAAATGGGACAAAAGCTAATCGTGAGTTCGGCTACATATATATATAGCTTCTTTCTTGTGTTTTTCTTGTGTGAGTGTTCCCTAGCTTCATCTTGTGCTTCTTTCAAGACCATTGGATCAAAACTTGCCCTCCACAACTTGAATCTTGAACCGTTGATTCTTCTTTTCTAGCCACGGATTGATGAGGTGGAGAGGGGGGACCAAGACACCCTCATGTGATTGTTTTGGATGGTAGTGGTGAGGTGGTGATAGTGATCGGTGGGTTAGTGGGTAATGGCGGGTTAAGGGTTAAGCAAGAAGATGAGTAGTATTTGTTAGGGATTTTGACTATTTACTTTGGGGGTTTGACCAAACCATTTACCGGTGTTTAGTTAATATAGGATGGGTCGGTTTGTTTTTTAGGTGTTGGGTCGGTTTTAGTTAAGATGTGGGCTTATGGGTTATAAGGTTAAGTTGTAGTGGGCCGGTGATGGGTAAAATAGGGGTTGGGCTTATGGGTGGTTTAAGGATTGGGTTTGGTTTATCTCTTTTTGAATCCGGCTGTGGAGTGAGATAGAATGAGGGATTTCACTTTAGGGACCAACATGTAATTTAGGAAATTGAAGGGACCAACCTTGCCAATTTTGTAAAGTTCATCCGAGGACTAATATGCCAACTAAAAATAATCCAAGGGCTCTTCGGGATTTTTGCACAATAACTCGACCAAACTCGTGAATTTCTTCCCGGGTCCCGTCTTTTGAGCTCTTTTCCATTTCCCGTGCTCGTCTTTGTCTTTTTCTTGATTTTTATCCATTTTTCTAGATATCCATACCTGCATATTCACAAACACAAAAACAACATATATTTGGCATATTCGGTCAGTTTTTGGTCTATTTGGTCTGTTTAAATAGGTAAAAGGTATGTGTAATTTAACACATACCAAAATTCCCCCAGACTAAGATATTGCTGTGTCCTCACGCAATGTTATAAAAACACGTTTTTAAATCGAAAAATTTCTAATCTCTTTTTACTAACTTTGAGAAGTAGCAAAATTTTCAAAAGAGATTAAGAAATCTTAAGTTCTAAAAACTCTCCGATTTTCCATTTTATTCTATTTTTGTATTTTTCTCATAATCATGTGACGGCTTTGTTGACAATCATTATCTCACGATAACTTTCAGGTTCTTCGAGTAGGAAACACGACTCATAAAGAAGTGACCATACGGATAAAATTCGTCGTTCCTGATTTTTCACGAGTCCCCAAACTAAGCGTAAAAACGAAATCATTGTCTATTTACAAGTTAGATGCCAACACTACCCATGAAAGTTACTTGTGTAATTACCTCTTGCTCCCATTTTTCCTAATTTCCTCTATTTATTTTATTTTTGTGAGAAATGAATTTCTTCATATTCTCGTTTTGATAAGTTTTAGTGCCGATAAAGATGCTAAGTTAAGACGCTAAGTAGTTTTCAATCTTCTCTCGAGAACCGTTGCTTTGAAAATGAGGTCCACATCAAGGTTTTTATTTATATTTTTGACTTTTTCTATTTTTTCATTCATCACTTTCTTTTTTTTTTTTTTTTTTTTTTTTTTTTTTTTTTTTTTTTTTTTTTTTCACTTTCGTACCCTAAACGACGGAACTTCACGGTTTAGTTCCAAGACCTTACACTTTTCGGCATAAAGGATCCAAGGCCCGTTACAACGGAGTGTTCCAAGACTCTAGACATTCCTGAAATGAGGATCCAAGGTGGTTAGACCAAGACCTCACACATTCCTGAACTAGAGGTCCAAGGGCCGGTGCAAGAGGGTAGCCAAGACCTAAACGCCTTCCGGAAATAAGGATCCAAGGCCCGATCTCGAATCCGTAGCTTAGAGCACTTAACTTATTATTATTAAACTTATTTATTAAGGAACCTTGATGTGTACCCAATTTTTAAAACAAGAATTCTTTTAAGAAGACTAAGAACTAATCATCGGCAAAACCTAACATCTTTAATTATTCTTATAGATATATTTAGTGAAACAATTTTGCGGGAGCAAAAGGCCACAAGTAGCTTCGATGAGCTATAAAGAGAACCAACTACTCCACGTTTAGCAATCTAACTTCTAAATAAACTCTATCATTTCTCGTTCTTCGCAAATTTAAAATCTTAAATAATAAGATCCGCGAATGCTTAGCCAAATAATCAAGCCATGCATATATAAAGTCGATACGGGAACTTGCAAACTCTTAAAAAGAATTCGCATTTTATAGCTCCTTGTGTAAAAGACTAGCACGAGCTTATAAATTATAAATGATTAAGGGGACAAGCTAGGGCTCAACACGCCCGGTCAAGTCAGAATTTTATTCCTACTCTCACCAGCGGAAAGTCAACAAAATGTCAAAATTTATTATATTTTTGCAAAATTTTTTTAAAATTTTCTCATTTTTTGGATTTTTTTTTTCAAATTTTGAGGAAAATCGGGGTTGCGAGAGAAAACGCCAAAAATGCAAGGCAAAAATCAAATCGAAAGATTACCCCCCCAGACTAAAACGAGACATTGTCCTCAATGTCTTAAAGGTAAGGGTTCTCCTACATAAATCTAAGGCTGTTTATTAATTATGCCAAAGATAAACGTAAAACGATAAGATTAAGGATATCGGATGAGCAACGAATGATGAAACTCGAGTGGAGAGAAGGCAGAACCATGAGCACGAGAGTCTTCAATCATCGGGCAATCCTGAACATACACAAACAACCACGAAACACAAGAATGGAAGAGGTAGCCCTCCTCACGTTTATTAAGAAAATAGAAAGAAGATAGATGGATAAGCATGGGGTGCCTCCCACGAAGCGCTTGTTTTTGCTCGAGTCGTATAGCTTAGACTCGCCCCGAATTTAATTGTTCTTGGGGGAGCAGGTGGAAGAGAAAATCTCCATCGGACTTTCATTCAATATGTTTGGATAAACATTGAAGCATACGAAAGTTCCACTCCGATGAGATACCCACGGCTTAAAAGAATGAGAGATGCCGGGGTCAAAGATGACATCTTCACTCACAAATGAGTGAAGGAAAGGAGAAGTCACCAGATAGGTGAAGAAAAGGAGAAAGATCATGATCAGAATGGGAATCCATTCTTCATCATTAAAGTTCTTACAAACCTCGGGAGGGAGGGTTGGAATGATATCATCCACAAGAAAACTCTTATGATAGAGTACATCTCCCCCCGGGTCATGATCTTCCCGGGTCCCGTCTTTTGAGCTCTTTTCCATTTCCCGTGCTCGTCTTTGTCTTTTTCTTGATTTTTATCCATTTTTCAAGATATCCATACCTGCATATTCACAAACACAAAAACAACATATATTTGGCATATTCGGTCAGTTTTTGGTCTATTTGGTCTGTTTAAATAGGTAAAAGGTATGTGTAATTTAACACATACCAATTACCAAAGGCCACACAAACTAAAAATTCATGTGACCATTGGATGGTCAATAGTCACACAAATACACATTGCTTAACTTAAAATAGCAAATGGTCACACTTATTAACACTTTTGGCCACTTTATGCTTAATTGTATATGACTAAATACCCAGAACAAACATACTTTGTGTGACTAAATATTACAAAAGGCCACGCAAAATAAAAATTCATGTGACCATTGGATGATCAATAGTCACACAAAAGACACATTTCTTCACTTAAAACAACATATGGCCACACTTATTAACACTTTCGGCCACATTATGCTAAATAGTATGTCACTAAATACCCAAAACAAACATGCTTTATGTGACTAAATATTAAAAAAGGCCACACAAACTAAAAATTCCTGTGACCATTGGATGATCAATAGTCACACAAAATACACATTTCTTCACTTAAAACAGCATAATGTCAAACTTATTAACACTTTTAGCCACTTTATGCTTAATTGTATGTGACTAAATACCCAAAACAAACATGCTTTGTGTGACTAAATATTACAAAATCCCACACAAACTAAAAATTCATGTGACCATTGGATGGTCAATAGTCACACAAAATACACATTGCTTCACTTAAAACAGCAAATGGTCACACTTATTAACACTTTTGGCCACTTTATGCTTAATTGCATGTGACTAAATACCCAGAATAAACATACTTTGTGTGACTAAATATTACAAAAGGCCACGCAAACTAAAAATTCATGTGACCATTGGATGATCAATAGTCACACAAAAGACACATTTCTTCACTTAAAACAACAAATGGTCACACTTATTAACACTTTTGGCCACTTTATGTCTAATTGTATGCGACTAAATGCCCAAAACAAACATGCTTTGTGTGACTAAATATTAAAAAAGGCCACACAAACTAAAAATTAATGTGACAATTGGATGATCAATAGTAAAACAAAATACACATTTCTTCACTTAAAACAGCATATGGTCAAACTTATTAACACTTTTGGCCACTTTATGCTTAATTGTATGTGACTAAATACCCAAAACAAACATGCTTTGTGTGACTAAATATTACAAAAGGCCACACAAACTAAAAATTCATGTGACTGTTGGATGGTCAATAGTCACACAAAATACACATTGCTTCACTTAAAACAGTGAATGGTCACACTTATTAACACTTTTGGCCAATTTATGCTTAATTGTATGTGACTAAATACCCGGAACAAACATACTTTGCCTGTCTAAACATTACAAAAAGCCACACAAACTAAAAATTCATGTGACCATTAGATGATCAATAGTCACACAAAATACAGATTTCTACACTTAAAACAGCAAATGGTCACACTTATTAACACTTTTGGCCACTTTATGCTTAATTGTATGTGACTAAATACCCAGAACAAACATACTTTGTGTGACTAAATATTACAAAAGGCCACGCAAACTAAAAATTCATGTGACCATTGGATGATCAATAGTCACACAAAAAAACACATTTCTTCACTTAAAACAACAAATGGTCACACTTATTAACACTTTCGGCCACATTATGCTTAATTTTATGTGACTAAATACCCAAAACAAACATGCTTTGTGTGACTAAATATTACAAAAGGCCACGCAAACTAAAAATTCATGTGACCATTGGATGATCAATAGTCACACAAAAGACACATTTCTTCACTTAAAACAACAAATGGTCACACTTATTAACACTTTTGGCCACTTTATGTCTAATTGTATGCGACTAAATGCCCAAAACAAACATGCTTTGTGTGACTAAATATTAAAAAAGGCCACACAAACTAAAAATTAATGTGACAATTGGATGATCAATAGTGAAACAAAATACACATTTCTTCACTTAAAACAGCATATGGTCAAACTTATTAACACTTTTGGCCACTTTATGCTTAATTGTATGTGACTAAATACCCAAAACAAACATGCTTTGTGTGACTAAATATTACAAAAGGCCACACAAACTAAAAATTCATGTGACCGTTGGATGGTCAATAGTCACACAAAATACACATTGCTTCACTTAAAACAGTGAATGGTCACACTTATTAACACTTTTGGCCAATTTATGCTTAATTGTATGTGACTAAATACCCGGAACAAACATACTTTGCCTGTCTAAACATTACAAAAAGCCACACACAAACTAAAAATTCATGTGACCATTGGATGATCAATAGTCACACAAAATACAGATTTCTACACTTAAAACAGCAAATGGTCACACTTATTAACACTTTTGGCCACTTTATGCTTAATTGTATGTGACTAAATACCCAGAACAAACATACTTTGTGTGACTAAATATTACAAAAGGCCACGCAAACTAAAAATTCATGTGACCATTGGATGTCACACAAAAAACACATTTCTTCACTTAAAACAACAAATGGTCATACTTATTAACACTTTCGGCCACATTATGCTTAATTTTATGTGACTAAATACCCAAAACAAACATGCTTTGTGTGACTAAATATTACAAAAGGCCATACAAACTAAAAATTCATGTGACCGTTGGATGGTCAATAGTCACACAAAATACACATTGCTTCACTTAAAACAGTGAATGGTCACACGTATTAACACTTTTGGCCACTTTATGCTTAATTGTATGTGACTAAATACCCGGAACAAACATACTTTGCCTGTCTAAACATTACAAAAAGCCACACAAACTAAAAATTCATGTGACCATTGGATGATCAATAGTCACACAAAATACACATTTCTACACTTAAAACAGCAAATGGTCACACTTATTAACACTTTTGGCCAATTTATGCTTAATTGTATGTGACTAAATACCCGGAACAAACATACTTTGTGTGACTAAATATTACAAAAGGCCACGCAAACTAAAAATTCATGTGACCATTGGATGATCAATAGTCACACAAAAAACACATTTCTTCACTTAAAACAACAAATGGTCACACTTATTAACATTTTCGGCCATATTATGCTTAATTTTAAGTGACTAAATACCCAAAACAAACATGCTTTGTGTGACTAAATATTACAAAAGGCCTCACAAACTAAAAATTCATGTGACCATTGGATGATCAATAGTGACACAAAATACACATTTTTTCACTTAAAATAGCGTATGGCCACACTTATTAACACTTTTGGCCACTTTATGCTTAACTGTATGTGACTAAATACCCAAAACAAACATGCTTTGTGTGACTAAATATTAAAAAAGGCCACACAAACTAAAAATTCATGTGACCATTGGATGATCAATAGTCACACAAAATACACATTTCTTCACTTAAAACAGCATATGGTCAAACTTATTAACACTTTTGGCCACTTTATGCTTAATTGTATGTGACTAAATACCCAAAACAAACATGCTTTGTGTGACTAAATTTTACAAAAGGCCACACAAACTAAAAATTCATGTGACCGTTGGATGGTCAATAGTCACACAAAATACACATTGCTTCACTTAAAACAGCGAATGGTCACACTTATTAACACTTTTGGCCACTTTATGCTTAATTGTATGTGACTAAATACCCGGAATAAACATACTTTGTGTGACTAAACATTAAAAAAGGCCACACAAACTAAAAATTCATGTGACCATTGGATGATCAATAGTCACACAAAATACACATTTTTTCACTTAAAACAGCATATGGTCAAACTTATTAACACTTTTGGCCACTTTATGCTTAATTGTATGTGACTAAATACCCAAAACAAACATGCTTTGTGTGACTAAATTTTACAAAAGGCCACACAAACTAAAAATTCATGTGACCGTTGGATGGTCAATAGTCACACAAAATACACATTGCTTCACTTAAAACAGCGAATGGTCACACTTATTAACACTTTTGGCCACTTTATGCTTAATTGTATGTGACTAAATACCCGGAATAAACATACTTTGTGTGACTAAACATTAAAAAAGGCCACACAAACTAAAAATTCATGTGACCATTGGATGATCAATAGTCACACAAAATACACATTTCTTTACTTAAAACAGCAAATGGTCACACTTATTAACACTTTTGGCCACTTTATGCTTAATTGTATGTGACTAAATACCCAGAACAAACATACTTTGTGTGACTAAATATTACAAAAGGCCACGCAAACTAAAAATTCATGTGACCATTGGATGATCAATAGTCACACAAAAAACACATTTCTTCACTTAAAACAACAAATGGTCACACTTATTAACACTTTCGGCCACATTATGCTTAATTTTATGTGACTAAATACCCAAAACAAACATGCTTTGTGTGACTAAATATTACAAAAGGCCTCACAAACTAAAAATTCATGTGACCATTGGATGATCAATAGTGACACAAAATACACATTTTTTCACTTAAAATAGCATATGGCCACACTTATTAACACTTTTGGCCACTTTATGCTTAATTGTATGCGACTAAATGCCCAAAACAAACATGCTTTGTGTGACTAAATATTAAAAAAGGCCACACAAACTAAAAATTAATGTGACAATTGGATGATCAATAGTGAAACAAAATACACATTTCTTCACTTAAAACAGCATATGGTCAAACTTATTAACACTTTTGGCCACTTTATGCTTAATTGTATGTGACTAAATACCCAAAACAAACATGCTTTGTGTGACTAAATATTACAAAAGGCCACACAAACTAAAAATTCATGTGACCGTTGGATGGTCAATAGTCACACAAAATACACATTGCTTCACTTAAAACAGTGAATGGTCACACTTATTAACACTTTTGGCCAATTTATGCTTAATTGTATGTGACTAAATACCCGGAACAAACATACTTTGCCTGTCTAAACATTACAAAAAGCCACACAAACTAAAAATTCATGTGACCATTGGATGATCAATAGTCACACAAATACAGATTTCTACACTTAAAACAGCAAATGGTCACACATTATTAACACTTTTGGCCATTATGCTTAATTGTATTGATAAATACCCAGAACAAACATACTTTGTGTGACTAAATATTACAAAAGGCCACGCAAACTAAAAATTCATGTGACCATTGAGTCACACAAAAAACACATTTCTTCACTTAAAACAACAAATGGTCATACTATATAACACTTCGGCCACATTATGCTTAATTTTATGTGACTAAATACCCAAAAAACATGCTTTTGTGACTAAATATTACAAAAGGCCATACAAACTAAAAATTCATGTGACCGTTGGATGGTCAATAGTCACACAAATACACATTGCTTCACTTAAAACAGTGAATGGTCACACGTATTAACACTTTTGGCCACTTTATGCTTAATTGTATGTGACTAAATACCCGGAACAAACATACTTTGCCTGTCTAAACATTACAAAAAGCCACACAAACTAAAAATTCATGTGACCATTGGATGATCAATAGTCACACAAAATACACATTTCTACACTTAAAACAGCAAATGGTCACACTTATTAACACTTTTGGCCAATTTATGCTTAATTGTATGTGACTAAATACCCGGAACAAACATACTTTGTGTGACTAAATATTACAAAAGGCCACGCAAACTAAAAATTCATGTGACCATTGGATGATCAATAGTCACACAAAAAACACATTTCTTCACTTAAAACAACAAATGGTCACACTTATTAACATTTTCGGCCATATTATGCTTAATTTTAAGTGACTAAATACCCAAAACAAACATGCTTTGTGTGACTAAATATTACAAAAGGCCTCACAAACTAAAAATTCATGTGACCATTGGATGATCAATAGTGACACAAAATACACATTTTTTCACTTAAAATAGCGTATGGCCACACTTATTAACACTTTTGGCCACTTTATGCTTAACTGTATGTGACTAAATACCCAAAACAAACATGCTTTGTGTGACTAAATATTAAAAAAGGCCACACAAACTAAAAATTCATGTGACCATTGGATGATCAATAGTCACACAAAATACACATTTCTTCACTTAAAACAGCATATGGTCAAACTTATTAACACTTTTGGCCACTTTATGCTTAATTGTATGTGACTAAATACCCAAAACAAACATGCTTTGTGTGACTAAATTTTACAAAAGGCCACACAAACTAAAAATTCATGTGACCGTTGGATGGTCAATAGTCACACAAAATACACATTGCTTCACTTAAAACAGCGAATGGTCACACTTATTAACACTTTTGGCCACTTTATGCTTAATTGTATGTGACTAAATACCCGGAATAAACATACTTTGTGTGACTAAACATTAAAAAAGGCCACACAAACTAAAAATTCATGTGACCATTGGATGATCAATAGTCACACAAAATACACATTTTTTCACTTAAAACAGCATATGGTCAAACTTATTAACACTTTTGGCCACTTTATGCTTAATTGTATGTGACTAAATACCCAAAACAAACATGCTTTGTGTGACTAAATTTTACAAAAGGCCACACAAACTAAAAATTCATGTGACCGTTGGATGGTCAATAGTCACACAAAATACACATTGCTTCACTTAAAACAGCGAATGGTCACACTTATTAACACTTTTGGCCACTTTATGCTTAATTGTATGTGACTAAATACCCGGAATAAACATACTTTGTGTGACTAAACATTAAAAAAGGCCACACAAACTAAAAATTCATGTGACCATTGGATGATCAATAGTCACACAAAATACACATTTCTTTACTTAAAACAGCAAATGGTCACACTTATTAACACTTTTGGCCACTTTATGCTTAATTGTATGTGACTAAATACCCAGAACAAACATACTTTGTGTGACTAAATATTACAAAAGGCCACGCAAACTAAAAATTCATGTGACCATTGGATGATCAATAGTCACACAAAAAACACATTTCTTCACTTAAAACAACAAATGGTCACACTTATTAACACTTTCGGCCACATTATGCTTAATTTTATGTGACTAAATACCCAAAACAAACATGCTTTGTGTGACTAAATATTACAAAAGGCCTCACAAACTAAAAATTCATGTGACCATTGGATGATCAATAGTGACACAAAATACACATTTTTTCACTTAAAATAGCATATGGCCACACTTATTAACACTTTTGGCCACTTTATGCTTAACTGTATGTGACTAAATACCCAAAACAAACATGCTTTGTGTGACTAAATATTAAAAAAGGCCACACAAACTAAAAATTCATGTAACCATTGGATGATCAATAGTCACACAAAATACACATTTCTTCACTTAAAACAGCATATGGTCAAACTTATTAACACTTTTGGCCACTTTATGCTTAATTGTATGTGACTAAATACCCAAAACAAACATGCTTTGTGTGACTAAATTTTACAAAAGGCCACACAAACTAAAAATTCATGTGACCGTTGGATGGTCAATAGTCACACAAAATACACATTGCTTCACTTAAAACAGCGAATGGTCACACTTATTAACACTTTTGGCCACTTTATGCTTAATTGTATGTGACTAAATACCCGGAATAAACATACTTTGTGTGACTAAACATTAAAAAAGGCCACACAAACTAAAAATTCATGTGACCATTGGATGATCAATAGTCACACAAAATACACATTTCTTTACTTAAAACAGCAAATGGTCACACTTATTAACACTTTTGGCCACTTTATGCTTAATTGTATGTGACTAAATACCCAGAACAAACATACTTTGTGTGACTAAATATTACAAAAGGCCACGCAAACTAAAAATTCATGTGACCATTGGATGATCAATAGTCACACAAAAAACACATTTCTTCACTTAAAACAACAAATGGTCACACTTATTAACACTTTCGGCCACATTATGCTTAATTTTATGTGACTAAATACCCAAAACAAACATGCTTTGTGTGACTAAATATTACAAAAGGCCTCACAAACTAAAAATTCATGTGACCATTGGATGATCAATAGTGACACAAAATACACATTTTTTCACTTAAAATAGCATATGGCCACACTTATTAACACTTTTGGCCACTTTATGCTTAACTGTATGTGACTAAATACCCAAAACAAACATGCTTTGTGTGACTAAATATTAAAAAAGGCCACACAAACTAAAAATTCATGTGACCATTGGATGATCAATAGTCACACAAAATACACATGTCTTCACTTAAAACAGCATATGGTCACACTTATTAACACTTTTGGCCACTTTATGCTTAATTGTATGTGACTAAATACCCAAAAAAAACATGCTTTGTGTGACTAAATTTTACAAAAGGCCACACAAACTAAAAATTCATGTGACCGTTGGATGGTCAATAGTCACACAAAATACACATTGCTTCACTTAAAACAGCGAATGGTCACACTTATTAACACTTTTGGCCACTTTATGCTTAATTGTATATGACTAAATACCCGGAATAAACATACTTTGTGTGACTAAACATTACAAAAGGCCACACAAACTAAAAATTCATGTGACCATCGGATGATCAATAGTCACACAAAATACACATTTCTTTACTTAAAACAGCAAATGGTCACACTTATTAACACTTTTGGCCACTTTATGCTTAATTGTATGTGACTAAATACCCAGAACAAACATACTTTGTGTGACTAAATATTACAAAAGGCCACACAAACTAAAAATTCATGTGACCATTGGATGATCAATAGTCACACAAAAAAACACATTTATTCACTTAAAACAACAAATGGTCATACTTATTAACACTTTCGGCCACATTATGCTTAATTTTATGTGACTAAATACCCAAAACAAACATGCTTTGTGTGACTAAATATTACAAAAGGCCTCACAAACTAAAAATTCATGTGACCATTGGATGATCAATAGTCACACAAAATATACATTTTTTCACTTAAAACAGCATATGGCCACACTTATTAACACTTTTGGCCACTTTATGCTTAATTGTATGTGACTAAATACCCAAAACAAACATGCTTTGTGTGACAAAATATTAAAAAAGGCCACCCAAACTAAAAATTCATGTGACCATTGGATGATCAATAGTCACACAAAATACATATTTCTTCACTTAAAACAGCATATGGACACACTTATTAACACTTTTGGCCACTTTATGCTTAATTGTATGTGACTAAATTCCCAAAACAAACATGCTTTGTATGACTAAATATTACAAAAGGCCACACAAACTAAAAATTCATGTGACGATTGGATGATCAATAGTCACAAAAATACACATTTCCTTACTTAAAACAGCATATGGTCACACTTATTAACACTTTTGGCCACTTTTGCTAAATTGCATGTGACTAAATACCCAAAACAAACATGCTTTGTGTGACTAAATATTACCAAAGGCCACACAAACTAAAAATTCATGTGACCATTGGATGGTCAATAGTCCACACAAAATACACACTTCTTCACTTAAAACAATATATGGTCACACTTATGAACACTTTCGGCCACATTATGCTTAATTGTATGTGACTAAATGCCCAAAACAAACATGCTTTGTGTGACTAAATATTAAAAAAAGGCCACACAAACTAAAAATTCATGTGACATTTGATGATCAATAGTCACACAAAATACACATTTCTTCACTGAAAACAGCATATGGTCAAACTTATTAACACTTTTGGCCACTTTATGCTTAATTGTATGTGACTAAATACCCAAAACAAATATGCTTTGTGTGACTAAATATTACAAAAGGCCACACAAACTAAAAATTCATGTGACCATTGGATGGTCAATAATCACACAAAATACACATTGCTTCATTTAAAACAGCAAATGGTCACACTTATTAACACTTTTGGCCACTTTATGCTTAATTGTATGTGACTAAATACCCAGAACAAACATACTTTGTGTGACTAAATATTACAAAAGGCCACGCAAACTAAAAATTCATGTGACCATTGGATGATCAATAGTCACACAAAAGACACATTTCTTCACATAAAACAATATATGGTCACACTTAGTAACACTTTCAGCCACATTATGCTTAATTGTATGTGACTAAATACCCAAAATAAATATGCTTTGTGTGACTAAATATTACAAAAGGCAACACAAACTAAAAATTTTTGTGACCATTGGATGATCAATAGTCACACGAAATACACATTTTTAACTTTAAACAACATATGGTTAAACTTATTAACACTTTTGGACACTATTTTTTAAATTGTATGTGACTAACTCGAAGAAAACAACACACGTTGTGTGACTAAATCATCACAAACTTCACATTTATTATATTTTCATGTGGTCATAGGATGCGAAATAGTCACACATACTGATGAATCCAATAAAACTTGTGCCTAATTAGTCACACATATTTGGGTTTTTGTCATTATTTTTAATGAAAACGGCCACAAACTAAACAATGTGACCATGTGATACCTACGGTGGCGCAACTTTTTGTCACACGCACCCAAGAAAAATGTGCTTGAATATATGCATATAGTCACGCATTTTTGGTGTGACGAAAGGTGAAATCTGTACCAGTGAATACTTATCAAACGCAGCGTACACAAAAGAATCTGCTCCACCTTTTCTTATCCCAACTGACAAAAAATAATTTGACCCTTTTTATTCGTTACTTGTGATAATCAACCACCTAAAACAAATAACAATACTCTCTTTGATATTGTATCCATTAAGATCTTGTAACAAGGCTTCGAGTAAGTGAACCTTTTGTTTTCGTTTTGTTGTATCCGAATAAAAGGGAATGAAATTGAATGGTTTTGTTGTCTTTTAAGGTTCAAAGATTATGGGATGTTTGTTCGGATTCGATGTTTGTTATTAATTTCACATCGAATGAAGATTAGGAATAAGACTGGATTCATTTTTGTAATTTGTTGTTGTAAGCAGTGTTAGGAATATAAATATTCATATGAAGGTTCGGTCACCCCGAGTATCTAATTAGCATTTATATAGCTCGTAGGCTTATTTATATAAGCTTAGTATTATTAGTATTATTAGTTTTATTAGATTAGTCGTATCTATATTTGTGGAGTGGGTCGGGGCTTTCCCCACTGTCAGCTCACTCCACAGCCCACTAGGGGCACAAATATGTAGAAGTATAAATACCCCTTCCCACACTTGGGAAGGGTTGGAACTCTTGTAACAAACACACATTTAATCTAATAGATCTCAAGTTTTCTCTCAAGGGTTTCCATCTCTCTCTAGTTCTTCCACCTAACTCAACCATGGATCTAATCTTCCATCAACCAAGACCACCCGAATCAACCACACAATCAATATGGTTATTTCCTACAATTGGTATCAAGAGCCATGGTTAGATCCGGTTTGATTGTGTGTCGGTTTTTTTTTGTTTTTTGTTGGTCGTACCATGTTTTTTTTTCTCAAACTGCTTTGCTCATTTTCTCTGTTCGAATCTGTGTTTGGGCTTGTATTTGCTAAATCGTTCATTATATTGGGAAAGCAAACAAATAAAACATCATGTTTCTTGGCTTGTAGGACCATCTCATGTAACTGCTCATGATTTTAATCTCCTTTTTGTCACTCGTTATGCACATGGTGGGCTTCAAACTGTGGACCTTAGTGGTTACTGTCTTGTTTTCTATTCTTCTAAAACAAGTTTAATCTGTGGCTTATTTTGTTAAAAAGTGGGCTACAAACATCACTTTGGTTTACATATCAAATTGCTTATGGCTTTAACAGTTTTCTTAGTCTATTGCATCGAATACCACTTTGGTTTATAAGTTAAATCTATGGCTTATTTGTGGTTAATGGTTCAAGGGTTAAGGAATTATATCTTATTATCGATTTGAGGCTGAGCCGTGGGTTTATTTTGGTCACAAAAATCCTTGTGTTCTTGGATTCGGTTTGTGTCAAATGGTGATATTTGGTGGTTGTTGCTTCTGGGAGCAGCAGATGGGTGTTCTTGTTTGGTACTTGGCCTTTTGGTTGTCCTTGGAGATGATGTTTTCTTGAATGCTGTTTGTGTCAAAGAATGTTGTTCTTGAATGCGGTTTGTTATGAAAGAGAAAAACACAGATCCGGTTTTTAAGGAAAGTACGAAAGTGACAGCTTTGACCGGTCAAAGTTGCAATTTGTTTCCAATGCGGTTTGTCTGTTTGTTTTAACTCGGTTTGTCTGTTTGTTTAACTCGGTTTGACATGGACTCGGTTTGTCTATGTGCTCACAAACTCGGTTTGTCTATGTGCTCACGAATGCTGTTTGTCTAGTTATCACGAACGCGGTTTGTCTGTTTAACCACGAACGCGGTTTGACTGTATTCACATACGCGGTTTGTCTATATGCTCACAGACTCGGTTTGTGTATATAAGAAGTCGCGGTTTGTCAATTGAAGGAGATAAAAAGATGAAAACCAGAAACACGACAACAACAACTATTACGACAACATCAAAACAACAAATCTCATTCCATCCAAATCACTCGAAACATACAACTCAAAAGAAATCACTCGAAGCAACTAATCATAGTCAACAAAACTGATTCAAAGAAAACTACATCAACATAATCATACCATTTTCACTAATACATCGAGTCATAATACTCGGCCTAGAAAAAGAAAAATATCACAACCTCAACCTCAAAAAGGGATGACTAATTACAAGACCTCAGTTCCTTT
Source organism: Artemisia tridentata subsp. tridentata (assembly GCA_021014915.2). NCBI lineage: Eukaryota > Viridiplantae > Streptophyta > Magnoliopsida > Asterales > Asteraceae > Artemisia > Artemisia tridentata. Next base: position 217,128,605 of record CP139508.1, read on the forward strand.
TCCTCTTTCGTAGGATTCGAGATACATCGAGACTCTCTAAGGTCTAACCCACGAAAGTATGAGAAACCGTCATTGATCATGTTGAAGCTTCGCTTCATTTAATGTACGATACAAGCATGATAAAGAAAATAACAATGCCATTATTTCTTCTTCATTCGTTCGTATAAAGACCACAAACAAAATAACAAATACAACTTATGAAGAACCTACCCTAGACCCCTAGGATCTTGAAGTCATGTCGCGATCTTGATTCAGGCTGAAGAAATCGGTGACATCTTGGTCGGATAAGTTCGTGTCAATTGGGTTTGTGTTTGTGAGAATCGAGGTTGATGATCGGTGATGGTCTGAGGTTAGATGAGGTAAATAATGGTGCGTGGGTTAACTGATTTGGTGAGAGCAGATTAGAAAAGAGGGGGGCGGAGGTTATGATTAACATGTGATTAAGGTTTGAAGTGATGTGGTTGCGTTGTGTTTGTGTAGGGATTAGGGTTTGAGGGGTTGTGGATTTCTTGGTTGCAGAGGGGGCGGATTTGTTTTAGTGATTAGGTTTAGTTTTTTTCTTGGCTAATGAGTATTTAATACCAAAAGATTAGGGTTGTGTTTGGACTGGGTTTACAGAAGGGCTGGTCAAGATGATTTTTTTTGGGCTTGTATTGGAGTAATGTGTTTGGGCTCGAATGCTACAACGTGAGCATAATGTATTGGGCTGCCTCGTGGACTAAACCTTTTGATTGGCTGGAATGAATACATCACAATGATCTTGGAAGACATTTGATAATTTTTCACGAGTATACACATGTCATGGCTATTTTTTTGGGTTTATGAATGTCTTCGTTAATTCAGAGGTGTGGATTTGGCAGCAGTGTCCTATTGGTACCTACGACTAGAGTGAGTCTACAATTTGATCTTTGTAATTTGAGTTTCAGTTGACAAATTGTGATTTGGTTATTTGCAATTTGACAAGTTGCTAATTGACTTGTTGCGACTTGACTGATTGCTACTTGACCAGTTGCGATCTGACGTTGCGAGTTGATACTTGCAACTTGACTAATTGCGATTTGGTCAATTGCAATCTAATTTGTTGCAAATCGACAATCTGTGGCTTGACTTGTTGCGATTTAATCAAGTTGTGATTAGACTCCTGTGACTTGAATTGCGAAGATTAATATTGCACTTCACTCTAGGCTATTCTTGTTGATTTCACGGTTTCTCTTGTAGATTTTAGAAAATCCCGCGAAAGATTCTATTTCTCGGTTTAAATCTCAAGAGCTGTAAAATCCCGTGAAATTAATTTTGGACAAGTAGTCGGGACTTGGATTTAGACAAAATATAACTTACGGGGTTTGACTATTTTTTCCGGGATAAGTTTGTGCTTCAAGATCAGCAGGAATTGGGAAATTATGGTAACTTGGTTGGTTTGTTAATTCGCGGGTTGGTGTACTTAGTGTCACAAACATCTCGGGGTGGATGGATGCACGATGTTTGATGACCCTTGCTCAAGCGTATTTAAGGTGATTAGACCTGGATGTTCAAGAAGTGGATATATACAATAAAGGATGGAAGGTTGGGTATATATCACTACCTATATTTAAAGGAGTTACGTTGTTGTGCTCAATATAGGTTCTAAATCACAATTTGCAATTTAAGGTGATTAGACTTGGATGTTCACGAAGTGGATATATACAGTTAAGGATGGAAGGTTGGGTATATATCACTACCTATATTTAAAGGAGTTACGTTGTTGTGCTCAATATAGGTTCTAAATCATAATTTAGTGCAAGTTTAAGTCGCGGACTTGTTCTTTATCAAGCTTCATCAAGTGATTGTTGTTTCTCAAGCTTCTAATGGGATTGTTGTTCAAGTTCTTCTCAAGAGGTAGTCAGGCTTAAAGACAAGATGTGATTTGTTTGGAGACATGTTTTAACCTCTTACTCACTTTAAAGTCATATGCATTTCATCAAGCGGTTTTGGCATATTACGAGCTTCAATGAATTGTTAATCTACTAAACCATTGATGATGAGGAAAGCAAGGGGTTACTACAAGAGAGTCTTAATCACCATCTTCGTTGCAGTAGTTTCATTTGTCTCTTTCCATGTTTTGTGCCTGACAAATTCACAAACATCACGGACTCTCAGCTTTGGCAAAAAGGTCATTTCATGTCCTTTTTGAGGGGGAGAATTATCGCAAGTTTCCTAGAAGTTTCGTCTCCAGCGATGTGAATTTTAGCGGTTCCGGTTACAGCGGGTCAGATCGTATCGGTTCAGTCTCCAGCGGTTTGAATCTTAGCAGTTTCGGTTACAGCGGGTCAGATCGTAGCGATTCAGGATTCAGTGGTTCAGTCTACAGCAGTTTGATACTTACTGTTGTGCAGTTAGTTCTTGAATTTATTTCTCAGATAAATCTCAAGAACTGTAAAATCCTGTACACAGTACGACAACTATTCCACATCCAAGTAGCTGGGTCAGACAGCTTTGTTTGATAGGACTGACTATGAGTCATGGGCACTTCTAAGAATTAGCGCATGTTTCTTCTCTTTTTGGCTAGTCAACAACACAAGATGATCACGAAGTTAATCTGGTATTCTTTATTTGTGATTGAAGTTGAATTTCACGAAGGCGTCTACTTATTTTATCTTGAAGTCGGGGTTGGTTGGATGCATGACCTTCAATGATAACTTGCTCGTGCGTAAAATTTAAGTTGAAGACTTGAGTTATCTAGTTACCAGTAGTCGGGATAACTATCACTTAAGAGTTATTGGAGTACTCAGTGTCACACGTCAATGACGATGTCGATAATCGCAAGAGGTGTTAATGTCTCATACTTTGGTTGGGTATTGAGCACTTAGAGATTTGCTTGGAGCATTAATTCTCTACACCGTTCTTCCAACATTAGTGCAAGCTTAAGTAACAAATTTGGGGACTTCTACTTCAGTTTTCAGTGTTGGTATATCGGGTTTTCTTCATCTAGTGGTCACTAATCTATGTACAAGGTTGGTTAGTTGGCCAAAGGTTTTAAAAGTTGTGATGTGATCTGTAATCTTCACAAGAAATTCTTAACCCAAACAGATGTTCTCCAATATCAAATCAGTCTTGCCACATTCAATTTGTTGCTATCTCACGGTTCATTCTTGATTTTGTAAAATCCCGCGAAAGAACTTATTTCTCGGTTTAAATCATAGATTTGTAAAATCCCGTGATGATGGGCTATGCGCTCTTGACCATGATCGGGTTAAAACCATTATCAAAGATCAGCTAATACATCACAAGTGGCTGGATCGGGGCAGTTAATCGACTAGATGTGACTACGGCGTTAGATCAGTATTATTTATTTGAGGCTGAAGTGAAATTTCATGGGTGCGTGTACTTAGTATCTGAAGATATCGGGGAGGTTGGATGAAGATTCTTCGAGATCCTTGTTCGAGCTTTCATCATTTACAATGACGAGGACTTGGATATCTAGTTATTTCTTCTTTCTCTCTATTGCAAAATAACTATCACTTTAAGGAGTCACGTTGTAGTACTCAGTGTCACACGAAGTTGTGGATATCCAAGAGGTGATGTACGTCTTATACTTGATGGTTGGTTGGTTGAAGAGTATAGAGTACTTAGGGATTCGATGTTGCACGAAGTCTCTACACCGCTCTTTGTCACGCATTAGTACAAGTTTAAGTCACAAGTTCGGGTTATATTACTTCAGTATCAAGTTCATCATATTGGGTTTTTCTCCATCAGTGGTCACGACATCAAGCCGACAGAATGATAATGGGGTTGGTAACGAGTTAGATGAGAGAAGAAGTAAAGAGAGAGATATGACGTCTGTACACATCAGTGCAGGCCTCGTTCTTCATCAGATGACGTCTGTACAAGTCAGTGCAGACCTCGCTCTTCAACATAATGACGTCTGTACAAGTCAGTGCAGGCCTCGCTCTTCAACATAATGACGTCTGTACACATCAGTGCAGGCCTCGTTCTTCATCAAATGACGTCTGTACAAGTCAGTGCAGGCCTCGCTCTTCAATATAATGACGTCTGTACAAGTCAGTGCAGGCCTCGCTCTTCATCAAATGACGTCTGAATACATCAGTTCAGGCCTCGTTCTTCAAAGAAAAGAAAAGTGTACGCTTGAGTGCACTTTATCTTCAAAAGAAGAGGAGTCTTCTTATTAATGGCCATTCTCATCAACAAGATTCATGCTCTTTCCGTGCTTATTCAGTCTTCAAGTGGATCGGCGCATATTGGAGTATATTTTTTATTCACTTGTTCAACCAAAAATTGCAGTTGACAAGCATATGCAATTTTTGAGGGGGGGAAAGGGTGAATAAACAACATGTCAGTCTTCAAGAACCGTCAAGGGTGAATATGATTCTACATGTTGATTGATGATTGAGAAATGGTCATACGACTCCTGAATACGTCAGTTCAGGAGTCGTGCAAACCATGTTTCTCCAACACTACTTCTTCCGTCTATCAAGGTGTTGAAGAACATGGTCATGGAATGCTAATCGACAAAGTCTCACGGGTTGGTCTAATCAGCAACAAAGGGTTTCTAGTCAATGCTTCATGTACACTTCATTAGGCTGCATGTACACATCATGATGATGATTCCGATTAATCGTAACCATCATGGGGGAGAGAAATGTGTACACCAAGGACGCACAACAGGTTCACGTGATCGGGCTTAATCATATATTCCGGTGTTGAGAACCGCAGAGATGATCAGTGGTTCAACTTGTTACCTTGGTATTTACGTTTCACTGTTACGTCATGGGCTGATTAATCGTAACCATCAGGGGAGAGAGAATGTGTACATCAAGGACGCACAACAGGTTCACGTGATCAGGGCTTAATATCCAAGGATGGATACATACTATAGATGATCAGTGGTTCAACTTGTTACTTTGGTGTTATACTAAAGACTGAAGAAGGTCGAGTCGTCAGTCTACTCTACATTCTCTGTTGGGAGTTATCTTCTCATGTGTATGCTGCGGGCTGATGGGTTACATGTAAGGTTACTGGAAGGCATTTGGTGAGATAAAGATGATTGGTATTCTGTTCCTCCACATTGGGCAATCTTCAAGAAGGTCGAGTCTTCAGTCTTCTCTACATTCAAGAATGTTGAGCTCTTTTCTTACAACTTGATATTTAACTTAATCCCATGACAGTTCTTGTTTGATGAGTTTTGGAGTTAAGTTAGGTTCAAGTTGTTCCGTAGTTTAAGGTTAAGTCCAACTTGATGTTAACCTAATCTCATAACAGTTCTTGTTTGATGAGTTGTGAGATTAAGCTAGACTTCAGTTGAGGCTCAACTTAAACTACCGAAAAGTTGCCTAAGGTTTTTTACGGAGTCACTCTAGGACGGGAGTGTTAGAAGATTAAAGACGGCATGCATTTGGTTATCAAAAGACTTCTTCATATTTCGGACGTTCATCCAAAGTCTTCTTCCTATTATGGGTGATCATCAGAGGTTGTCAGATTGGGGGAGAGCACTAATTAGGGAAGAGTGAAAAGCCAGAATCATTCCCTGATTGAAAGTGCTCACATTGCTCTTCTGCAAGTCAAGTGATGAATGCGGTGAAGATTCAGAATGCTGAGGAGTAATGGTTTCTGGTTCGTATCCTTGTACATATATACTTATTCATATCTTATACCATCTTGTAAATAGATACATAGAAAATCTTGCTAATTGTAAATAGAGAAACGTAAAACCAGAAAAACCATAAAAATTGAAAAATAGAAAAGACCAAAAATAGTTTCACCTAGGCATGTCTTCTGTTTATCGATAACATTTACGGACTTAGAAATGTCATTCAATAATGGCACGGGTCTTTAAATGAAGCTCGAGCAGAAGTTAAAATGAATGGTTAAAACATGTCTAAAATGGCTTGCTATTACTTTAGATAGCAACCCGCGCTTCATATTGGGGAAAGCACGTCGCCAATAAGACGGCTGTTCCTCCAACTGGGTGATGTTCACCTGGGCATGGATTACTTCATATCCATGTTTCCTGATTTGATGTACGTTTCAGTGCATCATTTCTTGTAAAAGAAGAGAAATCTTCTTGGTATAACAAATAGTTTTCATTCTATGATTCTTCTGAAAATTATTTGTGAGACACTTGGTGAATATGTGTTGTATGAAATTTGTTTATACTTGGATTATGCATAAAATTTGTCACTCAATCAACGACTACACAACCTCATGACAGTTCTTGTTTGATGAGTTGTGGGGTTAAGCGTGATTTTAGTTGAGGTTCAACTAGAATACGGGTCATTGATTGAGGGGGAGAGTGAATTCAAATTTTATATCATCAAACGGATTTATTGGTTGAAACATACTTGTTAGAAAAGGTTTTGTAGTTAATGGGGAATTAGTTGAAGAGGATCTTGCTTAAATATATCAAATGACCAAGTGTGTTAGTTGCTAGAAAGTTTAGGACATTATGTGCAATTTGCTTATAGTTTCCTAGCTTTATGTATCTAGAAGGTTCATTTGTGTTACTTTGGTATCCTCGTATAATCCCCAAAATGCTTTAAGACTCAAAACCTAAAAGAAGTTAGAAAACCAGTTGTGTTTGATGTTTTTGAATACTCCACTGGCATTTGTATGATCTAAATGAATGAGTTTCAAATGTTGTTTGTCTCTGCTGCTTAATGGTTGTTGATATTGTGCATATGTTCTCAGGATTCGCTTAGGTAGATTGCTATTATGTTAGAATCATGTTCCTAAGATCCTGAATTGAATATTGAAATTCGTGTGAATTGCCATGTTCATGATTGCTATTTGCTCTTCATGCTAGATAGTGGTTTGACGTAGTTCCTGATTGGGGTTTGATTATAAGATGAACTTGGTATTATAATGTGGCAAGCTGCTGAAGGGTAGCTATCTAGGAATAGTGTATCTGTATGTATGTATATCTGTGTTGATATTCTTATGCAGATTCCATAGCCAAAATGAATGTACCAGTTCCCATTCTAACCATTTGATCAGACGTTCAAACTCTATTGATTGGCTCGGAATTCACCACGACAACAACATCGGCAACAACAACAACAACAACACCTTCACCTCCACCACCATCATTTCAACAAAGAAGTACTTACTCGGATCTCGCCAAGAGGGGATCGACAATACTTGAGAAGATTTGTTGGTGGATGGATGATTGATGTTGACCATTGACTCACTCAGAAAAGCGAGTGATTACATCATCTGCGCAAAAAGGTCAATATCACTTGTGTCATAATAATCAATTTGTGCAAAATAAGCAGTGAATCTCCCTCTTAGTTTAAGGGGGAGCATAGTATGTTTCATCATCAGACTACATTAAATCGGACACATTTTCTCCCACATTTTCTAACTTATTTAAATCAATTGGGATCACAAATCTCAAAAGGTTTGAAATTTTTGATCGGGGGAGAGAATGTGATTTAAATATGAAACCTGATGAAAATGTGATGTTTTGGAAAGTATAATGAACGCTCTCCCATATGTGCTAAACTCTTTTGTATATCAATGCACATATTGAGGGGGAGCAAATGGTTTGTGGAAACAAAAAGGATTTGGCATTGCAAGAGATCGTGACTCAGACTTAACAAATGAATTGACGAAACATATACTGTCATGAATCGAAAGGACATATCCTGGCCGGGTAATAATTTCAAGCTAGTCTAACTAGTGATGTAAGCGTGTCTCGAAAAGGATGTGTCTGAGTAGAGTGTACCGTTTCGAGAAACTTTCTATGGACTTGACCAGGACGGGTAATAATTTCAAGCTGGTCTAACCAGTGATGTAAGCGTGTCTCGAATCGGTCATGTTCACTGAAAGTTGATCAATTCAAAAAGTGCGAGCTTCACCTGACATGTGCAAATTTATAAAACAATTATTCGAGCACATGTTGAGGGGGAGCATTTGAAAAATATAAAACTCTCAAGTGTTTGCAAAAATGTGTTTCAGAATCATGAACACTTTGAGAGATTTTTCAAAGATTTGGTTTATGGCAATCGTGGAAGAATACCAAAGACCGACCATTTTAATTAATGTATGGAGTTATAAGGATGGTTAGGTTAGGCTCAAGTTCCCACGATCCCGCCAGAGCCGGAGGGATCTACCCAGGGACAATCCACTAGTTAGTGTAGAAGTCCTTAGGTATGATTAAAAAGGAGAAAAGTGGATAAGGGAAAAGTGCCGACTGAGATGGAGCTAGTATTAGAACAAACCCAACAAGGTACTAGTAAGGAAGTCTCGGTAAGCACTGAAGGGGTTGAAGAATGAAAAAGAATTGTAAAGATAAAGGGTGAAAAGAAATAGCCCTCCTTACAACTTAGGCAGAAACCGGGTCAATACATATGCTGTCAGAATCACTTAGTTGATTGCTGGCATTGAAGACAAAGTATCATGGACCCAGTGATACGCTGCACAACCCTCCCTAGCCACTCAAGGTCCCTCAAAGGATTCTTGTTTCAATTGTCACGGAGTTCAATACATTCCTATCATCTCTCTCACTCCGAGTTAGATGATATTGAATAGGTGGCAGTCCTCTCCAGCCTCCGCTCACTAAATCAAAACGCACTATAGAGTCTAGAGCCACGAGATGCATAAAAAGATCTCATAGGAACACGAATTATTTCTACACTGGGTGTTCAACATTAAGGACACCAGTTGTAAACTTAAGAGTCCTACGCAGATCTTAGCAATCTGCCAGAACATTTATGAGGGAATTTACAAATGTAATTCTCAATGATTGAATGGAAATTCCTGCCAGGGTCAACATCAAGCAGCCCTGAAAGCAGGTCACTTCGGTAATTCTTTATGGATTACGCTTAGTGGTCACGGCGGTTTCCAACGGTCTACAGTCATGGAGTGATCTCCAGCGACTCACCTAATCGTTGATGTGCTACGGTTCGATCTTAAAAAGCCCTCTGTGGGTTTTCGATTAGGAACGGTCTTGGTAAGGATTAGAGAGAGTTTTCACACTATGCTGTTAACAATCTCGAAGTCCGAACCTGTAAGTACCGGTCGATTTGTTGCTAACTGTCGTATGCAGGAACTTCTGGCGATTGTAGCTGAGGAATGCTGTAGCTGGTTGCTGTTGTAGCTGGTTGTAGAAAAGATGCCAATCCTCTACCACATGTTCACACTACATCATCATTGTAACTCAACAAAGTCATGATCAACCTAAAAGACCTTTAACACTGCTTCTGCAAACTCTGATGCTAAAGATCATGACACCAAATAGTGTGAGCATGTCGGCTCAAAGATTTACACATCACATGGAAACATATTGCTGAAAGATGACTTGAAGACAAATGTTGGATGATAAACTCAAAGAATTCTCAAAGATCATCCAAGACAACAGATCAGTCATCAAAAGATTACTGCTGAATGCACAAAGTTTCAAGACATTGAAGAATCAAAGACTACGAGCTATGAAGACATGATCAGAAGACAAAATGCTAGAATTCAAGTTATTATTTCCGGGGTGACCTCCCTTAGGGGGAGATTGTTAGGAATATAAATATTCATATGAAGGTTCGGTCACCCCGAGTATCTAATTAGCATTTATATAGCTCGTAGGCTTATTTATATAAGCTTAGTATTATTAGTATTATTAGTTTTATTAGATTAGTCGTATCTATATTTGTGGAGTGGGTCGGGGCTTTCCCCACTGTCAGCTCACTCCACAGCCCACTAGGGGCACAAATATGTAGAAGTATAAATACCCCTTCCCACACTTGGGAAGGGTTGGAACTCTTGTAACAAACACACATTTAATCTAATAGATCTCAAGTTTTCTCTCAAGGGTTTCCATCTCTCTCTAGTTCTTCCACCTAACTCAACCATGGATCTAATCTTCCATCAACCAAGACCACCCGAATCAACCACACAATCAATATGGTTATTTCCTACAAGCAGTTTTTTCTTTCGAATGGATTTGTTGATGTAATATGAGACTGTGGATTTGGATGAGGAATAGATATGAGAATGGATTTATTGTTGTAATATGTGACTGTGGATTTTGATTTAAAGAATTTTCTTTTTTCTTGTTGTAATACTTGTTATATGTTGGGAAAATGGTTTTAGGATTAGATTGTTTGCTTATGATAATAGAACTGTTCTTCTTTTCTTTTCAGTATTTTGCTCAAAACTCAGTTGACTTTGGTCAAATCGCAACTGGGTTTAGCCAAAACGCAGTTGAATTTTTATTTTGGTAAAGTTTTGTTTAGGTTGACCCGAACACAAGTCGCAAATGGCAAAACGCAATAACCAAATCGCAATTGCAAACTGGCAAACCGCAAGAGACAATGTGGTCACTTTCACTGAATTTGTCACTCTTCCCTTTACAGTTAAAGCCAAAATGAATCAGAAAAATTATATCCAAACCACAACAGTTGGCTTGCCAATTTAACTCAAACCGCAACAATAAGTCACCAAATCGCAGGCAACACCAAAACGCAACAGCAAGTGTCACTATCACCAATTTTGTCACTTTCTCGTTTTAGTTAAAATCCGAACCGCAGTCCCAATAATTTGCCAAAACGCAATACATGACCACCTTACCAATCCTCAAAACGCAGTCAAGAACTCTTCACCAAATGACAAAACGCAATGAAGAAAAGCAAGAAAATCAGATTTAATCATCACAATACAAGAACTCTTTACCAAATGCCTAGAACGCAATACATAATCGCAGTCCCAATACTTTGTCTTGTGTATTCGAACAAAAAGAAAAGCAAGAAAACAACAGATTTAATCCACATACACCAAACCAAAGCTCTTGTGTATTCGAACCAATAGAAAAACAAGAAAAAGTAATAAAACCAGGTCTATGCTTTCTCTTGTGTATTAGAACCAAAGGAGAACAATAAAAACAAGAAAACAAGTCCACAGATTTATGTTTGTGTAATCGAACCAAAAGAAAAGGAAAGAAAAACAACAACCAATCAAAGAAATCCGAGTACCCAAGATAAAACCAAGGCTCTTGATACCAATTGTAGGGAACTAGAATTCATAACACAAACACAAGATAAATGATGGATTAGATCTTAGATAGAGAGAGAGATAAGAGTTGGGAGTTCTTAGAGAGAGAAATAGAAGAAGATTAGATTATGAGTGAAAAAAGCTCCAACCCTTCCCAAGAGTGGGAAGGGGTATACATACTACAACGTTTAGTTGCCCCTAGTGGGCTGTGGAGTGAGCTGACATTGGGTAAAGACCCGACCCAATTCCACAAATACTGATATATCTAAACTAATACTAATATACTAATAATCCTACGAGCTACATCAATGCTAAATAGATACTAGGGGTGACCGAGTCTTCATATGAATATTTATATTCCTAACAAGGCATATTCATTAGCCAGGATAAATATGTGGCAGAGATTCTAAGAAAGTTTCAGTTTGTTGATGCTAAAGTGGTCAGCACTCCAATTGATCCAGACAAACCATTACTCAAGGATGCTGATGGAGAATGTTTTGATGTGCACACATATAGGTCTATGATCGGTTCCTTGATGTATCTTACATCATCATGACCTGAAATCATGTTTGCCGTACGTGCCTATGCAAGATTTCAAGTGACTCCCAAGGCCTCTCATCTCACAGTAGTCAAAAGGATCTTCAGATACCTTAAAGGTCAACCTAGGTTGGGTTTGTGGTATCCTAGGGAATCACCTTTTGACTTGGTAGCATATTCAGACAGTGATTATGTAACACCCCAACCCGACAAGGGTAGAAGTTTTACGTTATGGTGACATATCAAAGAAAACACACGCATATGACCAAATAATACAAAATGAATTTCAAAGGTTACAAAGGGAAAATCTGAAAATACAAGGTTACAAAGGGAAAATCAATAATAAATTCTAAGTCTACAATTGTAGTCACTTCTAGTCATCTCTAATCCAGAATATCTATGAAATTAAAGTCTTCTAAGTTCCAAGTACTCTCCACTCACAACCCAGCTTCCAACTAGAACCTGCCGCAGGAAAAGAAATGTGGCTGAGCTTAAAAAGCCCAGTGAACAGATATACATAAACAAACCCAAAAGATAAAGAACGAATATGAAAAAGTATGGTGCATTGGGAAAAGCATAAGGTATAAATAAAAGGATATCAAGAGTAAGGAAAAGTCAGTAATCTACTACGAGCCCAGAACAAATCAAATGAAACATCATAGTAACCATAGAGGTGCGACCTCTCAAATATGTGAAGGAAGTGTATTGCACACAGCATCAATCACCAAATCAAATCATATCATAATATATAACAGGTACAGATACAAATACATATCAAATATAGGATGCATCCATACGCCCCCGCAAACAGATTAGTGGCCATGTATATATATATATATATATATATATATATATATATATATATATATATATATATATATATATATAATAATAATAATAATAATAATAATAATAATAATAATAATAATAATAATAATAATAATTGAGCTCATAATAAATAACAGAAAAGGGATGGTGTGGAACATCACTCGACCACACTAGAGTAACGCCATTGGTGCATCAATGACACGGCCATGGAACCTCCATGACTAGGAAACAAATTTTGGCTCGGGTATCAACTGGAGGGTCAAAGGTCATATCATATCAAGGTCAAATGTCTAAGTCATCAAAATATCACAGGTTCATCGTCAAAGGCTCATAATCGAAGGTTCATAATCAAATGGTTCATTTAAAGAAATCTTTATCAAATGATTTTCAAAAAAGTAGTCTTTAATAACGGTTCTCATAAAGGTAGTATTAAAAAGTAGTTTTCATAAAAGTTGAGTAAAATTCCATATAAAAGTGGTATCGCATCGTTCATAAATATCATTTTAAAATAGTTTTTCTCAAACATTTCTATAATATAATTAAGGAAGGTTTTCACATCCAGTTACCAAAATCAAATGAACCTTCGAAGTATCCAATGACTCGAATACTAATATCATAGGGTAACGAACGAATTATATCAAGTATTATATCCCAAGGATCATAAAAACGAATGTCAAATGGATAATCATACCAATGAAGCATATCAAACGAATGAATCAAAGTACAGGAAATCATAGCAATGGCTTAACAGAATCTTATAACGAATCAAAGATCAAGATCAAGTCATGAGAGTGAGAGCAACCTTACTGAAAAAGGGTAGAATATCTGTACCTTAGACCGCAAGTGAAAACACAATAGAAACATAAGATCGAAAGCAGACTCCATCTTTAGCGAATCTACACGAATTCATGTTTGTTTTATTAATAACTTATTTTAAGTCAGATTACTCATTTTAGTTGGCCTTCCATTTTTTTAGTAACTTTCCTTTTATAGCAGCTTTCCAAAGATAGTAACTTTCCAAAGATAATAAGTTTCCGCTTTAAGTAAGTAAACCCATTTTAAGTAACTTTCTTTTTTTATGAGGTTTTCAGAATTAGTAAGTTTCCATATTTAGAAGGTTTCCATATTAAAAAACATTTCAGGTTATCATTTAGTAAGTTTAAAGTATCAAACATGACAATATTAATAGTTCAAGGTTCACAATGATATTTATATAAGTTTACGGTTAATATAGTAGGTTCACAAGTTTTAGGGTTTATTATGCAACTTTTGTAAGATTAGTGTATAAAATGTAATTATCATAAGGTTAGATGGTTTCACTAGTTTAGTCCTTTAGTTTAGAAAATGACAAGTTCAACCCTTAGGTTAAGTATTACACAAATAACCCTTTTCTTTAGCCTTTTAACTCTTATCAGCCTTTAACCTAGAAAAGACCACACTTGGATGAATTTATGAACCACATTAGAACTTAGAAATAAAATCCACAAAAATTCCCACAGATTCTTCAATGTCTTAAGAACCCACACGAATTTTCTGAGAATTTATTGATTAGTTTAACCTCACAAGAAAAATGTCCCAAGTCAGACTAACCGGTAAAAGTAACTGCTGCAGTACCCAAAAAGTATCCACTTGGTTTACCCACCAATACCTCCAGGAAAAATCTACAAAAATTCATGACACTACTAAACATATAGAATTTACATTATGGAAAATTACATGACCTAACTCCTCATGGTTTGAAAATGAAAAATCGACCAAATGGAATGATTTTCAAAATCCCGAATTCAGTTTTGACACTTGAACTTGTAAAATCAAAAAGTATATATTCCCGACCTCTAAAAATTACAAGGCTTATATGTCCAGAAAGCTTTTTTCTTATACTTACTTTTAGACCTAAGAATCACTCAAAAATACGTTGATATCATTAAAATATACTCCCATCAATTCAACTTAAATTCCTGACAGTATCTTCGGGTTTCGTTTTAGACTACTATAACGTTTGTTAACGCACCCAAACACATCCACGACCGACAAAATTCAAAAGATCTGAATATTAACACTATATTAACATTATCAAAACACCCCACAATGAATTACCCTTGAATTCTCATCAAAACCCTAATTACGACTTCATTATTTTATGTGAATTCTTATATTTTATGTGACAATTTTTCATATCCATACTTAATGTTTTTCTTTGCCAATCAATATGAGATTCAAAGTGACAATATATATGACGTACACAAGATTAAAATGGAGGGAACAAAATAACATGGATCATTACCCTTGGAGATCAAACCGGAAAAACAGGAACACAATGGTTGCCGAGTATCCCACCTCTCTGTCGACCATCACTCGAACAAAACAAACCACGAGCACCACTTGAAGCAACACACGATCTCACCCACGTTTAGCACTCACCAAATCAATGAGCTTATCATTCCCCGTTTTGTTCTTGACTTCTATAGCCAAGTGACGGTGCAAACCGATCCCAATGGCTGTATCCTCATATCCTTTATGATTCAACACGAATTCTTTACTCTTACTCTCGCTCAATTCGGTCAAATTCTAAGAATTCAGTACTCCGGTCAAGCCGTCTTCTCTAATGAGTGGGATCTATCATCTCTTGAGCAATATCGACCTCAACAGGGTCCTTACTACTCTGAGATTCCATCCTCCGAAGAAATTCGTCAATATCTTGGGCTAGCTCGTGGTACGACTAGCCGGAGGATCAAGTCAAAAGATGTTGACATCCATGCTAACCAAATCCTCCTCAAGGAGTTATGCCTCGACATGAAGCGTTGGGAAGAACTCATTCGTGAGAATGCGTTCGGTACCGGTGGTCACCGTGATCATGTCACGGCGAGCATAGCTCACATGTTGTATGGTATTGTCGCTGAACAGCCGTACAATTTGGCATATCTCTTTGTCTTCCGCATCATGTCCGCCAAAAACACTACTAATGCAAATCTTCCGTATGGTATGTTTCTCACCCGTCTCTACAATCATGTCATGATGCACTATCCACATCTTCAGAGTCTAATTTATGAGTCTGTTCAACCGGTCCTTAATCCACTTATTCGTGTCCGTACCCGTCGCTCCCGAAGAGACAAGGGAAAATCTCGTAAATTTGTCTCACTTCCACCTCGTGGTTCCACATCACATCAAGGAGACGATGATGATGATGATGAGGAGGAGGGCACAACACGTGCTAGTACCCCATCACCTAGGACCTTCGTTGAAAATCTTCCGGATCTTGATTACACCGAGTATCAAGTTCCTTCTCCTTCCGAACGAACAGACGAACTACTGTTTGAAAGACAAACCGAACTACTCAACACCACACAGCAGATGCACCAAGAAGTACGAGGCGGTTTCAAGTCTATTGGAAAGACACTTGGAAGGATGTTTGGAAAGAAGAAGAAGTAAACATGTTTGATGAGTGTTTAGTTGATATTGTTGATGTTATGATTAGACATTTATATGTAGTATTATTATCTTAACATTTGTTTGCTATGACTTTTATTATGTTAGATGATAAACTTATTAGAACTTAGCTACTAGTTTAATTGATATAATATGCCTATGCTTCTAATATGATTTTTCTAGTCTTAAATATGTATATTATTTGTTTAATATGTTCTTGTTATTATTTAATCATTCTTAATATACATGATCCAAATGGAACTTGCTGCAAAAACACCCTAAAAATGACCTTTTTCTGGAAATTTTTCAAATTTGGTCGCCTGGGAAATCACCAGATGGGCGGCCCCCTTAATTCCTTAGGCGGTCCCCTTAATTTTAAGGGGGCCACCCAGCAATTAAGGGGACCGGCCATCTGGACAGTAAAATTTACTATTTCCTTTTGCATCTTTAGACCACTTTTACCTAGCCCCAGCTACCATTACCCTTAAAGCACGAACTGAACTTGGAATATTACCATAAAACCTCCACAATTTGCCTAAATCAACCACATTTTCGCAATATAAATACCCTCCTTACAATTAGCTTTCACTTCATCAACCATCACCTTCATCAAACACCCATTTTCATCCACCATGTTGTCACCAAAATCATCCATCTCTAAGACTCCAAGAAAGCAAAGACTTGTCATCATACCACCAAAACAACTCTTCATTGACCTCACCCAAGATGACACCAAAACTCCATCACCACCACCTCAAATCTCATCCCCAAGTGCACCAAATGCACCATCAAAAACACCCTCTACTCATGGCACATCATCCTCATCCCTACTATCCACTTCATCCATCAATGACTACATCAACACCCACCTCACACCACCACCAAGAACATCATCACCACCATCCACTCAAGAACCTCCATCCACTCAACTTGCCATTTCCTTATCACCCATTACACCACTTGATTCTCATTTTTCACCTCCACCAAACCCACAACCATTTTTTCCCATACCTTGGCCATTACTTGAAACCCATGGTGACACTTGTCTTTGTTGCATCCATAACCGGACCATAATCTTTGGTCTTAGAGATGAGATTTTCTACATGTTTTCATCACTTGAAAACATACTTACCAACCAACCTCCACCACCACCTCCACCATCATCACCCACTACACAACTACCACCTCCATTGTCACCCAGGTAAGCACATGCAATGCTTACTCAATAATAACTTTTCCACCTATTTTGTAAGCAAGCTCCATGGAAGATTATGTTGTCTAGGATGATTATGTAGTTGGAATTATTAGCTAGTGTAGGAATGCTTGTACTCATGTATGGTTGTGTAATTATACACAACATTTGTTTTAATGAATGTCTTTATTTTCCATGCATGCTCATTATTTGTGCTATATATATGCTTGTGCCACTAACATTTTTCTTGCAAGAGTTCCATAGCTCGTTTCCTTGGTGCCCCCAAACGAGGGGGAGTACACATCAAGGGGGAGTTCTCATACGACACTTTTTCACTTAAAACTTGTTGGTTAACCTTTTTGATTCTACAAAAAAGGGGAGAAATAGATGTAAACTCACTAAATACTTGTCTAAAAACTAAATTTTAGATTTAATGAGTTTAGATTTTGTAATCATCAAAAAGGGGGAGATTGTTGATATAAATAATGCCTAAACACGTTATTAATATTTTTCGATATCTCTACGTTTTGATAATCACAAAATGTAAAATCATTAATCGGAAAATTATGACGTAAACAAGTATTTAGTTGTAAATATCTATTTCTACAACTCAAATCACTTAAGGTATGAATGAACTAATGCTTAATGCATTATATGATCAAAGGAACATTTTCTTTATAACTAGATTTTTCATAAAACATCAAAAATATTTTATATATTTTTGAAAAACATTTTTGGTATTAAATAAAAATGTTTAATCTTTTATAAAAATATGAATTCAAATTTTTAACCAAAATCTGTTAAAATGTTCCAGAAAAACCTTCCCACAAAAGGACAAATCTGGGCAACGGACACCTTGGGCGGCCCCCTTAATTTTACTAGGCGGCCCCCTTAAAATTAAGGGGACCGCCCCCCTATTTAAGGGGGCCGGCCACGCTCAAGTAGCTCCCAGCTGTCCAGTTTTTCTGCCTATAAATACCAGCCTTCCCCTAGATTTTTACTCACCTTTTGCACGCTAAAACTTTCTCTTTTAAAACATTTCTAAAAATTGTAAATCCTTTGATCATATTTTCTTAAGCATTGGTTTCTAAGTGATCAAAGCTTCCACCACCAAAAGTGCAAAAGAAGAACTCTACTTCAACTAGTGAAGAAGTGTTATTTCTTACCTCATTCAATTGTGTTGTTGTGTAAAGTGTTGTATAGTTGTGATAAGTAGATCCTAGTGTTAGTAACTAGTTGTGTTGTAAAGAAGTTGTGTAGAATTAGTTGTGAAGTAGTTGTGGAAAAGAAGTCGTGAAGAAGTCGTGAAGAAGTCGTGAAGCAGTCGTGAAGCCGTCGTGAAGAAGTCGTGATCAAGTTGTGTAAAAGTTGTGTACGAGTCGTGAGATTGGTTCTAGCTACGATTAGAACTCGACATCTAGCTTTGTGTCGTTAAACCGGTGTAAGCTAAAGTTGTGTAAGGTTTCTTCGCCATAAGGGAGTTTGTTGACATAGTGAAGAGAACTCTCGAGTAGGTGACTCGGGGAGTGGAGTAGGGCAAGGAAGGTGTCCTTGTAGCCGAACCACTATAAATCCTTGTGTTGTGGTTTGATCTTTCCATCCCTATCCTTCATTTCATTTACTTTACTTTACTTACATTACTTATTTATATTTGCTTATACTTGCTCATATTGTTTAACTATTGAAGTCACATAATATCGAATCGAAGTTTTTAAAAGTAAACAAAAGTTTTCATAAAATTAAAAAGACGTAAAACTATTCAACCCCCCTTCTAGTTTTCCACACAAATTTTGGCTCGGGTATCAACTAATGTCTAAGTCATCAAAATATCACAGGTTCATCGTCAAAGGTTCATAATCGAAGGTTCATAATCAAATAGTTCATATAAAGAAATCTTTATCAAATGATTTTCATAAAAGTAGTCTTTAATAACGGTTCTCATAAATGTAGTCTTTAAAAGTAGTTTTCATAAAAGTTTAGTAAAATTCCATATAAAAGTGGTATCGCATCGTTCATAAACATCATTTTAAAATAGTTTTTCTCAAACATTTCCATGATATAATTAAGGAAGGTTTTCACATCCAGTTACCGAAATCAAATGAACCTTCGAAGTATCCAATGATTCGAATACTAATATCACAGGGTAACGAATGAATTATATCAAGCATTATATCACAAGGATCATAAAGAATGAATGTCAAATGGATCATAATACCAACGAAGCATATCAAACGAATGAATCAAAGTACAGGGAATCGTAGCAATGGCTTAAGGGAATCTTATAACAAATAAAGGATCAAGATCAAGTCATGAGAGTGAAAGCACCCTTATCGAAAAAGGGTAGAATATCTGTACCTTATACCGCAACTGAAAACACAATAAAAACATAAGATCGAAAGCAGACTCCATCTTCAGCGAATCTACACGAATTCATGGTCGTTTTATTAATAACTTATTTTAAGTCAGATTACTCATTTTAGTCGGCCTTCCATTTTTTTAGTAACTTTCCTTTTATAGCAGCTTTTCGAAAATCGTAACTTTCCAAAGATAGTAAGTTTCCGCTTTAAGTAAGTTAACCCATTTTAAGTAACTTTCTATTTTTAGCAGGTTTTCAGAATTAGTAAGTTTCCATATTTAGAAGGTTTCCATATTAAGAAACAATTCAGGTTATCATTTAGTAAGTTTAAAGTATCAAACGTGGCAAGATTAATAGTTCAAGGTTCACAATGATATTTATATAAGTTTAAGGTTAATATAGTAGGTTCACAAGTTTTAGGGTTTATTATGCAACTTTTGTAAGATTAGGGTATAAAATGTAATTATCATAAGGTTAGATGGTTTCACTTGTTTAGTCCTTTAGTTTAGAAAATGACAAGTTCAACCCTTAGGTTAAGTATTACACAAATAACCCTTTTCTTTAGCCTTTTAACTCTTATCAGCCTTAAACCTAGAACATACCACACTTGGACGAATTTATGAACCACATTAGAACTCAGAAATAAAATCCACAAAAATTCCCACAGATACTTCAATTTCTTAAGAACCCACATGAATTTTCCCAGAATTTATTGATTAGCTTAACCTCACAAGAAAAATGTCCCAATTCAGACTACCCAGAAAATGTAACTGCTGCAGTACCCAAAAAGTATCCACTTGGTTTACCCACCAATACCTCCAGGAAAAATCTACAAAAATTCATGACCCTACTACGCATATAGAGGTTACATACTGGAAAATTTCATGACCTAACTCCTAATGGTTTGAAAATGAAAAATCGAGCAAGTGGACTGATTTTCAAAATCCCGAATTCAGTTTTGACACTTGAACTTGTGAAATCAAAAAATATATCTTCCCTACCTCTAAAAATTACTAGTCTTATATGTCCAGAAAGCTATTGTCTTAAACTTACTTTTAGACCCCAGAATCACTCAAAAATACGTTGATATCATTAAAATATACTCCCTTCAATTTGACTTAAATTCCTGACAGCATCTTAGGGTTTCGTTTTAGACTACTATAACGTTTGTTAACGCACCCAAACACATCCACGACCCACGAAATTCATAAGATCTGAATATTAACACTATATTAATATGTTCAAAACACCCCACAACGAATTACCCATGAATTCTCATCAAAACCCTAATTACCAATTCATTATTTTATGTGACTTCTTATATTTTATGTGACAATTTTTCATATCCATACTTAATGTTTTTCTTAGCCGATCAATATGAGATTCAAAGTGACAATATATATGACGTACACAAGATTAAAATGGAGGGAACAAAATAACATGGATCATTACCCTTGGAGATCAAACCGGAAAAACAAGAACACAATGGTAGCCGAGTATCCCACCTCTCGTTCGACCATCACTCGAACAAAACAAACCACGGGCACCACTTGAAGCAATACACGATCTCACCAACTCCTTCTTGCTTGCTTGATCGATCGACAGAAAATGGAGGAACAAGGGGCGGCCGAATGGTGTAGTTAGGGTTTGGGTTTATTTTTGTGTGAGAAATATTTTGGGAGAGAATGAAATTTTGATTTGTAGCTATAAAGGAGGGGGAAGCCGGTTTAAGGTGGGGGAAAAGGATAGGCATAAATCTTCCCCTTCCAAAATAAAAGATTACATTTTATTTAATTTGTATAATGTGTAGGTTGTGTACAACATTTAAAGAAATGGGACCTTAACTGAGAACGTGTAGACGTATGATTATTATTAAATGTGTAATATTCGTTTTATCATAAGTCTCTATTATCATGTTACTTTTATTCGTTCAATGTATTAACACTTTAAACGTCTTTCATGAATTTGAGATCAAAAGGGTATTTTGGGTATTTTACGTGTTCAAAATTTTTGTGTTTTACAGATTATGCTGGTGCAAGCCTGGACGGAAAATCAACAACTGGAGGATGTCAATTCCTAGGATGCAGACTTATATCATGGCTATGTAAGAAGCAGACAATTGTGGTAACTTCAACAACTGAAGCTGAATATGTAGCTGCTGCAAGTTGTTGTGGTCAAGTGCTTTGGATTCAGAATCAGCTTCTTGACTATGGGTATAATTTTCTGAACACTGTCATATATATATACAATAGCAGTACAATTTGTATAATAAAAAATCCAGTGCAACACTCTAAAACAAAACACATAGAAATTAGGCATCATTTTATAAGAGATTGCAATGAGAAAAAATTGATTCAAGTTGTTAAAATTGATTCAGATCAAAACTTTGCAGATCACCTCACAAAATCCTTTGATGTCGGAAGGTTTCAATACTTGGTAGCAAGTATTGGGATGCTTAATCCTTAATGTTTTTCAAACTGTGTGTTTTTATACTCAAATTGGATTTGTACTGCTAACCTTGTCAATTGGTACTGGTAGTGTTAAGTTTGTACAGTTAGTACAAATTTGGTATGTTTTGTTCATACTGTTAGTAAAAATTTGGTATGTTTTATTCATACTGTTAGTCAAATATTTGTACTGTTATGAGAAAAGTTCTTTGCACTTTGTTTTCTTGGTTTTGGACTAACAATTGCAGGTGATAAAGTTGATAATGACAAAACAAAGATCATGACCTTCCCTTGAAGTTGAAAGTTTTATCTTGATCTTCGAATTGGAGCACAAAGGAAATTACAAGTGCAATGTCTGAGCAGCAGAATGGTGGTTCAAGTTGCTGACATAATGGGTTCATGATGGACAGAATGGTGGTTCAAGGTTTATACCCAAGTTAATCAATTCTTAAAACTTCTTTCCTGATACTTATTATGTTGATTTATATTGAATTGATGGCTCAGTTGGTCAGACAGTAACTGACTCGACTTACTTTCTATCATTTTATGCTTTTATTAGTATAATGAGTTAGTATAACGACATTTGATAGAAAGAACAGCGAGCAAACGTGAATCTAACACTCGTGTTAGAGGCAACAACTGCTATGAGGTGGAAACCCTGTCAAGAAAGCCCTTTGAATGGGTTTATCTGATCACAGGCAGTTACTTTGTAACTGAAAACATTGGTTCTCACACAATCAGAGGTTGTTTTAAACTGAATTCTTGAATAAGTGTCTGTCTTTACACTTAATTCCTTCAAAAAGGTTGTTAGCAGTATGGTTTTTGATCTAAAATGAGTTCATACTGCTGAGTCAAAAATTTTCTCAAAAAATTTGTACTGCCAGGCTTCAAGTTAGTACTGGTAGGCATAATTTGTACTGCTGAGTAACCGTTAGTACTGGTGCGATATAACAGATTTTTGAAACTAGCCATTGAGGTTAATTAAGATAATTACTGATGATTTCCTTGTTTTAAGGGTTTACTTTTTTGATTTTTTTTCTTTTATAATATTTTATTAACCTTATCTTCGATTAAAAGTTATCTTTTAATCAAAGTCGGTCCACTTGAAACCCTAACAAGCAACTCATCATCTCTTATCTCAATTAACTTTCTTCTTCTACTTTCTACCATACAATTAAACAATTCCCACCAGTCAAATCAATTTTTACTAAATCATGAATGGCTACTTTCTCTTTTGAAGACAAATACAACCAAGTAGCTTATTTGGAAAAGGAAGAGGATGATCAAAACTTTCATCAGATAGTGGAGTTTTTAAACAATTAATACATAAGATATTCTCTTCTTTTAAATCCCACTATCTATGTCACTAACATCAAACAGTTTTGGCACACTGCTAGTGTCAAAACCTTTGAAAATGGTGACAAAGAGATTATTGCAAAAGTGGATGGCAAATCCATTACTATTACTGAATCCTCACTCAGGAGGCATCTCCACTTGAGTGATAACAATGGTATTAGTTCATTGCCAAACACTGAAATCTATGAAAACCTATCGAGGATGGGGTACAATACTGACTCACTTGCTTTAACTTTTTCAAAAGAGCAGGTTTGCCCCTCAATGGAGATATTTTATTCACACCATACTTCGCTGTCTGAGTGCAAAGAAAACCTCATAGGAACATGTTAGTGCAAGCAGTCTCGTTGGGGAGATTGCTAGTGCAGGCAATCTTGTTTGTCTTGATTGATGAAAAACATGTAACTTGATATATAGCGTAAAATGTACAAGTTACTTGTAATCATATCTTGTCTCAACATACATTCAACATCTCTCGAGTCCTCGTATAATACAACACAGGTTCGTACATGTTTGTTATTTGGCATTATGATCAAACCCTTAACAAACCATTTAGAATGTTTGAAATACAGTTAGGTCATTAAGTATTTTAAATGGTTAATCATTCTACTTAGAACCTCATTTTACACCTTTGCATAAACAAGTATTCTTACTTGTACATCATGGTTTCTAAGATTAATAGGATAAGTACACACTAGGTGTCAAACTAACATGATACATATCGTTTAACATATATTAGTTAAACTTGTATATATATGTTACATGATCACTAGAATACATGTTACAAACATATACACATTTATATTATTTACATTTTAAATCTTAAAGTGGAAATGTATATACATGAGATCATGGCATACATCATTGAAAAATCTTGTAGATTTGGAGAGATCTTGGATAGATTTTATAAGATTTGATTTTGGAAGATTTATTAAGATTTGATTTGATTTTGGAAAGATATTGGATAGATTTAGTAAGATTTGATTTAGGTAATATTTTGTATAGATCTTTAAGCTACTAAATTGACTTTGCAAAATCTTGACATGATATGAAATGATATGGAAAGATTTGTTAAATTCTTAGCTGTCATGTAGCCACGGATCCAAAGCAGTACAAGGACGGATCCAAATTAAGGGATCCGCCAGATCCGTGGATTGTAGAAATTATTTTCCTATAAATAGTAGCCCATGGTTTTACACATGGTTTTACACATGGTTTTACACATAGTTTTACACATGGTTTTACACATGGTTTTACACATAGTTTTACACATGTTTTTCTATAAATAGTAGTCCATGGTTTTACACAAGGTTTCATGCCATTAGAACACACATTCCCTCACTCATTTCACACACTTAGATCAGTAGCAAAACATGTAGATTCATACATTAATCACCCTTTACATAATGATCATAATGTTACTAACTTTCATTTTGTTGTAAGCATACATTGTTAATGATCCTGTGAAGCAAGCTCAAGATCATGAGACATCATCCATAGCATACTTACTGATCTACCAAGAAGATCTCACTTGCATACATGAAGATCCATCACAACAAGTTTAGGGAGCTTGTGATCTTCATACATTGAAGGCTTCCGATCAATGGAAGTTCATATAGAGTAGGCATTCATATCCATGATACACTTATGTCATGGATCATTGTTGTAACCATCATTGTATCATTTAGATCAGTAGAGTGAGGTTATTATTTTAGTCCTTAAAATACAAAGAGTGTCGGGAGTGGTTGTACCCTTGTAAAGAACCCGGTGTTTAGCTTAGTACCGGAAAAAGAAGTAAGCGACGATGGGAGTGGTTGTACCCTTGTAAAGAACCCGGTGTTTAGCTTAGTACCGGAAAAGAAAGTAAGCAACGTGTAAAGGTTTTCTCCGCCTAAGAAAGGGAGCTTGTTGATCTAGTGAAGTAACTCTCGAGTTGGGTACTCGGGGAGTGGAGTAGGGCGGAGAGGAGCTCCGTGACCGAACCACTATAAATCATCGTGTTCGGTTTGCGCTTTCTTTTACTTATCTCTTTACTTTTATGTTTGCATTATGTGATTGCTTGTGTTGTGATTATTTGATAATACTTGTGTGACAACTTGGTAGTCATAAACTACAACAAACATCTTTCATATTAGAACAAGCCAAATTGGAAATTTGATACAACAAGTTTTAAGTTTTAAAATGGTAAACGTATTCACCCCCCTCTACGTTTTCACAATTGGTATCAGAGCCACGTGGCTCTCATTTTCAAAATAAATGGTTTTTAAAATAGAGTACGATCTATGTATCAAATTTTGTTGTTAAATATTACTTTGTATACAAGCTTGAAGATGTCTTTGGAAAATCAAAAGAGAAGATTTCTTAAAAAGGTTTAAGTGTCAAATTGTGTGCGTAAAGCTAATTTACGAAAAACTCGGGTTTTAAGGGAGTGTTTGGAATAACCATTAATTTAGTTGAAAAATCACCTCCGTAATATTTAGATAAGTCACATAGGTAGAAATGTTGTTAAATATTTGTAATATATGCTTAATATTAAGTCTAGCAAGTCCCACACACTTTCGCCATGTCAAAATATGAGTTTTGTTGAATCTGGTACAGAGTCCCGCGGATCCAAATAGTATAAAGGACGGATCCCTTTATTTGGATCCGCCGGATCCGTCGGTATAGTACTCAGTTTTTGTCCAACTTCAAAAATTCATAACTAATTAACCGTAAGTCCGTAGAAGTCGCGACACCTATCATTTTGAAGGGAATTAAGTCTAATTTCATTTAAAAATACTTTTAGGATCTGAATCTAAATTGAAATAGGTAAAACAAATCAAATACTACAACCTGTTCAAAATCTTAAGTCTAATTTTGACACAGTAACTTAATCTTTTACGTCGGGCAATGTAAGTTGGTATTTTTGTGAACATTGATATGATTTCTTTTGAAACTAAAGAATGTGTAATATTTATTTATATAAAGGAAACAAATCAAGCTTGGCATACATCGTCATATTTAAACGCAAAGTGACGAAAAATATATTTCTTTTATATTATGCTATGTGACTATTTGTTCAAGCTATTTACATACATGTTGTTTTCTTGTTGATAGGTGTGATTGTACTTGTTTATTTGTAATACATAACTATCTTTCCATAATACTTACTCGCTTGTTTACCAATTGCTTGTTTATGCATAGTAGGACATTTGCTAGATATTGTGCAATAAGTTGATAATCTGTGTTTGTTTCACTTTTAGATTTAGATATTCTTGCTTGATGATGTTATGTGAAAACCTTGCATAACTTACTTTGAAATGTGAACTAAATGTAGCTAGTTTAAAAGTATCCTCTTGCACAAAATAGTTCAAGCTTTAAAATGCGTAAACATGTAGTATCTTTGAAAAAGAGTGTTTGGTACAAACAATTTGAAACTATGAATTGTTATGCCTTTAGGATATTATCTTGTTGTTAAAACTGTTATGTGTACTAACCATGTCATGAAGGATGATAACACGCGTTGTTATCAATTTTCCATGTTTATGCTCCCGTTTGTCTTAATTCTATTTAAGAGAAGTTATGATGAACGAATTCATCTATGGTATATGTGTGTTAGAATCTGCATATATGGAAGTTTTGCAATACATATTAGATAATAGATATGTTCCAGGTGAATTTTTGGGTTTTGGTCAAAAAAAACGCGAAATTTGCATAACTCTCTGTTAAGTTTTAGTACTTCTGGACAACGGATCTGGCGGATCCCAAAAATTGGATCCTCTATGTCTTACCTTTCGCTCCGTCATACCTGAACCAACGGATTCTGCGGAACCCTAAAATTGGATCCGCACTTGTTGTCGATTGGATCCGTCAGTCTCAACTGTAACTTTTTCAAAATTCCAGACTAATCTCGATCCTTAGATTATTGATTTTAGTTCTTAGGATTCTTATCACTAATGTCCACTCAAATAAGGATCAGGACATCTCACTAAACACCAAATAGGATAATCGTATCTAATCACAGTTTCAAATTTCATAAAAGTGTTCCAAGGCACCTTTTTGGTAAACCACTGAGTATTTGTGATCATTACACACATTCACTGTATTCTCCCGTCCTTTACTCATTTACTAGCTTGATCTGTAAATTGACAACTTCCAAACTAATCCAGACTCACTGTTTGCAAATATGTCACAAATTACAAACTCGACTCACGACTGATATTATCTTGTATTCACGAATGTTGCCCCACTTGGTTAACATGTCATCCTTCAAGATAATTTACATCGAGTCATAACTCACACTTAGGTTATAGATGTAATTATCAAGTATTGTCATCCTTCTCTCAAAGTAGGATTGATAACTTAAGTATTTCGTCCGAAATATTCAAGTATATCTAACTTACGATTGTAGTCATTAAAAGTCATATCCGAAAAAATCAACTCCCAAGTATTTTAACAACGTATGTTAAAACACTTATCCTATCATAACTAGAATATTTGTTCTTCATCCCATCACACTCAACTCCTAGGTTCACAAATATAACCAAGCACTTCATCCACTAGTAAACCACAAGAATCAGTATCCATACTTGTTATCTTCAACATCCATGAAACCTAAGTACTCCCATAGCACAACAAACCCATACAACACCATAATCCTTACCATTATTTGAATCCATTGAGTGCATTGCTCAAATAGCCCTTTGTTCAAACACTCATATCAAATCAAGTATGCGTTAAACATATTCAACCATACTTTACCACCTATAGGATTAGAACCTTCAAATAAGCATGATGTTCACATTCAATGTTTATCATTTTCCACTAGGTTTACAACTTTCACAAGTCATCAAAGTTTTAGTAATACTTTGTCACCAAGCTTCTGCTTATGTCTCAAATTAACATTTTAACAACATATGTTAAAATGTGAAGCCAATCTCATGCAACCCATGTAACAATGACTCTTGAGAAGTATACATAAGAAACTCAAGAGAATTCCTCTTGTCATCATCTAGTAAATTCAGGATAGATCTATCTAATACAAACCTTTGAGTTCATATCATCATTTAGAAAATCATGATGTGTCGGAAAATATTATGCCTATGAAATCATGCGTTTAGCTCTCATCTTGTCAAAAGGATAATATATATCCTATCATTCTCTCCTTGCAACATGAACGGTTGTGTTACAAGAGATTTCATTAATCCTCATTAGGTAAATGATCTTAAACAAACATCTGCAAGTTCTAAGAATTAGAGCTTCCCCCTCATCGTGTCATACTTGTTTTCATAAGTATGATAATCTTATTTGTTGAAAGATACTTAATGTATCTATCTTCTTTCAAGCATACGTCATAACCAAGCCTTTCTTAAATCTTGCGCTCACACAAGATTTATTAAAGTTGGTAACTTTACTTAGATTCTTGTTTGAAAGAACTTTCTTGAGAACGTTCTTAACATATTCCATTATCACACACTAACACATCTCTTGGTCTTAGATGATCAAATCACTTGCATAACATATACTTAAACTCAACATAAAAAGATGTCACTCTTTAGATCATTCAACCTTAGATTCCAAACACAAAGATTAAAATCTATTAACACATATTTGTCAAATTCCCGTGTATATTACGACATCTTCATCACCTTAGTTTTAATAGAAATAGTTGAGTTTCATTAAGTCATGTATTGATGAATTATCTTGTCTTAGGAATATTAATCTATTCAGTAGTAGATGCGATATTTCTTAGTAAAATCACTTGCATTACATATATATATGTGTTGATTATATGTTATGTGTTTAATATGTTTAAGTGTCTTGACTTTATCATAATAATTATTTGATTGATAGTCAAATGTGTAAACCTTCGAAAGGTTTTGTCTGCATGCTTATATATGTTTCATGCTACTAAATGTTAACATGATTTGCATGATACTTGTTTCACAAATTTAACATGGTTCTTGTTAACTTACGATATGTCGTTTTTAATACATGGTGTTAGATAGCTCTTGTCTTTAGTTGACATTCATTGAGCTTTTTCGTAGGATAGTCTAAATGGTGCATGCTCCCTAAATGTTATAATGGTTTGCATGAATCTGTAGTGTCACTTCTTTGTCACACTATTTTGTTTGCCATGTGTGCACTTTGTCTAAGTAGTTTTTGTATGATGAACATTTAGAAGTCATTTTATTTTACACATAGATCATTGTGTTAATTAATGGGTAAGTATGCTTAAGTGACTAAGCCTAACTGCAAAACAATTTCACAATGTTGTATCTAAAACAATGTCATGCTATCTTGCAATATGATTATTTGTCTTGATGCCATGTGGTAGCTTTTTTGTCTATTAGATGAATATTTGTTTTTGTTTACATAAGATGTTATGATTTCCATGATATTCACATCTTTGTCATTAAGACTTTTGTCTTGTAGATTGATAACAAATTATTTGTTATTTCTCTTTGTTATATTTATTTTGCATAATTGTTGTCCCATTATTGCTGCTTAGATTAGTAATACGTTTATGGGATTCTTTCACCTGCATATTGTGTTTAAATCTAATAGGATTAAGTTTTAAAGGTTTGAAATTTGTGTTTGGGTATCTTTCAATATACCTCTCTCCAAATCGTATTGTTGCTTCCGCTTTCCCAATAACATCTCCATCATCTTTTAGTTAAAACAATACACCTCTCATAAGGAAAACCACATACCTCATCATGCGATCATCTCGCATTGAAAGAGAAGAGCTAAGTGACTTCAAGATGAAGTTATTTGTATGCTAACCAACATCAGCAAAAACATTGCTAAGACTCATCATTTTCGTTAACCTGCGTCGTCATTTCTTCATTCGATGCATTACACATTACGTTGGATGTCCACCGATTAAGGGGGAGAGAAATTTATTCACATAATTATCTGTCTGTATTAAAGAACATGTACTTATGTTTGTTACATCCATAAATACCAACATGTAGGTTCACACCATTTAGCTAAAATCAAAGCTCACAAAGTCACAAGTATGTCAAACCTTCTTAGATCAACATCACAGTTTTACACCATTACCTTGTTATGTGAAAAACACACCATGTGTTTGACAAACCTATTAAATGAGAAGCATTAAGTCTCCTTAGATTTTGACTAGGATTAGTGAAATTAAATCAGTAGTTATAAGTAAATAGACCTTTGCTTGAACCTTCGTTTGATCAAAATAGACAAAACACAACAAAATCTATTCTGGTCTCATGGAACCCTTGGATAAGACTGACGAAACCAAAAATTTGGTTCCGCCTAATCCGCGGGTACCAGGTTCAGTTTTTAGATCATTTAAACCAAACAACCCTCATTTATTCACTTCATTTGTAGAGATTTTTCTTTTGTAGCAAAGAAATAAAACATCAAGGTTCAACGTAATGTTGCAAACCTATTAGTATAGTCACTGTGTGATTTACTTGTAGTTCACATGTTGATACAAAAGTTGGGCGTTCCTTGATAGGACTTCTATTCTCGTACCAATTCGAATCTTAATACTTGATGAGACCTGCGCACTAAGAAAAAGAACAAACACCGTTAGGCTTATCGAGGGATTGTCTCCCCCGATTATCCTCCGGCGTGAGAGTAAGTAATCGTACGTAGGGTTTAGTTTATGGTTAGGGTTTATTGAAGATCGTACCTTTTACCGAGGGCTGGAATGCCCTTTATATATGCACGAAACCCTAATAGGTTTCGTGTTCCCTACTCTTCGGCGTGTCCGCCGACATCGGAGATTTGGTATATATCTTCTTTATTTAGAAGATATTCCATATATTCTCCGGAAATAGTTTTGGGGTTGGGCCTTGTCGACCCAAGCCGCGCAACTGGTAGTCCAGTTGCGGCCCATACGTGGTGGGCTTAATTGTTAGTATTGTTTACTAACCGGGTTCGTGACCCGGGTATAGACTATACGTCATCATGTCCCCCCAGTCTAGTGTGCGCAGGGTAAAACCTGCGGACGCTAGACTAGAGTCGTATCGAAATTATTCCCCACGCGTACGCGGGAAGCTTTCAAAAAATTACCGCCCAAAACACACGTGTAATGTATCTAGTCCAAAAAAGTGCAATTTGGGTACCTTGGGAAGTGGAGAGGTTGCCCACTTGCCTTGTACCGTCATTTATCCTAGCCACACGATTGGGGCTAGTGGGGTACACGTGTCGATCATCTGTGGTGGATAGGAAGAGTATATAAACTTCCGCCTCCTTTCACTGTGTTATCCACAGTTAAAAAAAATCATACTTCCGCCATTTTTACATCTCCAAAGCTTCTTCCAAAAAACAAGAATTCAAAGGTAATTGCGCGTGCGCACATAATCTGAGTCACAATATGGTAGCGCAACTTCATGATTTTCATTCTAACATAACCGAGGAGGAACTGATTCAGTTCACCTCGGATTATTTTATCCCTTGGGGCCTGCGCCCAGAGGTACCCGGTCCGAATGACACCATCGCGGATTTCCCTGCTGGGAAGGTGGGGTTATATACGCGCTTTTTCGAGTGGGCGAATCAGCGCGTCCCCATCTCCGTGTTACTGAGTGACATACTCAATTATTACAATCTCCACATCTCCCAGTTGCATTGTATTGGTGCTGGGAAGATTGCTAACTTTGAGGTTAACTGTCGCTTGTTGGCGATCCCCCCATCTCTCCACTTATTTCGCGCGTTTTATCATTTGACGTGGTCAAATGGTTGGGTTACCTTCGCCAAACGCGTAGGGAAGTTACAATGTTATCAGACTAAGGTAGATAAGCTCAAGGATTGGAGGGAAAAATTCTTTTGGGTTGATGAAGCCGTCTTCCCTGACCATTTTCCATTTTACACCCGTGCCGATCTGCCCATGGATGAGCGCCCCCCTGAGACGTGGTATAACGCGGATCATGCGGCGATCATTGATGAGAACCGTATTCCCATCAAGCCGTATCCGGAGGCGTTCCTGGTGCATATGGGCATCAGTCGCAACTACTTCGAGTATGAGACGGAGGTCCCCACATTCTTGAATGCGGATGGCACGGGTGGGTGCTCCTTTTGTCGCCTTACTGTCATTATTAGTGTAAGCGCTTCTTCTTTTTCCATACTTTATGTAACTTGCTTTCCTTTGTTTATTTGATGCGCAGATATGGATCTGTTCGCTGTTGTGAGGCTGGAGAATCCGCGTTCCGTGGCGGTTGGAGTGCGTCCTCTCGCGGACGGTGAGCAGACTATTCTGCAGGCGACAGCAGGGCGCGTCGTGGATTTGGTTGTCCCAGATCCCGAAGGCTCCCCTGATGTGATAGCGGCTGAGCCAATACAGGAGGTGGCTCCTCCTGTGCAGCCAAGTCCTGGCGCTGCGCAGCCTCCTCTTCCTGAAACGGTGATCCATTTAGAGGAGACTGACAGTGAGATGGAGGAGAGCTCCCCACTGACGCGCAAGAGAGCGCTTGGCAGTGATGGTGAAGGGCCGTCCAAGAGGCCGCGAACTGATGTTGGGGAAAGCTCGTCTCTTGCTGGGGTGCAGATGAAGTAAGTATTTCAGTTATTATAAACTTTTGTCAAGTTATTTTTTGTGCTAACTTTGTTCCTTCGTGTCCTCAGTGTGGATGTCGGGAAGCCTGGTGAAGGTGCGTCCACGACTGAGACTGAGAATGAGAAGGACGTGTCCTTGACTCCTCCCCCCATGTAAGTATTTTTCAGTATTTCCTTGGTATTTTGTGTGTGCTTGACCGTGCACTAACTTTGTCTCTTGATGTTTTTTGCAGCGAAAAGCCTGTGGAGGACGCTGGCGTCCTAGATGGGAGTGCGCCACCCGAGGTGAGTCATGCTCTGGACGGGGCGCGTTCACCGAGAGATGTTGAAGTGGAGTCAAGTCCATTTGACTCTACGATGGAGGAGCTTGCCTCTATCGCTGTGCGCCAATCTGAGCTTGCCTCTATCTCTGTGCGCCAATCTGAGCTTGTGGCGCAAGCAAGGGTGCACAAGTCTGAGGAAATTTCCAGACTGCAGGCGCAATTGGCGTCTGTGCAGGCTGAATTAGCAAGCTCTAAAGCTGAGCAGCTGAGCTCCAAGGCTAAACTGGAGCGCGCGGAGGCGTCTGCGCGAAAAATGGGTGAGGAGAAGGTCATGGTGATGGCTGAGCTAGGGAAGGAGCGTGCTGCTGCGGATCTTCAGAGACGAAATTCTTTATGGGCGCTGAAGTACTTGCAACAGAATAGGAGCAAGCACTTTGCCAATATTGAAGATTTCCGTAGCAAAGTGGAGCTTGCGCTGAAGACGCAGGAGGAGAAGCTCCGTAAGCTTAGCATCGAGTATGATGAGGAGCTTTATCCTCATTTGGTTCAATCTGTGGCTGAGCGCAGGTATATGTCGCTTCACTTCTTTATAACTTGTATATATCGAGACCCTCTTTCCTATTAACACTTGTGTTATTTCGTAGGTGGTTGATCAGTCATGGTCTTCGCCTGGCCGCCATGTGTACGCTGGAGCATCCTGAGGTCACCGCATCCTTTGGGAAGGTTGTAAATTGCGCTATTGCGCACGGTGAGACCTCGGCCGCTGACAAGCTTGCGGAGGCCAAGTTGCTGACTGTGCCGCTTGCTGAGGTGCCTTGGTATAAGGCGGATGCCCATGCTGAGCTTGTTGCTGCCATGGAGGAGCTAAAGAAGCTCGAGCTTCCGCATATCGCTCTCTTGGAGCGTGATCAGGACCAGCCGATCAACGTGATCATGGCGGGGCTCACTCTTCCTAGGCATCTGCAGGATGATGCAGATCAGCAGGTGGACTTCTATTTGAAGCCTGATGTGGCGCAGTTGAAGGTACCCATTTTTGCTCAGCCTCGTGACATTCTGAATCCTTTCCGTCTTGAGAAAGAGATTTCTTTGCAAAGATCGCTAAATGCGCATGTTTCCAGGGTCGCACGGAAGAAAGGCGAGAAAGGAAAGGCCATTCTGTGCGGCATAGGCGCTGCGCATCAGCCTAGGTCCGATGGTGTGCCAGTCTGTGTGGCCACTGTTTCCCTTGATGATGCGGAGTTATTGAAGAGGCTCGCGGATGCAAAGGAAGCGGCTTTGAGTGGGGGCTCCAGCCAGTTAAGGCGTACATATAGTATTTAACTTTTTTGTACAAGTCTTTTTGTAGAAACGTATTCTATGAATAAAAAGTTGCTTTTGTACTTAGTATTTCTATAGCTTCTCAATACTTATGCTTGTTGAACTCGTAGTTCTTATATGACTTATGTATCCTTGCGTGAAGATAGCTTTAAGTGTTTAAGCATATTTAGAAAATAAGGGTCATAATCGTGTATGAATTTCCTTAAGGACCGTAGTCGTGTGTTGAATTTTTCCAACTTAATCATAGTCGTCTATGTATTTTTGTAAGTTTACTTGTCGTATTGTACTTTAAGGAATCAAGAGTCTTGATTACCCGAGTTGTTAAACGCGCACAGTGTGCTTTATCGCGCATCCGTCGTGGGGTGCGTGAGTAGCTTGCGCCAACGTCTTGAGCGCAAGGTGTTTAACAAGGATTCGTGATCCGGTGTTGATGGGTTTGCAACCCTCTTACTCAACGAGTAGTTTATTAGGTTTACTCATCCTTTCTGCCATCGTGGGTCTTAGTGTGTGCATGCACGCCATGTAGGCAAGAATATAACAATATTGAAACATGATAATAAAAGATGCAAACAATAAAGTTAAATGTGTTATGGAGTTAGCTAGAAACCATAACGTTTTATTAATACTTGCAAGTTTTGAAAAAGAATGTTTATCTAGATAATTCATAAAAATAAAATTACATGGATCTTTATTGAGGGCACTTTCTAAAGCGCAAGAGTGTCCATGTTGGGCCGTAGCCTTCTTCAAAGATAGCACCGTTTAAGGTTGCGGACGTTCCATGTTCGCTGTAGCTCATTTCCGTCCTTGTCGCGTAGCTTGTACGCTCCATTGCCAAGTGCTTCTATGACCTCGTAAGGTCCTTCCCACTTTGGTCCTAGCTTTCCGGTGTCTTCTGCGCGGCTTGAGTCGTTTTCGCGGTATACGAAGTCGCCTGGTCTGAATGAGGTACTGCGCACTTTGGTATCATAGTATTTTTTCATTCTCGACTTGGCTTTCTCTTCGCGTATTGCTGCGCGTTCACGTCGCTCTTCTAATAGATCTAAGTCTATGCGCCGCTCATCATCATTGGTTGCCACATTAACTTCCGCAGTACGGATGGTTGGCATTCCAATTTCAGCTGGTATAACAGCTTCTGTCCCATAGACCAAAGAGAAGGGAGTGTCCCCGTTGCTGACCTTGATGGTTGTTCGGTGCGCCCAAAGAACATGTGATAGTTCTTCTACCCATCTACCTTTGTGTCTGTCCAGGCGCGCTTTGATTCCTTCGCCAAGGCTTCTGTTTGCGCGCTCGACCAGACCATTGGTTTGTGGATGAGTTACTGATGCAAAGTGTTGCGTGATGTTCAGCTGTTCGCACCAGTCTTTGAACGGGTTATCACGGAATTGTTTTCCGTTATCAGAGATAATTTCTCCAGGTAATCCAAAGCGGCATACTATGTTGTCCCACACGAATCGTTTCACCTGGTTACCTGTTATGGTCGCTACTGCCTTTGCTTCGATCCACTTGGTAAAGTAATCTATTGCCACAATGAGGAATTTCACTCCTCCTGCGGCAATGGGGAAAGGTCCAGCGATGTCAATACCCCATTTGTAGAAGGGCCATGGCGATGTAATAGGTGTTAGTTCATGTTGTGGTCGGCGCGGAATAGGTCTGTGAACTTGGCAATCATTGCACTTCCGTACCAAGTCGCGTGCGTCACGGTGCATAGTCGGCCAATAGTATCCAGACCTTAGGGCGCGCGCTACAATGGACCGTGGTCCTGAGTGCATGCTGCATGAGCCTGCGTGGATCTCTCTAAGTACATAGTCTGCCTGGAGAGGTCCAACACACCTAAGCCATGGTTGTAGGAATGAGCGTCTGTATAAGACGTCGTCTCTGAGCTCGAATCGCTGCGCTGTGCGTCGGATTCTTCGAGCTTCCCTCTGCTCTTGGGGAAGTATGCCCTTGCTGATGAAGTCAATGATCGGTGTCATCCACGTAGGATTTTCCTCTTCTATCACCGTGGATATTTCCATCTCTGTGATTGACTTGTTCTTCAAGGTTTCCACCAAGACTTGTTTTGATAGATGCGCAAAACTGGTGGATGCAATTTTGCTCAGCGCATCTGCTTTCCTATTTTCACTCCTGGGAACCTGCTTGATGACAAACCTATCGAAGTTCTGGATCAGGGATTTGGTCTTTTCGAGGTATTGGATCATGTGTTCCTCCTTTGCTATATATTCTCCTGACACGTGGTTAGCCACTAGCCGCGAGTCGACATTTACTTCTAGGTTGCGTGCGCCCATTTCAGTTGCGATGCGTAACCCAGCTAGGAGTGCTTCGTATTCTGCCTCGTTGTTCGTGGCTGTGAATTCAAAACGCAGTGCGTAGGTGAATTCAACTCCTTCTGGGTTGGTGAGAATAAGGCCACCTCCTGATCCATCTACGCATGAGGATCCATCAGTAAATAGGATCCATGGTTCTTGAAGTTCCTCCTTGCTTGTCGCAGGTGGAGTGTCTGTATCCGGCTTCTCGATGATGAAGTCGGCCAATATCTGCCCTTTAATTGCAGTGCGCGGTCTGTATGATATGTTATGCTCGCCCAGTAACACACTCCATTTTTGTAAGCGCCCCGATGCCTCGGGTTTCGAGATAACTTGTTTGATGGGTTGGTCTGTGATGACAGCGATTGGGTGCGCCTGGAAGTACCTGCGCAGTCTTTTCGCTGCAAACACTAAAGCTAGGACCAACTTTTCCATTGCCGTGTAGTTGATCTCTGTCTTTTTGAGCGCCTTACTAACAAAATAAATGGGTGTTTGGACGGAGTTCCTGTCCGTCAATAGCACTGCGCTGACTGCTCCTTGGGTCGCAGATAGGTACATGATCAGCTCTTCCCCTGGTCGGGGTGCAACAAGCTTTGGGAGCGCTGCTATGTGTTGCTTGAGCTGTTGGAAGGCTTCTTCTGCTTCCGCAGTCCACCTGAAGTCTCCCTTTTTGGTGCACTTCTTGAGTGTCTTGAATAGGGGGAGTGACTTGTCTGCTGATTTGGATAAGAATCGGTTCAGTCCGGCTAGCTTGCCGTTTAGTGACTGAACTTCTTTCAGTGTGCGCGGTGAGGGGAGGTCAATGACTGCTTGAGTCTTCTCTGGGCAAGGCTTGATCCCATCGGGTTCTATCAAGTACCCGAGAAACATGCCTTCCGTCGCGCCAAACGTACACTTCTTGGGGTTCAATTTCATGTTGATTCTCCTAAGTGTTTTGAACGTTTCCTCCATGTCGCGCACCAGCTCTTCCTCTGTATGGCTTTTGATGACGAGATCATCGACGTATACTTCCAAGTTGCGTCCTACTTGCTTTTCGAACGCAGTGTCTACCAATCTTTGGTATGTTGCTCCTGCGTTCTTTAGGCCGAAAGGCATTTTTGTGTAGCAGTAGACTCCTTGACTTGTGTGGAAGGCCGTCTTTTCTTCGTCCTCTTCCGCCATTTGAATTTGGTGGTATCCCTTGTATGCGTCCAGGAAGCATTTGAAGGGATATCCGCATAGAGATTCAATTTTCCAGTCTATTTCCGGGAGCGGGTAGCAGTCCTGTGGACATGCTTTATTGAGATCTGTAAAGTCTACGCACATCCTCCAACTGCCATCGCTCTTCTTTACCATCACTGGGTTAGAGAGCCAGTCATGGTAGTAGACTTCACGCATGATGCCTGCATCTACTAGCTTATGTACTTCTTCCAGGATGGCTTTTGCGCGGTCTGGAGCTTGTCCGCGCTTTTTCTGTCGTATTGGAGGATATCCTTGTCGGATTTGTAGCTTATGTTCCATGATGGA
Organism: Artemisia tridentata subsp. tridentata; assembly: GCA_021014915.2. Lineage (NCBI taxonomy): Eukaryota > Viridiplantae > Streptophyta > Magnoliopsida > Asterales > Asteraceae > Artemisia > Artemisia tridentata. The sequence continues at coordinate 217,166,620 of CP139508.1, forward strand.
GCGTGGCACTCCTGTCATATGCTTAGGTTCCCATGCAAAAATATCCAAATTATTTTGCAAGAGTGCGCATATAGCTGACCTGCCTTTGTCAGACAGAGACCCACCAATAGATACCTGTTGATCCGGGTATTCAGGGTGAATGGCGACCGTTAGGTTTGGGACTTTGATTGCGCGCTGTTCTGGAACAATACTTACGTCACTTGTCACTGCGTTACATTCCTTGGGTGGTGTGGTGGTATTGTAAAGGGTGACAATACCTCCTTCCACTGGGAACTTTAGCATCCCGTGCGCTGTGGATGGCACGGCGCGGATAGATGATATTCCAGGTCTCCCGATGATACCATTGTACGGAGAGGGGGATCTGATTATCATGAAATCCATCCAGGTAACCGTAGAGTGTGGTTTGTCACCAACTTCTACAAATAGACGCAATTGCCCCGTGGGCCATATCTTCTCTCCTGTGAAGCCAGTGAGCGGTGCTGTGGCTGGGATCAACTGACTCTGTATCTCAGGTCGCAGTTTCTTGAAGCAGTGTTCATATATAATATTAGCGGATGCACCTCCATCTATATACATGCGACGGATGTCGTGACCCCCCGTATGTATTTCAATGGTAAGTGGATCCACCACTGCGTTGTTCGCAGTCAGGGAGGGGAAAGAGATTTCGTTTCCCTTAGAGAAACGCTGACTAACTTTTTGTCTTGTCGCGCGCGGCCATGGCTGTATCATGTAGATGATATCTGCCTTTTCTCTTGGCGTCTCTTTCTTGGCCACTGGTTTTTGTTTATCTTTCCCTTCTCTGATGTTTTTTACGAGGTGGTCCATCTTTCCTTCCTTTACCAATTTTTCAATCAATTGGCGCAGTTGGACGCAATCGTTAGTTGCGTGGCCCTTCTGTCCATGGTATTCGCAATAACCATTCCCTATACGCTTATCCTCTGGGGTGCGGATTGGTGGTGGTTTCGGGAAGTTCGCTCCTTCTGTTGCGAATATCTCCTTTGGAGTTTTTGTTAATGGGGTATACTTGTCGTTTCCCCTTCCGCCGCCTTGGTTACGGTAACTCCTATTACGATTGCCGCTCTGGTCATTGGATTGTCTCCTTGACTCTTCTTGCGACCTATGGTTCGAATAGCTTTTCCTGCTATCCGCGGCGGCTTCTTCTCCTTGGACGAAAGACCTCGTGCGCTTCATGAGCTCATCGAAGGTTAGGGGAACCTTATCATTTAGCTTTTTTATCAGATCTGGGTTATTGATTGCATTCATAAAACCCGATATTTTGAGTATCTCTGGACACGCCTTGACTTTCATGCACTCGTCCTTGAAGCGTTCCATGAAAGCGCTTGTGGATTCCCCTTGTCGCTGTTTAACCCTAGCGAGTTCGACAGGGTTTTTTGCGCACTTCTTTCTTTGGGTGAAGTTTAAGCGAAACGCTCTGCGCAACTCTTCAAACCCACCAATGCTTCTGCGTGGAAGCTTACTAAACCAGTTGCGCGCATTTCCTACTAATGTGGAGTTGAACATATGGCACCACACAGGCTGTGGCCAATTTTCGATAGTAGCTGCTGATTCGAAAATTTTTAGGTGATCATCAGGATCACCTGTCCCATCATATGTTTTGACATTAGCAGGCATGCGCCTTTTCTTATTTTCAGAAAAGTCACTGATGCGCCTAGTAAACGCATCAACCTTTTGGCGACGCCAGGGGAGAGACATGTCTTCATCATCCTGGTCGCGGTATTTCCCTCTTGATTTCCAGTGTCCAGTCTCGCTGTCCGAGGAATCTCTTGAAGATGAGCGGACTCTTTTGTGACGCTTGCGTCGACTATCATCAGAGTCTGAGCTTGCTCCTCTGTGGCGCTTGCGCCGACTATCATCAGAGTCAGAGCTTGAGGGGCTTTCACTTGGGGAGCATCGTCGCCCAAGCCTATCTTGGATTTTGCGCTTGCCAAGCCTAGCGTGGACATTGGCGCGCCGCTCCTCCTCTTCAGGCTCTTCCAGATGTTGAAGGTCGGCTGCTTCATCGTCCACAACCTTCCTTCCAATCCTGGCAAACACTGGTAGTTTGTGACTATCCTTCTCGCGTCTTTCCTTTCGGTAGCGCGGTGGGGATGCGTCAGGATTAGGGTCAAAGTTGAGTCTGCCGTGCAGACTTTGGCTTGACCTCTTCTTTGCCTCCTCTCGCATAAGTGCAGTTAAGGCTTCGTAGTTTTGAGATACGAAGTCACTTGGGACCAATTCGGAGGTAACTCCTTCTAGCGCGATAGAGTCGGTTTCCAAAACTGGATCCTTGTTTCGTACAGGCGCGTTGGGAGGCTCAGTGAAGTTTACTTCTGGCATGGTAAGAGGTGTGCGCTCCAGTTCTATCTCGCTAGTACTTGTCGTAATAGCGGGGGTAATCCTGTTAAGCGATTCTACTGCAGGAAAGACCGGATTCGGGTGCGCTCCTAAGCTTCGAGGCGTGCTGGTTGTCCCAGAGGCCTGCTTAGAGGCTGCATCAGTTTGATGCTTCTTCCCTAGCAGGTCGTCCTGCGTTTTCTTCCCATGCGGACTCTTGTGACTTCCGTGTTTCGTCATTCTAGTTTTTGGTAAAATCCTTAGTGTAGGGTCCCACGGATGGCGCCACTTGTTGATACAAAAGTTGGGCGTTCCTTGATAGGACTTCTATTCTCGTACCAATTCGAATCTTAATACTTGATGAGACCTGCGCACTAAGAAAAAGAACAAACACCGTTAGGCTTATCGAGGGATTGTCTCCCCCGATTATCCTCCGGCGTGAGAGTAAGTAATCGTACGTAGGGTTTAGTTTATGGTTAGGGTTTATTGAAGATCGTACCTTTTACCGAGGGCTGGAATGCCCTTTATATATGCACGAAACCCTAATAGGTTTCGTGTTCCCTACTCTTCGGCGTGTCCGCCGACATCGGAGATTTGGTATATATCTTCTTTATTTAGAAGATATTCCATATATTCTCCGGAAATAGTTTTGGGGTTGGGCCTTGTCGACCCAAGCCGCGCAACTGGTAGTCCAGTTGCGGCCCATACGTGGTGGGCTTAATTGTTAGTATTGTTTACTAACCGGGTTCGTGACCCGGGTATAGACTATACGTCATCATCACACATTATTGTTAAATCAAAAACAAACAATTCTCTCACAACCATCGAGTCTAGGATTTTCACCTTAATCTCACAACTTCATTGTCTCGAACATCTTCAGTGTCTAGAACACCATCATTGGATCTCATCCTTTTCATTCTTCATACATATCAAGCACGTCATTGTCAGTGCAAACAGAATCATCACTCTCAACACACTCTCATCATATGATGTCATTTTTATCCGCATAAAGGTTTATAGTATTTTTAATTGTTGCATATGGAATTTCTATTTCTGAGTGATCATTGTCATCACTTCCTCTTATTTTCATTCGAGCATTTAATATGGCACGATTCATCATCTTTGGTAGATGAGAATACCATAACCTTAACCATCTTCAATACTCTTATAGCACTTGCTATACACTAGAGTTTCTGAATTCATTATTACCACCACCTTCCATTACCTCTCTCATTAAGCATCAACCTTAAGTTATCAATTGAGTTATCACTAGTAAACTAACACCAAAACTAGCTTCACTCAATTTAACTCCTCTTCATATCTTCCTCATAGGCATTGTTTTGTAGGACTTTATCATATTCTTGTAAATGTAATTCTTATTAGAAGATTACACACTTTATAACTTGCTTTACTAGATAATCACAATTGATATCACAATTAGTATGTTGCATCATATTTTTCTTTGATTAAACAATCACAATTGGTAAGTTGTTTGTGATTATATTATTTGCATACTATTTTTCCTTGAATAAAATATATTGCACTAACCATTTCATTGTAGGTTCATCATCACATACGTTCGATCGTATATAGCATACTCATCATAGGATGAAGTTTGCATCGATTATTTTTCTTCTTTCATAGGTGTTGCTTAACGCTCTCAAACCAGGAGGATTATCAGTCTAGCACTCATATTGCATCGTCTATACACATTGGTCGTATATGACTTAAGACATAGCTTCTAGTGTACTAATCTTTTATTTTGTAGGTTTATCTTGACGCCCTAGAGCAAGGGGAGCTTTCGTCAAGCATTTTTAGGATGCATCATATACACGCATTGGTGTATATCACATACTTGTCCAAGGACAAATATTGTTTATACTAACCTTTATTTTGTAGGATTCTTCATCCTTGGATCATATACGTCGGTACCCTAGCAACGGGGAGTATTGATCAAGGGGGAGCATGCTCGCAGTCTTAAGAATTCTCATTCTTCGACACACTTTTGTGTTTCGACAAAAAGGAGGAGATAGGCCAACATAGTCCAACATAGCTTACCCACGTGTATCGTTGGCTATTTGCATTTCATTCATCATGCATTTTTCATATATATTCTTTTTATGCTGCACACCACTAACCATGATGTAGGATAAAAGTCTTAATTTGATCCATGGATCCGCTTACAACCTAGGAGACGCAACAACCATAGGAGATTGGAGTAGTATAATTAACTTCACTAGGGATGATGCAAGCTCGCCATTTCGGGGAGAAATGAAGTTAACTCCAAGGACACACCCTTTTTGCTTCGACAAAAGGGGGAGAAAGGTGTAAACGGAGAAAGTAAGTAATTATGGACACAAGGAGAAAAGGGAGAAACGTGTAAACGGAGAAACGGACACAAGAATAAGGTAAGGAATTACGGACACAAGTAACTTTTTGCATTTTACTTTCTATCTTACATATTTTGTCATCATGAAAAAGGGGGAGATTGTTAGTGCAAGCAGTCTCGTTGGGGAGATTGCTAGTGCAAGTAATCTTGTTTGTTTTGATAGATGACAAACATGTAACTTGATATATAGCGTAAAATATACAAGTTACTTGTAATCATATCTTGTCTCAACATACATTCAACATCTCTCGAGTCCTCGTATAATACAACACAGGTTCGTACATGTTTGTTATGTGGCATTATGATCAAACCCTTAACAAATCATTTAGAATGTTTAAAATACAGTTAGGTCATTAAGTATTTTAAATGGTTAATCATTCTACTTAGAACCTCAATTTACACCTTCGCATAAACAATTATTCTTACTTATACATCATGGTTTCTAAGATTAATAGGATAAGTACACACTAGGTTTCAAACTAACATGATACATATTGTTTAACATATATTAGTTAAACTTGTATATATGTGTTACATGATCACTAGAATACATGTTACAAACATATACACATTTATATTATTTACATTTTAAATCTTAAAATGGAAATATATATACATGACATCATGGCATACATCATTGACAAATCTTGTAGATTTAGAGAGATCTTGGATAGATTTTATAAGATTTGATTTTGGAAGATTTAGTAAGATTTGATTTGATTTTGGAAAGATATTGGATAGATTTAGTAAGATTTGATTTAGGTAATATTTTGTATAGATCTTTAAGCTACTAAATTGACTTTGCAAAATCTTGACATGATATGAAATGATATGGAAAGATTTGTTGAATTCTTAGCTGTCATGTAGCCACAGATCCAAAGCAGTACAAGGACGGATCCAAATTAAGGGATCCGCCAGATCCGTGGCTTGTAGAAATTGTTTTCCTATAAATAGTAGCCCATGGTTTACACATAGTTTTACACATGGTTTTACACATGGTTTTACACATAGTTTTACACATGGTTTTACACATGGTTTTACACATGGTTTTACACATGTTTTCCTATAAATAGTAGTCCATGGTTTTACACAAGGTTTCATGCCATTAGAACACACATTCCCTCACTCATTTCACACACTTAGATCAGTAGCAAAACATGTAGATTCATACATTAATCACCCTTTACATAATGATCATAATGTTACTAACTTTCATTTTGTTGTAAGCATACATTGTTAATGATCCTGTGAAGCAAGCTCAAGATCATGAGACATCATCCATAGCACACTTACTGATCTACCAAGAAGATCTCACTTGCATACATGAAGATCCATCACAACAAGTTTAGGGAGCTTGTGATCTTTATACATTGAAGGCTTCCGATCAATGGAAGTTCATATAGAGTAGGCATTCATATCCATGATACACTTATGTCATGGATCATTGGTGTAACCATCATTGTATCATTTAGATCAGTAGAGTGAGGTTAGTGTTTTAGTCCTTAAAATACAAAGAGTGTCGGGAGTGGTTGTATCCTTGTAAAGAACCCGGTGTTTAGCTTAGTACCGGAAAAAGAAGTAAGCGACGATGGGAGTGTTTGTACCCTTGTAAAGAACCCGGTGTTTAGCTTAGTACCGGAAAAGAAAAGTATGCAAAGTGTAAAGGTTTTCTCCACCTAAGAAAGGGAGCTTATTGATCTAGTGAAGTAACTCTCGAGTTGGGTACTCGGGGAGTGGAGTAGGGCGGAGAGGAGCTCCGTGACCGAACCACTATAAATCATCGTGTTCGGTTTACGCTTTCTCTTACTTATCTCTTTACCTTTATATTTGTATTATGTGATTGCTTGTGTTGTGATTATTTGATAATACTTGTGTGACAACTTGGTAGTCATAAACCACAACAAACATCTTTCATATTAGAACAAGCCGAATTGGAAATTTGATACAACAAGTTTTATGTTTTAAAGCGGTAAACGTATTCACCCCCTCCCTCTCTACGTTTTCACAGAACAGTTCAATAGTAATATTGCTACTGCTCTCATTTGCTTGGCCACAGATACAATTTTCAACTTTTCAAAACTTATTTTTGAAGGTATGGTGAAGAATGTTGATAATAAATCAAAATTTTTGATGTACCCAAGGTTCATAGAATCTATTTTGAACAAATATCAACTGCTTCAACACAAAACAATTTATCCAACCCCAAAGCTTACTCAAAAACTTTTTAGCAACATGAAAATTGCTTCAAGGGGTTATGGTGGTGAAGCAGTCCCACTTTTTGATTCAATGATACAAACTCACGGTGAAGGAGCAACAAGCCCAGTTGCCTCCCATCACACACCCACAACATTTGAAAGATCATCATCACAACCACCTTCATCAACCAATAGGATTGAATCTAGACATGACTCTAATGTTCCTCAACACAAAGTTCCTACTCCAACCCATGTAGCAGATAAGGCTGACAATGTTAAAATGCAAGGGGCTGCTTCTAGTGTCTATGGCTTAGTAGCTGGGCGGGACAGAAGTACCATAAATAAGACCCCAACCATGGCAACACCAGCAGTACCTAGTACTTCTGGTGGAATCCCTAGCCACATAGATACTCAGGGTGGCTCAGAAACCCATCTTAGGATGGATTATGAGTCTATGCCCCATGATTCACCTCTCCTAGGAGGTAACACACCTGGAAGTGATGAGGGCAGCAAGAAACTCAATGAATTGACAGATCTATGTACAAAATTATCTGAGAAGGTGAACTCTTTGGAAGCTGAGCTTAAGAGTCATAAGAAGAAATTTGTAGTTGTCTACACAAAGATGGTTATGAAAGTGAAGAAGTTAGAGATAACTGTTAAGAAAATAAAAGGGAAAAGGTCTGCTAAGATGGTGGTTTCAACTAGCTCTTCTAGTTCATTCAAAGCTGCAAGTTCAGATGATGGTGAGGGATCTTCTAAACAGGGGAGGAAGATTGCCCAGATTGACAAAGATCCAGATGTTTCTATTGTTCATGAAGAGTTGGAGACTCAGGGGAGGCAAGTGGATCAGATGGATTATGATACTGCTCAGTTTGATAAAGGTAATGGTGATTTTGATGAAGGTACTACTGGGACAGAGCAAGGTACTGCTAGTATTGAAGGTACTGATACTCTTCAAGAATTGATGGATGCTGGTTATCAAGGTACTGCTAGTGTAGCTTACTCATGAAAACCAAAGAAATCAAGGGCAAACAAGGGAAAAGGGATAATGACAGAGCAAGAAACATCAAGGAAATTGTCCAAAAAGGAGAAAGCACAGTTAGCAATTGATGAGCAATTAGCTCAGGAAATGGCTCAAAAATTTTATGAGGAAGAATTGGACAGAATTGCTAAGGAAGAAAGACAAGCTGAAGAAGCAAGATTGGTTGCATATATGATGGAAAGAAAGATTCAAACTGAAGTAGAAGAGAGGGCTGCTCAGATTCTATCAGACAAAGAGTTGGCAGAAAAAGTGCATGCAGATGAAAGAGCCATGTACACTCCAGAAGAACAAGGTGATGCTATTGCTGACTTATTGGGGAAAATCAGAAAGAAGCAGAATAAAAAGAAAGTTTACAAGAAAAAGAAAAGTGGGCTGCTCAGATTCTATCAGACAAAGAGTTGCAAGAAAAAGTGCAAGTAAATGAAAGAGCCATGTACACTCCAAAAGAACAAGGTGATGCTATTGCTGTTAAGGTTTATGAAGAACTTCCTAAACCATCAGGATTGCTGGAAGGAGAGTTATTTCGAAGGAATGTCTAATGAAAAGATTGAAAAGCCACATTTTGAAGCTCATGCAAGAATTCAGAGACATATGAAAGGTGATACATGGGAAATAAGAGGAGAACAGAGAATAGCAGAACAATTGGAGTCAGGGGATTCCAAGAGACTGAGAATTGAAGAAAAATAAGTTCCAGAAGTGCAACAGATTGAAGGAGAAAAACAGGATGAACAAGAAACTGCAGAGGAAGAAGCAGAAAAAAAAGGAAACATTGACTGATGAACAAGTACATAGCATGATTGTGGTAGTTTCTAAATCTCTTATCATTAATCCACTCCAGGCCAAGCATCCAATTATAGATTGGGAGGTGTACTTAGATGGGAGAATAAAAGGGTGGAAGATCATCAGGGTAGGAGGAAAGACTGAGGTACACAAATTCTTTGAAGATATGCTGAGATCTTTTGACAGAGATGACTTGAACAAGTTATGGAGTTTAGTGCAGGAAAGGTTTAGAACCTCAGATCCAACTGATGACAAAGATAAGGAATTATGGGTTCAATTGAAAAGAATATATGAACCTGATGGAGGAGAAGCTATTTGGAGGTTTCAAGCACCAATTAAAGAAATTACATGGAGATTATTTGATACTTGTGGTGTTCACAGGATTTCTACCAAAGATGGATTAGAAATATATATGTTAGTAGAAAAGGATTATCCTCTCAGAGCAGCTGCTTTATTAGCTTTGATATGTTCAACACTCCAGGTTGAAAGTGATTCACAGATGGCAGATGATTTGGTCAGAAAAATATTCTATCTTGCAGAACAAAGGAAAGCTCAGATCAAGAGACTGACTATGTTGTGTTTGGAAGATCCTCACAATCCTCATTTAATTCAGAAGAAACTTGATGGTTTAGGACAAATCACAAGTTTTAGGGGAGGATTGTTGGGAATTAAATGTTCTGAAGATTAGTACTGCTGAGAAGAATACACTAACAATACTAACTGTTAGTGTATAACTTAAGACTGCTCAAGAAATAACTAATAGGACAAACTGCTAGGTTAGTACTACTAGTTATATAGAAGATACTGCTAGGAAGATAACAGTTTTGGAGACTTTGTAGGAGATATGTATGGAAAGTATTTTGTGTATATCCTAATTAGTTAGATTTATACGATGTAATACTTATCTTGTAAGGGACTCCTTAGTCTATAGAAGGAGATCCTAGGTGATACGATTAAAGATATATCAGTCATAGAGATTCAAGGTTTTGTAACCCTAGTGATAGCTAAGATCACTCGTATTATTCTCAATAATATTGAATCGTTTGTGGTAAACATTATGTGTTCATTGTCCAATACAAAGCATTATTGTTCCATTAACCAAACCAATATTCTTCTAAGTGTGGTTAAGTAGATTCCACATACTTAGCAGCATTCACTCAAAGTATCTCATATACGTTATAAATGACTAACATCCTAAATGTATTATAATCCTATCAGAATATATGGTTTAGAATACTTTTGTAAACCTAATTATCTATTATATAAAGAGATACAGGTCTTTATGTTTTAAGTGTGTCAAGATGTAACACTAGGAAAGGGGTGTGTGTGTACCTAGGTGTGAGTCTTTGTTTAGACGCCTACGGTTAGAGTTTTGGTTAAGCCTCAAGGATCTTTGATCTTCTTCATCATCTTGTGGATGTCTCTGCACATAAAATAAAGGAAATTAGTTTCCTTTGGGGACCCAGGCCATTACTGACTTGAATCTGCCTCGTGCATCAATGTAATCAAATTTCTTTAATGTAATTGATGCACCATTGGGTTTGATAGGTCTCCATACCAAATATGCTAAGGCCTTAACAACATTTATCCCATTTTCCCTAACAGTGTTTCTTGGCCAAGCAATGTTAACTGCTGGTCTAGTAGTTTTAACTTTTGAGTTCCGAAATGTGTTGAGAAACACTGCCTTATTGTAAAAAGGCCTGTGAACAGTTTGTTGTGCATTTTTAGAAAAACTTGAAAATGGTTTTGCACTTGAAACTGCTTGTTTGGGGTAAACAGTCTTGATTGGTCTGGCAGTACTAATTGCTGGTCTAGCAGAACTAACTGGTTTAAGGCCAGACTTCATTAAAATTGTTCTGGGAGTCACACAATTAACGTTAGGGTGAGAATTTATTGAAAAACTGATTAAGTTCACCCTTTCATGTATATTCCCAAGCACCCTTTTATTCCCTGTAACCATCCTTTTCCCTTGATGGTTATTACAAAAAGCGTGTATGTGGTCAAAGCTACCACAAGAAAAGCAAGACTTGTTGTACATGACAAAGTCAGTGCCTAGTTGTTGGGACTTGAGATTCTTCCAGCTCCTCTGGTTTCCCCAAGGCTTGTTTGTGGACCTATACAACTCAGGATATCTAACTGTTGGCCTAGCTTGTTATAATTGTTTTCTAGGTTTAACAGTTTCAAATTTTAACCACCTTAGGTACATCACTTTGTTTTTGCTCTTCTACATCAGGTTTAGTCACAGCATGATCCTCATCATCAGAAGACAAATCTTCAATAATAGGAGCATCTGAGTTCTTTTCATCTAACACCTTCTCCTCAACAAGAGAGGTGTCACTAGCACTCTTAAAAGGCTCATTCAACTCAACAAGTTTATTTACTTTAACATTTTCTTTAGCCTTAAATCCATATTCTAATTTTGGTTCTTGAAGTTCAGCTAAGCCTGTGTGTTCTAAGTCAATTCTTGGGGGTGAAGGCACTCCTTTATGTGGAGGTGGACATGTAATGTAGCCTAACCCTGACTTAGCCTTATTAACTAGTTGACACTTAGTTGTATATTCTCTTAGGCTTTCTTTATCTTTTCTAACTCAGCTCAAAGCATACTAATCTCAGCATTTTTATGAGTCAAATCTCTTTTAAGTACAGCTATAGCTTCTGAAAAGACAGACTCATTTTTCTTATAAAACAAAATTTGTTCTTCTAAGACTACTAAACCTCTTTTATGATTAGATAAATTATAGTTTGTTTGGTTTAACTCTATTCTCTGCTCATCATAGTGCTTTTTAAGTACTTCATATTCTTTTAGAGCAGAACAAGATTTAGAACAAGTTTTCACTGAGTGTACCTCTGAGTCAGAAAAAGCCATAAGTGCCATCTCAGTTGGTGCTTCATCCTCATCAGCGATGAAGCTTCAGTCATAACCCAGACCATCAATGGCAACCATAGCCTTTGAAGATGGATCTGCCTCTTCCACAGCCTTCTGCTTGTTTTCAAACCCCTTGCTTTTACTATCCTGCTGTCTGGGTCTTCTACACTCTCTAGCAAAATGCCCCAACTTATGACAGTTGAAGCACTCCACCTTAGATTTGTCAAAACCAGCAGTGTCATTACCACCGATTGTGATCTTTTTCCTAGTTCTCAGAAAGAATTTCTTGGCCCTCATGCTAAGAAGTGCAACCTACCACTTTAGGTCCATCTCTTCCAGATCATCTTCATCAATTAGTTCAAGATCTTCCTGTAATAGCATAGACCCATTGGCTTGGATGGTCAGGAATGCATAGAATGTAGTATCACTAATGCCGGCAGTACTAGTTGATGAACTAGCAGTACTAACACGAGGGTTAGCAGTACTAACTCTTGATGTAACACCCCAACCCGATAAGGGTAAAGATGTCATAATAATGGTTTCATATCAGATCAAAACAAAGCATGCATCAACACTAATACAAGGTTACAAATGAAATACTGAATATACAAGATTACAATCGAGAATTTCAAAAACTACAAATTCTAAATATAATAACTTCTAGTCATCTCTAATTCAGAATAGCTATCACAGTCTTCTAAGTCCAAGGTTCTCTCCACTCATAACCCAGCTTCCAACTAAAACCTGCCGCAGGGAAAGAAATGCGGCTGATCTTAAAAAGCCCAGTAAACAGATATATATACATAAACGAAAACGAAAGCAAAAGAAAACGAACAGATATAGTATAGTGCATTGGGAAAACATAAGGTATAGACAAATGTACAAAGTAAGAAAAGAAAAGGGTAGGTCAGTAATCCACCACGAGCCCGAACACAAATCAAATATAGTAACCATGTCTTCATAATCATATAGAGGGGAGACCTCTCAAGTAATAAGATAATATGAGGGGTGTCCTCATTCTTCAAATGGAGTAGGTAGCTCCCAGATATATGTGAAAGACCTGGATTGCACCCATACATCAGTCACCGAACATGTAATATAATATCAAATCATGTTAAATCCACTAATACGAAAATGAACCTAGGATGCATCCATACGCCCCCCGAACAATAATATTGGCCATAATAAATAATAAAGCGCGCATAGCAAAATGGGGACGGTGTGGAGCATCACTCAACCACACTAAAGTCATGACAATGGTGCATCAATGACACGGCCATGTTACCTTCATGGCTAGGAAACGAACTTGGCTCGGGTATCAAACTGAATGGTCAAAGGTCAAATCATAGCAAAGGTTCAAAAGTCTAAGTCATCGAATCATGGTCAAAGTCCAAATATCAAATGTTCATGGCAAAAGGGTCATATCCAATATCAAAGTCAAATGAGTCAAAACGAACGGATCAAAGGTTCATAATCAAATGGTTCATTTAAAGAAATCTTTATCAAATGATTTTCATAAAAATGATCTTTAATAACGGTTTTCACAAAAGTAGTTTTTAAAAGTAGTTTTCTTAAAAGTTTAGTAAAATTCCATATAAAAGTGATATCGCATCATTCATAAACATCATTTAAAAATAGTTTTTCTCAAAACATTTCCATGTTATAATTAAAAAGGTTTCCACATCTAGTTACCAAAATCAAATGAACCTTCTAAGTGTCAGGTGATTCGAATACCAATATCATAAGATAGCGAACGAATATCAAATGTATCATCATACCAACGAAGCATATCAACGAATGAATCAAAGTACAGGGAGTCATAGCAAAGGCTTAAGGGAATCTTATAACGAATTAAGGATCAAGATCAAGTCATGAGAGTGGAAGCACCCTTATTTGGAAAAAGGGTAGAATATCCGTACCTTATTACGAATGCAAACAAGAACAAGAAATAGAAAGCACTGAAATGGATCAAGACCTCTCCTTCTTCACACCTAAAGGAGTAGAAGAGAATTACAATTGGTTCTTAATTACTTATTTTAGCTTGCCTTTCCATTTTAAGTAACTTTCTATTTCTAGCAGGTTTCCAAATTTAGCAAGTTTCCATAATTAGAAAGTTTTAAGTATTATAATTTAGGTTAAGTCATAATATAAGCATCATTATGGAAATAGGGTACATTTTAGCAAGTTATAATAGTTCAGGGTTAAATATAACAACTTTCCATAATTTAGGGTTTTAAAATGTAATTATACCAAAGTTAAAGGTCTAAAATGCAATTATTATAAATTATTCATTTTAATCCATAAATTCCCAATATATACGATTCTAATACTTCAAGTTTAACAATTTTACACTTTATACCCTTTAGTTTAGAAAATTACAATTTAAACCTTATAATTAATTAAATCACATTTTAACCCTTACCATAATCATAATTACACACCAAGCCTGTAATTTTACCAAATTACTCAATACACCTCTTATTTTGATATATGTACGATTTACCCTCAACTTTTCATATTTTACAAAACTAGTCCTTTAATTATTAAAAAGTATAATTCGATTCTCTAATTAGCCATAATTACACATTAAGCCTTTAAGTATCCAAAATTACACATTACACCCTTTATATCTTTAATTATACGAGGCACCCTCAAGTTTCCAGAATTTACAAACAAGTCCCTCTATTTTATTTAATTCCAATTCGAATAACATATTTATCCAATAAACCTTTTACTTCCAAATTTTACACAAAGTACCCCCATATTATATTTTATATGAGACATCCCTAGTCCCAAGTGACTTACAAAAATAACCCTTGAGTTTAAATAATTACAAAACACACCCTCTTTGTTTTAAAAACCACACGGTAATACTTTTTATTCACAAAACCCTAACCCTACTTTCCCAAATCATTGCCAATCATTAACTCATCATTAAAACATCATTTATTACTCAAATCCATCCCCAAAAACCATAACCCTAAGTCGCACAATTTGTTTTCTATTTCTTTCTCGTTTTCTTCTTAAACCCGATATACAAAATAATTCGACCAAGGTTGTAAAGGCTTTAACAAATCGAACAAGCATTTTTCCAGAGTTATATGGTTCGTATAGAGCTCAAATAAAATAAGTATTCAACCCAGAAAATTTGTATGGCTTATTATGGATTTTATGTACGTTTTACTCTTTATAATTATAATCGATCAAAGTAGCATGCATGGTTCGATTTATCTATTTTATATGGAACATATATGATGTAATGAACGTAATAAAAATACCAGTTGATGATTAGAATGATCGAATGAGTTGTATGAATTATATACCTCTCGGATCAAACTATCGACACAATAAAATTTCCCACGATCGAACGAGCAAACCCACGACCTCCAAACAATTTTCCAACCTTCCTTAGATGCAGATGAACTCCAGAAAATTACCCAAGAGCTTCCCCAAAAATCGTACGAATGAAGAGAATTTTGTGTGTTTTATTCTTAGGGTTTCGATAATAGTAAAAGGAAAAGAATTATGGAACCGAGTATAATAGGAGGGGAGGGCTTAAATTCTGGTCCAAGAAAGCACAAGAGATCAAATTATTTATTTAGAAGATTTTCCTAATTTATTTGTAATTATCTTTGATTTATTTGATTTATATTCAATTTTTAATAATAATAATAGTAATCGGCCTATATAATATTTATGTGTGTGATCATTAATTTTTGTACTTGCAAAATGTTTAAATGTAGTAATAAAAATTACTTTTCTTCATATCTTGCTCATTTCCGAAGGTTTGGGATTTATTTGATACTTTATGTATTTATTAATCAAATTTTCAAGTTACAAGGGCAATTTGGTCTTTTTGCATGTTTTATATTTTTGGGTATTACAACTTATTCCCCTCTAAAATAAAATTTTCGTCCTCGAAATTTGAAGTCGTAAAGTTAAACGAAGTCGTAGCAAGTCGCAAAAGATCATCACAAACATTCTCACGCCCGAGGAGGTTCTTCCAAAAACATTCTCATGCCCGAAGTCGTAGCAGTACTAACTCTTGATGTAACACCCCAACCCGATAAGGGTAAAGATGTCATAATAATAGTTTCATAGCAGATCAAAACAAAGCATGCATCAATAGTAATACAAGGTTACAAATGAAATACTGAATATACAAGATTACAATCGAGAATTTCAAAAACTACAAATTCTAAATATAATAACTTCTAGTCATCTCTAATTCAGAATAGCTATCACAGTCTTCTAAGTCCAAGGTTCTCTCCACTCATAACCCAGCTTCCAACTAAAACCTGCCACAGGGAAAGAAATGCGGCTGAGCTTAAAAAGCCCAGTGAACAGATATATATACATAAACGAAAATGAAAGCAAAAGAAAATGAACAGATATAGTATAGTGCATTGGGAAAATATAAGGTATAGACAAAGGTACAAAGTAAGAAAAGAAAAGGGTAGGTCAGTAATCCACCACGAGCCCGAACACAAATCAAATATAGAAACCATGTCTTCATAATCATATAGAGGGGAGACCTCTCAAGTAACCTGTTGGGCTATAAAGTTAAAGTACTGCTGGAATATCAAAGTACTGCTAAAGAAGTCAAAGTACTGCTGCTCGTTGAAGGACTGTTATGCAAATACGTTTAAGGACTAATGTGTAATTCTAGAATGTTCATAGAGTTATTATTAGATTAGAATTAGAATTACTTGTCGTTGAAGAAATTGTAAACCGACTAGGGTTTTCCTTGTGCCTATAAAAGGACCCCTAGGTTGGCATTAGAGATACGACAAGTTCATACGATTAGAGACGCGATTATTAGAAGCTTAATTTAGAGTATTAGTGAAGTACGATATTAATGATTAGAGTTTGTTTAGTGAATCTGTGTAAAGAGCAGGTTCAAGGTTTTAATAATATTTGAAGTTGTTTATTAATTCTTCTTAGCTTTGTGGAAGTAGTTTCCGCATACTTGACAAAGTATATCAACGTTTCACCATTAACAGTTTTGGATTTATCCAAGGTTGTTAAACCGTAGACAAGCTACAAGTTAGTTTGGTCAGAGTATATCGATCCAACAAGTGGTATCAGAGCTTGTGTGGAGACTCTGATTAAGAAGAAACCCTTAAAACCGATTTATCAACAAACCCTAAACGATGACGACCGAAGCTGCACCAATCCCATCCATCACCTCACTCAGAATTCCTATCATCAAGAAGGGAGAATATGATCTCTGGAGAATGAAGATGAGGCAGTACCTTGCTATTATAGACCATGCTCTATGGGATGTGATTGTCAATGGTAATGTTGTTCTTGAAGAACCTGTAGAAGTTGAAGGGCAACCTAAACCACCTAAACCAACCTTGCCAGCAGCTACAAAGAGAAATCAAGATAAGGCTCTCAACATACTGTTGTCTGCCATTCCTAATGGTCGCCTACTAAAGTTCCATGATGCTAAGGATGCAAAGCAATTGTGGGCTGCGATCAAGACAAGATTTGGAAGTAATGATGCTTCCAAGAAGATGCATAGAAACTTACTAAAGCAGCAGTTTGAAACTTTCACTGTTGGTGAAAGAGAAGGTCTTGATGCTGCCTATGACAGATTCCAAAATCTACTTAGTATGCTAGAACTGTATGGAGCAGAGGTATCTGTTGAAGATGCAAACTTGAAGTTCCTAAGGAGTTTGCCATCTGTCTGGCATGTGGTTGCTACCATGATTAGAGGACAACCTGGATTGGAGTCTATGGACTTTGATGATCTCTACAACAATTTGAAGGTGTACGAGCAAGAGATGAATGGTCAAAGTTCTCAGAAAACTCACAACATAGCTTTTGTGTCTTCTGAAAACAGAAGCAGTACTTCCACTAAAAGTACTGCTTATCCTTCTCAAAGTACTGTTGGTGATACACAGCATGTTTGCACTACCACTGTCACTACCACCCCATCACCAACAAACAACACCAACTCTGATGATGTTGTATGTTCCTTCTTTGCTCAACAAGCCACTCTACCTGTTACCTATCAAGAAGACTTGTTGCAGATTGAAGAAGATGCTTTAGAGGAGATTGACATAAGATGGCAAGTTGCCATGATCACTGCAAGGATCAAGAAGTTCATGAACAAGACAGGAAGGGGAATTGATTTCAAAGCCAAACAGGGTATAACTTTTGACAAATCCAAGATTGAATGCTTCAATTGTCAAAAGCTTGGACACTTTGCAAGGGAATGCAAGTTTGCAAAATATCAAGCAAACAGAATGATTGAACAACCCAAGGTTGAAAGAAAAGAGGTTCCTGTTACTGAAACAAAACCAAAAGCTTTGGTGGCTCAAGAAAATCTAGCAGAGATTGACTGGGGTACTGAATTTGATGATGAACCTGTAACCTATTCTATGGTTGCAATGGAAGAGTTTGATTGGAGCACAGCTTTTGATGAGGAACCAGGATATGCTGCTTTGGAATCAAGAGATGGTCTTGGAAGCTTTGATTGGAGCATGGAGGATGAAGATGAACCTGTTCAGATTGCATTGGTAGCTACATCACCAAGTTCATCCAATGTCTCTGAGGTATGCTCTAAGTGTAATGATATGTATCAAAAGTTGCTTAAAGACTATGTGACTGAAAGAGATAATTATAGAACAGCTAGGTCTGAGGTAGCTGGTTATCAATTAACTTTAGAGTCAATGGAAGCCAAAATATTAACACATGAAAATAATGAAATGGCTTGGGCAGAAAAATATGAGCAACAAGATTATCAATTAAAATTCAGTGAATGGAAGTTAGGATGTAAGGTGTCTGAATTAGAAAAGATTACTAAGGAAAGAGATGCTTTGTTAGAAAAACTTGGTAGTATTAAACAGGCTGGTTTATCACATGTTCAATTTGTTGAAAAACAAAGAAGAATAAACAGTAGAGCTGGACTAGGTTATGGTGTTGAGGATAGTAGTTCAGATGAGACCCCACCTAGTGATAAGGATGAGACCCCACCTAGTGATAAGGAAGAAATCTCACCTAGTGATGATGAACTTACTAGCTCAGAAGAAAACACATCTAGGAATGAGGAACCAATTAGTGAATCACCTCCTGAGTTTAAGAAAGATAAGGAGTACCACTCAGTTCCTCCACCCACTGGTAGGTTTCAACCACTTAGGACAGATGTTTCTCGTTATAGTGTAGACAACCTAGAGTTTAGGAAGAAGCTTACTGGTCAATCTAGTTCTGAGAAGCCCAAGGATGATCTTCAAAGGGGTAATGATCAAAAGTTTCCTACAGCCTTTTAAAAACAAGCAGTACCTCCAAAATCTTTTCAAAGTACTGCTGGACATTCAGCAGTACCTCCAAGAGAAACTTTTCAAAATACTGCTCACTATAGGAAACCTTTTAATCATAGAAGAGGATTTAGCAATATGGAGTGAAAATTATGTTATGTATGCTACAGTCCTGATCATTTGATTAAGCACTGTGACTTTCACTCAGAATATTTAAGTCAGTTCCAAAGAATAGACCTGCCAACCATAAGCCAAGGGAGACTAGACCAGTTTGGAATCACTCAAATAGGGTTAACCATAGTAATTTCTCTAAAGATTATAGGTACCCTCACCAGAGAAGACCGTTTTCCAAACCACCAGTACCTTCAAATACTGATAAGTCTCAAGAAGTATCTTCTCAAAGGACTGCTAACTTTTCATCCAATCATGGTACTGCTAACACTTTTTTACATAGAAGACCTAAGAGATTCAATTCTTATAAATCTAAAAGGTCTTATACCTCAAGCAGAGTACCTAGATCAGAGAAACCTAAAGTAAAACGAAATTGGGTTAAGAAAGAAAGTACTGATGGGGGACAAGCAGTACTTTCATCAGATAAGGGTGAAACAGGGAGTGTTGTTGATAATACAACACAGGACATGGGACCAACGCAAATAATCATTGACCATGCCTTCAAAACCAGTGGAGATTACATACTGAAGGAATTCAAGTATGTCACTCCACAAGGGGAACACAAGTCAGTAATGGCTTGGGTTCCTAAAAGAAACTAACCCTTTTCTTTTACTGTGCAGGGCAACCCAGAGGAGGAGCTTAAAGATCATATTATTGTTGAAAGTGGTTGCTCTGGCAGCATGACAGGGGACAAGGAGATCCTGTCAGATTTTAAGGCATATTATGGAGGAAGAGTTGCATTTGGTAATGATCCTGATGGAGGGAGAATCACTGGCAAAGGAACCATCAAGGCTGGATGTATTAACTTTGAGAATGTTAGATATGTGAAGGAGATCAAGTTCAATCTATTGTCAGTTTCTCATGTTTGTGACAAGAAGTACCCCATTCTGTTCACTGATACAGAATGTCTTATTCTCTCTCCCGAGTTCAAGTTTATTGATGATCACTTGGTAACATTGAAAGTACCAATAACCAATGATGTACACAGTTTAGAATTAAAGAGTCTTAATTCTGCTGGAAGAGCAACATGTTTAGTAGCCAAGGCATCATTGGAAGAAGCACATCTATGGCACAGAAGACTAGGTCATGTAAATTTCAAGAACATCAACAAGCTGGTCAAAGGAAATTTAGTTATAGGTTTACCTTCCAAAACATTCAAGACTGATCATTCATGTTTGGCGTGCAAGAAGGGTAAACAACATAAAGCTTCATGTAAGAAGCTTGAGGAAAGAGCTATTAGAGAACCTTTGGAGTTGCTACACATGGATCTGTTTGGACCAGTTTCAGTAGAAAGGTTAAACATGAAGAAGTACTGCTTGGTTGTGACAGATGATTGTAGCAGATTTAGTTAGGTCTTTTTCTTGGGATTCAAAGATGAAACCTTTGATGCTATCCATGACCTGATAGTAGCCTTTGAAAATCAATTGAGACTCAAAGTAAGAGGTATTAGATGTGATAATGGGACAGAATTCAAGAACAAGCATATGGATGAATTCTATGCCAAGAAAGGGATCAAGAGAGAGTTTAGCATTGCTAGAACAACACAGCAAAATGGTGTTGCAGAAAGAAAGAACAGGACATTGATAGAAGCAGCTAGAACAATGCTTGCGGATTCCCATTTACCTATTCTCTTTTGGGCTGAAGCTATAAGTACTGCTTGCTATGTTTTAAATAGAGTATCAGTAACTAAACCTCAGTTGAAGACACCATATGAGCTGCTCATGGGAAAGAAACCAAACATTCATTTTCTGAAACCTTTTGGGTGTTCTCTGAATATTCTAAATACCATTGATTCTCTGGGAAAATTTGATGGTAAGTCAGATGAAGGATATCTATTGGGTTATTGTACAAATAGCAAAGGTTTTAGAGTATATAACAGGAGTACCAAAAAGGTTCAAGATTGTCTTCATGTAGAATTCTTGGAAGATAAAGAAACTCAGAGAGGAAAAGGTCCTGATTGGATGTTTGATCTTGATCTCAATTTCACTCCATCTATGAATTATGTGCCTGTTAGAGAAGAAAAACAAGTTGATCACAAAGAAGATGATTCACATTACATTGTTCATGGAGTCAATGTTAGACCAGAAGATGCTCCTGATCCAGAACCTGTAGTTACTAATGAGGAACAAAGTACTGCTCAACCAACTGATACATTATCTGATGAAGATCAAGCCATACAAGATGAACTTAATAGGATGCTTTTTCAAGAAACTATAACAAAATCCTATGAAGATGAACAAAGAAGGGCTTATGATGCTGCAAAGAAAAAGGGTAAATTCCAAGATACTGCTCACAGTACTTTTGATCAAAGTACTGATGATCCTTTTGACAGTACTTCTGGTGTATTAGAACCATCAAATTGGAGCAATGCTGATGATTCCAATGTTGATGATGATGATTTGGATAATGCTAACATTCCTGGATTAGAAGACATTGATGATGAGCTCAATCATGAAGGTATTTTCTCAACTCCCAATGAAGAACCTGATTTTACTAATTTGGAATCTGATCTTCCAGTTCCACCAACCCCTTCATTGAGGATTCAAAAAGCTCATCCTCAAAGCAATATTATTGGATCACCCTCGTTAGGGGTGGTTACAAGAAACAAAGCTAAAGGTCTCTCTAAGCAACATACTGCTTTACTTAGCTTTGTTTACAAACAAAACAGGATGAATCACAAGGATCAACAAACATGCCTGTTTACTTGTTTTTTATCTCAAGATGAACCCAAGAAGGTAGCTCAAGCCTTAGCTGATGAAAGTTGGGTTGAGGCTATGCAAGAGGAACTTCTACAATTCAAGCTTCAAGAAGTCTGGGTATTATGTGATCTACTAGATGGCAAGATAGTCATTGGTACAAGATGGGTTTTCAGAATCAAATGAGATGAAAGAGGGAATGTTATCAAAAATAAAGCTAGATTGGTTGCATAAGGATATCGCCAAGAAGAAGGAGTGGACTATGATGAAGTGTTTGCTCCTGTTGCAAGAATAGAGGAAATAAGGTTATTTCTTGCCTTTGCATCATACATGGGATTTCCTGTCTAACAAACGGATGTGAAAAGTGCCTTCCTTTATGGCACAATTACTGAGGAAGTTTATGTTAAACAACCTCCTGGTTTTGAAGATCCTGCACATCCAAACAAAGTCTACAAGGTGATCAAGGCACTGTATGGCCTTCATCAAGCTTCCAGAGCTTGGTATGAGAGACTCTCTAATTTTCTATTACAACATGGTTATAGGAGAGGAGCAATTGATAAGACTTTGTTTATCAAAAGAGATAAGAAGGACATTATGTTAGTCCAAGTCTATGTGGATGATATTATCTTTGGAGCCACAAAGAAGTCTATGGTGAAAGAATTTGAAGAACTTATGCAGCAAGAGTTTCAAATGAGTTCTATGGGAGAATTAACTTTCTTTTTGGGGCTTCAAGTTAGACAAACAAGAGATGGAATCTTCATTAATCAAGAAAAGTATGTTGCAGATATACTTAAAAGATTTGACCTTCCAACTCTCAGGCCTGCCACCACACCCATTGATAACAATAAACCATTAGGCAAGGATGAAGATGGACAAGCTGTGGATGTCAAGCTTTACAGATCAATGATTGGTTGTCTTATGTACTTGACTGCATCAAGACCTGACATCATGTTTGCTGTATGCTTATGTGCAAGATATCAGGTTACACCCAAGGTTTCTCATATGTATGCAGTCAAGAGGATTTTTAGATATCTCAAGCATCAACCAAAGTTAGGATTATGGTATCCTAAGGAGTCACCTTTTCACTTGGAAGCTTTTTCAGATAGTGACTATGCAGGAGATAACTATGATAGAAGATCAACCACTGGAGGATGTCAATATCTTGGAAGAAGATTAGTCTCATGGCAATGTAAAAAGCAAACAATTGCAGCAACCTCCTCTACTGAAGCAGAATATGTTGCTGCTGCAAGCTGTTGTGGACAAGTTTTGTGGATGCAGAATCAACTCTTGGATTATGGATACAACTTCAAGAATACTCCTATCAACATTGATAATGAGAGTACCATCTGTATTGTGAAGAATCCAGTTTATCACTCCAAGACCAAGCATATTCAGATTAGGCATCACTTCATTCGAGATTGTTATGAGCACAGGCTTATAAATGTGGTCAAGGTTCACACAGATGACAATGTAGCTGATTCAACCACTTAGTTGTGAGCATTGGGATGATTAATTACTAGGCTACATTTGAGGGGAGGCTTTAGTATTAGTTAGTATACTTTCTTACACTTCTTGTTGAAAGTATTGGTTTTTAGTATTTTAGTCTTAGTTTAGTACCTATGTTGTATTTGAGGGGAGGCAACATAGTTATTAGTTAGAACTTATGCATGCGCCATTTATAAGTTCTTGGATTAGTTTGAAGTATTGGTTGTGGATAAGAAGATGGAAAGTACTGCTTTGTTACTTAAAGTACTGGAAAGGCAACGTACTGCTTCAACATACTGCTTTGAAGGGTACTGCTTACGTGGACGTACTGTTCCAACGGTCAAAAGTGTGGGGTTACAGTTAATTAATTCTTACGGCGGGGATAATAAGTCCATACAAACGGTAACTTTATTATTTTGAGTTTGATTTGTTTCAATCCTATTTAAAGATACTCTCACCTTTTCACCGCCTTTTACTTAATTCGCGACCACTCATACAATCTTCCACCACAATCTTTCCAACGAAACACACTTTCAAAACGTATCCTTCTCTACGCATCATCATGGCTAATCGAATCACAATTAGGAAACACAATATGATCGCTAATTTGGATAAAACAGGGGATAATGTTGACTTTCATGCGATCATCGATTTCTTGACTGGGTCTTCCATCAACTATTCCATTTTAGTTGATCCTGATGTTATTGGACCATGGATTCAAGAATTTTGGGCTACTGCTACGGATGAGGATGATTCTTTAATTAGGGCTACGGTTGCTGGAAAAACAATTCGGATTTCTGAAGCCACAATTAGGGATGCTTTGATGTTTAATGATGAAGGAGGAGTTGTTCGTTTTGACAAACAAGTACTTTGGGACACATTAAAGGATATAGGCTATGAGGGAGATCTTACAAAACTTACTTTTCAGAAGCCTTTGTTTTGTTCTCATTGGAAGTACCTGATTCATGTCTTACTTCACTGCTTAAGTCCCAAGAGTACTTCTTTTGATCAATTTGGTCAAAATATTGCATCTGCTTTAGTGGGTTTGGCTACCAATCAACGATACAACTTTTCAAGACTTATTCTTGATGGTATGCTTTCATACATTACTAATGGTAAACCATTCTTGATGTACCCTAGGTTTGTTCAATTATTCTTGAACAAACAGCTTGAGGATGTCCCTAAACCTCAAAGCTTTTTACCCACTGTCAAACTTCCACCAAAGGTGTTTACTTTCATATCCAAGAAGGGTGTTAAGTTTTCTGGAACAAACACACCTTTGACTACTCATATATTGGAAGTTGCACAAGTAGTAAGGGATGCAGAGCAAGAGCAAGAGCAGGAAGAAAACTCTGCATCAGCAAGTCCTGAGTCTTCAGCTTTGAGAGAAGACATTGTTACTCAACATACTGTTTCTCAACATACTGCTACTAGGGAAGATACTGCTCCTATGTCCATTCCTATCCATGAGGAGTCAGACCAAGGTATGAATCAACCACCATCTCCCAATGATTTAACTTCCACAAATGAGTCTCAAACATTTGGAGAAGATGAGGGAGAGATGGATAATTATGCCTTGACAAGGGAATTAAGGAGACTGAAGAAGGAGAGTGAGACTCAAGCTGCTCAGATCATAAAACTAAAGTCTAAGTTTCAAAGATTGAAGAAGTTTGTTTGGCCACTAGTTCAACACCACAGGTTATGGGTAAAGTCTCAGAAGAGGAGTGGTCAGAAACCTAAGAAGGCTTCTCAGTCAAAGAAGAGAAAGTCTAAGCAGCAGTCTTTATTCCAATTGGGGAGGAATTTAGAGAATTTGAATGAAGATGTTGGACTCAATGAAAATACTGGGCTTTATGATGATACTCAGATGACACCACTTGAAAATATTCCTCAAGAAACTACTGAGAGAAAAAGTGATGAAACAGAGCAAATCAATATTGAAGAAGCTGCTGTTGAAGTAAGAAGTGGTGATACTGAGGAAGTGGATTTGGAAGAAACTGGTGTTGAAAGTACTGCTTATCAAGGTACTGCTTATCAATTTATGGTTACACCAAGGACTTTGGATTTTGAGGAAGATATTGGTCCCTCAAACCAAGTTCAAGAGGAAGTTGGCCCTTCCATTCCATTTCAACAGGAAGAAGAAGTTCGAAAACATACTGAAAGTGATGATGAGACCATTGCTGACATGATGTTGAATATGTCTAGACCAAGAGGCATCAGCATTCATGATGTTGAACAATCACAAGCTACTTCTCAACCTACCCAGGAGTTAGATCCAAAAGTTAAAGGTAAAGGGATTGTGGTAGAAAAGAAGAAGAAGAAGAAGCTGACATTGGCATAGTTAAGAGAAATTCAGATTGCCAAAGGTGAGGAAGCAGCTAGACTATTGCAAGCTAAGTTAGATGCTGAAGAATCTAGGAAGCTTATTGTTCAACCACAAAGGCCAATTAGTAAAGCTAGAGAAAGGAATGATATGATGGCTTATCTGAAAGGTCAAGGTTATACAGGTTTGGTGAAATTGACACATACAGAGATGAAGGATTTGTATGATGCTGTTAGGGAATCTATAGAAAAAGATCTTGCAAGCATTATTTCTTTTGAAGATAAGAAGCTTGAAGATAGTAGAAATGAAAGAGTTGTTACAAGGAGCTCAAAGAGAAAGAGGACAACAACAGATGAACAGCCATCAAAGAAGCTCAAGAATACATTTGAATTAAGAGCAGACATAGTTGATGAGTTAAGGAATTACCTTAGAGTTGTTGACTTTGAACATCCAAAATTAAAAGAAGATGCTGATAAGAAGTCCAAGATATCTACTTTTTCAGTTGTAGAATCACAAGAAGGAGACTATCTGATCTTTCACTGACAAGATGGAAGTTTTAGAGTATTCAATTCGTTATGGGATATACTACATCTGATAGACAGAGAGGATATGCTTCAGTTATATCTACAAGTGCAGACTTATTTTGAACATATTCCACCACAAGGAGTAGGTTTGATATTGCTAGGAGATCTCACAACCATCTGGGAAACAGAGGAAACTAAGGATAGTACTTCGTGGGAAAATCAAGAAAACTGGGAGATTAACAGATGGAGATTCTTTGAATCAGTTGGAATACACGTTTTGGAGTTAGAGGATGGTACTATGATTCATATGCTAGCAGAACAAAGATATCCACTCACAAGAGATCTGATGATCAGGATGCTAGAGCATGGCATGGAAGTGGAACAAGAAAATGAGGTAGCATTGATGGTCATAAAATTGTTCATTAAGTGGACAACTGAAGCTGAAGATTGATGCATAACTACTGGTATGGCATTTATAATATAAATCTTTTGAAAAATAAGTATTTTCTTCAAAGTACTGCTAGTCAAAAAGTATTTTCTCAAAGCACTGCTTGCAGCATAAAACCAGTAAAGTCTTTTGATAAAATCAGTGATTTTTGAAAAGTGCAAAAACATTTTGTAGCACAAAGATTAAACAACAACAAATGGTTTTGAAAGCAACAACATGGTGTTAGTACTTGTACTACACAACAAATGGTAATCAACTCACCATGTTTAATAAACAAGAAAGAGTTTGACTCATCATGAGGGTACGGCTCTGATGTGATTATCAAATCCGTTTTTAGTTGACAATTTACTAAAAATTGTATCGTTTTCAACTCACCATATCTATGTTAGTGAAGAGTTGGCTAGCCTACAAGACAATGGCTTGTAGTAAAGGCTGTGGAAAACCATTGTATGGTAATTAGTTCACCATGGTAGAGATTGTACTAAAAGAACTAGCTAGTCCAAAAGCAAACGGCTATTTGGTAAAGACTAATCAAATCCGTTGATAGCTGATGATTTGCTAAAAATCATATGGTTATCAATGTACCATGGTTTCTTCAACGTAAACATTGGCTACTCCAGAGTTAATGGCTTTGGTAAAGAGATATCAAAATCAATTAAGTTTTCAATGATTCACCTCTCACAGGAGTTAACACACCTGGAAGTGATGAGAATAGTATGAAACTTTTAAGATCTGATGTACCTATTGCCAATATGTTGCTGAGTTGCTGAAAAGATGAGTTGCTGAAAAGAATTGTTGCTGATAAAGATTGCAGATACTGATTGCATTGATGATAACAAAACAACAACGAGACAGACTTCAAAGATACAACCTTCCTTGGAGATAAAGATGATTGAAGTTAAAGATTACAAAGAAACTTGAAATCAAGCAAGTGGAATTCAAGTTAGGGGAGGATTGTTGGGCTATAAAGTTAAAGTACTGCTGGAATATCAAAGTACTGCTGGAAGTCAAAGTACTGCTAAAGAAGTCAAAGTACTGCTGCTCGTTGAAGGACTGTTATGCAAATACGTTTAAGGACTAATGTGTAATTCTAGAATGTTCATAGAGTTATTATTAGATTAGAATTAGAATTACTTGTCGTTCAAGAAATTGTAAACCGAATAGGGTTTTCCTTGTGCCTATAAAAGGACCCCTAGGTTGGCATTAGAGATACGACAAGTTCATACGATTAGAGACACGATTATTAGAAGCTTAATTTAGAGTATTAGTGAAGTACGATATTAATGATTAGAGTTTGTTTAGTGAATCTGTGTAAAGAGCAGGTTCAAGGTTTTAATAATATTCAAAGTTGTTTATTAATTCTTCTTAGCTTTGTTGAAGTTGTTTCCGTATACTTGACAAAGTATATCAGCGTTTCACCATTAACAGTTTTGGATTTATCCAAGGTTGTTAAACCGTAGACAAGCTACAAGTTAGTTTGGTCAGAGTATATCGATCCAACATAACCAGATAATATGAGGGGTGTCCTCACTCTTCAAATGGAGTAGCTAGCTCCCAGATATATGTGAAAGACGTGGATTGCACCCATACATCAGTCACCGAACATGTAATATAATATCAAATCATGTTAAATTCACTAATACGAACATGAAAATAGGATGCATCCATACGCCCCCCGAACAATAATATTGGCCATAATAAATAATAAAGCGCGCATAGCAAAATGGGGACGGTGTGGAACATCACTCAACCACACTAAAGTCATGCCAATGGTGCATCAATGACACGACCATGTTACCTCCATGGCTAGGAAATGAACTTGGCTCGGGTATCAAACTGAAAGATCAAAGGTCAAATCATAGCAAAGGTTCAAAAGTCTAAGTCATCAAATCATGGTCAAAGTCCAAATATCAAATGTTCATGGCAAAAGGGTCATATCCAATATCAAAGTCAAATGAGTCAAAATGAACGGATCAAAGGTTCATAATTAAATGGTTCATTTAAAGAAATCTTTATCAAATGATTTTCATAAAAATGATCTTCAATAACGGTTTTCACAAAAGTAGTCTTTAAAAGTAGTTTTCGTAAAAGTTTAGTAAAATTCCATATAAAAGTGATATCGCATCATTCATAAACATCATTTAAAAATAGTTTTCCTCAAAACATTTCCATGTTATAATTAAAAAGGTTTCCACATCTAGTTACCAAAATCAAATGAACCTTCTAAGTGTCAGGTGATTCGAATACCAATATCACAAGATAGCGAACGAATATCAAATGTATCATCATACCAACGAAGCATATCAACGAATGATTCAAAGTACAGGGAGTCATAGCAAAGGCTTAAGGGAATCTTATAACGAATTAAGGATCAAGATCAAGTCATGAGAGTGGAAGCACCCTTACTGAAAAAGGGTAGAATATTTGTACCTTATTACGAATGCAAACAAGAACAAGAAATAGAAAGCACTGAAACGGTTTTCAAGACCTCTCCTTCTTCACACCTAAAGGAGTAGAAGAGAATTACAATTGGTTCTTAATTACTTATTTTAGCTTGCCTTTCCATTTTAAGTAACTTTCTATTTCTAGCAGGTTTCCAAATTTAGCAAGTTTCAATAATTAGAAAGTTTAAATATTATAATTTAGGTTAAGTCATAATATAAGCATCATTATGGAAATAGGGTACATTTTAGCAAGTTATAATAGTTCAGGGTTAAATATAACAACTTTCCATAATTTAGGGTTTTAAAATGTAATTATACCAAAGTTAAAGGTCTAAAATGCAATTATTACAAATTATTCATTTTAATCCATAAATTCCCAATATATACGATTCTAATACTTCAAGTTTAACAATTTTACACTTTATACCCTTTAGTTTAGAAAATTACAATTTAAACCTTATAATTAATTAAATCACATTTTAACACTTACCATAATCATAATTACACACCAAGACCTTAATTTTACCAAATTACTCAATACACCTCTTATTTTAATATATGTACGATTTACCCTCAACTTTTCATATTTTACAAAACTAGTCCTTTAATTATTAAAAAGTATAATTTGATTCTTTAATTAACCATAATTACACATTAAGCCTTTAAGTATGCAAAATTACACATTACACCCTTTTTATCTTTAATTATACGAGGCACCCTCAAGTTTCCAGAATTTACAAACAAGTCCCTCTATTTTATTTAATTCCAATTCGAATAACATATTTATCCAATAAACCCTTTTACTTCCAAATTTTACACAAAGTACCTCCATATTATAATTTATACGAGACACCCCTGGTCCCAAGTGACTTACAAAAATAACCCATGAGTTTAAATAATTACAAAACACACCCTCTTTGTTTTAAAAACCACACGGTAATACTTTTTATACACAAAACCCTAACCCTACTTTATAATTATAATCGATCAAAGTAGCATGCATGGTTCGATTTATCTATATTATATGGAACATATATGATGTAATGAACGTAAGAAAAATACCAGTTGATGATTAGAACGATCGAATGAGTTGTATGAATTATATACCTCTCGGATCAAACTATCGACACAATAAAATTTCCCACGATCGAACGAGCAAACCCACGACCTCCAAACAATTTTCCAACCTTTCTTAGATGCAGATGAACTCCAGAAAATTACCCAAGAGCTTCCCCAAAAATCGTACGAATGAAGAGAATTTTGTGTGTTTTATTCTTAGGGTTTCGATAATAGTAAAAGGAAAAGAATTATGGAACCGAGTATAATAGGAGGGGAGGGCTTAAATTCTGGTCCAAGAAAGCACAAGAGATCAAATTATTTATTTAGAAGATTTTCCTAATTTATTTGTAATTATCTTTGATTTATTTACTTTATATTCAATTTTTAATAATAATAATAGTAATCGGCCTATATAATATTTATGTGTGTGATCATTAATTTTTGTACTTGCAAAATGTTAAAATGTAGTAATAAAAATTACTTTGCTTCATATCTTGCTCATTTCCAAAGGTTTGGGATTTATTTGATACTTTATGTATTTATTAATCAAATTTTAAAGTTACAAGGGCAATTTGGTCTTTTTGCATGTTTTAGATTTTTGGGTATTACACTTGAAGCCACTTTCACCTCTTCTGGACTGGTGTTTCTGGGAGATGACACAAATGCCATGTTCCTAGAGCTTGAATTTGAACTTCCAGATTTCTTCACTTCTTGTTCAACAATTTAAAAATTATTGTACAGATCATAGAGGCTCATTGTGTCGATTTCTGGCTTGTTCTTCCAGACAACCACGTGAGTATACCATTCAGTAGGCAGACTCCTTAGTAATTTTGAATTCAGATCTTATTGAGGGATCTCAACTCCTAGTACAGCCAGTTGGCTGACTATCTTCTGCAACCTGTTAAACATGTGATTGAGAGACTCATTTCTGGAAACACTAAAGTTTTCAAAACTCTGCTTCAGCAAGGTCTTTTGGGTCTTCTTGGTGGCTTCACTACTGCCAAACCTAGTAGTAATTGCTTCAAACAAGAATTTGGCATCCTTGTATTTGCTGAATGATAGGAGTTGATTATTGGGGATGGTCATCAGCAACAAACTACTAGCTTTAACATCATTCTTCTTTTGCAGCTTTTCTTCTACAGTAACTGGAGAAGTATTAACAGTTGTCTTTGTCTGACCATCAACTGTTGTTTTAGTTGTTGATTGTTTGAAGGAGTTCCCATCTTCAATGATTTACCAAAGTGCATCATCCCGCACTTGGAAGTATTGTTCGACTCTTAGCCTCCACTTCTCAAAATCATTCTATTTTAGCATATGCAACTTTCCAGCAGTGTTGGTCTGTGTAGTCTCCATGTCCATCGTCTTTAAAAGGAATAAAGAGTTCTTCAAAAAAGGATCTTTTAAATCAAATTATTAAAGAACCTGTCTCTGATACCACTTGAGAGGATGTAAACACACTTAGAATGTGTTGAAGATACTTTGAGTTTATATCAACTAGTATGCAGAATCTACCAATTAATACTCAGAAGATTGGTTAATGTAACAGTAATGGGCAGTTTTGTATGAAGAATGTATAGCTCCAAACGCTTCAATAGTATAAGATATAATACGAGTGATTTTTTCTTATCACTAGGGTTACAAAACCTTTTAGCTTAACAAAACGTATATTCTAAACATGTAACCTAGGACCTCCTTTTATAGCACAAGGAGTCCTTTACAGGATAAGTACACTATCCGTATAATTCTAACCATATATAAGTTATACATACAATCTTTTCTATACTTATCCTTCTAAACGTCATCAAGAGCAGTACTTATCTTCAGTCTTCATGCAGCAGTATCATCTTCTAAACTAGCAGTACTAACTCAGCAATTAGTATTGTTAGTTATATCTTCAACAGTCTTCAACTTACGCTAGCAGTACTAACTCCATTAGTATTGTTAGTGTTATATCTTCAGCAGTACTAAACCAAAACTAATGTCTTGAACACTTAATTCCTAACAATCTTCAATCGCAAAGTCGAATGCTTCGCTATCTAAAACCCAAGCCTAATGAAAAACTCATGATAAAATCCATTATGGAAGGACCTTTTAAGCCTAGACAAATCCAATATCAAATAGATCCTAAACTTACACCATCAATTTTACCTCACCTTCGTGATCAAACAGAAGCAGAATACAGTGAGGATGATAAACTTCAAATTGAAGTTGATGATCTTGCTATGCACTTAATCCAACTAGGATTGTCACGAGAGATATTTGTTGTGGTAGATAGCTGTGAAAGTGCTAATGCAATGTGGGAAAGAGTTCGAAGATTATGTCATGGAACTGAAATTGGTAAACAGGACATGGAGAATAAGTTGTTTACAGAGTTTGAGAAATTTACATCTTTACCTAGAGAACATAGAATCTTACTATCATCGCTACTGTACTCTTATGAACAAGCTTACAAGAAACAAGTTGACTCCTTTAGTGATAGTTAGCAACATCAAGTTCCTTAACAACTTCAAGAAGAATAGGTAAATGTCACTATAGTTAATGAAACCAAGGACTTGCATGCTGTGAACTTTGATCAACTATATGATTTCTTAAAGCAAAACCAAGCTGAAGCAGATGAAGTAAAGAAAGAGAAGATGTTGAAGAATCATGATCTACTAGCATTGATTGCTAATACACCAACACCCATACCTACTTATAACACACATCAACCGACATCTTCCAATAACAACTTCATGCAACAAACAATTTCTCAAAAGCATATTTCACAACTCATTCCACAACAACCGATACAACATTACCAAGTTGCAGACAACACAACACTTGATTGTGATGAAGGCACAAAGGCCTTGACAGAAGCTTTTGCCATGCTATCCAAAGCATTCAATGCTCGCTACAACAAACCAACTAACAAAAACCAAAGGATATCATTAAATACTCGTAACAAGCAAATTACACAATCGGTTATGAATATGGGTCAAGAAGGACACTTGGTTGCAGTTAATGGTAATCAACAAGGATATGCTCAGGGTATGTAGATGGGAAATCCGAGGCAAAATGCGGGTCAGTTAGTTGGAATCAAAGGAATCCGAATATGGGAAATCAGAATGGGAATTGTAATAACCGAGGCTTTTCACGTCATTATCTTTACTATTTTAATTACTTAATTTTTCTATTTTTAGTAAATTAAGTTTTTGATGGGAGAATTTCCCGTATAGCCCGTATCGCATATACTTAAATTCTTAATTTGATTTAGACTATGCACAGTCTACCCGTTTATACATTTTATTTCCCCCACATACTTGATTTCTTATGGAATATTTTAATTTTTCCATTTCTACATGAAGTTTGTACTTTTTACGTTTTACGCGTTTTCGGCTCGTGTTTTGAGCTTTTATTGCGTAATGACACTCCGGAAGGCTCTGCAAATATATGAAACATCAAATTAGGTTATTTTAAGTTAAATGTGATATTTTATTAAAATATTACCTTTATGACATTTATTGTTACAAACTATGCATAAAATATACCCGATTTGGCTCCGTTAGCCTTTAAACTCACTCCGTAACTAATAATCATGCACCAAAATCAAATAAACCTTCTCACATACCCCCTCCCCTCTCACATGGCCGGCCAAGGGCTAGGGCATGAGTACCCTTGGCTAGTTAACTTGTAAATTCTCTTTTATTTATACATGCAAATCTCACTCCAACACATAACCCTTCATTTCCTACTCTAGCAAAATCATATTTTCTCTCTTGTTCCCCCTCCTTGCTATCGTGACATCACCACCAAGACCACCATCCTCAACATAAACCCATTTATTAGGCTAAAATGGACTTACTTGTCATTGGTGGAAACTGTCTAGATATTCAAGCACAAAAAATATAGTGAGTTAGCCACATGTCTCAAGGTCATTTTCCGAAAGCCTTGCATCTGAAAACATTTTGATGAATTTTTGAGAAAATCTACACTAAAACATGTCCGGAAATGCATATCAGTTTTAAAAAGGCAAAGCTCATGGATTTAAGCACTTTCAATACCTGAACCTTTTGAATGAATTTTAGCCAAGACAAAATAAAAACTTTTCCCACTGGCCTCATGTCTATTAGATCTGTATATAAAAAGATGTACTCATTTTGTTAAGCCCAATGTAGGTTGGGATCTCTTACATTGAGACACAAGGGTAAAATAGTCATTCCACCCTAGCTATGTAAATCCCACAGAAGTGAGGCCATGATTTTTGAAAAGAAAACAGTCATACCTTTCCAAGCATATAAAGTTTGTAGTTTTACCCTTCATGGTTTAGAAATGGCGACCCGATTAGTGCGGGATTTTTATCGAAATCCTAACAGCTTTCCATTTTTACTCTAAACTTAAACAAATATCTTTTCGACCCAAGACATGCTATAAAACTCATAACTAATCTACATTTGGATATTATAAGTCCACCTACTCTAGAAAAACTTGAGTCTAAGCATTACATATTATTTCCCCGAGCCTAAGTCGCATTGTACTTTGTTTAGGTCACTTGTGACTTTTGCGGTTTCTCTCGACGTACTCCTTTCTCCGTATTCCACTACCACTTCATCATTGGTGAGTTCATAGCCCCAATTTTTACTATAAATGTTTTACAAACTCCGTGGGGAGATACATGTTATATTTACTTACGATCACAATCTTTTGAAACTGTATGCTTTCCTGATATTATTATTGCCTAAGTGTTTCCCTATAGCCTGAAAGTCCCTTTAATCATGAACCGTTAATTACATGCGTGTAAATGCGAATGCCGTGAATAGATCTATTGAGAATGACATCCTCTATTTTCGACTGCCCTGTGGGCTACCATATGCACCGTAGTTGAGATTGCTAGGTAAATTGGCTATTACTTATTGTCAAAAGCATCTTTATATTCTTTTAGAATATCTAAAAATGACGTTTCTGACTTTGTATTCGTTGCTTAGTCACTTCATAAACTGAATTATATTGTGATCAACTGCTTATTACTTAAATTATATGGATTCACTCAACCTTTGTGTTGACGTTTTAAGCATATTTTATCTCAGGTCCATAAGGCTATAGAAGGTTGGGAAGCATTATGAGTCTTTTTGCATATTGAAGATTCTTTTTCATGATTAAGCATTCGATAACTTTTGAACAATCTTTAGGTTTATGCATTGTTTCTTGGGAACTTATTTTGCTGTAAAACTCTGATTTCTCTTTAATATTATTCGAATGGTGTTGTTCTTCAAAAACGTCTCATTTCAGAGGTCGTTTTCTATGATTTAGACTGTGAAACTATGAAGTAACTGCCCAAATTTCTATTCCACTGCTTATCCAAATTCGGGGGTGTTACAGATTGGTAACAGAGCCTAAGTTATAGAGAATTATGGTGCATTCATTACCTAAACTATAACTATTTTGACACTTAGACTTCCCCCATCGCCTTATATGTTTTACCTGCGTTTACTACTTATTTTCCTGGGCATAGCTATTTAAATAAATGGTTATTTATATATTATATATTTATTGACCACGTATGCCTATCTTTTCAGGTATTATGTCACTTCCTGCCTCCCCCGACCATGCACCACCATCACCTGACACATGCACCAGTTGTTCTAGAGATTGAGCTAGCTCAACCTGATCTTGCACCAGACGTACCAGGATAAGCACCCCCACCCCGAATCATGTGTTCGAGTTTTGAAACGATGATCATGAGGAAGAACCTCAGGAAGACCATCAAGAAGCCCCGGATGAAGAAGAAAGAAGATCCGAAAGAGCCAGAGGAAGAAGAGCCAGAAGAAGAAGAACCAGAAGAAAAGAGCTAGAGGAAGAAAACCCAGAGAAATGGATATATGGATATTTCAGGATGTGAGTTCAGATGAAGAGATTGGTGACTCTAAGTTGATCTACCCATATGAGGCAATGGGCTCGCCTAACCCACCAACACCTTTATCGGACACTTCTTCCAATTCTGAGCCCGAGATTGAGGATGTTGCTACTGTTGGAAGTATCACACAAGTGCCACTCACTGAGTGAAGATTTCCTCGTGGTATCCTTATCAGTAGCAGATCATCATCTGCTACCCCTATTGCTTATGAACTCGAAGACCTTCTGCCCAGTGGCATGAGGAGGGACAATGACTTAATTCGTGGTAGAGTTGGATTATTATCTAGATAGATGAGTGTTCAGGAACATGCTATAATAACCTAGAATATGGTTTCTAAAATAGTTACTAATTTGAACTTTTGGGAAACTTTATAAACCTAAGTAATTAGAAGCTATCACATAAGAATTACATGTACCAAAAATCCATAACCTAAGTATAATAAAATCAACATTCTTATGATATGAAAAGAAGTCATCACACGTTTTAAAAAGTCCTTATATGAGTTGAATGTATTTTAAAATATTGTACCCAACTCTTAGTTATTAAATGTTTAGATAGATGTTGAATATTTGAAATAAGAATGGGTCCTATTATCCCATATACTCAGCCTAAACTCCAGCTACCACTCCCTTACGCATTCCATATAATAAACGGATATGTGCACATATATTAACACGCTAAAAACCCTAAACTAAAAACACCAATCGGCTGCTCATTTGACCCCATTCAAGGATTGAAAAAGTGGTACAAGAAGGCAATTCGTGAAGGTGTAAGAGGCTGTGTTTACTCCTGTATTATCTGAATTCGAGGGGGCTGTGTTGGGTTGGGATCAGGTTTTGGTTTGAGGCTCAAAGCAGGTTCTGTAGTCGGGTCTTTTGTTCTTGTTCCTCCCTCCTAAATCGTCCAAAGGTACCGCCAATCTTGTCTTGTTTTTTTTTGCTCGACATATACATGGAATGTTAATATATTTAAACCTAAAACAAGTTTAAGGATCGACCTAAAAGAAATACCAATGATGAATATTATGGCATGAAAGGATGGACTGACGTACGTCGATATAGGGAGTATATGGGGCTGTTTGAATCAGTAATAAAGGGAACATGAAATCTTGAAATACAGTAGCCTAGAAAGATAAAAGAGGTCACATGATATGTAGATATATATAGATGTTGAAGAATCATACACGCCAGTGGCAAGGCTAGAAGCGGTTCGAATATTTCTAGCCTACGCAGCTCACAAGAACATCATAGTCTATCAAATGGATATCAAGACAACGTTCTTGAATGAAACTATTAAGGAAGAGGTGTATGTGAGTCAACCCGAAGTCATAGTTGATATAAAACATCCACACCACGTATACAAGCTAAAGAAGGCCATCTACGGTCTAAAACAGTCTCCACGGGCATGGTATGATGAACTATCTTCATTTCTACTTCAGAACAACTTCACAAAAGGTATTGTTGATCCAACACTTTTTACATGAAAATACCACAATGACATCTTGATCATTCAGATTTATGTGGATGACATCATTTTTGGCTTCACTAATCCAAAACTTTCAAAAGAATTTTCAAATCTAATGAAGAGCAGATTTGAGATGTCAATGATCGGGGAACTAAAATATTTTCTTGGACTTCAAATTCATCGAACCCGAACTAGTATCTTTCTAAATCAACACAAATATACCTCAGAAATCCTTAAGAAACAAGGAATCGACAAATGTGATCGTTCTAGTACCCCAATGGCTACTACTACGAAATTCGATTCTGATTTACCCGGGAAACCAGTTGATCCGAAACTATATCGGAGCATGATTGGTTCTCTCATGTATCTAACAGCCAGTCGACCCGACATTCATTTTGCAGTATGTTTATTAGCGTTATTTCCGGCAAAGCCTACAGAGAATCACCTCATAGAGGTAAAAAGAATCTTTCGATACCTTTGTATGTCCGTCGACATGGGTATTTGGTATTCGAAAGGATCTGGATTCGATCTCATGGCCTTTTCAGATGCTGACCATGCAGGTTGTAGAGACACAACAAAAAGTACATCAGGGGGAGCTCAATTTTTTGGAGAAAAACTAGTAAGCTGGTCTTCAAAGAAACAAGACTGTACCACACTTTACACTGCAGAAGCTGTGTATGTATCTCTATCGGCATGTTGTGCTCAAGCACTTTGAATGCGCACACAGCTCAGAGATTATATGCTACACTTACGTACAAAACACATTGTAGTTATGTACTACACTCACGTACAAAACACATTGCCATCTCTTTCGATACCTACGTATTGTGATTCAAAGAGCGCCATCTCCATCTCATGTAATTCTGTACTACACTCACGTACAAAACACATTGCAGTTCGTTACCATTTCATCAAGGAGCATGTGGAATAAGGTACTGTCGAATTATATTTTGTGAGGACTGAATACCAACTTGCGGATCTATTTACTAAAGCCCTTCCAAAAGGAAGGTTCAAGTATTTAGTTCATAGAATTGGAATGGGAAGCCAAACTCCAGAAAAGTTAGTGAGTTGTCTCGAATCATCTTAAGATTTTCAAAATCAAAAAGACCTCGCTTATCTGTAAATATTTTTGAAAAACAAAATACAAAATTTGAAAACCCATAAAAACAAAATACAAAAATAGAAAACTTTGAAAAAATCCAAAAACAATAGAAAACGATAGAAATACAAAAACATCAAAAATATTTTCATTTTTACTTTTATTTTATTTTTATAATTTTTTTCTTCAATATGACTTATACATACATAATAGTGTATGGATCGCACTTCAACGTGAAATCTTTTAAAAGAAAGTCCGGGTACATCACCTCCAAAAGATTCAAAACAAGGACTTCAAAATGACTTGCAGTTAAATGAAAGACTGTAACTCGTACTTCAATAAAGTGAATTTTGTACTCATTTAGTGTATTCTTTGCTAAAAAGAAAATGAAGAGAAATCTTTTTGATTTTTGAAAAATTTACTCAAATTTTTTAGACTGTCAAAATCTTTAAAATTTTTCAAAATTCAATTGACTTCTAAGTATTTCAGTTTAGAACTCATACATCAAGAAAAAATATTTTCAAATATGTTCGAGTATAAACAAACAAAAAGATTTTAGAACCCAAAACTTGTTTTTATCCAACGACTTATGTATACATCAGTACACAACTCAAGCTTTTAACAAAAGAAATTCTTTTCTATTTGAAAAACATTCTTTTACAAAAGAAAAGATTGCAAACAAATATACCATCTTTAGCGCCTATTCTTAAACAAACGTTTACCACAAAGAACTTTTTAGTCTCTAAGTGTAAAACAAAAAATATAAAAGTGCTTAAAGATAACTCTCTTCAAAACTTTTAAACGATAAACTTTCGATAAAATCATTTCGTTAGTTATATCAAAATGTTTTCATGAAAAAAGGGAGTATAAACGTTTTAAACAAATTTTTTCATGCTTAAAAATCCGTTTGACTCTCCAAATGCTTTTCAAAAACATCGTTGATATTTA
This sequence comes from Artemisia tridentata subsp. tridentata, assembly GCA_021014915.2. Taxonomy (NCBI): domain Eukaryota; kingdom Viridiplantae; phylum Streptophyta; class Magnoliopsida; order Asterales; family Asteraceae; genus Artemisia; species Artemisia tridentata. The sequence continues at coordinate 217,206,042 of CP139508.1, forward strand.
ATAAATATCATGATATGCTATTTTTTAGGGGAGAAAAACGTGATTGAAAAGCGATCTTATGAATTTGTGATATTGTATGAATCTTAAAAATCCATTTAGCTCGACTCAAATGTGATTATCTCGAATAGACTTGCACCGTGACGGGTAATACCTTCAATTTAGTTATTAAAGCCAGTCATCACCTAAAAGATGATGATGTATCTCTTTAATTAGTCTACGTAAACATGTCTCGCAAAGTCTAGTCTTATTTAAATAATTCACAAATTTAATGGTGTTTTTACTCAAACCACCATGTGCAAAAACGTACAATTGGTAACAAGAGCCTTACGTGTATCGTGAAGCATTTGTTCACAAAATCTTTCAAAAGCACATGTGTAGGGGGAGTAGTTCATCAAAAAGAAAACTTTCGATGTGTGATCAAAACATGTTTTTCATAAACACATTGATTGACTTCAAATTGATTTTTGGTCGTGAAGTTTTCAGCAAACAAAACCAACTCTTATGCTTATGAAGATATAAAGAGGTTAAGTTTAGGTTTTATCCCATGATCTAGCCAGAGCCGGAAGGATCTACCCAGGGACAATCCACTAGTTAGTGTAGAAGTCCTTAGGTATGAGAAAAAAGGAGTAATTGAGAAAAAGGGAAAGAAAGGGTTGAAGAATTAAAAAGAAAAGTTAATGAAAGGGTGAAAAGAAATAGCCCCATATAAATTAGGACAGAAACCGGGTCAATACATAATCTATCTATAATCACAAAAATGATTAAGATATTGAAGACAAGACATCATGGGCCCAGTGATGCAATGCAAAACCCATTCCCAGCCACTCAAGTTTCTCTTAAAAAATACTTGTTTCATTCCTCACGGAGATAAACACATAATCTATTGACCTCTCACTCCGAGATGTGTTAATATTGAGAAGGTGGCACTCTACTCCAGCCTCCGCTTACTAAATCAAAACGCACAAATTGATTCTAGAGCCAATTGAGATTCAATCTATAAAATCTCTTAGGACAAATTCCAAAACCTACATTTGTTGTTCAACATTGAGAACGCAAAATGTATATCTTTAGAGTCCTTCGCAGATCTTAGTAATCTTGCCAGAACATTCACGAGTGGTATTTCTTATGTGAATCCACAATGATTTAATGGAAGCCCTGCCAGTGTCAACATCAAACAATGCTGACAGCAGGTCGCTTTGTTAATTCTTCATGAATTAAGCTTAGTGGTTAACAATTGAAGTGAATTCTCAATGAAGATGCTCACTATAATCAATTGGAGTTACACGATTATGAACTAGCCTTTGTATGCAGGTACAAAAGATGACACCACATGACGTGAACAACCACTTACATCGACATCTTTCACCATCATAAACTTATACATGCGCGACAAACAACATCATTGTAACATCCCGCCTACTCAGACCACAATATTGTCCGCTTTTCCCGCAGGCTCACGGCTTAGCTTTTGTGGCCTCATGGGAAGACTTCCCAGCAGGTCACCCAAGCCAGTACTACTCTCACATGAGCATGCTCAACTGCCAGTTCCTAAGAACCCCACTCGCAGTAGACCACAAAACGCGTTGTGTCATTGTAAGCCGAATGTAATCTTATGAACCCAACGTCTCACCAAGCCACAGCCGATGTAGGATTTTCCTAGGGTGTTACAATCACCCCCCTTAGGGACTCATCGTCCTCGATGAGGTTTGCCCTACAATCCCGAATGGCTCAAGAGTGGCTCTGATACAACTTGTAACATCCCGCCTACTCAGACCACAATATTGTCCGCTTTGCCCGCAGGCTCACCGCTTTGCTTTTGTGTCCTCATGTGACGACTTTTCGGCAGGTCACCCAAGCCAATACTACTCTTACATGAGCACGCTCAACTGCCGGTTCCTAAGAACCCCACTCGCAGTAGACCACAAAACGCGTTGTGTCATTGTAAGCCGAATGTAATCTTATGAACCTAGTGTCTCTCCAGGCCACAGCCGATGTAGGATTTGCCTAGGGTGTTACAATCATTATCAAAGCTCAAATAAGGAAAGTTCAAGATAAAGATATTAAGATAGACAATGTTTATTCAAAGTTTAAGATCAAATCAAACAAAGTCAAGAACATATCCAAGAAATCAAGAAAATTTCAAGATAATGAAATCAAGATATAGACAAGGGTTATTTAAAAGTCGAAGATCTAATCAAAAAAAGTCAAGAACATATCCAAGTAAATGATGAAATGTCAAGGATGAAGATCAAACCTAGACAAGATGTATGAGTATGATGAATAGAAAAAGACAAAGTCGAATATGAAGATTATCGATCAAGGCAAGAAAAGACAAGAACTCTACATCACAATATTACAAAGCATGGGAAAGAACAAAGAATAAAGACTCATCTTACACAAGGTTAAAAGTTCAAAGATCAAGAGTAAGGAAGACCAATTCACAACAACTCATCCAAGACAACTAAGGAATTACTTTAGAATGAAATCCCTTAGGGGGAGATTGTTAGCATTACTTTTAGTAGAAAGTAATAGATGTGATGGTCATTTTATGTTTAGCAACTGTGTAACATTTATACGTAATATGTAAGAGTTTAGTAACGAGCTATAGGAAGTAATCTAATAGGCTACTAGTTTTGTCCAAATAGCTTAAGTCTTATATAGTCAAGCCCAAGTTGTTAAAACCCTTATTTTTTGAGTAAGGTTTTTAGCAACTGTCTCCAACTAACGTTATCCGAGTACGGACATTCTGAGTAACTATTGTTGGTCCACGAATTGTATGGATCTCTAAGTAGCCTTTGATTACTTAGTGGTCGACTTGAATAAATCCAAATCGAACCAAGTGAGAAACTCTAAACGATTGTTAATGCTAATTCGGAAATTTAACAAAAACAATGATGAACAAAGAGTTTTAACTAACTTCGTATATTGCACTTTGAATACCTTTTAAAACTCTTACATGACTCAATTATCAACTCTATGTCTCGTTCCTAGCTAGGGTTCCTTTTATACTTGAAGGTAACCCTAGGATATAACCGTGTGAAAAGATATCACCGTATCTTCTATAAAGATACCTAACATGTTTATATCTTTTCCTAACATAAATCTAACAAACTTTCCTATTTTGTCGTACCCGACTTAACTAACTAGTCTACCAGACCTAAATACAAAACCAGACTTAACTAATACATTACAAGACTTAACTTGAACCAGACTTAATAATGTACACAACCAGACTTAAGTCTGTCTTCACTTGTTCCTCACTCGTACCATGTGATAATTCCCAACAATCCTCCCCTAACTTGGTCTTCATGTTTCATGAACTTCAAGTTCCTTCTGAGTAAGCATATGAGGATTAATCTTTGAGCACTTGGAACTATCTTGATCTTTAAATCTGCAAATTTTGAATACTTGTGCAGCAATTTGATCTTCTCAGCATCTGTTATGCATTACACTTGACCTTTCCAGCAACCATGACAGTTTGTACATCAATTCATATTAAGTTTCATATCTATTCTCATCACTTCCAGGTGTGTTAATGGTGTGTGCGTGTATTGCTCTAATTTTATACCCACGGTATGTCGTTGTGGTTTTAGCAGTATTCAAGTTTTAAATTTATATTTAGCCGACTTATCAATAAAACACACACTTTAATGAGCAGTGTACCCGGTCAGTATGCATATAATGGTAAGTAGAGTGTCGATCACTAAGAGTGGAACGTATTATCTAGTTCTTCTAATCAATATTTTAATATCTTAAGTTAGCTATACAACCTAATCTAACGCAAGGGGGTTCAGCCTGAGAGACTGGCACGGTTTGGTTATGATTAAATATAAACTAAACTAATAGGCACTAATCAGCGAATAGCACACATGTACACATATAGATACTTGAGACAATAAGAAGACCTGTCCTGATAATTAAGTAGCTTGTCACTTGTTTTATTGCTAGTTTTATATGAAGTGTATAGTTCGATGCAACGCACCGAGATTAAATCTTTCTCGTTGGCTCTAATCTTATCGGCGAGTAAACCCTTAATGATCACTTATGACTATCCCAATATCCTAAAAAGATAGAATAAACAGGCGAGGAAGGGGCATGGCGACCCAAGCAATGCTCAGCTAGACACAGAGGTTATCAATGCACTAATAAAAGTCACCAAAGACATCAACATATAAACTTTAATTAATGGGAAAGCAATTTTAAGGGGAGTTGAAGTGCATGCACAAGCCCATCAATCCTGATGAATTAAAGTGTACTAATACAATAAAACAAAACTACTTAATGAATTGAATACATGCAGGACCTTCTTACAGCTCTTGTATCTTCGTTCAAGGTGTGTCTTGTGTTGCTAATTCGTCTGACTTCGTCCTAGTGTTTCTGTACTCTGTATATCGCACGTACCAAAGTCTTGAAATTCGTCTGGCCTTGGGGTATTTATAGTTTCTGTCTGAGGGTAAGATGCGGCGCATTGAATAAGTAGATGCGGCGCATTGAATTAACTTCACGTGGGGTCCAAGGTTATTATATTCCAGAATATTCGTACACCGCCTAGAGATGCGGCGTAACTCCATTCTTGTATGCGGCGCATGTCCATTGCCGTCTTGGATTATAACATGTGAAATCTTGATAGTGATGCGCCGTATGTAAGAAGTAGGATGCGGCGTATCTGGAGCAGAATGGTCTTGATCTTGTACATTTCAGTAGACTCTTAACTTCTTGCTTGTTTTGCTCCATAATTAGTCCAAAATCGCCAAGTTTCACATAATACTTGTTTTTACCTGAGAATTACAAAAGTAAACATTAACGTATCAATTCTCATAGATAATATAATAAAACAAGTCAAATAAATAGGATAAATGATGATAATAAAATGTACTTATTTGAGTTCATCAAATATCCCCCCACTTGAACTTTACTTGTCCCCAAGTAAACCTTAGAATAAATCTTATGAAAATGTATCCTAAAAGATATTAGGATTTATTTTTATATTTAAGCATGTATTCGTTTTGTCATAATCACACAACCAAACACTTAACGAATTAGAAGTAAAATAAAATATTTATAAAAGCAAATCTAATCGTTTAACTGTCCAGTCGTGACGAATATTCTATCATAAGCTTGGCAAGTATACGCATCTCCCCCACTAAAGCCAAGGAATAACAAGTCTAAAGCGGTAAAAAGGGTTTTTAGGGTTAAGGGTTAATCATTCTTCTTAATCTCTATCGATCTCAAATTCCAGAAAAGGCGACAAAATCACAAATACATGATCGAATCCACGAACACGATACTTGCAATTGCTCAAATCCTTAACTCGAATAGGCTAAAGATAGGACCAAGTAATCTTTACCAATAATATTATATCAAAAAGGGCGACAAAATCATAAATACATAGCCGAATCCACGACTACGATACTTAAGATTGCTCAAATCCCTAATCTCAATAAATCAAAGGTTTGGATAAAGAATAATATAGGGTATGGATAATATTTGGGATATAAATTGGTGTAAAATAAAAAATAAACAAAACAGATAAATTAAAATCCTAAGTGTGGTTAATCACTATCCCAACCATCCCATGAATAAGACTCATATCATTGAATAACTCACGCTTTAACACTTGAAACACACGCTTTAGGTAGACACGAATTATACTCAACAAGATCTCAATCAAAGAATAACCTTAGTTGGCGTTCCCATAACGGCCAACTCCCATTCAATCCATAAATATAATATATAACAAATAGTGGTGATATCGACCACTTAATACAAAACTTTATATAAGTTGGTTAAAACAAACTTCCAACTTTTCCTTTTTCTTTTTTCTTTTTCTATTTTTTTTTCAATTTTTTTTTTTTTTTTTTTTTTTTTTTTTTTTTTTTTTTTTTTTTTTAATTCAAACCTAAACATAGATGTGTAAAATTTCACCACATCACTATAATGATAACTCTGGATAATTTTTCCATACTTTTCATGACTTCAGAAATAACTGTAATAGCGAAAGTAGTAAACACACGAAAAATAAACTCAAAGATATACAATATTTACTTTCATACCAATTGCATTGTGCAATTTCCAAAACTAACCAAAGATAATGAATTACGCACGCGAACACAGGTAATGTAAGGAAACACACTTTGCCTAAAGCAATTAACCAACCACGGATTTTAATCTACAGGGTAGGCTAAGGTGTAAGGGTGTAACGAAACATTATAACAAAGGTGTAAGAAACGAAAGGAATGGCTCTGAGTGTTTTTCTAGGGGTATCTTACTCTAAAAGTGAGAGTAACAAAAGGGTTTATACGGGGGTTAACTAACCAGTGTAGTTAGTTAATATCACATAACATATAAAGGCTATTTGGGTGTAATCCTAGAAATTTACCAATTTAGACAAGTCATTCCAATTATATAAATAATACTTATTATGGTGGTCTCGAATAGTATACAAGCCAAGTTCTAAAGTTTACAAGTCACCGGCACACTCATAGATTTGTGAATTTCTAAAAGTCACAATTTTTGAAAATAATGTTATGTGTGCAGCTACGTAATTTAGACTTTAAACAAAAACATGCTAAAAATTTTAAATTTTGATATATTAGGCACATTTTAAGCATATTTTGAAAAAGTAAGCACAAGTAAGTGTTCTAATTCTCCAATCCCCCCACTTAAGTTAAACAACGTCCTCGTTGTTTTTGTCAAAGGTTAAAAACTGGAAAATAAAATATTTAGAACAGAAAAACTCCCCTAAGATTTGCTCGGTATGATCCTCCATTATTCGTGTAAGAGGAAAAATCAACTTCCTCGTGGATGAGAACGTTTAAGCTTCATATTATCCACAGGAAATGGAGGAATCTATAATACCATCAAGACTTAAACACACCTGAGTTAAGAAAGTTCAAACTTGCATAATACATTAGTAGTTAGAAAAAATAATATGTAAAAATTAAAACTGAAAATCATCAGGTCAGTCGATGCGCCGTATCTTATGGAAGAAGATACGCCGTATCGAGCCTGGAATAAATACGAATCAGAATAAAGATGCGTCGCATCCTTAGCCAGGGATGTGCCGCATTAAAATACTGACAGAAAGATTTAAAGTCAAAAATAAAAATGTAGAAAATTAAATAAGATATGATATGACCAGTGCAGGTGATGCGTCGCATCTTAGGATTGAGATGCGCCGTATCTTCTGCAGGCCTGACTGACTCGACACAGAACATAATAGTAAAAATTCCCAGGTTGTCTTCCGGTCAGCACTTGTCTTTATTCCAGAGTCTTCAAGTTAGACTCACGTTCAGCTCCTTATTTTGTTCTATTGATCTCTACATGTCCGCGCACGATGTAGTTGCGAATTACTTCGTCACGAACATATTCTTGCCCCAATTCAAGTACACCTTTGTAGAATCCTTTCATCTTTTGGTACGGATACTTGATCCCTTTCTCAGCGTCATTTTCATCTACAAAAATAAATGGTGTAAATCTATAACAAAATTTGTTAGAGGCATGTTTAAACCTTGGGTGAGCACGAGGCATCATGTAAGTGATAACGTTGCTTCCACTTTTGAAGGTGATCTTTCCTTCAAATCTTTTAGCGTCGATTTCGATCTCCCTACAAAATGGTTTCCCAACGATCACGTCACCCATCTCAATATCACGATAAGCATCCATGTTTTCCACCACAGTGAAATCTGTAACAATAGTTAAATTTCCAACAAAAATAGGTACATTCATGAACATTCCAACTACGTTTTTCCCTCTATACTCAATTTTGTTTTTCATTATAGAATTATAGTAATCTCTTGACATTACATTAATTTGTAAAATAGGGAAAAAGTTGGCACTAATCTGTTTAAATCCTATCATATAGGGAAATTGTAAATTATAAGCACAATCAACGTGGATCCTTCTACCGTAATCACAAAAACTAGGATATCCTTCAAATTCATCATAATTCTTAGTGTTGATCATATTGACTCTAGGTATATCCATAATTTCTCCTTCTTCAATTTCGGGTTCTAAATCCTCCATAAATTCATCATTGATTCCTAGTGGCAAATTAAGATCATTTAATTCAATGTAGTCCCCACTATAGGTCTCAAGTGATTCATTATTTATCAAGGTTTCTCCCGTAAAACTAGCTTCAAGATCGAGGTCCATACGTTCTCCTAATCCTAGCACATAGACGCCTCTAATTATGCTTTTAGTAGGATCTTGGCACTTATAGACTAATTTATTATTCCCTACCCTTAATGAGATTTTTCTTTTAAACACATCAATCTTAGCATGGGCAGTAGACAAGAAAGGTCTTCCGAGGATTAAAGGAATCATAACATCCTCGGGCATATCTAATATAACAAAGTCTACAGGGAAAACAAACTTCTCAATCTTAACTAGCACGTTATTAGCAATCCCTTCAGGTCGTTTTACTGTTTTATCAGCCAATTCAATAAGAAACTTAGTTGGTGCTAATTTTCCTAGTCCTAGGGTAGTGAATGTCTTAAGAGGCATTACACTAACGCTAGCTCCTAAGTAAGCTAACACATTATTGAAAGATATATAATTAATTGAACAAGGTAAAGTAAAACTTCCTGGGTCCTTTTCTTTATGAGGCAAGGCATGTAAGTCGGTTGCAGGGCTCTCTTCTTTCATTGTAGCCTTAATCTCTTCTTCAATCTTTGTCTTCTCTTTTAGTAGTCTCCTTAAACTGATTGAAGAATTAAAGAAAAATTCGGGCTTTGCAGCATCATTACCATTCATCAATCTTCTAGGTATGTTAGGCGTGACTTCTTCAGTGGTGCTTATGGCCTTGACATGATCTCTTGGGTTAGTTTCAGTTGAGCTAGGTAAACTTCCGTATCCCCTTTCTTGAAGAACTTTGCTCATTTGTCCGATTTGTTGTTCCAATGCTTTGATCGAAGCTCCTTGATTTCTTGTAATAGTATCCGTTGAAGCTCGGATTTCTTTGATCATAGCAGTATTCTCTTCATGTCTTTTAGCAGCATCGGCCATAATTTGCTTTAGAGTGTCATCTAAAGTCTGCCTCCTTTCTTGATAAGTGGGATTAAAGTTGTTCTTTTGATAGTATCCCGGAGTAGCTTCCCTAAATCTTCCTGAAGGTCGGAATGGTTGTCCAAATTGTGTGTAGTATGCTTCTTCAAACGTCTCACTTTCATTCTTATTAGGGCAATCTTTAGTGTAGTGAGGTCCTTCGCATTTTTCACATCCAACTTGGGCAGCATACACTTTCTCATCACGCTTCTTCATCTCTCTACTAATTTTATCCAATTGAGCTTGAATAGCAGCAAACCCGTCAAAATTAGTGCTGCTCTTAGATCTAGTAGAGGTCCCATCGTGCCATTTTTGAGAATGATCAGCAGCTTCTTGGATAGCTTTCCTAGCATTGGCTGCACTCATTTGAGGCACAGCTCCCTTAGCATCCAAAATCTGTCTAGTAGGCACGTCCAATCCTTGATAGAACAATATTATCTCCTGCATTGAGGTTAGATAGTGTTGAGGACATTTCACCAGTAAGTCTTTAAATCGTTCCCAAGCTTGATAAAGAGTTTCATCAGGCTCTTGCTTGAAACTGTTGATAGCCTCCATCTCTTTAGCAGTTTTAGCAGGTGGACAATATTTTTTCAGGAATTTTCCCTTCAAATCTTCCCATGTTGTGATTGAACTAGCAGGTTCATTCCTTAGCCACTTATTAGCAGCTCCTTTAAGCGAAATTGGAAAGATTCTTAGCATTAGTTGATCGTCAGTGACTCCTTCTGTAGTAAACAAATCTGCAATCTCGAGGACCTTTTCAACATGTTCATTAGCATCTTCATGTTCTGTTCCACTGAAAGCATTTTCTCTTAGCTCCTTGAGAAACTGACCCTTCAACTCAAATTTTGACTTTTCATCAAACTTTGGTCTAGCAACTCCTGAAGTGTAATCAGCACGGGTTTTGTTCATGTATTCCTCCATAGTAGTGTTTTCCGTCATTGTTTCTGTTTCTTCTTCCTCTTTCTCTTCAGAAAAATAATCAAGCTCGAACGAACTTGAAATATCAAAGCTTTTTGTGTTGAAAAGCCTTTTAAGCGAATGTAGGGCTCGTTCAGGATCTTCGAAAGGTGTAATCAAGTTCTTAGTTGAACTCCTGGTCATGCACTTCCTGAAACTATCACAAAAGCATCTGTAGGGTATGTTCAAGAAAGTAATATATCAGAAAATTAACAACGAAAACGGAATACGAAAACTAAAAGTTACTGATATCTGCAGACGATGCGCCGTATCCAAAAAGTTGGATACGCCGTATCTTATAATAGTTAAAATTTAATCAGACTTTTATTCAGAAAATAGATACGCCGCTTATAATTTAGAATGCACTGTATCAATTTAAATTATCAAAAATCGATTATTCTTATTAAAATTAAATGCGTCGTATTAACAAAAGTTAATGCGTCGTATTATCGTTACGTTTCAAAATACAATATTTTTGATTTAGTAAGATGTGCCGTATCGATAAAAATCGATGCGTCGTATCTGTTTAATAATTCGAAAACTGTTTTTAATTAAAATAATAAATACGCCGTATCTGTTAAAACAGATGCGTCGTATGGCGTTATCGCTTAGAAAAATTTCTTATTAAAAATGAAATACACCGTATCTTGGGGAAAGATGTGTTGTATCGAATTAATTAAACGCGTCGTATTTTATAAAAATTAAACGCAATACGCCGTGTCTATGAAAATAGATGCGCCGTATCGTTTGTATAAGCACAATACAACGATAGCAGTATGCAGAAAAACACAAAAAGAAAAACAAAAATAAGAAAAACGAAAATAAACAAAAATAAAAGAAAACAAATAACACACAAAACAGAAAATATGCAAATAATACAATGAATGCAATTAATCTAATACACAACACGGTTAGCGGTTAAAATCTAAAAATTAAAAAGAAAAACCAATTAAAATACTAATTAAATTAACAGATAATAACAATTCACTCCCCGGCAGCGGCGCCAAAAACTTGGTGTGCGCGTGTATTGCTCTAATTTTATGCCCACGGTATGTCGTTGTGGTTTTAGCAGTATTTAAGTTTTAAATTTATATTTAGCCGACTTATCAATAAAACCCACACACTTTAACGAGCAGTGTACCCGGTCAGTATGAATATAATGGTAAGTAGAGTGTCGATCACTAACAGTGGAACGTATTATCTAGTTCTTCTAATCAGTATTTTAATATCTTAAGTTAGCTATACAACCTAATCTAACGCAAGGGGGTTCAGCCTGAGAGACTGGCACGGTTTGGTTATGATTAAATATAAACTAAACTAATAGGCATGAATCAGCGAATAGCACACACGTACACAGATAGATACTTGAGACAATAAGAAGACCTGTCCTGATAATTAAGTAGCTTGTCACTTGTTTTATTGCTAGTTTTATATGAAGTGTATAGTTCGATGCAACGCACCGAGATTAAATCTTTCTCGTTAGCTCTAATCTTACCGGCGAGTAAACCCTTAATGATCACTTATGACTATCCCAATATCCTAAAAAGATAGAATAAACAGGCGAGGAAGGGGCATGGCGACCCAAGCAATGCTCAGCTAGACACAGAGGTTATCAATGCACTAATAAAAGTCACCAAAGACATCAACATATAAACTTTAATTAATGGGAAAGCAATTTTAAGGGGAGTTGAAGTGCATGCACAAGCCCATCAATCCTGATGAATTAAAGTGTACTAATACAATAAAACAAAACTACTTAATGAATTGAATACATGCAGGACCTTCTTACAGCTCTTGTATCTTCATTCAAGGTGTGTCTTGTGTGGCTAATTCGTCTGACTTCGTCCTAGGGTTTCTGTACTCTGTATATCACACGTACCAAAGTCTTGAAATTTGTCTGGCCTAGGGGTATTTATAGTTTGTATCTGAGGGTAAGATGCGGCACATTGAATAAGTAGATGCGGCGCATTGACTTAACTTCACGTGGGGTCCAAGGTTATATATTCCAGAATATTTGTACACCGCCTAGAGATGCGGCGTAACTCCATTCTTGTATGCGGCGCATGTCCATTGCCGTCTTGGATTATAACATGTGAAATCTTGATAGTGATGCGCCGTATGTAAGAAGTAGGATGCGGCGTATCTGGAGCAGAATGGTCTTGATCTTGTACATTTCAGTAGACTCTTAACTTCTTGCTTGTTTTGCTCCATAATTAGTCCAAAATCGCCAAGTTTCACATAATACTTGTTTTTACCTGAGAATTACAAAAGTAAACATTAACGTATCAATTCTCACAAATAATATAATAAAACAAGTCAAATAAATAGGATAAATGATGGTAATAAAATGTACTTATTTGAGTTCATCAGTTAACACCTGTGAGAGGTGAATCAATGAAATTTAATGGATTTGATGTCTCTTTACCAATAGCCATCACTACTGGAGTAGCCAAATGTTTTGGTGTATTAGACCATGGTACACTGATAACCATATGATTTTAAGTAAATCATCAACTATCAACGGATTTGTTAAGTCTTTACCAAAAGCCGTTTGCATTTGGACTAGCCAATTCTTTAGTGGAATTTCACCTCACCTTGGTGAATTGATAACCACTTATGGATTTCCACAGCCTTTACCACAAGCCATAACCTTGTGGGCTAGTCAACTCTTCACTATCTCAGATACGGTGAGTTGAATACCATACAATTTTTGGCAAATTGTCTGCCATAAACGGATTTGAAATATCTTTACCTGTAGCCATTTGCTCAGGATTAGCCAGTCCTTGTGTGGGTCAGATAAGGTGGACTGATTACCTTTTGTTGTGTTAGTGCTATGCACCTCCACTAAGTGAGAAGTTCCAATAGTCTCACTTAACAACTTAATGAAAATTCTTTCAAACACTCAATCCAACAATGTATCCTTCAAAGACTGTTCCTTAATCAAATCCAAGATCCGCTCATAAACCTCATCTTTCTTTTCTGCAGACAATTTCTTTTTCAACATTTCTTTGCAGGTAGAAGGTGAAAGTGGATATTCCACTTCTGCAAGCATAAACAACTCAGCTCCTTGTAGGACAAGCAGTGAACCCTGCAGTTATGGAAATATCTCCAAGAAATTATCCTCTTTTGCTCAGGAAGTTGCCATATCACATCAGATTCTGTAGGAGGTTCAAACATAATCTTTAGATTACCCCAGAACACTCTTTCAAACTCATCTTCAGGTGGGTTATCTCCATATTTAATATTCACCAATTTGTACCATTCATGGAGATCCTCTCTATTTACATCATGAAGTATGCCTGAGAAATTAACATAGACCACATTTGAATGATCTTCCCTTATTATGCTATAGGCAGCTTTACTCCCACTCTTAAAGATTTGATAAGCAACTACTTTGGCTGGTTTTTTTGAACTCTCAATTGTACCCATAGTTGCTCCTTCAGATGAAAGTTCCTCTTTAGGTTCATCATCTTCACCTATCTTCTTAGGTTTTCTTTTTCTTGACATGCTCTTTCTTCTTGTCCAAGTCACAATTGTAGGCTCATTCACTGGTACAGTTGAAGCAGGTTTAGTTGAAGCCTTCTCAACCTCTGATTCTTTTTCTTTCACAGGTTCAGATACAGTCTCATGCCTACTCCATCTGATTCTTGGCTGTTCATCCTTTGGGATTTTCCTTGTCTTAAAACACCATCTTTGTGCATCTTCATAATCCAAAGGTTTGTATCCCTGATCTCTTTCAAAAGCCTTTATATACTTTTCCTGAATATCTTCAAATGACATGCCCTTCATCTTGTCAAATGAAAGATGCATCATGTTTTTCAGGTACATTTTCATAGCATGTCTGATCTCATTCTTTCCAAGCTTCTTGGGAGTTTTCTTCTTTGATCTTACCTTTGCAATGAAGTCCCCTAAGAGTTCATTATCCCCTCTAGAATTTTTAAACTCTGCTAGCTGGCTACCTCTTTCTTCAGCAGACAATCCTGGAATGGTTTTGTGCTCTTAAAATTTTGCTTTTATTTCAGCATCATTTTCAATTAAGCTCATTATATCATCTGTATCTTGAAGTGCCACTTCTCTAGCCATCAAAGCATCTTTTCTGATCTGAGCTTCATCTTCTTCCTGGTCTTGAGCCTTAATTCTTTCAATTGCCGCCAAGCTTTCTTGTTCCTCTAGCATTTGACTTTTCTTTTTCTTAGTTTGAGGAGTTTCATCAACTATCTCCTTCCCTTTTCTTTTGGAACCAGCAAACCCTTGACTAGACTCAGCATCGTAACCAGACTTATCCAAACCAGAACTAATATCATCACCAGATCCAACTGCACCAGACTTTGCACTAGAAAATTTTGAAGTATCAACCCTTTTAGAAGTATCAACTTCTTCCTCAGCAAATTCATCATCACTTAAGATTAATTTTCTCCTTCTCTTCTCAGCTATGATTTTTCCTAAGGATTGAGCCAAAGTCTCAGCAGCTTCCTTTGCTTCTGGACTGACATTGATTGCTATTTCCTGAGCTGGTGTTTGAAAAGCTTGTACCTCATCAAAATTCCTCCCCTGTTTGGAAGAATTTTCATCCTCTTCCTCATCAGTAAAATGAATCCCTTTATCCTTAATGACCTTCTCCATTCGCTTTACCTTCTTAACCAAAGTGATAACAGCATTCTTCAAAGTTTGATTTGACTTTTCCAAAGCTGACACACTTTGAGCTAGGGTAGGTTCCTCCTCCTGGATAGGACTTGGAACATGTGTTGGAGGGATCTGTGGAGTAGGTGTAGGTTGTCTTTTAGTAGATGAAGGAATAGGTTGAGGTGAAGGTATGGGTGCAGATGTGGGAGATGGAGTTGGGGATATTGGTTGTTCCTGTGAAGACTCCTCATCAGATGATTCTTGGGTATCTTCGGATGTACCTGCAATGTTAGCACCAACAAGCATAGCAGGTAATAGAGGCCTATGGGCCCCTTGGAAGTTTCTCTTCATGTTAGCAAACAATTTGGCTATGAAAGCCACACATTCATATGTTTTTGCTTTATTTGCTGTTTCAAAGTTAAGTACCATTTGCAAAAATCGTGGATACATAAAAAATTTAGGTTTTGGAACATTTGACTCCATGCCTTCAAAAATAAGTTTTGAAAAATTAAAAATCCTTCCAGTGGAAAGACAGACCAATGCAGCAGCAATTTTGCTACCAAATTGATCCCATCCACCACTCTTAGAACTTAGGCATTGGAGTAGGTGATGGACTAAAAACCTCCACTGTGGTGTAAAAACCTCCACTGTGGATAACCTAAGTTGTGCATACCATTTAAAATCTCCTCACGCGGCATATCATATTCACCTGAAGCATCATCCAATTGGAGACTACTCCTTATGGATGCTTCAGTAACAGTAAACTCATTGTTATCAATAGTAGCCCTTAAGCATGGTGTCCCATCATCAAGAGTTCCAGAGGTAACCGACCCCCAAAACTGCCTGACAAGGGACGCATAAATAGTGGGATTATAAAGTAGAGCATACCGAATATAAGAGCCACGCAAGAAATCCACAATTTCTTCAAAGCCTGCACTCTGAGTTGGGTTCTTCAGATATCCAACTTGGTTGTGTTTGCCAACAAACTTTAGAGCAGCCATGGATAGGTAAATAATTTGAGTCTGGTTGAGGATTTGTTAGGGTTTTGACGAATATATAGTATAAAAGCATAGTATATAGCGGAAAATAACGATATTCAAATTAGAAAGTAAATAAAGATAAAAGTGAAAAAGATTTGTCAATTTTATCCTTATATACCACTTATTCCTGAAAATTCTTAACAGTAAAATTTTTATAAATAAAAGTACGTTATTTTGACTGACCAGGCCCAACGGTAATATTTTATTACTCTGTTTACACTACCAGACCTAAAATTGATAAAATTGGTTAACCCGACTTAATTACTTACCTACCAGGCTTAACCAAAAAGGTTGACTTACACGACTTATTGAGCAACAATTAGGCTTTGATTCATCCCAATCCATGAGTCTCTGCAAATGTTAGTCTCAACAACAAGAAAAAGAGACAATCCAAGCAAATTCGCAATCAAGAAACAACCAGATTTAACACTTAAGGCTACCCGAATTTTAAAGAAAAATCCTAGTAATTTCACATTTTACCTCCCCTTAAATGTACATTACCTCCCCTTAAGTGTGAACGTCCAAAATAATTTTTATTTTTTTATCTATTTTTTATTTTTTTATTTATTTATTTATTTTTTTTTTTAAATGAAACTTAATTAAAACAGATTTATGGTCAACTTTTCAAAAGAAACTATTTACTCTTTTCCTGCAACACATTAAACTATGCACCAACCAAACATTTAATAGCCTTTAACCTTGAGTTACTCTTTAAATACACCCATAGTTTAACACAAAACCATCACATATCAATCAAAAACCCTTTTAGCAATAATGAATCCATCCCCATCAGAGATTGTGGAGATATCATCCGATTCCTCTTGGGATCCGTATGGTTCATCGTCTGATTCATCCTCAGGAGGATGGGCAGGGTACTTCCCTCCGGAATACACATCATGTGCAAGAAACAAAACATCAAGAAAGACATTGTTAAAGCGTTGGCTAGTTGCTTATGATCTGACTGCAAAAGAACCAGAGGATGAAGCAGAGAATGCAAAAGATGTGTCTCCCACGATGAGCAGCTCAGAAGATGAAGGATTCTTTGATGATGATGAAGTGACTTTTCCTTCAAAGGTTGTGTCTTCCATCAAGATTGGCCTGACCCCGCGTCCAAAACCAAACAGTCTGGTTCTTGGACTTCCATGCCCAACAGCATGGAAACAGTTTGGTGGCAGAGGAGCCAAGAAAACCATTCCAGAGTTCATGGGCAAAGGGAAAAAGAAGATGTAGGTGTTGGGGTTAGGTTGGATTATGTTTAGACTTTGATGCTTGTTTTGTGTTGTATGCAGTATCCAAGAATGTATTATGGTGAATAAAAACTCTAAGTTTCTTATCTTTTATTTTGCCCAATGAGAATTAGTAGCAACAATAAAAGTGCTGATAACTGCAAAACAAAGTTAAGCACACAATACAAAGAAACAATTGCACTAGAAAAGTTAAAAAAATCCATTAATTACTAAAAATGAACTACCAGAATTAAAAATAAAGCTACAAGATTTAAAAAAAAAACTAAGTGCTGGTGAAAATACAAACTATACATGACAGAAAGAGAAGTTAGTTTCTCTTAGGAACCCAGGCCTGAGTAGGCTTGGGTCCACCTTGTGGATCCACATACTTGAAAGTCTTTTATGAAACTGATCCATTGATGCTTTGGCATTTATAAGTATATTCATTTTTGAATGGATCCCAAGACCAACATGCTGAGGTCTTAACAGCAAAACCCCCATTTCCCTTACCATCATTTGAAGTTGAAGGTCTTGCTGTATTATTAACACTTGGTCTCCTCACGGGTGAATGAGGTTTGTAAAAATGATTTCTTTGATTCACCTGTGGTTTGTGAAAAGGTTGTCTGGGTCTTACATGATTTGCATAACCAGCATTTACATTAGGCCTCATAGAGTTCAAGTTTTGCCTACCCAAATTAAAGTTCCTCAAACCAGGTTTAACATTTGGTCTACCCGAATTAACATTGAAATTTGGTCTACCAGTATTTACTTGTTGTCTACCTGAATTAAAGTTTGGCCAGGTAGCGTTAACATATTGGGCTGGTCTGGGAGCTGGTCTGGGGGCAAACTGGTTTGCATGATTCACTCTACTAGCATTATTCCACACTGGTTTATTATTAACATGACCCATATTAGCATTCCTTTTAAACTCAGCTTCCTTTTTCATTCTCTTTTCATGGAAGTCACAATCTCTTATCAAATGACTTAAAATTCCACACACAAAACATATTTTAGGAGTGTAAGTATAGCTACTTCTAGCTTCTCTGTGAACATTACTACTCATTGGTGACTCATTCATATTAACAGATTCCCTAGGAGATTTTATGTGTTTGACACAACTAGGTTTAACTATTTGGGGTTCAGACTTAGTCACAGCAGGTTCACTTTCCACTACAACCTTAGGTTTATGACTCTCTTTTGCTTCATCTTTTGATTCCGACTTAGAGTGATCAGAGTTACCACCAATAGATCCTTCAGAGTCATTGGATTGACAAGAAGAATACTGGCTTTGTCCTCTGAGGTAGTTGACTTAGGTGTTTGAGGACCTCTTTTTCCATACTCAAATAGAGAGTCATTTATATCCTCTTTTTCAAGAGGAGTATAGTCTCCACTGAGTGGTGGTGAAACTCCTTTGAAGTCATCAGCTTTAACAAACCTATTGTATATAGGTTTTCCCTCATAGTCATCCTCTCTATATTTAAAAATAGCCAACTTTTCATCTTCTTCATACCCTAAGCCATGTTTTTTATTAGACCTAACTTGAGAATCCCAACATTTAAACAGGTTGTTATTGGAATTATTCCATTGATTTACACGTTTTCTCAACTCATCCCTCTCATTTTGTATTTTAAGGCCAAGTTGTCTATACCTTTTAAGTTTTACATCCTGTTCATAGATTTTATCAGCCTTAAAGTACAGTTGTTCATTCAGATCAGCATGTTGTTTTTGAAGGGTGGCCTTTTGTGTTTCTAATGTTTTTAAAGCACTTTTATAAGCAATTATTTGTGCTTCCTGGTCACCTATCAATCTAAGCTGTTCATCACACAAAGTTTTAATATGATTATAGGAATCAGTGCATAGTTTGGAACATAATGATACCTCATTACCAATGGCCATGAGTGCATGATCTGACTCCTCATCCTCCTTTGAGTGCTCATTCCAATTGATGGCTCCAGCTTCCATAGTCACCATGCTCATCTGATTCTTCTCTTGCTTGCTATCCTCTGCATCTCTCTTCTTGTACCCATCAGTTGACTTCCTTTCAGGGCAGTCTTTAGCAAAATTCCCTTGCTTATGACAGTTATAGCATTCAACTGTCCTCTTTGTGTAGCGAATTGGGGACTTGTTGTTAAACTTGATTGATCTCCCATACTGCCTTTGAAACCTATTCATCCTCAGAGCAATCATGGCAATATGCCATTTGATGTCCATCTCCTCCACCTCTGCATCATTTATCTGCTCCAAATCTTAACTAATAAGGCCCTCATCTTCTTGTTAATTCGCGAAGAATAAGTGAATGACCTCATCTGTAAAGCCTGCAGAAGCAGACCTTTCCCTTGTAGGAGTTTCATAGACACCAGACTTAACACTGCCAGACTTATTCTTGTAAGTACTGCCTTTGTTCTGTGACACAAAAGCAACATTAGAAGAGCTAGAAGATGTCTGAGTGATATCCTTGATGTCCTGTTCAAACATCCTAAGATTATTGTACAGGTCATCTGGAGTCATTAAGTCAACCTCATCCTTCATCCTCATATTTATAGATACACTTGCCCATTCCTGTGGTAGAGACCTAAGAAACTTATGGTTAGCATCCTCATTCAATACACCAGCACCATGTGCCTCAAGTTGTGACAGAAGATGTTGAAATCTGTCATAACCCTTCTCCAAGCCTTCAGCCTTTGAAACACTAAATGTTTCAAATTACTGTTTGAGGACAGCCTTCTGCATCTTTTTGGAATTCGCATTCCCACCAAAACGTTTCTTGATGGCCTCCCAGATCTCTTTGGCATCAATCATACTATGAAACCTTTGTAAATGCTCCTTAGGAATAGCCATAAGGAGCAAGGTTCTGGCCTTCTTTTCCTTCTCCACAGCCCGTACCTCTTCAGCAGTCAATGGTGGTAGAATTCTTATCTGCCCATCTATACCAACTGACACCCTTTTCTTTGTGTTACCCTTTGGGATAACTTTCCATACTTCACTATCAATGTACTCCAGATAGTGTTCCATCTCCATTGCCCATATATCATACTCTTGTATTTTCAGAATATGGAGTTTTAAATTTGATATGGTGGTGGTTGTTGAGGGGATTTGTAACCACTCGTAAAATTTCCCATTTACTTTACAGAATTATTATCCTTTTTCCACCGGTAAATTTTTTTTATTTAAATGTATCTCTCATCTTATGTGACGTAGATCACATCATTGATAAACTTCCTCCCACAGACCTACCTAACAAACCTAATGTTTATTTTATAAACATAACGATAAGAAAACATTACAGAATACCGTTTACCATTTTACGATAAATCCTTAACAAACAAAACATTCATTATCTGAATAGAGTTTCAAAGAAACCCTAAAATTCATCACAACACCAAATATGAACAACTAAACCTCAGAACATTAAAAGTACAACATATCTGAGTTAAAGTACAAGTTACTAAAGCACCAGAAATCCTAATTCTACTTCAGCTCCCGGTAAAACCCTAATTTCACATAACTGTGATTTTATGTATTCATTTCACAAACCCTAATTTATTTTTACAATATTTTTACAAAATATTAAGTTTACAAGTTATTTAAGCTAGAGTACAAGTCATTGATGCATAAACTTAATTACTTACAAAATCTTTATAAAAATCCCGTTTATATTATTTTAGAGCACAAAGTACAAACAATTTATGCATAACTTTTATAAATTATATTTTCTAAACTTCTTAAATATTTTTACAAGTCTTTTAGCCCAAAGTACAAGTACCTAATGCGCGAAAACTATAAATTCCATTTAGTCACTTTTAAACATGATAAAAATTTACAATTAATTTTTATAACTTATTAAATCATTAAACCTATATTTTTCTCATATCCTACATTATTTTACAAGTCTATTAAGCATGTTTTACAACTCTTATAAGTCTAAACCAATTCTTCCTTTTATCTTAAAAAATCCAAAATATATATAAATATATAAACTCTTAAATATTTGCTAAGTAACAAGACACTTAAACTAAATTTGTAAAGTTCCTAAACCCTGGTTACAACACAATAAAGCTCATTGTACTACCCTTCTTAAGCCATACGTCCCTCCCCTCCTGAAAATGATTCGATTCTAACTACAAAACCAAAACAAGAATTTCATCCTAAGGATACAATGTATCTAGCCCAAGACACACTCCATGCCCTCTCCTAAAAAGCCTTCCACATGTCACCCTTCTCCATCAAAAACCCTTCCTATTGGTAGCTTAAACCGTTGGCTATAGAACCGGCCACATCACCCTCCTTCATCCCTCCTCCTCCTCCTATCCATGTGGCATACTTCTTCACTTCCTGTCAGCCTTTGTATCCATACCATGTCTCCTTATCTCAACCCTAACAAACCCTACATTCCAACTCTATAAATAGCAACATAATTCTCCTTCTCATTTCACACCTAATCGATACACATCAAAACAACTCTCACCTTCATTTCCCTACTAATCAATAGCTATTATCTGAGCCATAGAAAAACTCTAGGAGTCATAGAAGAGGAGAGAATCAATCGCACAATCCATTCTGTCTATGAAACCCTAGTCAATCACCAACCTAAGTAAGTCACTTAACTCTATTTATATTTCAGTTCTTTTATGTTAATTATACTTAAAAACATCTAAAAACACTAGTACAAAATCTCTAATAACAAATGAAACCAAAAACCAAAGTATATTTCTTTTTCTTTTGGCTTTTGTTTGATCAGTAAATCCCATACACCCATAATATTCGAATTATTGTCTAAACAAATCAAGAACATGTTAAACATGATTAAACACATCAAATATAATCATAGCATACGTAAAAATCCTAGTTAGAAACTCTAAAAACCCTAAAACCCTATCGAGTCTAACTTCTGTGTTCCAGTCGAGTCCAAATATCACTCCCACAGCCCAACTTTTGACTTGAAAACCAACACACAAACAACCTTATTAAACTCTGGTTTTTAGCATGTGTTTAGTCCACCCAGCAAACTTTATTTAGAAACAAGAATCGTGGAAAATGATAAAGTTTTCACAAAGTTATCGGGGTCTAAAGATTGCCATGTATCGCTAAATAAGAATAAGGTATTTTCAGTTATTTACTTTTCTATTTCACTCGATCAGTGACCCAAATTTTGAACTAAATATCGACAACCTATAGGTCTCTATAAATTCTGATTTTCAGTATTTATAAAGTTCATATAACAAATTAAATTTAGGATCAAGAATCAAATAAAATAGTCAAGTGAGTCAAAAGATATTAAACCACAAAAACCATCCTATCGCTAGAATAAAAATCTGGAATCCAGTTATTATTTTTCCTTTTTATTCGAACCAACCTACTGACTTTGGATCTATTTTTCGAACATCTTATAAATTTTATATATTACGAAAGTTGGCACACTTAAAGTTGAGCCAGCAACCTTATTTTAGGAATAGAAATCTTGTAAAATTATCGAACCGTTTAAAAGTTATTTACTCCCAAAATTTGATCCATCGCAAGTTTTAAAAACCCTTTTACCAGATTTTTGTAAAAACATGGTCACCTAGTCGACTTTAGTGATTCATTTTGAGTTTCAAACGAATTTTATAAATTATGATCTTTGACATGTTTAAAGTCGACCTAGCTGACATTCCATAGAAACCAAAAGTTCGTAAAATGATTCCATTTTTATCAAGTTATTTGCGTCCAAAGCTCTAGCCAAATCATAGATTTCATATGTGTGATTTTTATTAAATTAGAGTTTTAGGGTTGATTTTGTAAATAAATATTATAAAGGGTATATTCTGTCAGTAACAAATGAACAGGGTAGAAAATTTAATTTTTGAAAGTTCAGGGTATAAACTGTCATTTGACCAAACTCTAGGGATTAAAGAGTAACTTTTCGTAACTATTATTTTTCTCAGATCTATTTTATTTTTCGACTCAATATTAACGTAATACGTTTATTAACGAACCAACGAACGAAAGATATATATTTAACAAACAAACCGAACCGAAACTTACAGATAAAAGATAAGATAAAATATTACTTTTGATACTACATATTGGCTCAATTAAAATTTAACCATCAACCAAAGTATTAAGAAACGAAATAAACATATAATCATCAGAAATGATTACTAAATATTGACATAACAACCCAGGTTCATTGCCCGGAGATGTTTATCAACTTTCTTTCATTTGTTTTCCATCCAGACTAATCAGGTGAGTTCATAACCCCTCTTTTTACATGTTTTGAATTATTTTGGGTGAGATACATGCTCAATTATTTGTTTTTACTTTCATAAGCAATTCTAAACTTTCGAATATTGACATAAATTTCATAGCCCTTATTTTCATATGATATGAATTAAATTGGCAAGATTGGCAAACACTGTTTGCATTTATATGAATTATGAATCACAAATGGACTTTTTCCCGTATTAAACACAAGTATTATCCCAACGTTATTCTTATTTTATTGCCTTAAGCTACGTTAACCTGAAATATAAGTCCTCCCATCATGAACCTCTAATCACCCGCGACTTAGGGTGAGCGCGAATATTGTGGATAGATCTATTGGGCTAACAACCCCTTTGCGTTACCGTAACGTAATCCAAAGCGTTATATTTGAGATGAATAAAGAGATATGACTATCTCCTACCCGGGGGCAAGGTTACCTACATTTAATTATGGGGTAATTATTACATCATTAGCTCATGACTGTTGATGTTCTGTTAATGTTTTGCGATTCATGAGACTTAGTGCAATAAAATACATCTTTCCCTAATAATAATTGTAAGTGTTGCAATTATTTCATTTAATCTTGTGTTTAAATGATTTCCAACTGGACTAAACGACATATTTCTGAATAACAGAAAAGGGCTTATTTTCTGAAATATGAAAAGAGCTTATTTTCTGAAATATTGGAAAGGGCTAATTTCGGAATAACTGGACCCAACGTATTTCTGAATAAATGAAACGGATTATTTTCATTTATAAACTTTATGGACTCACCAACTTTATGTTGACCCTTTTAGCATGTATTCTCAGGTTATTGGAAGCATGGATTGACACGGGATTGGCTATGGACTATGTTATCATTCAACAAATAATATATTTTTATAAATGTATTTTGGAACCTCCTACTGGGACCTGCATATTGTAACTCTGATATAAATGAATGATAACAATTTTATTTAAAAACGTCTCATTTTCGAGTCGTTTTCTATTATCATGACTTTGAACTGTTTAGTAACTCCCCAACTTATATTTCCGCTGCGAATATCGAAAACGGGGGCGTTACAGAGTGGTATCAGAGCTCATGGTTATAGAGAACCAAATGTTTTTCAACATTGGACTATAACCGCGTTTTCAAAAATAAACAAAACTTACACCATAAAGTCCTATGCCTTCCGTTCCAGGTATGTTTCAGTATTTAGAGCATCCTTTTTTATGATTATTTGGCATTAATAATTCCCCTATCTGATAACTATTTGATTTGCTTTATTTGCAAATATTAGAATTGCTTATTTTCATATTTACGGGTTACTACAGTATCATGTCCCCCGAAACTCCCGAACTTAACGAAACAGATCTCCGTACTATATGTACACCACCTACCCATCCACTTAGGAAATCCCCATCTGATGAAAAGTTTATTGGTTGCCCAACAACATTTGAGGTTGGACAAAATTCACGCCAAGAAACAATTCAGAAAGATGACGAATCAAATCCTCTAGAACCTAATACTCCCAAAACCCCAATACTAAATTTCCCAGATGCTATCTCTACGCCTAATTCCCCTGAACCTAAAGATCCCGTGTGGACTCTTCTTTATGAACACGCCAGTATTCTCGACAATCACGCTAAACATTTGGAGGAGTTACCACATTTACGTTTCGAGTGGTACGATCGTAATTTCGACACTCTATTTAGAAGGACCGATGCTGAAAGAAGAACGGTGTTCGACTTGGAAGCAAGTGTTGAACGAATGAAGAATACGCACGAACATAAATATAAAAGCCTAGATTATAGGATTCGTCATGCGAGGAGGGAAAACAGTCAACTACGTAGCAGAGTAGAAGAGATTGAAAGAACCCTATGGATGGCCAGAGAGACGGCAATCTGCCAGGGTCAGAAGATTTTCACTTTGGAATCTATGCTGGACAGTCAGATAAAGGTGAACACGGAATTTCAGGAGCGTTTATTGGAAATGGAAATTACACAACTACAACTTGAGAATGAAATTAAGCTTTTGCGTCAAGGACGTGGCTGATCTCAAACTCATGTGTAACAACGTTGTGTTTACTGTACCAAATAGTATTTGGTTAGGTATTTTCAGTATTTTCCAATAAACCTGAAATCTTCAGAGTTTGCAATCAATCAATAAATGTATGACAAATATCTTTTGTTATATATTATTGGTGAGTATAAATTCTTTTCCTATCATGTCTTACAATAATGCTGTGCATTTATGTAATGACTTTCCATAAAACCCTATCATTTGTTTAATAAATGAATGGTTTCGAACTAAACTATACCTAGAGCCCAATAAGTGTCACTTTTCTAGTTAACTAAACATAGAGCCCATTAAGCAACAGAGGTATTTTGAGGACTAAACCCTTATGATAATGATAGAAAACCCTAAACCTAGTACCTACAATATTAATAAAAGATCTTGTGTTAATTGTTTTTGGTAAAAACAATTTATCAAGTTATTAATATTATGCTATCCTTATTCAGACATATCATAACCATAGAACCCCATAAGATAAAATTTCGGAAGAGAACCTTGATGAATGAAGAGAAAGTTACTGAAATCTAAGAGAATTAGTTAATTCCTTAGCAATTATACCAAGAGTTAATCATTTATCTACGATATTAACCAGACATATCCGGAAGAAAGTTAGTATGAAAAATACTATGCCTCCCGAAGTTATCCAGAAGTTGGTAATCAACCTCATTGCGGCAGTGCTCGAGGTGACTACGACGGCTAGCGTAGGAAGCAATAAGAAGGCTACGGGAAAGAAGAAGATGAATGTGTCTTGTACCCCTAAAAGTTTTACGGGTTGTAGACCAGCTCATAAAAAATGCCCAGAAGGAACGACTAAACCTACCAGTACCCATACACTAGGAATTGAACGAAATAACCAAAAGCGAAAACATCATGAGATAGAAACCACCTTCCCAACTCACTACCCCATCTGCCATCACGAGCATCTTACTCGTGAAGCTGTTTATCGTGGAAAACGACCTCTATGTCAACGATGTAAGTTACATCATTATGGAGATTGTTTTATCAAGTGTGGAAGATGCAAGGAAATAGGACATATAACCAGAAATTGTAAGATGATAGGAGCCAACCCACAACCATTAACCGTGACTTGTTATGGATATAACGGAAAAGGACATTATAGGAATCAATGCCCGAACTTCAATCCCAACTGGAAGACTAAGACTGATTCAGAAGAAAATTAGAACTTATTAAGGAATCTCATCTATGTCCTAGTATGACCTTTAAGTTTGATATCTTGGAAGTAATGAATAAATTGAGGTTTAGAACTCTTAAAATTGTATTTTCCTTTCAGGTACTCCCTAGTTATGATAAACATAACCTAAATAAACTATCTTTCTACTCTATGAAATTTCTATCTCATAGCAATACCTTCATATTCCTAATCTGCGTTTAGCCTTCATATCTATTCTACTTCTCCATACCCTATTCATAAACGTTGCCTCGTAAAACCTTAGACGAACTTTAAGATTTATTTTGAGGTTATTTCATTAATTCCTTAGGAAACCTTAACCCATCACTGTAGTGTGGACAGAAATTTTCCTATGCTTTTGAAAAATTATTTATGAAACTATTTACAGAAACAAAGAGTGGTTTAAATATCACAGTGACTGTATGAAACATTACATCATTTTGTCCTCAATTATACATAACCTGATCAACTATGTATAATTCAGGAAGAATCATGTGATGAATTGGAACAGTTATATTTTCAGATTTTCTACTACTAATTTTCATTCAAAAGCAAGATATCGAAACAAAACAAATTGTTTATAAACCATTATTTTGATTTCATACAACAAAAGTCTACATCTACTACCCATTCTTTCTAAGATAGGAATTTTACACCATTATGGATAGAAAAGCCCTAAGATTTTATTCGTAACCTCGGAAGTTCATACATAGGGAAATGATTAAGAACGGAAATACTAAGGTTACAATGATTATAAGATAAGGAATAGATTCTTCAAAAGGTTGACCCGTCATGAATATGAGGATAGCCACCAAAAACACAATAGCTAGAGCCACAACCGGATGAATGACTTTGATTATCCTAGGAAGACAAAAACTAGGCGTAAGAATAAATACGAGATTTTTGGAAGATTACTTAGAAAAACAAACCTTACCCCCATATCTTGTCAACTCCAATAGCAAAGACCACGATAGGCATAACGATTGCTAGAACGCAAACTAGGAAAGCATGATCTTCGCTGGGGACGTAAGCCAAATAAGAAACCGCAAGGACCATGTAGACAATCGCTAAGAATGTAACAAGGTGCGGCATATTCGAGGTTTTTAGAAAGAAATTTTGTGATGAAAGAATGAGGATTAGAATGAAATATTTATAGAAATTAGCCAATTCAACCGTTATATTCGACCGTTAAAATCACTATTCATCGAACTTTAAAATCTGACCATTGCACAGTGTTATCCCCAGTCTCTAGATTTATCAGGTGACAAAACATTCAAATTTAGTTCATTCAGTAGAGATGAAACTGACCAAACCTCAATCCTTTGGTATTAAACGGAGAACCAAGGATTAGCAGCGAAACGACATTATCGGATTTATCGGACCCAAGAATAAAGATAATATTTTAAGTAATATTATTTTTAACTTGAGGCATTTTAAGCATGTCAAACTCTCATCCCAACCAAATCGTTGTACGATTTCCTTATATTGCATTCCCTATCTGGATAAGATAGAAATCTGAACCTAGCTATCCCTATACATCATTTTTCCCAACTTTCCAACCAACACAGGCTGAATCTCGGGACGAGATTCGCTTCAACAGGGGGATACTGTAACCACTCATAAAATTTCCCATTTACTTTACAGAATTATTATCCTTTTTCCACGGGTAAATTTTTATTTATTTAAATGTATCTCTCATCTTATGTGACGTAGATCACATCATTGATAAACGTGCTCCCACAGACCTACCTAACAAACCTAATGTTTATTTTATAAACATAACGATATGAAAACATTACAGAATACCATTTACCATTTTACGATAAATCCTTAACAAACAAAACATTCATTATCTGAATAGAGTTTCTATGAAACCCTAAAATTCATCACAACACCAAATATGAACAACTAAACCTCAGAACATAAAAGTACAACATATCTGAGTTAAAGTACAAGTTACTAAAGCACCAGAAACCCTAATTCTACTTCAGCTCCCGGTAAAACCCTAATTTCACATAACTGTGATTTTATGTATTCATTTCACAAACCCTAATTTATTTTTACAATATTTTAACAAAATATTAAGTTTACAAGTTATTTAAGCTAGAGTACAAGTCATTGATGCATAAACTTATTTACTTACAAAATCTTTATAAAAATCCCGTTTATATTATTTTAGAGCAAAAGTACAAACCATTTATGCATAACTTTTATAAATTATATTTTCTAAACTTCTTAAATATTTTTACAAGTCTTTTAGCCCAAATTACAAGTACCTAATGCACGAAAACTATAAATTCCATTTAGTCACTTTTAAACAAGATAAAAATTTACAATTAATTTTATAACTTATTAAATCATTAAACCTATATTTTTCTCATATCCCACATTATTGTACAAGTCTATTAAGCATGTTTTACAACTCTTATAATTCTAAACTAATTCTTCCTTTTATCTTCAAAAATCCGAAATATATATAAATATATAAACTCTTAAATATTTTCTAAGTAACAAGACACTTAAACTAAATTTGTAAAGTTCCTAAACCCTAGTTACAACACACTAAAGCTCATTGTACTACCCTTCTTAAGCCATACGTCCCTCCCCTCCTGAAAATGATTCGATTCTAACTGCAAAACCAAAACTAGAATTCCATCCTAAGGATACAATGTATCTAGCCCAAGACACACTCCATGCCTTCTCCTAAAAAGCCTTCCACATGTCACCCTTCTCCATCAAAAACCCTTCCTATTGGTAGCTTAAACCGTTGGCTATAGAACCGGCCACATCACCCTCCTTCATCCCTCCTCCTCCTCCTATCCATGTGGCATACTTCTTCACTTGCTGTCAGCCTTTGTATCCATACCATGTCTCCTTATCTCAACCCTAACAATCCCTAAATTCCTACTCTATAAATAGCAACACAATTCTCCTTCTCATTTCACACCTAATCGAAACACATCAAAACAACTCTCACCTTCATTTCCCTACTGATCAATAGCTATTATCTGAGCCACACAAAAACTCTAGGAGTCATAGAAGAGGAGAGAATCAATCGCACAATCCATTCTGTCTATGAAACCCTAGCCGAACACCAACCTAAGTAAGTCACTTAACTCTATTTATATTTCAGTTCTTTTATGTTAATTATACTTAAAAACATCTAAAAACACTAGTACATAATCTCTAATAACAAATGAAACCAAAAACCAAAGTATATTTCTTTTTCTTTTGGCTTCTGTTCAATCAGTAAATCCCATACACCCATAATATTCGAATTATTGTCTAAACAAATCAAGAACATGTTAAACATGATTAAACACATCAAATATAATCATAGCATACGTAAAAATCCTAGTTAGAAACTCTAAAAACCCTAAAACCCTATCGAGTCTAACTTCTATGTTCCAGTCGAGTCCAAATATCACTCCCACAGCCCAACTTTTGACTTGAAAACGAACACTCAAACAACCTTATTAAACTCTGGTTTTTAGCATGTGTCTAGTCCACCCAGCAAACTTTATTTAGAAACAAGAATCGTGGAAAATGATAAAGTTTTCACAAAGTTATCGGGGTCTAAAGATTGCCATGTATCGCTAAATAAGAATAAGGTATTTTCAGTTATTTACTTTTCTATTTCACTCAATCAGTGACCCAACTTTTGAACTAAATATCGACAACCTAGAGGTCTCTATAAATTCTGATTTTCAGTATTTATAAAGTTCATATAACAAATTAAATTTAGGATCAAGAATCAAATAAAATAGTCAAGTGAGTCAAAAGATATTAAGCCACAAAAACCATCCTATCGCTAGAATAAAAATCTGGAATCCAGTTATTATTTTTCCTTTTTATTCGAACCAACCTACTGACTTTGGATCTATTTTTCGAACATCATATAAATTTTATAAATTACGAAAGTTGGCACACTTAAAGTTGAGCCAGCAACCTTATTTTAGGAATAGAAATCTTGTAAAATTATCGAACCGTTTAAAAGTTATTTACTCCCAAAATTTGATCCATCGCAAGTTTTAAAAACCCTTTTACAAGATTTTTGTAAAAACATGGTCACCTAGTCGACTTTAGTGATTCATTTCGAGTTTCAAACGAATTTTATAAATTATGATCTTTGACATGTTTAAAGTCGACCTAGCTGACATTCCATAGAAACCAAAAGTTCGTAAAATGATTCCGTTTTTATCAAGTTATTTGCGTCCAAAGCTCTAGCCAAATCATAGATTTCATATGTGTGATTTTTATTAAATTAGAGTTTTAGGGTTGATTTTGTAAATAAATATTATCAAGGGTATTTTCTGTCAGTAACAAATGAACAGGGTAGAAAATTTAATTTTTGAAAGTTCAGGGTATAAACTATCATTTGACCAAACTCTAGGGATTAAAGAGTAACTTTTCGTAACTATTATTTTTCTAAGATCTATTTTATTTTTCGACTCAATATTAACGTAATACGTTTATTAACGAACCAACGAACGAAAGATATATATTTAACAAACAAACCGAACCGAAACTTACAGATAAAAGATAAGATAAAATATTACTTTTGATACTACATATTGGCTCAATTAAAATTTAACCATCAACCAAAGTATTACGAAACGAAATAAACATATAATCATCAGAAATGATTACTAAATATTGACATAACAACCCAGGTTCATTGCCCGGAGACGTTTATCAACTTTCTTTCATTTGTTTTCCATCTAGACTAATCAGGTGAGTTCATAACCCCTCTTTTTACATGTTTTGAATTATTTTGGGGAGATACATGCTCAATTATTTGTTTTTACTTTCATAAGCAATTCTAAACTTTAGAATATTGACATAAATTTCATAGCCCTTATTTTCATATGATATGAATTAAACTGGCAAGATTGGCAAACACTGTTTGCATTTATATGACTTATGAATCACTAATGGACTTTTTCCCGTATTAAACACAAGTATTATCCCAACGTTATTCTTATTTTATTGCCTTAAGCTAAGTTAACCTGAAATATAAGTCCTCCCATCATGAACCTCTAATCACCCGCGACTTAGGGTAAGCGCGAATATTGTGGATAGATCTATTGGGCTGACAACCCCTTTGCGTTACCGTAACGTAACCCAAAGCATTATATTTGAGATAAATAAAGAGATATGACTATCTCCTACCCGGGGCAAAGTTACCTACATTTAATTATGGGGTAATTATTACATCATTAGCTCATGACTGTTGATGTTTTGTTAATGTTTTGCGATTCATGAGACTTAGTGCAATAAAATACATCTTTCCCTAATAATAATTGTAAGTGTTGCAATTATTTCATTTAATCTTGTGTTTAAATGATTTCCAACTGGACTAAACGACATATTTCTGAATAACAGAAAAGGGCTTATTTTCTGAAATATGAAAAGAGCTTATTTTCTGAAATATTGGAAAGGGCTAATTTCTGAATAACTGGACCCAACGTATTTCTGAATAAATGAAACGGATTATTTTCATTTATAAACTTTATGGACTCACCATCTTTATGTTGACCCTTTTAGCATGTATTCTCAAGTTATTGGAAGCATGGATTGGCACGGGATTGGCTATGGACTATGTTATCATTCAACAAATAATATATTTTTATAAATGTATTTTGGAACCTCCTGCTGGGACCTGCATATTGTAACTCTGATATAAATGAATTATAACAATTTTATCTAAAAACGTCTCATTTTCGAGTCGTTTTCTATTATCATGACTGTGAACTGTTTAGTAACTCCCCAACTTATATTTCCGCTGCGAATATCGAAAATGGGGGTGTTACAGGATTGGCTGTTGTGGTTGTTGAGAGTTGCTTGATTCAGGTTTTCCTTCATCTTCATGGTTTGAACTCTCATCCTCACTGTTGAGGATTGAAAAAGTTTCATTGTTGATAGGTTTTTCAACATCAGACATTGTGTAGGGTTGGATGAGTGAGAATTTGTTTGTGTTTAAGTGTTCTTCGAATACCAGAGTCTCTCTAAAGGCTCTGATACCACTTGTTGGTCCACGAATTCTATGGATCTCTAAGTAGCCTTTGATTACTTAGTGGTCAACTTGAATAAATCCAAATCGAACCAAGTGAGAAACTCTAAACGAAAGTTAATGCTAATGCGGAAATTTAACAAAAACAATCAAGAACAAAGAGTTTAAACTAACTTCGTATATTGCACTTTGAATACCTTTTAAAACTCTTACACGACTCAATTATCAACTCTATGTCTCGTTCCTAGCTAGGGTTCCTTTTATACTTGAAGGTAACCCTAGGTTATAACCATGTGTAAAGATATCACCGTATCTTCTATAAAGATACCTAACACGTTTATATCTTTTCCTAACATAAATCTAACAAACTTTCCTATTTTGTCGTACCCGACTTAACTAACTAGTCTACCAGACCTAAATACAAAACCAGACTTAACTAATACATTACAAGACTTAACTTGAACCAGACTTAATAATGTACACAACCAGACTTAAGTCTGTCTTCACTTGTTCCTCACTCGTACCATGTGATAATTCCCAACAACTATTTTTATTAACATTTGGAAACATTACTCTGTCCGAGTATTGGGTTGACTCTGAGTAAGACGTATCAGAGCAAGTATTATCTGAGTAAAAAAAATTTCGAGTACAGAACGGTTACTATTACTTCATATTCTTTCCGAGTACGAACCAAAACTCTGTCTAAAATTCACCAACACTCCGAGTAAGACCTCTTCAAGTAACAACTATGAAAGTCTCCGAGTATCTACCTCAGAACACACTTAATTAAACCTTAACACTTCACACCTAAATCATCCTTAAAAGATCAATATCATTGTTACTACTATGTCTCAACCACCTTACTTCAACTATTATCATCCTAAACAACAGTCGTATCCTCAACAACAGCAGTATCCTCAACAGCAACCGTATCCTCAACAACAATTATTCATGCAACAACATCAATTCTTCCCACAACAACAATTCCCTCAACAATAGCAACATACCAACAACAACCAATGCAATCTTACCCACTTTCGGTAAAACAACCACATTGGTTCGATCAAATATGTGAGGCCATCAACCACCAACAATGTAGACATGAAGCTGGATCACTTGACACACCTCCAATGCTCACTCCTGGAAATTATGTTCAATGGGCAAGTCGATTTTTAAGGTTCATAGAACTCAAGAAACCTCAAGGAAAATATCTAAAAAAGGCTATACTTGAAGGTCCTTTCCAAACGCCAACTACAACGGTTCTAGGAGATGCAACCGTTGTTCCTCCAAGAGAAGCAACTGTGACCCTTATTCTTGAGGCTCAACTTACTGCAGAGCAAATACTTCAACGTGAAGCAAATGAACTTGCAATGTCATATATTCTTCAAGGAATACCTAATCTGATTTTCTGAAGCATTGATGCTCAGAAAACTGCTAAGGATATGTGGGAACACGTTCATATCTTAATGGAAGGCATTGAACTGATCAAAGAAGACATTAAATCCAAACTTTACCTCGAATATACAATTTTCATGATTGAATCAGGAGAGTCACTAGAGTCTTACTACCATCAGTTCACAAACATCATAAATGACTTGGATAGACACAACATTATTTTACCAAGGATTGCAATCAACACTAAGTTTCTCAGCTGCCTTGGTCCAGATTGGCAAAAATATGTCACGTTTTTTCATTAAGCCAAAAATCTTCATATTGCATCGTATGGGTTGTTGTATGATTATCTGAAGAACCATCAATATGAAGTTGACAAAGATCGAGCTCTTCGTGGAACTTATTCACCTTCTACAACTCCATCTTTATTGGCACTAATAGCACAATCTCACTTTGCTCCACCTCCACAGTCAAACCATGCTTATGTCCAACAACAATATCACTTTACTTACCCTCAACAAACCCCATCAACCCAACTCACTCCATATGATTTGACACAAGAATCAACTGAAAATTAACTACTCCTCTATGACAACACTGACACCATGTTATACACAAATACAAACAATGATGAAGATGATTCATTCAACTCTTTGAACGAAGGATTTGCACTCATTGCTCGTGCTTTCAGTAAATTTTCAAACAAATCCAACAATCGTCTCCGCACTTCATCTAACACAAGGAATCAAGCTGTTGTACAAGATGGACGGGTTGAAATATAGAATCGTAACTATTGAAGAATGGGCTCAGGAGGTTATATGGGAAATTTAGGAAATGGACAACGGTTTAATGCAGCTAGTTGAAGTAGGAATAATGGAGGTGCTTCTCAGAAAAGGGTTGAAATTGTGGAAACTGTGAATACAGGGACTGGGAATAGTATGGTTAAGTGCTATAACTGCAATTAGAATGGTCATCTGACTAGTGCATGTTTCAAACCTAGAGTCAAAGGCAGTGAGTTTCATAAGAAGGCATTACTTTTAGCTCTAAAGGATGAATCGAGGGGCACTCTCACTGACAAAGAAAACAACTTCATGGAAAATGCATATTTAGATGATAACATGGAAGATTTTGAAGCAAATGCATCTATGATGCTAATGGAAAACATGCATGAACTTGACATGAGTGACACAGGCTCAATGTATGACACTGATGGTCTCTCTCAGTTACCTGATCCAACCACATGTCTGATACATGAGATTGCATCACCATTTGCATTTGCATATGACGAGGAGAAAGTTGTTCAAAATGATTTATTATTATCTCCTCAAGAAGATGAACAAATGAACACGGTTGTTACATTTGATCATGATAATCAAATTAACCTAGTTGTTTCATTTGATGATCCAATTGATGACGATAACAATGATCAAATTGAACAAAATGAACCTTCGCTCGGTTCTGATCCAGAACTCATGACCGTATATTTGACCACCCAATCCCAATTAAATGCACAAAAATGTGAGATTAAAAATGCAATGAAATCAACAGAAAATTAAAAGCAAAAGTTGCATCATTGAATTTGGACCTTGAGTGCTGTAAAATACAAATCACAAATTTTGAAACAAAAGAAAAACGAGAACAAGGTTTTGAAGTTGCATTTCCAAAAGATTATGTCAAAGAACAAGATTTACAACATTAAATACGAGAATTAATTGTTTCTAACAGTAAATTGGTTTCCAAATTGTAACAAGAAAAAAGTGAGCTCAAACAACAAGTTAAACATCTCAATTCAAAAACTTTTGAAAACAACAACCGAGATGTCCACTTGTCAAGCTAGTTTTTTCTGAACACAAACAAAAGTCAAGGAAATAAATTGATTCTTACCTTGACGAAATACAATAAAAAGAGGGTGTCTCGTTTAATATCTTGGTTTAATGAGGTCCATTCTATGTCGAGTTATACAAGTTATAAATAATAAATATGAGATGCAATATGAATTATGATATGGCATGTAATTAAAATGGGTTCGAAATGAAAAAAAAAAAAAACCAAAAAAACAAGTGTATATGAGTATGAAAATGAGTTCCTAGCCTTCTATTAAGGAGGCATGTATATATAAAACGTAAAAATAAATAAATACATAATGGAATAAGAGAAAATATACATATACGTTCGAATTAAATGAATGGCAATGCATGAGTGAATGGAATTCGAATAGAAAGGATTTAAGGAGAGTTTAAGAGACTTACAATACCATAGAAATAGATTTGTACGCTTGGTTGACCGAGAAGTGGTTCGAATGAGGATTATACATTTGAAATGGAACTCGATAAGACAATAAATGGGTCTAGCTTCTTTGGAACGAATTGGTAGAAGGTTCTAGGAGTTTAGAGAGTGTGTATGAGTGAGTGATACAAGTGGAAGAAGGTATACATTTGGTTTTTAATGAAATGCATGTGTGTTGTACGTT
The DNA here is from genome assembly GCA_021014915.2 of Artemisia tridentata subsp. tridentata. Classification (NCBI taxonomy): domain Eukaryota; kingdom Viridiplantae; phylum Streptophyta; class Magnoliopsida; order Asterales; family Asteraceae; genus Artemisia; species Artemisia tridentata. The sequence goes on from CP139508.1 coordinate 217,242,293, forward strand.
ATATATATATCAACTTGTGCAACTTGGGTTAGATTCGATTATGGCAGGGATTGGGGTAGGATAAAGAATATATTTTGCATTTAAGAGTTTAGGGGAAGGTTATAGGGAATGGGAAAGTCTATAGAACCAAATGGGATTTATATATGTATCGTTCGAATGGTTTAAAGGGTCTAAAAATTGTTTTAACGTGTGATTTCATAAGGCAAGTGAGAAAAGGTGATAAAATAGGTTTATAAGTCCTTACTAATCACAAGAGATCAAAACAAACTAGTAAAAATCAGTTTGAATCAAAGTGGATCAAAAATGAAATATATTAAACGATTTGGAAAATGTGGCGAGGGACATTTACTTTGGACATAGTTAGGCTATCAAATGATTAAAATGGAAAGTAATATTCGACATCCCAATAGTTGGGAGTATAGAATCGAGTGACATAAAAATTGATATATCATATGTGTCGAATTTGAGATTAAACGGGGCAAAGTGAATGGTTTGAGTCGAATGGATTTAAGGAAGGAAAATAAATTAAGTGTTTTGGGTTGGGGTAGATGAATAGTAATGGACTAAAAATTGGAATTAGGAATAGTAATAGGGTCCATTGGGTTTATATTGAGTGTGTTGGGTTAATCGTGGTTCGTGTGTGAGCTCGTTCCAACGTTTTGAGAATTAATGTAACGTAATAAACAAAATTTTAAATTTTGCTCGTTAAAATGGTTAACTGAACTGTAACTGATAATTAATACTTGATTAACGTTTACAAATCACTGGTTAATTTTACAGGTTGCTATAGTACCCACCAGCAGACAGAATTCCGTCCCGGAATTAAAATCTAAGGTAGTTTCTAGGTTTTCCTATGGAATAAATGTGGATATTTATCGCGCATCTGATCTTCACATTCCCATGTATACTCCGGTCCTCGATTGGAGTTCCATCTAACCTTGACAATGGGAATACGACTTTGCTTAAGTTGTTTCACTTCTCTATCCATTATCTCTACAGGTTCTTCCGTGAACACGAGTTTGTCGTCTAATCTAATTTCCTTCAGTGGAATGACGTGCGTTTCATCTGACAAACATTTCTTAAGTTGCGAAACATGAAATGTAGGGTGTACCCTACTGAGTTCTTCTGGAAGCTCTAGTTTATAAGCAATGGGACCAATCCTTTCAAGAATCTTGAATGGTCCGATATACCTGGGGTTCAACTTTCCACGCCTTCCAAAGCGTATCATTCCTTTCCATGGGAAAACTTTCAACATAACCCTGTCACCAACTTGAAATTCTAAGGGTTTTTTGTCTTACGTCAGCATAACTCTTTTGTCTGTTACGAGAGGCTTTAAGTCGTTGTATGATCTTGAAAATCATTTCCGTCGTTTCGTGGATCAGTTCTGTTCCCGTGAGCTGTACGTCACCAACTTCTGTCCAACAAACAGACGATCTGCACTTTATACCATAAAGTGTTTCAAATGGTGCCGCCTTGATGCTGGCATGTTAACTTTTATTTAGGAGAATTCAACCAATGGTAAGTGTTTATCCCAACCTTTTCCTAAGTCTATCACACATGCCCTGAGCATGTCTTCTAAGGTTTGAATCATTCTTTCACTCTGAACATCAGTCTGAGGGTGGTAAGCGGTGCTCATATCTAGTCACGTACCGAGGGCTTTCTACAGAGACTGCCAAAATCTCGAGGTAAATCGGCTATCTCTATCGGAGATAATGGATATCGGTACTCTATGTCGAACCACTATTTCTTTCAGATACAACTGAGCGAGAGTGCTCATCTCGTCAGTCTCCTTGATCGATAAAAAAAGTGTGGACTTGGTGATTCGATCGATGATGAGCCAAATGGTGTCTAAACCAGTGGACGTCCTTGGCAACTTAGTGATGAAATCCATAGTAATTCTCTCCCATTTCCACATTGGTAGTTCAGGTTGTACAAGTAGTCCCAACTGTTTTTGACTCTCCGCCTTGACTCTTAAACAAGTCAAACATTTTCCAACATACTCAGCTATGTCGGCTTTCATGTTTGGCCACTAATAGACCTTTTTAAGATCCTGATACCTCTTATCAGAACCAGGGTAGATTGAGTACTTGGACTTGTGAGATTCATGCATGATGATATCACGAATACCTCCGTAGAGAGGAACCCAGCTTCTGTCTTTGAAGCCCAAAATTCTGTTTGACCTTTTTACGAAACCATTTTCACTCTCATACATTCCGTAGATCTTCTCATGGGGTCGGTTTTCTTCCTTGAGAGCTTCTTCTTGGGCAATGAGAATCTATGATGGATGTGGTGAACAAATGGTCATTCCCAGAGATCGGACTCTAAGAGGTTTGATCAGTTCCTTTATGCTTAATGCATCAGCCACGACATTCGCTTTCCCTGGGTGGTAGCGAATTTCACAGTCGTATTCGTTGAGTAGCTCCAACCATCTACACTGTCTCATGTTCAGCTCCTTCTGATCTAGTATGTGCTGAAGACTTTTGTAATCGGTGAAAACTGTACACTTTGTACTGTATAGGTAATGTCTCCATATTTTAAGAGAAAATACAACTGCTCCTAATTCCAGATCGTGAGTGGTATAGTTTTCCTCATTCTTCGTAAGCTGTCTAGAAGCATAGGCTATCACTTTGTTTCGTTGCATCAGCACTGCTCCTAAACCATGATGCGACGCATCACAATACACTACGAAGTCTTCGTTTCCTTCGGGTAGTACTAGGATGTGTGCTTCACAAAGCTTTTTCTTCAAGAGTTGAAAAGCCGATTCTTGTTTCTCCTCCTAGATATACTTCTTGTTTTTCTGTGTTAATTCTGTTAAAGGCTTTGCAATCTTGGAAAAATCTCTGATGAATCTTCTATAGTAACCAGCGAGACCTAGAAATTGACGAATCTCGGTTGGGTTTGTGGGAGATGCCCAACCCTTAACCGCTTCAATCTTGGCAGGGTCTACGTGGATACCTTGACTATTGATGATATGGCCAAGGAATTGTACTGCTGGGAGCCAAAAATCATACTTAGAGAATTTGGCGTACAACCTTTCTATTTTGAGCAACTCCAATATGGTTCTTAAATGCTCAGCATGTTCCTCTTTACTGCGCGAATAGATTAGGATGTCATCGATAAACACAATCACGAATTTTTCCAAGTATGGTTTGCATACCAGGTTTATGAAATCCATGAATACGGAAGGCTCATTAGTAAGACCAAATGCCATTACTTGAAATTCATAATGCCCGTATCATGTTCGAAAGGCTATTTTGGGAATATCTTCTTCCCTGACGCTTAGCTGATGATAACCTGATCTCAGATCAATCTTTGAGTGGATGCTCGATCCTTGCAGTTGGTCAAACAAATAATCAATCCTAGGTAATGGATACCTATTCTTGACGGTAAATTTTTTCAATTCTATGTAGTCTGTTAGGAATTATTTGATACAAGAGAAGACTTAAGTGAAGAACAAGTGAAGACAGACTTAAGTCTGGTTGTTACGATATTAAGTCTGGTTAGAGTTAAGTCTTGTATTGTAATTATTAAGTCTGGTAGTTATATTAAGTCTTGTTGACTAATTAGTTAAGTCGGGTCAGTAAAGTTAGGAGAGTTTGTTAGATATAAGTTAGGAAAAGATATGTACGAGTTACGTATCTTTATAGAAGATACGTAATATCTTTTCACACGGTTTGTAACTTAGGGTTTCCTTCAAGTATAAAAGGAACCATAAGGTATTAGCTAGGCACGAGTTTTTACAACAGTTTTGTGAGTTTGTGTTAGTCGTATTCAAATATTAATATACGAAGTTAGTTAAATCTGTGTTCTTCATTGTTCTTGTTAATTTTCCGCGTTAGCATTAACAATTGTGTAAGAGTTTCTCACTTAGATTGGTTTGGATTTATCCAAGTCATCTACTAAGTAATCAAGGCTACTTAGAGATCCATACAAAACGTGGACCAACAAGTGGTATCAGAGCCTTTAGAGAGACTCTGAGTTCGAAGAATACAAAACCACAAAACAATTCTCACTTAAATTCACCCCACACAATGTCTGAGGAAGAACAACCAAAGAATGATGGTTTCTCAAATCATGACAGTGATAATGATAAATCAACTCATCATGAAGGAAAACCTCAATCAAGCAACACTCAACCACAACAACCTATCCCCTCAACCACTACTATATCAAACATTAAGCTTCCAATTCTGAAAAGAGAATACTACGATATATGGGCCATGGAGATGGAACACTACTTTGAGTACATTGATAGCGAAGTTTGGAAGGTGATTCAAAAGGGAAACTCAAAGAAAAGGGTGTTAGTTGGTACATATGGGCAGATTAGAATATTGCCACCTGTGAGTGCTGAGGAGATACGTGCTGTCGAGAAGGAAAAGAAGGCTAGAACCTTGCTGCTTATGGCCATTCCAAAGGAGCATCTACAAAAGTTTCATGGCATGATCGATGCCAATGAGATATGGGAGGCAATTAAGAAGCACTTTGGAGGGAATGCAAACTCTAAAAAGATGCAGAAGGCTGTTCTTAAAAAGCAATTTGAAACTTTCAGCGTGTCCAAGGCTGAGGGTTTGGAAAAGGGTTGTGAAAGATTTCCAAATCTTCTGTCACAACTGGAAGCACATGGTGCTGCTGTATTTGATGAGGATGCTAATCACAAGTTTCTTAGGTCTCTGTCACCAGAATGGGTTAATGTGTCAATGACTATGAGAATGAAATATGAAGTTGACTCAATGACCCTAGATGACCTGTACAACAATCTTAGGATTTTTGAACGGGACATCAATGAAAACACTCAGGCATCTTCTAGCTCTACAAGTTTTGCTTTTGTGTCTCAAAGCAAAGGCAGTACTCACAAGATTAAGTCTGGCAGTGTTAAGTCTGGTGTTTATGAAGCTTCTACCAAGGAAAGATCTGCTCCTATGTGTTTTGCTGATGAGGTTATTCACTCATTCTTTGCCAATCAGCAAGAGGATGATGGATCCATAAGTGAAGATTTGGAGCAAATAAATGATGCTGAGGTAGAGGAGATGGACATAAAATGGCACCTTGCCATGATTGCTCTAAGGATGAAAAGGTTTCAAAAGTAGCAAGGAAGGTCCATTAAGCTCAATAACAAGTCACTAGTTGGATACACTAGAAGGACAGTTGAATGCTACAACTGTGACAGTTGAATGCTACAACTGTCATTAGCATGGACATTTTTCTAGAGACTATCTTGAGAAGAAGTCTAGTGATGGGTATAAGAAGGGTGATGCAGAGGATGACATGCTGGAAAGGAACCAAATGAGCATGCTGACTTTGGAAGCTGGAGCTGTCAACTGGGGTGAGCATACAAAGGAGAATGAGGATTCAAATCATGCACTCATGGCCATTGGCTCTAACAATGAGGTATCATTATGTTCTAAATTATGTACTGATTCCTATAATCATGTTAAGGCCTTGTGTGATGAGCAGTTGAGACTGATAGGTGACCAGGAAGCCCAAACTTTGGCTTATAAAAATGCTGTAAAAACATTAGAAGCACAAAAAGGTACCCTTCAGCAACAACATGCTGATTTGAATAAAAAACTATTTTTTCAGGCTAATAAGATATATGAGCAAGATGAAAAACTCAAAAGATATAGACAACTTGGCCTAAAAATACAAAAAGAGAGAGATGAGTTGAGAAAATGTGTTGATAAGTGGAATAATTCTAATAACAATCTGTTTAAATGTTGGGATTCTCAAGTGAGGTCAAATAAAAAATGTGGCTTAGTGTAACACCCCAACCCAGCAAGGGTAGAAGTATCACACTAATGGCTCCATATCAGATCAAACAAAGCACACAATCAATAGTAATACAATGATTCTCAAAGGTTACAAATGAAATCTTGCAATACAAAGGGTTACAAAGGAAAATAAAAGCTGCCTATCAAATCCATAAGTACATCTCTTCTAATGGCTTCTACTCAAAGTCTTCTAAGTCCAAAGTCTCTTCACTCATACCCAGCTTCCAAACTAAAACCTGCCGCACACGAAAAGAAAACGTGCGGCTGAGCTTAAAAAGCCCAGTGAACAGATATAACGTAACAAGCAGTAGTATACTGTATAATTTACATGAGTAAAAGAGTGTGGAAGCATGAATACATGGTATCAAGATGAAAGGTAAGAGTACATGGTATCATAATGAAAGGTATAAGGGTACATGGTAAAGAAAGGTCAGTAATCCACTACGAGCCCATAACATAACATGAATCATAATCATAATCATAATCGTAAACATGTAGAGGGGAGACCTCTTAGTATCCTGTGAATATGAGGGGTGTCCTCAATCATGGGTATCCTGTAAATATGAGGGGTGTCCTCAATCATGGGTTGGAGTAGCTAGCTCCCGGAGTGTGAAAGACGTGTATCGCACACACCATCAGTCACCATGAATAACATAACATAACATGTACATGAACAAATCTAGGATGCATCCATACGCCCCCGGTGGCCATAATCTGCCTCTACGTAAACATGAATCATAAACATAACATGCAGGGACGGGACAGGTCATCACTCTCCTGCCCTAGAGTCATGCCATTGGTGCATCGACTGACATGGACATGAAACCCTCATGCCTAGTGAGTGGCTCGTAGTATCAAACTGAGGGTAAAGGTCAAGTATCATGAATCATGTTTTAAGTTTACTTGCATAGGTCAATATCATGTTTCATAAGTTCATAATCATGGTCCATAATCATGGTTCATAAGCATGGTTCATAAGTAAAGGTTCATAAGCAAAGGTTCACAATCATAAAAGGTTCAATATCATGATGGTTCAATAATCGAAGTTCATGAATGAAGGGAAACATAGCAATGGTATAGGGAAACCCTAACATGAGTCATAATCAGAGAACGAAGGCCTCTTAATAAAGAAGCAGAATATCTGTACCTTATTGCTTGACAAGGATCACACTGAATAAGATGATAAAAGCACAGGACTACTCCCTCTTCACACCTAGAGGAGTAAAGACATGATTACTAAAGATCCCATTTCCATATTAAGTAACTTTCTATTTTTAGCAGGTTTCCATTTTTTAGAAAGTTTCCATATTTAGTAAGTTTCTATATTTAGTAATATTTCCATAATTATAAATTAGGTCAAGTTAAGGTTATTTTACCCAAGTTACATTTTATACCCCTGAGGTTTCATAATTTACACCTTTAGCCCCCTTAACTTTATGAAGTTACATTTTAGTCCTTAAAGTATCCGTATTAACATGTTAAGCCCCTTAGTTTTACCAATTTACATATTGTACTCTTAATTTAAATGTTATACGATTCAAAACCCTTAGAATATAAGTTTTACAATTCAAGTCCCTCCAGTTACAAAGTTTACATATTTAGTCCTTACTTTATATAAATCAACCTTTAATTTATAACAATTTCATAATAGCCCCTTAAATTATCAAAATGACACATGGCACTTTAAATATGATTAACTACACGAATGACCCATAAATTTCCCATAATTACAAGTTTAGTCCCTCTAGTTTATTTAATTATAAATCGATTTATAAACTTTAATATATATTTCAAAATAAACCCTTAAACATTTATTTTTCATAAAAGGTCCTTCTCATAATTTTTGTACGACATACCACAATATTTATAAAGTTCCAAAAGTGACCCACAAGATTTTAAAATGACAATATCGACCCTTATAGTTTAAAATCAAACCGTATACTCTTCATTTTAAGTTGAAACAAGCCCTAGCCAATCCCAATAATTAAGTCATGATTACATATCAATTATTACTCTAAAACAAACCCTAATCCATGTTTCAAGCCCTAATTCAATCGGATATGATTTTTCCCAAATTATTTTCAAAACCCGGTTTTAAACTTTAATTCGAAAACAATTCTTGAGGCCATGATAAATCGAATACACATTTTCCTTATGATAACATAACCATATAATGTCCATAAAAATTACTCATGAGATTTCTTTCGATCGCATATATATATTTTGGATTTTAGGTTCGATTTATACAATTAGTTTACAAACGATTTAAAGGCCATGCATGAGTCGACTTATATAATTTATATTGTGTTCTTAATGATCATAGAGTAAGGGAAAAATACCAAATCGAATGTTGGACGTGTAGATTAGGCGTATTATATTTGGACCTATCGAATATAGCGCTCGACACCAAGAATTTCACCACGATCACCACAGCCACTCCACGACCTTGTAAACAATTTTCATGGACCATACACGACATGAGGAACATGAGAAAAATGAAGAACGAATTTAGTTTGGCTCGCATGAATTATTTTGGAAAATACCTTATATGTATAGCGCGATTAGGAATTAAATCCCCACGATCGATTCAGCCACAATCAGCCTCCAAGCTAATTTTCGTAGGTCACAAATGAGTAATAGAACGTGAGAAAAATGATATTTTGAGCGTATAAAAATCGTAGCATCGATTTGGAATTATTACCTCCAAAACAAAGGTTCGACAAAGAAACTTTCGCCACGAACGAAACAGCCCACGAACACCTCTAGGATTATTTTTCTAGGCCTCTTAGGATTGTACTAGAACTCAGAAAAATAGTTTAGGGATTTTTGGTGATCGAATGAAGGCTAGAGAAATGTTTGTGTGTTTTTTTCTTCAATCGGCAACTAGGGTTTGATAGGAAAAATGTGATGATTGGATTTTAACAATAAGGACCGGTCAAAAGGGAGGTTACATGGCCAAAATTTCGGGATTATTGATTAGGCAAATAATGGCTTTGATTATCTCCATTAATTTCTTTTAATTTCCTTTAAATAACTTTTAATTAGATCATGAATTTGAATTTAAATAACTTTAGGCGCCCAAGGGCATTTTAGTAATTTTCATGGCTTATATAAATGTTAAATGGAGTTGTTAAAAATATTTGGGATCATAATTTGTTCATTGTTAGAAGTTTGGAATTAATTTGATACTTTATAAGCCTTTAAATAATTTTTCAAACTTGTAGGGGCAATTTGGTCATTTTACATGTTATAGATTTTCGGGTATTACAACTTCTTCCCCACTAACAAAAAAAATTTCGCCCTCGAAATTTGCAAAGAAGTGAAAATGAAATGGAGCTGAATTCAAGTAGAGACATATCATATCAGAACACAAAATGAGGGTAGCTAGCTCGTATCGACTCTTCGGTCTCCCAGGTAACCTCTCTCCCTGGGTGGTTCTTCCAATGAATCTTTACGAATGGAAATTATTTTGTTTCTCATAATTCGGACTTGTCGATCAAAAAGTCCTGGTTTCCTCAGAAGGACTTGCTGTTTCAGGATTCATATCAAAAGAGCAGAATGCTAAACGTAATGGGTGATATTCGTGTTCCATTAGAAAAGATACCAGGAATTTGTAAGTTTGACGAATATTCGTCTGTAGAATAGGAATAAACAAATCAAATGAGAACGTATCGAATTATAGCAATCATGAGGGTAATACATGTGTTCAACTCTTTCGGTTCCCAGAAGGTCTCAACTTAAATATGACCTTTCCAAGGTATTCTTACAACCAACCAAATATTGCTTTCTCAAAATCCACAGTCTCATATCTTAACTCGTGGCAGATCATAATGAACAGATTCAACGAATGCGAAGTGTATATATATATCGGAACGTAGGTGTACTCCTTCATAGAAACAGGTCAAATTCACATAGACGGAAAACATACTGTTTTGATAACGTTACTCGGGAGAACGCTCTACAACAAAACTTAAGATTATTATCAGAAGTTTAGAGATCATCAAACGTGTGTCGAGTATCCAAACGTATCAAATCGTATATCGGTGACAATAGAGTTAACGTATCGGTAGAATGAACCTAAAATCTTACTAACACATGCAATCTCAACAACTATCACATTCCAAAGGCTTCTAAGGTACTTCTCGAAATATCCTATGATCACCATGGGGGTACGTCATATGACGTAGGTATTATCACGTTGGCCAGACGTCATAATACCCGCTTCATATGAGTATACCTTCATGATGGTCATACTTTATCTCAAGTCGTAATCATACCACCTATCTTAATCCACCTAGTGCTTCTATAGTCTCAGGGTCACCAAAGTCAAACATCATAACTAAGAATACGAAATTAGTCGAAGAGTAACGGAAATCCGAAAATGTCCATCAGAGTTCAGGTACGTCGTTAATAGCGTCAAGCTTCATAACTTACCGAAATCAATTCCGCCCTGAATAAGCTGTTACTTCAACATCCGTGTTTTCATAAATATCCAAATTCCTTCCATATCCCGTCAAAATTCTCATGCAACTCGTTATTCAACAACCGCAGAATGAATACAGAACGGAATTACTTACAGAGAACCAAATCATTCGAAGGACCTTAGCATCAGGTAATGGAATTTAAATAGGTTGAGTGGAAACGAATATGTCATCTATAGCTTCTTCCTCTACAGAATCGTCTCGTCTAAACACAAATGTCCCCTTCAAAATTCGTCCATTTACATGCAAAATTTTAAAATTTCTTCCAAGTTGGAGTAGTTTGCCGCTTGTCCATCTCATGGTGAAAAGGAAATACAAACTTGGGTCTGGTTCCTCAAGCCTTCGGCAGCTCTTCTTGATATTGTGGCGCCGTAACGGTAGTCTCTGACACGATCACTGTGCATCCCTCCATCCGCAAGCCTACTTCAGCTATCAATTCATCTTAGTACAACTAAAATGAATAGAGAAACAAGATTGCGTTTCTTTGACAGGTCTTCTAACACCGATCCAGGTTTTGAGGTAACACCACCGTTGTCAACTCCAGATTATGTGTTGAATGGTTCGTCTTCTTACGGTCTGGTTGTCTTGATGCCCGAACTGTAATCTTCACGGTTTGCATAATATATGGTTGAGTATTATCCCAGCTCCTCTCTTCTTCCTAGGTGCTTCATTCATGGTAATGCTTGTCGCCACCGTCGTCTACTACTCTTCCACCAAGTCTCTCACTTCGATAACTGTCTTCGATCCCGGTTCCTCCTGTGGAAAACTCTGTCTTTACAATATACAGGGTAGTGTCGTCTACAATAATTTCTGAATGTCAATCAAATTTCTCTTCCAGATCAAGTGGTCGTCTCATCATTACTCTCTATGTTCTTCTTTCGCCTTTGAACACAACACAATGTCATACTATGACAATTTGTCCCAAAACACACGAAGACATGATCATTTTTGCCAATACTATTGGCATCACTCAAACTCATAAAGTTATAACGAGTGAAAGGACAGTCTCTGAAATCATTTAGGGAAAAACTTTCACATACACTTCATGTCGCCTTCCTTCCTCGAAAATAAAAACAGAAATACTTCACAGAGGTTACTCTTGGTTAGTTAACCCCTTTCTTAGAAGTTCTTGTGGTTGCTGCTTCAGCCCTTCAAATCTAAAACGATGAAATCAGATACGGAGTTTCAAAAGAAAGACCAAATCAATCATTGATACGCGGAAACGGATAATGATTACTGATAGTGGTACGGTTAGGTTTACAACAGTCGATACGTCGACATATCCTTCCTCCTTTCTTCTTCATAAATCAGCAAGAGCATACAAGAGAATCGCCGCGGTGAACAAAATCATATTACATCGGAAATACCGGAAAATCTTCGTACAACGAATCACTTACGATGACAGAACTTTCCAAGGGTAGATAGTAATGGTTGTCAGGAAAACTTGATAATCATATGAGTTCAGGGTTGGTGCTTCCATAGTGGCAAAACTTTAGCAGATTCAGGTGTAGAGATTCATCATAACGAAATAGGGTAAGATAGATTGTTAAGATCACATTTCAGATACGGTAGTCTATGGTAGCTTTACAAATAGTCATCCAGTCCATACATAAAAGACCACACAATAAGACATGTCAAGATCAAAAGATTCATAGAACGAATACAGTCATCGAATCAGACGGATAGTTCATATATCGAAATCCAGCACATGTTTCAATAAAAGTGTTGAGATGGATAAACGAATGATTCAAGTGTGGGGATTTGTTCAGCTTCTTAGCATAAGCAGTAAGTAGGATGTGTATTATCAGCAATACGAACATCGTATATTTGTCAAAAGTGAGATGTACAGAATATCCGTTATTAGCATCATCATATCCTTCCAAAGGAAATGGTTGGCAGAACAAGATTCGTCATTCAAAGAAAAGAACATAACTTCCTATATCCATGGTTAATAATTACCAGAATTCTCATAGGAGTAGTAACGGATTTATGCAAAGTTAAGTAGTATCGGACGATACATTCACATTCAGCATAAGCAATGAATTCACAAAATGTGTCGAACACATTATGGTTGAATGGCTTACGACATGGTCGGAAAGGTGTTAAACAGCTTATCAAACAAATCGGAGGTGGATGTCAAAATCTGAAAATGAAACTTAAATGATATAAGGTATCCAGGTGGGTTTTCCGAGGTATTCCAACTTACTTGGTTACTAAGCTTAAGTTGCAAAACTTCTAACTCCTGAAAAGTTCTGATGAGGCTTAACTAAAGGCAAGGGCACGAATCAGAGTGATGCGGAAGCAAACGACTCATATATATGTCTTAGTCTACCCATTCCTCACTGGTCAAATTTAGGTTCCTATAGGGAGATCCTAAAGCAAATCTTATAGGTTATCTTGTGAGCGCTTACAGGAAAACTTAGTGGTCCTAACTTACACAGGCCAAGGGTAAATGTATTACGAATCGCAGCCTGTCTCTGATACCATAATTGTAACACCCCAACCCAGCAAGGGTAGAAGTATCACACTAATGGCTCCATATCAGATCAAACAAAGCATACAATCAATAGTAATACAATGATTCTCAAAGGTTACAAATGAAATCTTGCAATACAAAGGGTTACAAAGGAAAATAAAAGCTGCCTATCAAATCCATAAGTACATCTCTTCTAATGGCTTCTACTCAAAGTCTTCTAAGTCCAAAGTCTCTTCACTCATACCCAGCTTCCAAACTAAAACCTGCCGCACACGAAAAGAAAACGTGCGGCTGAGCTTAAAAAGCCCAGTGAACAGATATAACGTAACAAGCAGTAGTATACTGTATAATTTACATGAGTAAAAGAGTGTGGAAGCATGAATACATGGTATCAAGATGAAAGGTAAGAGTACATGGTATCATAATGAAAGGTATAAGGGTACATGGTAAAGAAAGGTCAGTAATCCACTACGAGCCCATAACATAACATGAATCATAATCATAATCATAATCGTAAACATGTAGAGGGGAGACCTCTTAGTATCCTGTGAATATGCGGGGTGTCCTCAATCATGGGTATCCTGTAAATATGAGGGGTGTCCTCAATCATGGGTTGGAGTAGCTAGCTCCCGGAGTGTGAAAGACGTGTATCGCACACACCATCAGTCACCATGAATAACATAACATAACATGTACATGAACAAATCTAGGATGCATCCATACGCCCCCGGTGGCCATAATCTGCCTCTACGTAAACATGAATCATAAACATAACATGCAGGGACGGGACAGGTCATCACTCTCCTGCCCTAGAGTCATGCCATCGGTGCATCGACTGACATGGACATGAAACCCTCATGCCTAGTGAGTGGCTCGTAGTATCAAACTGAGGGTAAAGGTCAAGTATCATGAATCATGTTTTAAGTTTACTTGCATAGGTCAATATCATGTTTCATAAGTTCATAATCATGGTCCATAATCATGGTTCATAAGCATGGTTCATAAGTAAAGGTTCATAAGCAAAGGTTCACAATCATAAAAGGTTCAATATCATGATGGTTCAATAATCGAAGTTCATGAATGAAGGGAAACATAGCAATGGTATAGGGAAACCCTAACATGAGTCATAATCAGAGAACGAAGGCCTCTTAATAAAGAAGCAGAATATCTGTACCTTATTGCTTGACAAGGATCACACTGAATAAGATGATAAAAGCACAGGACTACTCCCTCTTCACACCTAGAGGAGTAAAGACATGATTACTAAAGATCCCATTTCCATATTAAGTAACTTTCTATTTTTAGCAGGTTTCCATTTTTTAGAAAGTTTCCTTATTTAGTAAGTTTCTATAATTAGTAATATTTCCATAATTATAAATTAGGTCAAGTTAAGGTTATTTTACCCATGTTACATTTTATACCCCTGAGGTTTCATAATTTACACCTTTAGCCCCCTTAACTTTATGAAGTTACATTTTAGTCCTTAAAGTATACGTATTAACATGTTAAGCCCCTTAGTTTTACCAATTTACATATTGTACTCTTAATTTAAATGTTATACGATTCAAAACCCTTAGAATATAAGTTTTACAATTCAAGTCCCTCCAGTTACAAAGTTTACATATTTAGTCCTTACTTTATATAAATCAACCTTTAATTTATAACAATTTCATAATAGCCCCTTAAATTATCAAAATGACACATGGCACTTTAAATATGATTAACTACACGAATGACCCATAAATTTCCCATAATTACAAGTTTAGTCCCTCTAGTTTATTTAATTATAAATCGATTTATAAACTTTAATATATATTTCAAAATAAACCCTTAAACATTTATTTTTCATAAAAGGTCCTTCTCATAATTTTTGTACGACATACCACAATATTTATAAAGTTCCAAAAGTGACCCACAAGATTTTAAAATGACAATATCGACCCTTATAGTTTAAAATCAAACCGTATACTCTTCATTTTAAGTTGAAACAAGCCCTAGCCAATCCCAATAATTAAGTCATGATTACATATTAATTATTACTCTAAAACAAACCCTAATCCATGTTTCAAGCCCTAATTCAATCGGATATGATTTTTCCCAAATTATTTTCAAAACCCGGTTTTAAACTTTAATTCGAAAACAATTCTTGAGGCCATGATAAATCGAATACACATTTTCCTTATGATAACATAACCATATAATGTCCATAAAAATTACTCATGAGATTTCTTTCGATCGCATATATATATTTTGGATTTTAGGTTCGATTTATACAATTAGATTACAAACGATTTAAAGGCCATGCATGAGTCGAATTATATAATTTATATTGTGTTCTTAATGATCATAGAGTAAGGGAAAAATACCAAATCGAATGTTGGACGTGTAGAGTAGGCGTATTATATTTGGACCTATCGAATATAGCGCTCGACACCAAGAATTTCACCACAATCACCACAGCCACTCCACGACCTTGTAAACAATTTTCATGGATCATACACGACATGAGGAACATGAGAAAAATGAAGAATGAATTTAGTTTGGCTCGCATGAATTATTTTGGAAAATACCTTATACGTATAGCGCGATTAGGAATTAAATCCCCACGATCGATTCAGCCACAATCAGCCTCCAAGCTAATTTTCGTAGGTCAAAAATGAGTAATAGAACGTGAGAAAAATGATAGTTTGAGTGTATAAAAATTGTAGCATCGATTTGGAATTATTACCTCCAAAACAAAGGTTCGACAAAGAAACTTTCGCCACGAACGAAACAGCCCACGAACACCTCTAGGATTATTTTTCTAGGCCTTTTAGGATTGTACTAGAACTCAGAAAAATAGTTTAGGGATTTTTGGTGATCGAATGAAGGCTAGAGAAATGTTTGTGTGTTTTTTTCTTCAATCGGCAACTAGGGTTTGATAGGAAAAATGTGATGATTGGATTTTAACAATAAGGACCGGTCAAAAGGGAGGTTACATGGCCAAAATTTCGGGATTATTTATTAGGCAAATAATGGCTTTGATTATCTCCATTAATTTCTTTTAATTTCCTTTAAATAACTTTTAATTAGATCATGAATTTGAATTTAAATAGCTTTAGGCGCCCAAGGGCATTTTAGTAATTTTCATGGCTTATATAAATGTTAAATGGAGTTGTTAAAAATATTTGGGATCATAATTTGTTCATTGTTAGAAGTTTGGAATTAATTTGATACTTTATAAGCCTTTAAATAATTTTTCAAACTTGTAGGGGCAATTTGGTCATTTTACATGTTATAGATTTTCGGGTATTACACTTAGGATATGAAGAGGATGAGAAAAAGGCAATATTTAAGTACAGAGAGGATGATTATGAAGGTAAACCTACATATAATAGATTTGTTAAGTCTGATGATTTTATGGGAGTTCCACCTCCATTGAGTGGAGACTATACTCCTCTTGAAAAAGAAGACATAGATGACTCTCTATATGTGTATGGAAAAAGAGGTCCTTAAGTGCCTGAGTCAACCACCTCTGAGGACAAAACTAGTGAGTAATTGATGCGTGGTTTTGCGACCTTACAACAGCTTTTACCTCTCGAGGGATCTCAAGAGGCTTACAACCCCACCAGGCAGTGTACCTGACCGATGTAGTATAGTGTAGTGGTAAGTACGGGGGATTGATCGTTCTCCACAGGGAATAGTGTTCGTTAGGTATGAAAAGCTACTCTAATTATGTCTAAGGGTGAAAGAAGATTCTTTTTGTATTTTTATATTTTATGGAAAGCAAGTAAAAATCTCGTGTTTTGGAAGAAGGGGCGGAATTAGTTGCTAATCAACTAACCCAAAAGCTACTAGTTAAACTAATGTGCAGGAAATTAAACTAGGGGAATACAAGGGAAGTGAAGCATGTCTACCTATGATATGTTACTCCTTGCTAGCTATCCAATTCTACCTATTGAATTGTCACACCTTGTTTTAATTGACGGGTTGTATTCCTTAATACCGATTGTGGGGTGGCGTACGTACATCCCCAAATCTATAAGCTCCTACTTCACTCTTATGTCGAGCCGGCTAAGAAGCTCCTAACATGGGATCACTAGAATTCGCTCATGCATTAAATACAACCAAATAAACCTAGTATGCATTGATTCATGTTTCTTAAGACGTTCAAGCAAATTACCGTATAGGAGGTTAGCCAGTTTTCTTAAGCCTAACATCGATATCACCCAATCAAACAAGAGACAATAGGAAACAAGAATTATAAGCTAAACCAATAAGATCTATTGAAGTGTCACACCTTTATTGATGACGATAGACACATACATCAACAAGGAATCAATAAGATCTAATTAATTATAAACAAGTTTCACACAATCATAAGTAGACACAAGGTGAATTAGCAAAGCATGATCAATGAAGGGCAAACAACCATAATAATGAAAGACATAATTAAATTAGAATCAACAAACCAATATTTGATGTTTATGAAGTGATTGAAACCCTCTAAGTTGCTGGAAAAACACCTACCCTAACCCTATAATCGGACTTAGGGTTTGGGGCTTACAAATAATGAAGTTGTGAAGTTATATTTATAGGCATTTTTCTGTCGGCCCGATCTGACGGCGTCAGACTTACACGTGACGGCGTCAGCTCCCCTTTTTCACCAAATTGTAGATCTTTTCGTCCCGATTCCGTGGCCTCTTGAATCACCAAAATCCGAGTTCGTATGAAGATTTTATGGCCAAAACAGTGACAGCTACTCCGCGCGCGAGTTGTGATTGTCTTGATTAACTTGTGGCGGTTTCACTAAGGTTCCTTCTCGTGTAAGAATACTTTGACGCCGTCACTCTATATCATCTGACGTCGTCAGGTCTATGATCCTGACGCCGTCACCTTCAAAAATCCTCTGGCCCGTCTCTCTTTAACTTAACACTTGATGGCCTACATCCATTAACACGTGACGCCGTCACAAAACCTTCTGGCGCGTCACGTGTAAATTCATATTCATCCTTTTGCCAGTACGTGACGCCGTCACCTACAAAGCGTGACGCCGTCAAGCTTTGTTTCCAGCTTGATTTTGGAGACTTTGCCATTTTCTTCACTTTTCGCTCCAAAAACGTCCAAAATGCTTCCTTTTCCAGATTTCTTCTCCAAAGTACCTAAAATGACAAAAGGAACGATTTAGGGCAATATTTGATCAAATAATCACGAATTAGGGCTTAAATGACCCCCTAAAAGCGGTACACTTTTCGTCTCATCAAATATCCCTACACTTGAGATTTGCTTGTCCTCAAGCAAATGAGCTTTTCCACCAATCAAAATACAAGTTAGGGGTCATTTAACATTAATATAAAACTAATTACAACAAATGATCGTTCCACCTTAGTCAAAACAAGCACGGAAATTATACACTAGCACCTCACAATAAGTGTTTGGATACTCTCATCCCTCGGGTGTTGTAAATTTATATATCATAAATGGAAATGGAAGAATATCGCTCACTACCTGTCATAGAAAATAGATTACCATAGGCTTGGGAAAGGATCACGCCTCTACCACTTTTGGCGTAAGCACCTAGGATAAACTATCAAAGAGGTCTTTACAAAGGGTTATAATGTTAGGTGTAGGGATAAGGAGAACACGGTTTGTTGGATAAAGGATATTTTTACTGGTGGCAAGTCAATCATCTTGGTCAATTACATGTAGAATGAGGCGTTGCTAAGCCAAGACTCGACTCAACTTAAACTAATCACGAACATAAAACAAAACAAAACATAAATAAAAGATAAAGGCGGATGGTAGTCCGTATGATTTTTCTTCACTTTTCTTTTTCTCATTTTTTTTTTTTGGTTGCATACACTCTTGCCCTACCATCCAAAACGATACATTACTAGGGATTCTTTGTACCATCCCTACACTTGAACTTTTACATACTTTACATAAAATTATTCTAATGACTCGAATCAAGATAATTGAAACATTTGGAGTACTTTAAAATATTAACGTACATATGGGGGTAATAAATGATGTTCTTCCCCATTACTCCATTACACTAGTACTTTACCCATAAGTCCCAATCGTCCCAAAACAATATGTACAAGGATATGACTCGACTTAGCAACCATGTAATCAATTAGATAATTAACTAAGGGTTTAAACAAATGTTGTCACAATAATGCACTAAAGATGAGTGCACACAAGGTAGGCTAAGGCGATTTGGGTGTACATTTAAGTGGGGTGTAAACAAATTCTTCCTTTAAGTAAAATGCTTAAAGGTCGAAACGAAAAAGATAGGCTCTGAGGGGTGTACTAGGGGTATCGTGTACTAAAAATGGGTACAACGCAAAGGGTGTGGGAGAATTACTTGACCAATGTAGCCAAAGTAATTATAACAAAAACACAGGTGTAAAACAATGGGTTAATCCTAATGCCTCTTATCATGTAGTCAATCCTAACTACACGAATGTAGTCTCACTAGCGGTCTCGGTATGCATCACAAACGCAAGTTCTAGAATCTATAAACTACCGGTACACTCATAAGCACCAACAATGAATGCTTTTTCCTAAAGATCTAAAGGCGAACCTCACATATTTGGGGTGGAAATTTTTGAGTGGTATGGTTTTTGTGCTAGTCATACAATTCCCTATCCATGAGACGCTTATTAAGACCAAAGTTTCACTCCTATATGTTGTAAAAAAATTTAAATTTGGTGCTAAAATTGCCCTAACCAATATTTCTCTTGGCTTTATTACACATTCACTATTAAACAAAACAAAAATCAAGCGAAGTTGTAGTTTCTAAGGCATCCTAATTTACCCTCCCTACACTTAATCCGAACATTGTCCCCAATGTTCTAGACAAAAGATGTAAAAGTAAAAATAAATGAGAATGGAAGAAACTAATACTCCCCTGATTCGCTCGGTATGGATGATGTGATAATATGGTTAAATCTCCCTCCAAGAGAATGAACATGATAAGCTTCACTCCAGAAATATAATCATCCTCTTGATGTGTTGCACGTACATCTTCTTATCCAATAATACCTGTAACCAACAAACACAAAAACCAAAGCATCAAACCGAACAAAGAAAAACCACAACTAGATGTATTTCCAGACTTAGAAATAAAAACAAAACAAAACAATAAAAGGATAGTACTTGCGGGATGAATTACAAATAGGAACTCATAAATCATGTCCACAAGAATTGACACACAAACAAGATAGAATATATGCTAATCATGAATTGTGAATTTTCCATGTTTGAATTTTGTTCTTTTTAACAAAATATAAACTTCCCTACACTTATCTTTTTGTAAAATACCTTTATATGCAATTAAGACGAAGTTAAGAACAAAATAAAGCATTTTCACAAATTATTCGAAACATGAAAATTTAACAATTATGATTAAGCATATATGACACAAACAAACAAATAAAATAAAAACATCAAACAATTAAAAACATGGGTTGCCTCCCAAGAAGCGCTTGTTTTTGTTCGAGTCACGAGCCTGACTCTACCCTTATTTAACAAAAATAGGGGAGGTTTTCCCTACACTTAGGATTAAGTGCGGGTGAAAGTAGCGATACACACCCTTAGGGTGGAAATATGCCACGTGAGGTGAAGGGGGTGAGTGAATGGCTTCCTTCATCCTAAAACTACCCGGATAATATTGGTTGATGGGTGGGTCGGTTCCTCTTTTGTCTCCTAGAAATATATCTAAGGATGGAAAGTTGTGTAAAGGTTGAGGTTCCGGTTCATCAACATTAGGAAATTCCCTGGAACTAAGAGTAAGGTTATCACTATAAGTATTCAAACCTATATCCTCTAGTGGTGCTTGGTCCAAGGGTTCTACCACCATTGGGATTCCTAAAGTTTCTTCTACTTATTTCGGGTAAGTCACGGGCGGTGTGTGTGCCTCAAGTGATGGTAGGACTTGTGGGGTACTTTGTGGGCTTGGGGTTTCTACTATATCCTCCATCACATCAAGATTACCTATGTGTTCATCATGTATTATGGTAGTGCCTAACCATGATATGCACTTAGGTGGCTCAACTCTACCCTCATGTGTGTCGTATGTTTTGGTGAAATCTATCCCACTCATGCAACTAGGTAGTTCAACACTAACCATCTCAGAATCTTGGTTTGACTCTAAGTCCATGTTCTTAGAAACTAGGTCTTTTTGCTCATACAAATCCATTAATTCGTCGTACTTATCGGCCATGGTTAGGGCGCTTTCCTCAAAATTCATCCAACGGGTCTCACTAAAAGGAATTGATCCTGATAATGATCGTTTAATAGAATTCACACATGCATAGAATTCATCAAACCCATCTAACTTTACCCCCAAATCTTCACGGATGTCACTAAGAGTTCGCAAAAAATCATGGTAGGAAGCAAATCTATTGGTGAAATATAATTGTTCCTCTATTGTCAATGATCTAAATGGAATTTCATCCGCCATAGTGACAAATGAAAAATGGTTTTACAAACAAAGGGCACAAAGAAAAAGATAGACTAAAGAAATCCTAGAAAAATAAAATAAAAATCTCACTAGAAAGGAATCTAGTTAGTAGACCTAATAAAATAAAAATTTCAACCTAAACAATAACTACTCCCCGGCAGCGGCGCCAAAAACTTGATGCGTGGTTTTGCGACCTTACAACAGGTTTTACCTCTCGAGGGATCTCAAGAGGCTTACAACCCCACCAGGCAGTGTACCTGACCGATGTAGTATAGTGTAGTGGTAAGTACGGGGGATTGATCGTTCTCCACAGGGAATAGTGTTCGTTAGGTATGAAAAACTACTCTAATTAGGTCTAAGGGTGAAAGAAGATTATTTTTGTATTTTTATATTTTATGGAAAGCAAGTAAAAATCTCGTGTTTTGGAAGAAGGGGCAGAATTAGTTGCTAATCAACTAACCCAAAAGCTACTAATTAAACTAATGTGCAGGAAATTAAACTAGGGTTCTACAAGGGAAGTGAAGCATGTCTACCTATGATATGTTACTCCTTGCTAGCTATCCAATTCTACCTATTGAATTGTCACACCTTGTTTTAATTGACGGGTTGTATTCCTTAATACCGATTGTGGGGTGGCGTACGTACTTCCCCAACTCTATAAGCTCCTACTTCACTCTTATGTCGAGCCGGCTAAGAAGCTCCTAACATGGGATCACTAGAATTCGCTCATGCATTAAATACAACCAAATAAACCTAGTATGCATTGATTCATGTTTCTTAAGACGTTCAAGCAAGTTACCGTATAGGAGGTTAGCCAGTTTTCTTAAGCCTAACATCGATATCACCCAATCAAACAAGAGACAATAGGAAACAAGAATTATAAGCTAAACCAATAAGATCTATTGAAGTGTCACACCTTTATTGATGACGATAGACACATACATCAACAAGGAATCAATAAGATCTAATTAATTATAAACAAGTTTCACACAATCATAAGTAGACACAAGGTGAATTAGCAAAGCATGATCAATGAAGGGCAAACAACCATAATAATGAAAGACATAATTAAATTAGAATCAACAAACCAATATTGATGTTTATGAAGTGATTGAAACCCTCTAAGTTGCTGGAAAAACACCTACCCTAACCCTATAATCGGACTTAGGGTTTGGGGCTTACAAATAATGAAGTTGTGAAGTTATATTTATAGGCATTTTTCTGTCGGCCCGATCTGACGGCGTCAGACTTACACGTGACGGCGTCAGCTCCCCTTTTTCACCAAATTGTAGATCTTTTCGTCCCGATTCCGTGGCCTCTTGAATCACCAAAATCCGAGTTCGTATGAAGATTTTATGGCCAAAACAGTGACAGCTACTCCGCGCGCGAGTTGTGATTGTCTTGATTAACTTGTGGCGGTTTCACTAAGGTTCCTTCTCGTGTAAGAATACTTTGACGCCGTCACTCTATATCATCTGACGTCGTCAGGTCTATGATCCTGACGCCGTCACCTTCAAAAATCCTCTGGCCCGTCTCTCTTTAACTTAACACTTGACGGCCTACATCCATTAACACGTGACGCCGTCACAAAACCTTCTGGCGCGTCACGTGTAAATTCATATTCATCCTTTTGCCAGTACGTGACGCCGTCACCTACAAAGCGTGACGCCGTCAAGCTCTGTTTCCAGCTTGATTTTGGAGACTTTGCCGTTTTTTTCACTTTTCGCTCCAAAAACGTCCAAAATGCTTCGTTTTTCAGATTTCTTCTCCAAAGTACCTAAAATGACAAAAGAAACGATTTAGGGCAATATTTGATCAAATAATCACGAATTAGGGCTTAAATGACCCCCTAAAAGCGGTACACTTTTTGTCTCATCAGTAATCTACTTGTCAAACTAATGACACTGAAGAATCCATTGGTGATGTCTCTGAGCAATCTAAGTCTGAGCCAAAAAGTGTAGCAAAAGAGAATTCTAAACCTAAGGTTGTTAAGGAAAATGAACCTGTTATGACTAAATCAAAACCCCAAATAGTTAAACCTAGTTGTGTAAACCACATAAAATATCCTAGGGAATCTGTTAATATGAATGAGTCACCCAAAAGTAATAGTGTTTACAGAGAAGTTAGGAGTAGTTACACTTACACTCCTAAGAGATGTTTTGTTTATGGAAGTCTGAGTCACTTGATTAGAGATTGTGACTTTCATGAAAATAGAATGAAAAGGGAGGTTGAATTGAAAAGAAAGAATGTAAATATTGGTCATGTCACTAGTAAACCAGTGTGGAATAATGTTAACAGAATCAATCATGCCAACCAATTTGTCCCCAGACCAGCCCAACATGTTAACACTACCTGACCAAACATTAATTCTGGTAGACCAAAAGTTAACACTACCAGACCAAACCTTAATGTTAATTCAGGTAGATCAAATCTAAAGTCTCGTTTAAGGAACTTTAATTCTGGTAGGCAACATTTTAATTCTGTGAGGCCTAAAGTGAACTCTGGTTATGCTAATCATATGAGACCCTCTCAGCCATTCCACAAACCACAGGTGAATATGTAAAATCAAAGAAATCATTTTTATAAACCTCATTCACCTGTGAGGAGACCAATTGCTAAGAATGCAACAAAACCTTCAAATTCTAAGGCTGCAAAGGGTAATGGGGGTTCTGCTGTTAAGACCTCAGCATGTTGGTCTTGGGATCCATTCAAGAATGAATATACCTATAAATCCCAAAGCAATAGTGGATCAGTTTCATATAAAACTTTTAAATATGTTGATCCACAAGGTGGACCCAAGCCTACTCAGGCTTGGGTTCCTAAGAGAAACTAAATTCTCTTCTTTTTGTGCAGGATCATCCACTCAGCCATATGGGAGATAGAGGAATTTTTGACAGTGGGTGATCTGGGCACACGTCTGGTAACAAGGACTATCTGAAGGATTTCTGAGAATTCAAAGGAGGTTCTGTTACTTTTGGAGGTAGCAATGGGCAGATTACCGGAAAAGGAAGAATCGCTGTGGGCAATTTAGAGTTTGACAATGTATCCTTTGTAAAACAACTTGGGCAGTTTAATTAATCATTTCTCAATATCACAAATATGTGATACGCAGCATAATGTGCTCTTTACTGAAACTGAATGTCTTGTCTTGACTCCGGACTTTAAGATGCCTGATGAGAATCAGATCCTTCTTAAAGTTCCAAGACAACACAACATGTACAGTTTTGATATGAAAGCATCTGAACCTGCAAAAGGTTCTGCCGATTTGATTGCAAAAGCAACCTTGGATGAATCTAAATTGGGGCACAGAAGGTTAGGTCATGTAAATTTCAAGAATATGAATAAGCTTGTTAAGAATAACCTAGTTATAGGGTTACCTTCTAAAGTGTTTAAGAATGACCAAACCTGTGCAGCCTGTAACAAGGGCAAACAACATAGGGCATCATGTAAGGCTAAGCTAGATAGATTGGTTACTGAACCCTTGCATACCTTACACGTGGACTTGTTTGGCCCTACATCTATCCATAGTATTAATCATGCCTGTTACTGCCTTGTCATTACAGATGATTGTACTAGATATTGTTGGGTGTTCTTTATGTCTAGGAAGGATGAAACCACTCCTTTAATTCAAACTTTCATTAAGCAGATTGAAAACCTTCTTAGTAAAAGAGTGAAAATCATTAGGAGTGACAATGGGACTGAATTTAAGAACAAGAGCATGATAGAGTTCTGTGGTAATAAAGGGATTAAGCAACAGTTTAGCAATGCCAGAACTCCACAGCAGAATGGAGTTGCTGAAAGAATGAACAGGACACTAATTGAGGCAGCTAGGACTATGCTAGCAGATTCACTTTTACCCACAATATTTTGGGCTGAGGCAGTCAGCACTGCTTGCTACATATTTAATAGGGTTAGAGTGACCAAGCCTCAAAAAAAAACACCTTATGAGCTTCTTTTTGGCCATAAACCAGTTGTTAGCCATATAAGGCCTTTTGGGTGTCATGTAACCATTCTTGATACACTCAGTGTTCTAGGCAAATTTGAAGGAAAGTCTGATGAAGGTTTTCTAGTTGTGTACTCACTAAATAGTAAGGCCTTTAGAGTTTACAATTTGGTGACCAAGAAAGTAGAAGAAAATCTGCATGTCAACTTTCTTGAGGAAAAACCCAATGTGCAGGGATTAGGACATAGATGGATGTTTGACATTGACTACCTAACCGATTCTATGAACTATATTCCTGTCTCCAAGGATAATGAAGCTAACCCTGATGTAGGTACCAAAAAAATCACTAACCATGCAGGTACCCAAGATCCTTCAAATGCAGGGAACACTGATGAAATTGCAGAACTCATTGTAATTCCTACCACAGAAGTCAAGTCTGCTGCAGCTAAAGTAGAAACCAAGAAGTCTTCTCCGCATGTGAAGGAACCTGAAATCAAGCCTCAGGAAAATGAAAAGGAGGCCTCTCCTATCAAAGATTCAGAGGATGTATTATCCTTCAGAGAGAAGCTGGATGCTTTGGCTGATGAATACCTTGGAAAGCAGGATACCAGTACTTCCAACACTACCAGTACTTCCAACTTTAAGTCTGGTAATGATGCTCAACCAGAACCTACTCCAAGTGCTACTTTTGATGACTCTGTGATGCCAGAACTTGAAGTGTTTGCAAATCCAAATGAAGGTATCTTTGAAGGGGCTTCTTATGATGAAGAAGGTGTCATCACTGACTTCAACAACTTACCTACAGAAGTGGCTGTAACTTCAACTCCAACACTCAGAGTCCACACTAATCATCCCAAAAGTTAAATAATTGGTGACCCCAAGTCTGCAGTTCAAACCAAAAGTAAAGTGAAAAAATAGTCTGAATCACTTGCACTCATAAGTCTGATTAAGAAGCAACAGAGGGTAAATCACAAGTATCAACAACATTACTTGTTTGTTTGTTTCCTTTCCCAAAAGGAACCCACCAAAGTATTTGAGGCATTAGAAGATGAGAGTTGGGTGGAAGCTATGCAGGAAGAGTTGCTGCAATTCAAGTTGCAGAAAGTATGGGTTCTTGTAGATCTACCTCCTGGAGCTAAACGTATTGGAACAAAGTGGGTTTTCAGAAATAAAGGGGTGAAAGAGGGGTGGTAGTAAGGAACAAAGCTAGATTGGTAGCACAAGGGTACAAACAAGAGGAGGGCATCGATTATGATGAGGTTTTTGCTCCTGTAGCCAGGATTGAGGCTATCAGGCTATTTTTAGCCTATGCATCGTACATGGGATTCAAATTATATCAGATGGATGTTAAAAGTGCCTTTCTCTATGGCACTATTGATGAAGAAGTTTATGTACATCAACCTCCTGGTTTTGAGGATCCTGCTAATCCATACCAAGTGTACAAGGTTATTAAGGCTCTCTATGGTCTCCACCAAGTTCCCAGAGCTTGGTATGCAACTCTCTCCAAGTTTCTAGAAGAACATGGGTATATCAGAGGTGTGATTGACAAGACTTTGTTCATTAAAAGGAACAAAAAGGATATCATTCTTGTTCAAGTTTATGTGGATGATATCATTTTTGGATCAACAAAGAAGTCTTGGTGTGAAGAGTTTGAAGGCTTAATGAAAGGCAGATTTGAGATGAGCTCAATGGGAGAACTTACATTTTTATTAGGACTGCAAGTACAGCAAAAAGCAGATGGCCTCTTCATCTCTCAAGACAAGTATGTTGCAGAGATTTTGAAAAAGTTTGAGTTTGCCAATGTGAAGACTGCAGTCACTCCCATGGAAAACAAGGTTCCTTTGACAAAGGATGAGGATGCTGCTGATGTGGATGTGCATCATTACAGATCCATGATAGGTTCTCTCATGTATCTTACTGCTTCTAGACCTGACATTATGTATGCAGTATGTGTTTTCTCACGTTTTCAGGTACACCCAAAGACTTCACATTTTCATGTTGTGAAGAGAATCTTTAGGTACCTAAAGGGTAAACCCAATCTGGGCCTTTGGTATCCTAAAGAATCATCTTTTGAGCTGACAGCCTATTCAGATAGTGACTATGCTGGTGCAAGCCTTGATAGGAAATCCACAACAGGAGGTTGTCAATTCCTTGGAAGCAGACTAATCTCTTGGCAGTGCAAGAAGCAGACAATTGTAGCTAATTCAACTACTGAAGCTGAGTATGTAGCAGCTGCAAATTGTTGTGGACAAGTCTTGTGGATTCAGAATCAGCTGCTGGACTATGGTTTAAATTTTATGAATACTGTTATCTACATAGATAATGAAAGTGCTATCTGTATAGTTAAGAACCCTGTCTATCACTCTAAGACTAAACATATAGAAATCAGGCATCACTTTATTAGAGATTGCTTTGAAAAGAAACTGATTAGAGTGGAGAAAATACATACAGACTTTAATGTTGCAGACCTTTTGACTAAAGCTTTTGATGGCCCTATGTTTAATTATCTGGTAGTCATCATTGGTATGATAAACCCCTAGTTAGATTTAAAGGGAGGTTACACCTAAGGGAGGTCAAAATGTATAGTATGTATACTAACCAGCACTTAGGATTTTTTTTAAGTCTTGTAGTTTTACTTTTAATTCTGGTAGTTCTTTTAATTCTGTTAGTTAAAAAAAAATAAAAAATTTAGAGACAGTGCTGGATTAAGTTGTTAAGTGAGACTATTGGAACTTCTCACTTGGTGAAGGTGCATAGCACCAACACAACAAAAGGTTATCAGTCCACCTTGTCTGACCCACACAAGGACTGGCTAATCTTGAGCAAACGGCTACATGTAAAGATAGCTCAAATCCGTTTATGGCTGACAATTTGCCAAAAATTGTATGGTATTCAACTCACCATATCTTAGTTAGTGAAGAGTTGGCTAGCCCACAAGATTATGGCTTGTGGTAAAGGTTGTGGAAAAACCATAATTGGTAATCAATTCACCAAGGTGAGGTAGAATTCCAACAAAGAATTGGCTAGTCCAAAAGCAAACGGCTTTTGGTAAAGACACAACAAATCCGTTGATAGTTGATGATTTAATAAAAATCATATGGTTATCAATGTACCATGGTCTTATACACCAAAACATTTGGCTACTCCAGTAGTGATGGCTATTGGTAAAGAGACATCAAATCCATTAACTTTCAATGATTCACCTCTCACAGGAGTTAACACACCTGGAAGTGATGAGAATAGATATGAAACTTAAAAGGAATTGATGTACAACAGGTCATGGTTGCTGGAAAGATCAAGTGGATTGGATATCAGATGGTGCAAGGACCAAGAAGCTGCACAAACTTTCAAATTTACAGACTCAATGTGTTTTGAAGATTCAAATAATTCCAAGTGTTCAAGATTTAATCCTCAGGAGCTTATACAAAAAGAACTTGAAGTTCATGAAGCATGAAGATCAAGTTAGGGGAGGATTGTTGGGAATTATTTGATAAAAGAGAAGACTTAAGTGAAGTACAAGTGAAGATAGACTTAAGTCTGGTTGTTACGATATTAAATCTGGTTTGAGTTAAGTCTTGTATCATAATTATTAAGTCTGGTAGTTATATTAAGTCTTGTTGACTTATTAGTTAAGTCGGGTCAGTAAAGGTAGGAAAGTTTGTTAGATATAAGTTAGGAAAAGATATGTACGAGTTAGATATCTTTATAGAAGATACGTAATATCTTTTCACACGGTTTGTAACTTTGGGTTTCCTTCAAGTATAAAAGGAACCTTAAGGTATTAGCTAGGCACTAGTTTTTACAAGAGTTTTGTGAGTTTGTGTTAGTCGTATTCAAAGATTAATATACGAAGTTAGTTAAACTATGTGTTCTTCATTGTTCTTGTTAATTTTACGCGTTAGCATTAACAATTGTGTAAGAGTTTCTCACTTAGATTGGTTTGGATTTATCCAAGTCATCTACTAAGTAATCAAGGCTACTTAGAGATCCATACAAAACGTGGACCAACATAGTCTATACACATTCAGAAAGTCCCGTCCTTCTTTTTGACAAACAAGACTGGGGCTCTCCAAGGTGATGAGCTTGGTCGGATGAATCCTTTATCTGACAGTTCCTTTGACTGCTTAGACAATACCTTCGTTTCAGATGGTGCTAACCGATAATGTGCTTTTGCAACAGGTGCCGCTCCAGGCACTAAGTCAATCTGAAACTCTACTTGTCGAATTGGTGGGATACCGAGCAAATCTTCCGGAAATACTTCTGGAAAGTCCTTGACGACTGGCACTTCCTCGAGTCGACTTTCCCTTGGTTCTTTCTCCGTCACTTGAACCCTAAACACATGACATCCCTTGTTCATGTATTTCACCGTCTTGATATACGAGATGATGTTGAGTCAGGTTTTGTTGTGATCACCACAAACAATAAGGGTTTCACCATTGAGCGGGATTTGGACGACCTTCTCATCACAAATGATCCTGGCATGATGCTTGGATAACCAATCCATGCCGACGATAATGTCAAAACTACCTAGTTGGATGGGCATGAGGTCGATGGAAAACGGTTTTTTGAGTAAAGTTAGGGTGCTTCCTTGGATTATCTTATTTGTGCCTATAAGGTTTTCGTTAGCTATTTCCATTTCATAGGTGGTGTCTAGTTCTACTGAGCCAATATTGAGCAATGAAGCAAATGAAGTAGAAACAAAGCTCTTATCGGCTCCGGAATCAAATAATACTTTAGCATTATGTTGGTTTAATAAGAATGTACCCATGATAACGCCGGGATCCGTTGATGCATTCCCATCCCCAAGAACATATGCTCTCCCATGAGCAATGCTGTTCTGGGTTGCGTTCTGCTTTGGACAATGGTTCTTGTAATGCCCATTTTCTCCACATCCGTGGCACATTACTGTTACTGGTTGTAGGTTTACACCAGTGGCTCTGCATTCATTTGTTCTGTGGCCCACTTGGTGGCACTTTCCGCATTTGGACAGACAAATCCCAGTGTTGTGTAGTCTACACTTGTTACACTGAGGTTGTGTTCCGGCATATCCTCTTCCTTAATTGGGTGCTGCCACATAAGCCCTGGCAGCTTCTTATCTACGATTCTGCTGATGGTGGTGGTTGCTGCGGTTCTGATGATAGTTACAGTTGCGGTTGCGGTTGTTGTTGTTGTTCCTATTGTTGTTGTTGTAGTTGTTGGTTCCACGATCATCCAACCTTCGCTTGTGATCGTTGCTTTCGGAGGTAGAACTCCGTTTAATTTCTCTAGATAGCTTCAGGGGTCAAAGCTGTCGCGGGAGTAGCAGTTTCGTTTCTTGTGCGAGCCATTAGTCTATTAATACCACAAGAAAACATAATTTAGAATCCACATAATGACTGAGAATCATAAAATCAGGACATGTGTGGGTACTATCGTAAATGAATGATTGACTCTTGGTATAGGATTGCTAAGGAACAAACTGATTCATCTACAAAAGAAACTTTCTCTACATTCATCAATTTTCTCTTGAAATATTCTTTATTATAATTTTTCTAATTACATCTCAGCTGTAATATTCAAAGAACTATAATATTACGACATATCTGATCACAATCCACATGAATAAACACAGTAGTATAGGTTAACATCAGTATATAATAAATCATAACAAACAACATATATTAATAACTTGAATCAATTTTGTTACAAAACAGAATGATCACAAGGTCTTTTATTAATACAATATGCAACAGGCTAAGATGCCTCAAAACTATATAGATGTATGCTATGTTTAAGTGCTGGAGGTCTCATCCATGGGTCTTGTGAGTTCTGAAATCTGATTAAAAATTCTCTGTATGTCGGTTTGGTGTTGGATCCGCATATCTTGCACAAGTCTCATAAGTATATTAATCTGTACCTCATGATGCTCCAAACGTGTCATGACAGTGGATAGGGTTAGTGTGCAGTCAGCTGCTGCTCTGGAGCTTTCCCCAGTCTCAAAGACTTGGGTTGGAGGGGGTGATGATAGATAATGATGTTCAGGAGATGATGGTGGCGCTATTCTAATCATGTCTATAGGTGAAGTAGGGGATAAAGGAAATGACAGTATAATTGGAACTATGGGTAGTCGGACTCCCTTGCGAGGTGTATTTATCTGGATACAACTGTTGGGGTATCTCCGAAATGTTTTCTTGAATGGTTCGGGTTCGTAAGGTTCTAAGATTTTGACTCTTCTGCGCCGGACTACCGGGGCAGGTGGGGGTGGAGGTATAGGTGATGAGGTCTCTGAATCTTTTACAGGCAGCCATTGCTGAGTCTGCATATACTGATCATTGGGAATTAGGGTATAAGTGGGATGATTCTCCGGACGAGCTGATGAAAGGTATGCCCATCTAGCTACAACATACGGGTCCTCATATATGGGTGAGTTTGGGTTACCTAATGCAACTGGTGGCATGGGTGGTGTAGCGACGACTTCTCATTCTTCATAGGGCCCTGTTTTGTCTGAGGCGTTATATGACGCTATAGCGGGCGATGTGCTAGAGACTATAGGTGATGTAATAGATGCTAAGGTATCCTCAGATTCCATGTCCGAAGATGAGGTACTAAGGTGTGATACTGTAGGCATGATACTATAATTATCCCGTCATAGTAATTGTAAGTAATTAATGACATCAAGTATATAAAGTAAATATGTAATAATCCTGTTAAGCAATACTGTAATCACGATGTTACGAAATCTGCAAGCACGGAGGGCGCAACGTGATATGGTGTAAAGTTGGTCTGTTTTGAAAATGTAGTTATAGTCCCATGTTCTTAAAATTTTTTATTTTCTATAACTGTAGCTCTGATACCAATCTATAACACCCCCTAAATTTTGAGTTAACAGCGGAAGACTTAATCGGGGTATTACTTGTAGGATCATAGTTATAATCATAGAAAATGACTCGAAAGAGACGTTTTGTAAATCAATGTCATTTATTTGGAAATTCAAATACAATAAGGAAATTTCAATGTTTAATATTCCACAAAAGATGATATAAGTTTGATGTAAATGACAAATTTATTAGACACCAAATCCATCCGTTACATGCCCGCTCCAATGCCTTGAATGCTCCTGTTAATTACTTGATATACATGCTTAAAAAGTCAACAAAATTGTTGAGTGAAATCATAGCGTTTATAATAATAATCAGTTTTGAACACATGTCTATAATTGTATAGAGATAAAATTATCATGTAAAAGAGTTATTGTGATCAATATATATTGGACTAAGCCTCATGACACAAAAACCTTAACAGTACCACACAGACGGTCAGAACAATCCAAATTAATGGCATGAGTTATGACCCTCTATAGGATATTGCCAACTTCCTATTGGAATTCAAATAAAGTGTACCTGAACCTATCTAGCTAGCAAACAAGGCCACCTTCTAGATATTTCTGACAGGCGGTCAGCCTTCATAGATCTGTTCACTATATTCGCGTCCACCTCAGTGGTTAATGGCTCATGATGGGAGGGACATTAATAAATGAAATAATCGGCAACTTAGGCAATATCAGTCAGGTAAAGCATACAGAAAATACTTGCGTTCTGTTTTATAACCTGCATCTCCACACGTATTGGAAAACATTAAAAAGTTAACGGTGGGACTATGAACTCACCTTGATTATAACTGGCCAAGATGAAATATGAAATCAAATGTTTCTAAGGAAATGGCTCCAACACAGGACCTGGATAATAATAAGGAAGTCTGAGATTTTGACGGTTTTGGCCTAATACGAATAATGATTGAAATGGTATCGAATGACGAAGTGGTTTGTGATGTTAGTGTATGATATGCTTAAAATGCTTAAAGTTCAAAAATAATATTATATATAATATCATCTTGTTTTTATGTTATTTAAATCATAAATATCGTTTCCTCGAAAGTGGTTTAAATAAATCGTTAAGTTAATCGTTAATATCCGTTATATATAAATATAAACGTTATAAATATTGAATGAAATGAAATAAAAATGCACGTGAAACGAATGAGAAACGTAAAATATGAAATGGAAATGAAAATAAAGTAAAGTTACTGTTGGTCCTGGTAATTATACAAGTTTTACATTTTTAACCCTAACGGTGTAACATTTGCACCGTTAGTCCTTTAATAACATTTTTAGTCCAAAAAAGTTATATTTTACATTTTAAACCCTCTAGTTACTGTTTTAACCTTTTAAACACATAAGTCACTAAATTGACACTTTGTTACCTATTTTTTTGAAATTGGTAGTTTTAGTCCTTGTGGCTGAATGTATTTGCAAAATTAGTCCTTTTTGTAAAAAAAAAGATTAGGAAAATGTATACAAGAGTTGTTATAAGTTATAAAAGCTTATTGGACTGCTTTTTAACTGCTTATTGTATGTATGGCTTATTTTTGAGTTAAATGGGCTTTTAAAGCTTTAAAACTCGGCCCAATAAGGATTTAAGAAGCGTGGGCTTTTAGGATTATAAAAATGTTACAATAGGACTTATAGGTACTGCTTATCAAAATAAGCAAAAAATAGCTTAATGGGCTTATTAGCCCATCGTTAATTATAAAAGAGTTTAAGAAAATAGCGACTAGCATTTGGTTTGGATTAATTCGAACGCGTTTAAGGATTTATGTGGGGGATCACAAAACATGATTTCGATTAACGAGCTAGTGAAGAAATGGTAGGAACAATAAAAAGAGGGTGTCGCGTTTAATATCTTGGTTTAATGAGGTCCATTTTATGTCGAGTTATACAAGTTATAAATAATAAAAATGAGATGCAATATGAATTACGATATGACATGTAATTAAAATGGGTTCGAAATGAAATAAAACAAGTGTAAATGAGTATGTAAACGTGTTCCTAGCCTTCCCTGGAGGAGGCATGAATATATAAAACGTAAAAATAAACAAATAATAAATGGAATAAAAGAAAATGTATATATACGTTCGAATTAAATGAAGGGCAAAGCATAAATGATGGCATTTGAATAGAAAGGATTTAAGGAGAGTTTAAGAGACTTACAATACCAAAGAAATGGATTTGTATGCTTGGTTGATCGAGAAGTGGTTCGAATGAGGATTATACGTTTGAAATGGAACTCGATAAGACAAGAAATGGGTCTAGCTTCTTTTGAACAAATTGGCAGAAGGTTTTAGGAGTTTAGAGAGTGTGTATGAGTGAGTGATACAAGTAGAAGAAGGTATACATTTGGTTTTAAAACGAAATGCATGCATGTGGTATGTTTTATATATATCAACTTGTGCAACTTGGGTTAGATTCAGTTATGGCAGGGATTAGGGTAGGATAAAGAATATATTCTGCATTTAAGAGCTTAGGGGAAGTTTATAGGGCATGGGCAAGTCTATAGAACCGAATGGGATTTATATATGTATCGTTCGAATGGTTTAAAGGGTCCAAAGATTGTTTTAACGTGTTATTTCATAAGGCAAAGTGAGAAAAGGTGATAAAATAGGTTTATAAGTCCTTACAAATCACAAGAGATCAAAACAAACTAGTAAAAATTAGTTTGAATCAAAGTGGATCAAAAATTAAATATATTAAACAATTTGGAAAATGTGGCGAGGGACGTTTACTTTGGACTTAGTTAGGCTATCAAATGATTAAAATGGAAAGTAATATTCGACATCCCAATAGTTGGGATTATGGAGAATCGAGTGACATAAAAATTGATATATCATATGTGTCGAATTTGAGATTAAACGGGGAAAAGTGAATGGTTTGAGTCGAATGGATTTAAGGAAGGAAAATAAATTAAGTGTTTTTGGTTGGGCTAGATGAATAGTAATGGACTGAAAATTTGGCTTAGGAATAGTAATAGGGTCCATTGGGTTTATATTGAGTGTGTTGGGTTAATCGTGGTCTGTGGGTGAGCTCGTTCCAACGTTTTGAGAATTAATGTAACATAATAAACAAAATTTTAAATTTTGCTTGTAAAAATGGTTAACTGAACTGTAACTGCTAATTAATACTTGATTAACGTTTACAAATCACTGGTTAATTTTAGATGTTGTTATAGAAGACATGGTACAAGAGTAAACTTACGAAGAAGTCTTCTACTCCGATGAAAAGTGACCTAAGGATTCTTGTTGTGGTCAGTCTAGAGGGTGAAATGAGATATGACTACACCTTCTTGACAGAAATCAAAGTTAGAAGACACGACCAGCAGCTCTACACGTTTACTAAAGCAGATTTCACAGATTTGAACATAAATGATCTTGAAGACATGTATCTTATCAAGATTCAAGGGAAGCTACAACACTTCTCGACTGATCTACAGTATGCGTTCAGAAATGCCATACTACACTTCATAAAAAGAAAGATCATACAAGAACGTGTAGATGATCTGTAGCTTGGGGTCGAGAGCTACCAAAGGAAGTTGAATCTAACTGCACCAGTTCTAACACTTCCTCAAATCAACAATGAACCTCAGTACACCATGAAGAAGGAACCAACCTTCGGATTCGTTTATAAGAGCGATCCGATGATGAACTACTTCATGTCGTACAAGGAAGTTCAAAGTTCTGCGATCACACACTGAAGAAGGTTCGTGACGGGTTGGTAATACAAGTTCGAGATTAGGAATTGCGCAAATCAAGCAGGTGGACAGGCTCTCATTTAAGAGAAGTCCGTCAGTTTATCTTGATTATCAAGAAAAGGCTGTTTCACAGGGATCAAATGAGGTAACTAGAGAGTTATATTGGGGGGGCATCATTCCCGATAAGGATCTTCTAGCGACTTGATCCAGTCTTCACTACATTTAAAAGTTTTGAATGATGTAAGAGTTGATTATGTTCTTTAATTGATATATCTTGCTTATATGATTGTTCATAATGGCTTGTGCACACATAACAGTGCACAACCCGTAATTGTAATGAAAGGACCCTGTGGTATGCTTCAGTGCCACAATCCTAATATAGGGAGTGAAAGCTTCTTACTTTTGAGAAGAATTAACCAGAATTTTCTAAGTTTTTCAAAACTATGCTCAAAAGAACAAGTACGCCCTTGTTAATGGGGAGTACTTGAAACAATAAAATATTTATTTAATAACACAAAAGTTCTTGAATTTCTTCCCATAAACCTCAAAAAGCATATTTTAATCAAAATTTTAACAAAAACAACATGAATATGCTAATTTTGAGGGGGAGAATAAAGATGTGATTAAAATATGTTAATAAAAAGTTGAAATCTCGCATGAGCTCGACTCAGAATGAACCCTCGAATTGATGATATCAAAAGTCAGTAATCGAAAAGACTTATCCGGGAAGGGTAATAATTTCAAGCCGATTTATCCGATGATGTAAACGTGTCTCGCAAAGGGCTTGTCTAAGTAGAATGTACCAATTTCGAGAGATTATTCTTTGAATATGGCCGGGACGAATAATAATTTCAAGCTAGTCTAACTAGTGATGTAAACGTGTCTCGCAAAGGTCATATTCATTGAAAATCAATCAATTCAAAAAGTGTTGACTCTACCTGACTTGTGCAGATTTACTTCAAACACTTATGAGCACATGTTAAGGGGGTTATTTCTAAAAAATGCAAATCTCTCAAAGTGGAAATAATATAAGTTTTACACTCATAAGCACTTTGAGGGATTTTTCAAAAATAATTGGTTTTAATGGCAAACATAGGAAAGTCATGGAGTTATAAGGTGACTAAGGTTAGGAAACCATCCTATGATCCGCCAGAGCCGGAGGGATCTACCCAAGGAAAATACCAATAGTTTAGTACTAGAAAAGTCCTAGGTATGATGAAAAAAGGAGTAAAGAAATGAAAGGGGAAATAAGAGGTTGAAGAATAAAAAAGAAAAGTAAAGAAAAGGGTGAAAAGAAATAGCCCTCCATATGATCAACCTTAGGGCAGACACCAGGTTCAATACATATGCTACTGGTTGTTCCTACGGTAACACTAGTATTGAAGATTAAGCCATCATGGACCCAGTGATGCACTGCACTAAACCTTCTAAACCACTCAGGTGTCTCTCAAAAGACACTTGTTTCATTTCTCACAGAGAACCCTTCATTATCTATCGACCTCTCATTTCGAGATGTGTTGATATTGAAAAGGATGCAATCTGCTCCATGCCTCCAACGACTAAAATTAATAAGCACTTAATTGAATCTAGAGCCACGAGATACATAAAAAAGATCTCATAGGAACACTTAGTATTTCCACACTGGTTGTTCAACAAAAGGAACACCAGTTGTAAATTATAAAGTGTCCTAGCAGGTCTTAGTAATCTGTCGAGAACATTCATGAGGAAATTAATAAATTGTGATTCTCGAATATTGAATGAAAATCCTGCCAGGTTCAACATCAAACAGCCCTGACAGCAGGTCACTTCGGTAATCCCTTGTGGATAACGCTTAGTGTTATTGGTAGTTCCAAATGGTCTACAGTCGTGAAGTGATACTTCGGTATACTTCAGCGGCTCACTGAATCGTTGATACACTTTGAGGGCATCCGATTCAGAACGGCCTTGGCTACGATTAGAGAAAGTCTTTACACTATGCTATTGACGATCTCAAAGTCCGAATCTGTAAGTGCCGAATGATTTATTGCTAACTGTCTACATTTTTGGTAATCTTGGAGACCAGGAGTTCCACCACCACTTCCATCATGCTCATATCCCAAAGAAAAGTTCTCATAAAGACTAAGAGACAACAAAAGTTTAAGGTAGTCAAAGAAAAGTCAAATATTGAAGCTTATGAAGTGAGAACAACTTGATATATGAAGAACAAAAGTCAAAAGACATATGAGCATGGTGGAAAAGACGTAAAGAAATCAAGATTAAAGAACGTCGGTGGAAGGCAAATCAAGACTTTACCATATCACATTACAACAAGAAAAAAGAACAAAGATTTCAAAGACGTCGAAGCCAAAAGAAGCAAAGATGACGTCAAGCAACCTAGATGACCAATCCTTAGGGGGAGATTGGTGGGAACAGGTTCAAGTATTGGTCATTTATTTTAATTAGGTTGCTCACTTATATGGGCTTTATGTTTGTATAAACCACACGGCACCATTAGAGGCCCATGGGCCATGTGGCATGGTTAAAAACCTTCTAGAAAGAATAAGGCATATGTTGCCCTAGATTATGCCTATAAATAGAAGGCTCATGTTTTCATTTAGTTTGTTGGTTTTATTCATTGTGTTACCGAACCTTTGCCAATATCATGCGTGAATAAGATTAACCGTTATTCTCTTCATCTCTCTCGATCTCTCTTATTACTTATTGTTTATACGTTTATTAGTAGTTGTTATATGTGAGTCAGATCTTGTGCTTAGCTTAAATAGGACCAATAGTACTAACTCTTTACTCTGGCAGCATTAAGTCTTCGGCAGTTGTAACTTAGTAGTAGCAGCACTAAGTTTTCTTCTAGCAACATTAACTACTTAGAGTATTTTTCTTGAAGTCTTCCAGCAGTTATAATATAATCTAGCAGTCTTAACTTCAACCATCAGTCTTAACATACGAACCAACTACAGTAATGACTTGGAACATTTTCTTTGTAATACCTGAGCAGTTGTAATCCCTTGGATGAGCCTTAACCATCTTGAGCAGTATTAACATCTTTGAAGCTTTAATTCCCAATAATCGTCCCCTAAACTTGATATTTTCTCCCAAATTCATCAAGTTTCAATCAAAGGTTCAACAATCACCAGGAGGATTCTTCTAGACACTTTACTTCTTCTTCTTCTCTTCGGGATTTAGTATATACTCCATCTTCTTGAGGAGTTGATACGTCATCTCATCCCATCTTTCTACTTGAAGTCTAACCTTAGATGTATCGAGCATGTAAGTAACTCCACTCATAGCCACTGTATGAACTCCACATGATTGATACAGCTTCCAACTTACAACTCTATTCTGAAACTGATCATGCCAAACTCTATCTTCATGATGAGGTTCAAACATAACTTTCAAGTCACCCCAAAGAACCCTATCCAAGATATCCTCTGGCACTGAATATCTATACTTGTTCTTGACCAGAGTCTCCAGATCATCTCTATCAAAATTTCTCCGCATCTGACTAAAGGTAGTAAACCTTTCAAACTAAGAACTTTTTCCATGAAAGCCACACTTCCAATCAATGATAGGAACTTTTGTCTTTAAGGGAAAAGCATCAACTACCTCTTCATCATGATCAGAAGCAATCACTATCAATTCTAACTTTTGAGCTATGTCTTGGTCATCATTTTCTTCTTGGTCATCCTTAGTCTGTTCATCTGTTTTCTGCTCATCATTCACACTCTGCTCATCCAACTTCTGTTTCTTACTGCTCTTAGTTTCTAACAATTCTCCAGCTCTCTTTGAACCTCCTACCACCTCATCTTCATTCATAGCAATGAAAGTGTTAACCCTTCTAAAAACTATGTCAAATTCTTCTTTAATTCTGTTGTATCTCATTCCCTTGAATTGAGCTTCTTTCCATCCACCCATATTTTTTAGATAGGTATGCATAATTTGATTTTCTTGTGCTATGGTAGGCAGTTTGTTCCTCTTTGCTTCAGTCCTCTTTTGAGCAAAGTAGTTCTTTTGCTTGGCTAAGAATTCCATGAAGAGCTTTGATGTTTCTTCTAAGGATAGCTCTTCCTGTTCATCTTGCCATATCCTCTGGGCTAACATGTGATCTGCTTCACATTTGGCTTGTATGTCATCCCAGGAATTAATCTCTGCCAGGCTAGCCTCTTCTTCTTCTCTAGCCTTCCTTTCTCTTTCTTCTCTTATTCTTTGATCTTCAGCATCATACTCTTCTTGTTGTTTTCTAGCTATTTCTTCATCTAAGAGCATCTGATTTGTCTTTGAAAGGGATTTCTCCATAGGCTCTTCAATCAAAATTGCCTTTCCTTTGCCCTGTCGTGATTGTTTTGTTTTTGTTGTTGTTGTTGTTGGATATGGTTCTCTGATAATCACACCTTTGGCTTTGGGTCTTGAACTTTCTTTGATTGGTGTTGTTTTCTTTAAAGTAGTAAGAACTTGAGCCATGGTAAAGTCATCATCATCATCAATACTAGCAGTAGCAACAACTTATGTATCAGAAGCGTTAACTTTTGGCTCAGCAGCTGGAACTTTTTCACTAGCAGCATCAACTTGCTCACTAGCAGCATTAATGTAAAATCCAAAATTTCTGTTCATTTGAAATTCCCATTTTGCCCCTCAAAATTTTTGAAGTTATACGTGCATAAAATAAATGTTACAAAGACAAGTATACATTGTAGCCTAAGTATAAAAATTAACCTAAGTCATACATAAAATAAATATTTAAAAAAAAAAAAAAAAAAAAAAAAAAGATTTGTACCATTAATTGGCCCATAATCAACTACCAGGAAATTAGCAATCCATATCAATCAAAATTATTATCATTAAAACATTCCAAGTAAAAAGGTCGCTCCTCCTCCAATTTTGTCTCCAATTTTCAGTTCTCTCTCCCTCTCCCTTTCCATATTGTCGATAAAAAAAAAAAAAAAAAAAAAAAAAAAAAAAAAAAAAAAAAGAACATAAAACCTTGCTTCAATTTTCTCTCAAGAACAAAGGAATTCAAGGGTTTTTGTTGGTGTTGATTTGTAATAACCGAAAATCAAAAACACGTAAAAAGACAAAAATGCCCTTGCAATTTAAAACTTTTGCAAAACAAGTTCAAAACTTAACGAATCAATCCCGAACCTTCGTATATGAATAAGTTTTGATCCTAAATTATTTTAAGCACTATATAACACATAAAACAAGTTCCCTTGACCCTCTAAAAAGTCCTAGCCGAATTTAATTTTCAATATGTACAAATTATAACATTTTGAAATTTAAATACACAAATTTTGGCAAGTTTTAAAGCAAATCAATCAAGGATTGGGAGTCAATGTGAATCCCGTAATTTTGGCAAGATTATCTTCCCCCCTCTTCGGCCCCTTCATGATATAACAACCTCAAATCTTTCTTCCTCTCCAAGAATAAACCGAACATAAACAAAACCCTAGCACACACACGAATTAAATCACACACACCTCATACGAATTTTTCAGCATCCCTACCCATTTTTCTCATGTTCCTAGACATCTAAAGAGTGCAAGAAAAATCAGTTTAGTGGTGTTCTTGGCCTGTGTCGGTCGTGCTCAATTATTCATTGTCGAACCCTATTTTGAGGTAATAAATTCCAAATCATGGCTACGATTTTTGTACACTTGTTTCATCATTTTTCTCATGTTCTTCTACTCGCATATGACCCACGGAAATTATTGTAGAGGCTGTGTGTGGCTAGTTTGCTCGTTGTGGATTTAGTTCCAAAAACCGTGTTCTTATTAAGGTATTTCTCAAAATAATTCATACGCCTCCAAATAAATTAGTTCGTTATTTTTCTGATGATCCTCTTGTCGAATAAGACCTGCGAAAATTGTTTACAAGGTGGTGGAGTCGATTTTGAAGGCTTGAGGAATTATTGTTCGATTTTGTTGCACCGGTTGCATTATTTTGGTTCGATCGATTCCCACGTCCAAATATTCGGTTTGCAATTTTCCTAACTCTTCTATGTCGTATATAATCTGAGAAAATTATTGGAATCGACCCATGCAAGCTAGAACCATTTAATCCGAATTAAACCTTAAAATACATGTATAATCGATAAATAAACCCATGCGTGTGTATAATAATTGGTTCTTATTTTATTTAGACCTTGTTCGACCCTATAGACCTGGGAAAAATATGGTTTTGAATTTTCATGGCCCCGAGATAATTATTTTGAATTATGTGCTAAATCGGGTTTTAAAAATGTTTTGGGAAAAATAGGTCCGATTGGATTTTAGGGTTTCTAAAGCATGGGTTAGGGTTATTATGATGAAAATTAATGAGGGGTAATCATGACTTGAATGATTGGATGGTTTAGGGTTTGTTTGAATTAAAAAGTGTTACACCGATTTGTTTTAATTAAGTTTATGGGTCGAATTGTAAATTTTAAAACATGGGGACTACTTTTGGAACTTTCTAAAACCTGTGGGAGTCATATGAAAAATTATGGGAAGGACCTTGTATGCCAACTAATTGTTTAAATATTCATTTTGGAATTATATGTTAATATATATATTGATTTTGGAATAAAATAACTAGAGGGACTAAAAGTGTCATTTTGGGAAACTTATGGTTTTGTCATATAAATGAACATATTTAAAGGGCCATGTGTCATTTTGGTAATTTAAGGGGTTTATATGTAATTATTATTAATTAAAGGATGATTTATATAAATAAGGACTAATTATGAAATTGTTATAACATGAGGGACTAAAGTTGTAAAAGATATTTTCAAAGGGTCATAAGTCGTACATCACCTATTTTAAAGGTACATATGTAAATTAATAAAACCAAGGGCTTAATATGTTAATATGGATAATTAAGGATTTAATATGTAACTTTATTTAATTAAGGGATTAAATATGTAAAATCATGAAACCCCAAGGGTGTAAAGTGTAACTTTGGATATACTAATATTAACATGACCTAATGGCTAAACATGGTAACTTGCTATATATGGAAACTTTCAAAAAAATGGAAACCTGCTAAAAATAAAAGTACTTAATATGAACATGGGATCCTTAGTAATTCTGTCTCTACTCCTCTAGGTGTCAAGGAGGAGAAGTTTTATCTGT
The DNA here is from genome assembly GCA_021014915.2 of Artemisia tridentata subsp. tridentata. Lineage (NCBI taxonomy): Eukaryota > Viridiplantae > Streptophyta > Magnoliopsida > Asterales > Asteraceae > Artemisia > Artemisia tridentata. The sequence continues at coordinate 217,285,066 of CP139508.1, forward strand.
TTCTGCCATTTCACTTGCTTACTTGATCACTAAGGTACAGATATTCTGTCCTTATTTAGTAAGGACCTTCGTCTCATTTCTGATTTCTATATCATTGCCATGCTTTTGATTCTGTGAACCTTGTCTGTTTTTCTTTCATGATGTTATGACTCTTCTGTTTATGAACCTTTGCCATGACCTTTTTATATTGAACCTCTTGGTACTGAACCTTTCTTATACATGACTCTTCGATATATGAACCTTTCAAGTATGAACCCTTTACCATGAACCTTACTTATGAACCTTACTTATGAATCATGGATATGAGCCCTCTGATTATGAACCATCTCTGATTATGAACTTCCTAATTATGAATCTTTCTGAACATGTACTTTTCTGATTATGAATTTCTGACTATGAATCTCTGATTATGAGCCTCTGATTATGAACCCTAATTATGAAACTATGACGGTGGATTTATGATAGTATGAAATGGTAATTGGCTTATGCAACTCAATTAAATACTGGATAAATTATACTTGACCATTGACCTACAGTCTGATGCTACGAGCCACTCACTAGGCATGAGGGTTTCATGTCCATGTCAGTCGATGCACCGATGGCATGACTCTAGGTCAGGAGAGTGATGACCTGGCCCGTCCCTTTTCTGTATCATGTTATGGTGTGTTGGGAGTTATGGCCACCAGGGGCGTATGGATGCATCCTAGATTTGTTCCTGTTCATGTTCATGTTATGTTATGTTATTCATGGTGACTGATGGTGTGTGCGATACACGTCTTTCACACTCTGGGAGCTAGCTACTCCATTCATGATTTCTGGGATTAGTGAGAGGAACATCTCTCAGCATGGCGGTATGATTATGATTTCATGTTCATGTTTCTGGGCTCGTAGAGGATTTCTGTATCACTAGACCTCATGGACTTCTGACCCTTACCCTCATGACACCCATGATATGTTTCTGGACTTATTTCTGTATGGGCATGGTATGTTGGGACTCATGGAATTCTGGACTGGGCTTGGGCATGTTGGGCTTTATGGAATCTTGGACTTATTCTGTACTGGGTTGGTTATATTTGGGTTAGTTGGGACTTTTATTCTACTCATCAGTATTCATGGTACAACTCTATACTCCTGATATCTCTGCATGCTCTTTCCTACTTCATTATTATTCATGTACTTTTCTATACCTTCTAATATCTCTGTATGACCTTCCTATCTTTTCTTATCTGCTACTATGTCATGTTTTGTTTCTTTCATTTATTTTACTTCATCATTAAATCATGATCTGTTCTGCCTTTATTTATCTCATCATTATATCACGTATGGTTTCTTTCATGTTTCCCTATTCCATGATTATCATTTGTTACCGTTATATTTGTTCACTGAGCTCGTGTAGCTCAGCCGCGTTTCTTTTCCCGCGGCAGGTATTAAGCTGGGAGCTGGGTTATGGTTTTGGGAAGAGTGTTCACGAGTGAAGCTTTGTTTTTTGTTGGATTATTCTTCATTTGTATTATGTTTTGTATTTCATGTATTTTCTATCTCATGTTACATTGTATTTCCGTTGATTAATTATGGATGTTATGTATAATCTGATGTGAAACCATGTACTTGTGACATCTTTACCCTTGTCGGGTCGGGGTGTTACAATTTATGGTATCAGAGCTACAGGCACCCGAAAACCTTCGGCTTAGGCCATTTGACCTGTGAGGATCTGGGTAGACATTAGGTTTCCGTCCGCGCACTCTCTTCCGTTGCTTCTGTTATCCTACTTGCTCATGTTGACACCTTTCGTATTCTATTTTGCCGTCTATATACTCCTTCTGATCGTTCTGCTAATCGTGTAGATGGTGTCCACGCGCGCTCGAGAGTACTCCGCACGGAAAAAGCAACGATGGACTATCGTTTATCCTACCGGCAACAGGAAGATTGGGAAGATATGGAGAACGGCAAGGAGGAAGTTAATTCCTGCTAGTATATGGCCGTGTTATATCGAGGAGGAGCTGACCATAGTGAACAATGATGGAGCAGAAGTGCTAGAGTACTCCACCCAGGTGATCTACAAAGATGGAGCGGTCATTCGGTACGCAGGCAAGTGCCCCAAATTCATTGAGGAGCATGGAGTGGTACGAATCCAGCCCCGCAACGTGGACAACCCCGAGAATGACAAGAAGGACCCTGCTGATGCGACTCCTGCCTCAACCTGAAGAGATCGCCTGCATGATTTGTTTCCTTCTGTTTGTTTGAATGATTTGATACGCATGTTTCCTTTCCGTTTATGACGCATTGACTTTCCCTTGATCTTCGTACGAATATTTTGGATTTTGATCTAATAATTCCATTCCAAGTTGAATTCTGAGATTTTAGCTTAATCTGTTTATTCTGAGTATTTTATAATCATGATCCGATGGAAGAAACCAAGTATGTACTTCATTCTGCTCTACCCTAAGAGCTTTTACTCTATCCGTTTATCTCCGTCATTCCATGATGAAGTCCGTTATGCTAAACTATTTCAAGTCTGCTGCAAGTAACGCCTATCTGCTTTGGCATGTTCTGTCTCGTCTCTGTCATGTTAACTCTTCTATGTCCCTGCAAATTTCGAGGACGAAATTTTTTTTTTGTTAGTGGGGAAGAGTTGTAATAACCGAAAATCAAAAACACGTAAAAAGACAAAAATGCCCTTGCAATTTAAAACTTTTGCAAAACAAGTTCAAAACTTAACGAATCAATCCCGAACCTTCGTATATGAATAAGTTTTGATCCTAAATTATTTTAAGCACTATATAACACATAAAACAAGTTCCCTTGACCCTCTAAAAAGTCCTAGCCGAATTTAATTTTCAATATGTACAAATTATAACATTTTGAAATTTAAATACACAAATTTTGGCAAGTTTTAAAGCAAATCAATCAAGGATTGGGAGTCAATGTGAATCCCGTAATTTTGGCAAGATTATCTTCCCCCCTCTTCGGCCCCTTCATGATATAACAACCTCAAATCTTTCTTCCTCTCCAAGAATAAACCGAACATAAACAAAACCCTAGCACACACACGAATTAAATCACACACACCTCATACGAATTTTTCAGCATCCCTACCCATTTTTCTCATGTTCCTAGACATCTAAAGAGTGCAAGAAAAATCAGTTTAGTGGTGTTCTTGGCCTGTGTCGGTCGTGCTCAATTATTCATTGTCGAACCCTATTTTGAGGTAATAAATTCCAAATCATGGCTACGATTTTTGTACACTTGTTTCATCATTTTTCTCATGTTCTTCTACTCGCATATGACCCACGGAAATTATTGTAGAGGCTGTGTGTGGCTAGTTTGCTCGTTGTGGATTTAGTTCCAAAAATCGTGTTCTTATTAAGGTATTTCTCAAAATAATTCATACGCCTCCAAATAAATTAGTTCGTTATTTTTTTGATGATCCTCTTGTCGAATAAGACCTGCGAAAATTGTTTACAAGGTGGTGGAGTTGATTTTGAAGGCTTGAGGAATTATTGTTCGATTTTGTTGCACCGGTTGCATTATTTTGGTTCGATCGATTCCCACGTCCAAATATTCGGTTTGCAATTTTCCTAACTCTTCTATGTCGTATATAATCTGAGAAAATTATTGGAATCGACCCATGCAAGCTAGAACCATTTAATCCGAATTAAACCTTAAAATACATGTATAATCGATAAATAAACCCATGCGTGTGTATAATAATTGGTTCTTATTTTATTTAGACCTTGTTCGACCCTATAGACCTGGGAAAAATATGGTTTTGAATTTTCATGGCCCCGAGATAATTATTTTGAATTATGTGCTAAATCGGGTTTTAAAAATGTTTTGGGAAAAATAGGTCCGATTGGATTTTAGGGTTTCTAAAGCATGGGTTAGGGTTATTATGATGAAAATTAATGAGGGGTAATCATGACTTGAATGATTGGATGGTTTAGGGTTTGTTTGAATTAAAAAGTGTTACACCGATTTGTTTTAATTAAGTTTATGGGTCGAATTGTAAATTTTAAAACATGGGGACTACTTTTGGAACTTTCTAAAACCTGTGGGAGTCATATGAAAAATTATGGGAAGGACCTTGTATGCCAACTAATTGTTTAAATATTCATTTTGGAATTATATGTTAATATATATATTGATTTTGGAATAAAATAACTAGAGGGACTAAAAGTGTCATTTCGGGAAACTTATGGTTTTGTCATATAAATGAACATATTTAAAGGGCCATGTGTCATTTTGGTAATTTAAGGGGTTTATATGTAATTATTATTAATTAAAGGATGATTTATATAAATAAGGACTAATTATGAAATTGTTATAACATGAGGGACTAAAGTTGTAAAAGATATTTTCAAAGGGTCATAAGTCGTACATCACCTATTTTAAAGGTACATATGTAAATTAATAAAACCAAGGGCTTAATATGTTAATATGGATAATTAAGGATTTAATATGTAACTTTATTTAATTAAGGGATTAAATATGTAAAATCATGAAACCCCAAGGGTGTAAAGTGTAACTTTGGATATACTAATATTAACATGACCTAATGGCTAAACATGGTAACTTGCTATATATGGAAACTTTCAAAAAAATGGAAACCTGCTAAAAATAAAAGTACTTAATATGAACATGGGATCCTTAGTAATTCTGTCTCTACTCCTCTAGGTGTCAAGGAGGAGAAGTTTTATCTGTGTCTGCCATTTCACTTGCTTACTTGATCACTAAGGTACAGATATTCTGTCCTTATTTAGTAAGGACCTTCGTCTCATTTCTGATTTCTATATCATTGCCATGCTTTTGATTCTGTGAACCTTGTCTGTTTTTCTTTCATGATGTTATGACTCTTCTGTTTATGAACCTTTGCCATGACCTTTTTATATTGAACCTCTTGGTACTGAACCTTTCTTATACATGACTCTTCGATATATGAACCTTTCAAGTATGAACCCTTTACCATGAACCTTACTTATGAACCTTACTTATGAATCATGGATATGAGCCCTCTGATTATGAACCATCTCTGATTATGAACTTCCTAATTATGAATCTTTCTGAACATGTACTTTTCTGATTATGAATTTCTGACTATGAATCTCTGATTATGAGCCTCTGATTATGAACCCTAATTATGAAACTATGACGGTGGACTTATGATAGTATGAAATGGTAATTGGCTTATGCAACTCAATTAAATACTGGATAAATTATACTTGACCATTGACCTACAGTCTGATGCTACGAGCCACTCACTAGGCATGAGGGTTTCATGTCCATGTCAGTCGATGCACCGATGGCATGACTCTAGGTCAGGAGAGTGATGACCTGGCCCGTCCCTTTTCTGTATCATGTTATGGTGTGTTGGGAGTTATGGCCACCAGGGGCGTATGGATGCATCCTAGATTTGTTTCTGTTCATGTTCATGTTATGTTATGTTATTCATGGTGACTGATGGTGTGTGCGATACACGTCTTTCACACTCTGGGAGCTAGCTACTCCATTCATGATTTCTGGGATTAGTGAGAGGAACATCTCTCAGCATGGCGGTATGATTATGATTTCATGTTCATGTTTCTGGGCTCGTAGAGGATTTCTGTATCACTAGACCTCATGGACTTCTGACCCTTACCCTCATGACACCCATGATATGTTTCTGGACTTATTTCTGTATGGGCATGGTATGTTGGGACTCATGGGATTCTGGACTGGGCTTGGGCATGTTGGGCTTTATGGAATCTTGGACTTATTCTGTACTGGGTTGGTTATATTTGGGCTAGTTGGGACTTTTATTCTACTCATCAGTATTCATGGTACAACTCTATACTCCTGATATCTCTGCATGCTCTTTCCTACTTCATTATTATTCATGTACTTTTCTATACCTTCTAATATCTCTGTATGACCTTCCTATCTTTTCTTATCTGCTACTATGTCATGTTTTGTTTCTTTCATTTATTTTACTTCATCATTAAATCATGATCTGTTCTGCCTTTATTTATCTCATCATTATATCACGTATGGTTTCTTTCATGTTTCCCTATTCCATGATTATCATTTGTTACCGTTATATCTGTTCACTGAGCTCGTGTAGCTCAGCCGCGTTTCTTTTCCCGCGGCAGGTATTAAGCTGGGAGCTGGGTTATGGTTTTGGGAAGAGTGTTCACGAGTGAAGCTTTGTTTTTGTTGGATTATTCTTCATTTGTATTATGTTTTGTATTTCATGTATTTTCTATCTCATGTTACATTGTATTTCCGTTGATTAATTATGGATGTTATGTATAATCTGATGTGAAACCATGTACTTGTGACATCTTTACCCTTGTCGGGTCGGGGTGTTACATGATTAGTGGGTATCAAGTATTGGAATTCTATGGTTGTTTTTCTTCCTTTTGTCCCGTCGATCATAAGGTATTTCAATACATCTCTTGTTCTTTATATTTTGTTCAAATCAATACAAAGATAATACCATGAATCTGAAATTAATCTCCAAGAAAACCTAATTAGAAACATGTTATAATACACATATTAATCGGTTCATTACGTTTCTAGTTAACCCTAAAATTGTCAAATAAAATCATGCATGTTAACGAGTAAGAATTAGGGCTTTTGTGAATGTTGATGTTGTTATTTGATGTACTTGTGTGGATGATATTGTTATTGGTCTTGGATGATTTATATGACATCTTTTTGTTAGAATTTATGGATAATAATTAATATTGTATGACCTGTTTCGAACCCGAGACTTCAGGATTGCACACAATACGTAAGAGTCTCAATGGTTTGAATAATTAAATATATGTTTATGTTTTAATTATTCATTTCACAAAGAATCATTTAACGGTCGTTAGTATTTAACGGGGTTTAGTTAACGGTCGTTAAATGCTAAGTAAAAGGACCAATTATGAAATAAGAAGGAAAGAAGGATCTAGAAGCCACTCCTAGGGCTTAGATCGGCCGAACCCACCCCATGGGTTAGGGTTTCGGTTTGATGTCTTGTAGAGGAAGTTTCGATTGGCTATAAATACAAACCTATTGTGTTTGTTATTCCTTAATCCTAATTCCTAGCAATCTAACTTCTCCTTCTCCTCTTTCTTGTGTTTTGGCCGAACCCTAACTCTCATCTCTTAAGATTTTCGGTTCAAATAAAACAAATAAGTGTTTGATTGTTTTGTGATATTAGAACCTAGCTTTTCCCATTTAAACGCTAGTATTACGTGTGTACAAGAACGGAGTACAAGCTTATTTTAGCTTGTTGTGACTTACCCCATTCGATCCTTAGCAAACCCTAGTTAGGGTTTATAGCTTGTTCTTATATATCCGGTTTCTTGTTCTTGCTAGAAACGAAAAGGTACGCATCTATTTAATCTTTAGTTAATTATTTACATGTTATTGTAGATCATACTTCCGCTGTGCAATATGCTTTGATGTTCATGTTATGTTTATTAGTTTATAGTTTACGATTCTAATATTCCAACAGTGGCATCATGAGCCCGTTTTTAACATGTAATTAATTACTAAAAACCTTAAAATTGAATTGATGTGTCGTTATATGTGCAAGTTTTAAAATTTATAAATCACGTTTTATCCTATTCTTTAATCATCACATACGAGCAAGTATACTCGTCCGTGGTAGTAAAGGTGGGTAAGTCGAGATCGTCCTAAGGGAATTGAGGTGGTACTTAGTAGGTAAGTTTAAACAAAAAGGGTTGTCAATCCAATTTGGTGCAAATTCTAACAAATTAAAATCAATTAAGTAAAAGCAAATACTTGTGTGTAGTCAACTAGCAAACGGTATAGAGTAATCTAGCAAGTTTGGTGTAACTTGTAGTGATGCACAACTTGATATGAAAGACTTAACAATTGATGGTTTATCTCTTGAAAATCATTTCTAGAATTCAATCATATGGTAAACTCCTTTCGGCCCTTTTCTACCATAATGATAATCCTTTTTAGACTCACGGTTGTTATGAAAATCAATTCTTATTTTATAAGTTCCTACGAAATCCTTTTGGCCTCTTTATTCATGATGAAATCGATTCACATCCGTTTTAATAAGTTAACATGATGCTTGTCACACACCATATCCCATACTAATTCGTGCACTAACGTTTTGGAACAAAAACCATAAAGAAAATCCTTTCGGTTATTCTTTATTCTTTAAAAGTGTTTTGGCCAACAAATTAAGCAAGATTAGATTTTATTTCTACAAACTCATTAAACACGATATGTTTTCCATACATCACTTTTAAATAAGAATACTCTACCAATTACTACATCATACACACAAGTATACCAAAAATCACTACATAGCAAATATCATAAAACACAAGTAATAAAACATTCTTTCATTCAACTTAAAGTAAAAAATAGTTCATAATAACTTTGAAACAAGAAGTATCTAGCTTCGGAATTACAAAAACTAAGTTGTGGAACTATAGCAACCACTCTCCTCCAATCGCCTATTATCACACGTAAACAACTCCACACACAAACACAACTCTTGAGACTCTAACTCAAGGTTCCCTGGATGTTTCTACAGCAATTACAAGCTTTCGGGCAATGATAAGTAGTCTAGTAAGAACTTGGTGTAAGCCTTACTAGGTTTTGGGTTTTGTCACTCTTTGTAAACTATCCAAGGGTTCTTTAAATAAGTGTAAGAACACTTACTCCTCAAGTAAAAACGTCCCTTTTCAGTTAATATCCCAGAAATGATAAGCCACCATGTTTATGAGGCTTAAATTCGTCATTAAATAAAACTTTGTAACTCCAGTGTCATCTAACCGATCGGTTGGAACTTTCGGTAAATCCCAACTCTCCCCATCCGAATCGGATGCGGGCACCATCCGATCGGATGGGGCTTCTGACCTTGATTTCATATATTTTTTCTTTCTTTTCTCTCGTCGTGTGCTTGATCGTTTGTTGTACCACTACTCTCCTCCATAGAACTTGATATTCTCTTGATATTAGAACATAGAAGTCTTGACTTAACCAAATCCTTGAGTTCTCACGTGGTTTCTTTCTCGTTTTCTTCTCAAAATCTTCCTACGTGCATAATTACTCCATTTCTTCATCTTTTTATCACTTTTTCCTGTACTTGGCTATATTCTCTTGCAAATTCACTTTTTCCACAATTTAGTATCAAACACATACAAATATACCCAAATATAATGCACAAAAGCAACAATAACGCGACTAAAAACATGTTAGATTTGAGCGTTATCAAATCCCCCACACTTGAGTTTTGCTCGCCCTCGAGCAAGTCTAGATTTAAGCAAATCCAATTTCAATGGTGTATTCATCATAATTTTAAAATTCCAACAACCAACCAAATGGAATAATTGTTATTTTAACTTTTAAGTGCGAAAAATTTTCTCAAAACATAAACAAGTTAAATTGAGCTTGATAACATAACTAAGCATCTCACAATCGTATTCAGCAAGTATACTCCAGTCAACTAACCTTGGTTTTGCAATTTCTCTTCCTTGAAGCTTCGAAAGACACTCACGAAAAGCATGCTTTTCTTCCTTTCTTAGATTTCTGAACTTCAAATTCTCATTCCGTTCTAGGTTGAGATTATACTTCACTTTACCCTTAGCACTTCTTTGCATATATTTCGTCACAATCGGATTTTCTCCACTTCTACTTGAACTAAAACCTCCTGCAAGATAACTCTGTAGAAATCATGGTTATTTGTTAGTATAAGAGTATAAGAAACAAGATTACATGATTTAGAAGTCCTATAGATCCATTTTGAAACTTTTCAAAAAAATTTACTGAGGGCTCCATCCGATCGGTTTCCTATCCATCCGATCGGTTTTCTAAATAAAATTTTTCTGAGCCGACCATCCGATCGGTATCCTCTCCATCCGATCGGATGGAGTATGATCCCTAGTCCAGCCGATCGGTGCCAACTCGCATCCGAATCGGTTGGACATTCTGTCCACAAAAATTTCTTTTTCCGACTTCAAATCGATTCTATCTAATTCCATTCTTTCCTATCATGCATTTGATCCATTACAATGATTCCTACAAATCTCATTCATCTCTATAACATTTCATAACTTCTCCTAATGATTCTCCATTGAACCCATGAACATTACCAAATCAAAACCACTCAATCCATGTTCTAATCACAATGCATCATCCTAAAAGCTTTAAACAACAACCAAATAACATCTAGGAATCATTAATTACAAATTAAATCGATTATAAGTTTTGACCCATTTTAATCCGAAAATTCAATCTTTCAATTCTCCTTCAAAACTTAATCAATCTATCTAATTCTTTTTGTAATGAATTCCTTAATAATTTACCCATCTATTCCACAAAAAATTACATCTTAATTCGAACTACATAAAAAACGCCCAAATTATTACCCTAATTCAAGAAATTCAAATTAAAACCTAATTAACAAAAATTGATGATGTTACTTACTTGTTTTGGTGCCATAGATGATTCTTCTACACTCCTTCAACACTTAATAACCTTCTAATGGTCGTATTCTTGAAAACCCCAAATTGGTGGATTGTGTGTGAGTGAGTTTTTGATGAAATTTGAAATTTTGGGTTTATATATATTACTCCATCCGATCAGTATTTTGCCCAACCGATTCGGATTGAATTTTTGCAAAAACTTCACTTTTCACTTCTTTTCACTTTTGCTAGAACAAGTAAGAATGTTTTACTCTTCCACAAAACACATTTGTTTATAAATACTCATCCACATTCAATTTCCCAACTTGTTTTTCAAGATAAACTCTACAACTTCTAAAAAGTTAATTCTTAATTAAACTCAACTTAATAACTTCATAACTTAAAAACATCATAAGATAAACATTAAATTAGATAAATTTAAACTTAAACTCTAACTTAAATGCAACATTAAATTAATGCATGAAAAAAAAAATAAAACAAACACTAGCACAAAAACTTGTGCTTTATTCTTCAAACTCTTCTTTTCCTTTTTCACCCTTGAAAATACTCATGCCTCAAAATGTCTTCACTTTGAAATTTTCCCGACAACTTCCTATTAGTACTTTGCGTTTTAAACTTTCTAGCAAAGTTCCTTCCATCCGGACATAGTATATCAAACTTAAGGCTCTCCATCACCTTCTTCCTTCTTGTATATGCTTGCTCCTTCGGGTGCCCACTCCAAGTTCTTAAGTTGCACCGGTAGTGACCCAAGAAAATCTGTCAATTTGTTAAACACAAAAACATTCTTAAATGGATTATAGAAAGCCTCCATTGTAAGAGCTCTTTCCATTTCATCTTCTAAATCAAAATAAATTGGAACAACTGGCCCATATTTCGGCCTTCCCTCTTCATCTCTTCCTACTTCAAAACATACTAAATGGTCTTCTTCTTCATCACTATCATGCACTTCTTTCACTATCTTCCCTCTTGTTTTTGGATAGTAGGTATGCTTTAAAATTCCGTCATTAATAGTAATCATTCCTCGACCCATATCAGTTATAGCTCCACATGTTCTCAAGAATGGTCTTCCTAACAACAACGGTAACTCTTTATCAACCGGAATACTGAGTACAAGAAAATCACCCAAGAATGCTTGATATCCAATTTGGACTCTTACATTCCTTATCTCTCCCATTGCTTTCGCTCTTGAATTATCCGCCATGGTAAGATTGTATTGGTTTGGTTTTGGATTACCAAGTCCTAATCTTTTGTACAATGGATATGGCATAACATTCACACTAGAACCCGTGTCTGCCAATGCATACATAGCATCCGTTCCATTTACCTTAATTGGTAACACAAAGTTCCCCGGATCACTCATCTTTTTAGGCAATCCGTTCTCAACTATCCTTTCCCTTTCTTCTTCATCAAAATTTTTATCTTCCAACCTAGCTCTAGCCATCATTACCGCATCCAACTTCTTCCTATAAGTCATATAATTATTCAAAACACCAATCACCGGTTTTTCCTCCATAAGCTCTTTAAACTTATTCTCTAAATTCTCCAAAATAGCTTCTTTTTGATCTTGAGTTAAAGGTTTGACTATTTGTGGTGATTTTGGTGGTGAATTTGATGATGAACTTTCGTTTATAGGGGTGGTGGGGTGGGTAAGTTTATTCAATGGTGTCTTTTTCCTATTCGCCTTGCCCATTTTCACAATTTCTCCTCTTCCTTTCTTTTCTTCAACCACATCATCTATATCAATCCTCATTTCACCTAATGAAAAATCAATCCTACATTTAGTAGTGGCCATGAAATTTCTTCCAAAAACAACCTCCGGTTCATTCGCGTTTCCATACTCTAAGACAACAAAATCAACTTTGAAAACCTGCCCATGAATAGTAACATTAACATCTCGTACCATTTTCCTTCCATAATCTTCATAATCTAGCCTAACAAAACCAAGTTTTCCAAGCATCTCCTCCGTAATGTAATTATCACCATATTCCATGTTCAATTGAGCATCCCAAGCTTTAACTCCTTCCACACCACAAGGTGTAGAATACCTCATAAATGGGGCATCGAACTCCTTAGGCGGTGCTCATGTGAAAACAACTACTCTCTTCTCCTTAGTCGAACTTACATGATTTTCTCCTACTTCTTCTCTCATTTCAAAACCAACTTTTGCTTCCTCCAAAATACTTTCCAATCGTTCCAACGAATCTCCTGAATCTTTGAACATTTCCTCCAAATTCTTTAGGTATTCTGAAATATTGCTCAAACTCTCTATTTAATTAAGTGATTAACAACTATGACATGACCACAAAAACAAAGAAATCCAACACTATTAGCGTTAACGTTAGTTATAATCGAAATAACTTAAAAAAATTAATATCAAAACAATCTAATTCAAACATCTTATAAAAAAAATTTAAAAAGTTTTCCGTAGCATCCATCCGATCGGTATCATCTCCATCTGATCGGATGGTTAAATCGTAAAATATTTTTTGTGTCCAACCGAATCGGTTACGGGATCAATCCGATCGGTTAGATCAAATTTTCTAAAAACTTTTCTTTTTTTTTTTATAATAAAAATTTAATAATTAAACTAATTAATAAAAAAAATGACAACTAATAATTAATTAATAACTACTAATCATTAAGCACAAAAAATTAATTCTTAACCTTAATTTAATGATCATCATACTAATTAAATGACATATTTAATAAAAACTTTTAAACTACCAATCATTAAATTAAAAATTAACTATATTAACTAAAACATTAAACTTATTAAAACTCTCCTAATTACCCAAAATTAATTATCCTAATTAATCTACTACTTAAAACTAGTTAATCATAACATTAATTAAACATTAAAACTGGAAACTAACAAAAATGACTAATTTATTTTTACCGAAACCACCAACCGATCGGATGGATAACCATCCGATTCGGTTGGCTACTAACCAACTACCTTTTTTTACTTAAAAAAAAAAAAAAAAAAAAAAAAAAAAAACTTAAACTAAAACTACTAAGCCACGCTACCAAGAAAATTTTAACAATTCCCCGGCAGCGGCGCCAAAAACTTGATGTGTCGTTATATGTGCAAGTTTTAAAATTTATAAATCACGTTTTATCCTATTCTTTAATCAACACATACGAGCAAGTATACTCTTCCGTGGTAGTAAATGTGGGTAAGTCGAGATCGTCCCAAGGGAATTGAGGTGGTACTTAGTAGGTAAGTTTAAACAAAAAGGGTTGTCAATCCAATTTGGTGCAAATTCTAACAAACTAAAATTCAATTAAGTAAAAGCAAATACTTGTGTGTAGTCAACTAGCAAACGGTATAGAGTAATCTAGCAAGTTTGGTGTAACTTGTAGTGATGCACAACTTGATATGAAAGACTTAACAATTGATGGTTTATCTCTTGAAAATCATTTCTAGAATTCAATCATATGGTAAACTCCTTTCGGCCCTTTTCTACCATAATGATAATCCTTTTTAGACTCATGGTTGTTATGAAAAGCAATTCTTATTTAATAAGTTCCTACGAAATCCTTTCGGCCTCTTTATTTGTGATGAAATCGTTTCACATCCGTTTTAATAAGTTAACATGATGCTTGTCACACACCATATCCCATACTAATTCGTGCACTAACGTTTTGGAACCAAAACCATAAAGAAAATCCTTTCGGTCCTTCTTGATTCTTTAAAAGTATTTTTGCCAACAAATTAAGCAAGATTAGATTTTATTTCAACAAACTCATTAAACATGATATGTTTTCCATACATCACTTTGAAATAAGAATACTCTACCAATTACTACATCATACACACAAGTATACCAAAAATCACTCCATAGCAAATATCATAAAACACAAGTAACAAAACATTCTTTCATTCAACTTAAAGTAAAAATAGTTCATAATAACTTTGAAACAAGAAGTACCTAGCTTCGGAATTACAAGAACTAAGTTGTGGAACTATAGCAACCACTCTCCTCCAATCGCCTATTATCACACGTAAACAACTCCACACACAAACACAACTCTTGAGACTCTAACTCAAGGTTCCTTGGATGTTTCTACAGCAATTACAAGCTTTCGGGCAATGATAAGTAGTCTAGTAAGAACTTGGTGTAAGCCTTACTAGGTTTTGGGTTTTGTCACTCTTTGTAAACTATCCAAGGGTTCTTTAAATAAGTGTAAGAACACTTACTCCTCAAGTAAAAACGTCCCTTTTCAGTTAATATCCCAGAAATGATAAGCCACCATGTTTATGAGGCTTAAATTCGTCATTAAATAAATCTTTGTAACTCCAGTGTCATCCGACCGATCGGTATTTTGTCCAACCGATCGGTTGGAACTCTCGATAAATCCCAACTCCCCTCATCCGAATCGGATGCAGGCACCATCCGATCGGATGGGGCTTCTGACCTTGATTTCATATATTTTTTCTTTCTTTTCTCTCGTCGTGTGCTTGATCCTTTGTTGTACCACTACTCTCCTCCGTAGAACTTGATCTTCTCTTGATATTAGAACATAGAAGTCTTGACTTAACCAAATCCTTGAGTTCTCACGTGGTTTCTTTCTCGTTTTCTTCTCAAAATCTTCCTACGTGCATAATTACTCCATTTCTTCATCTTTTTATCACTTTTTCCTGTACTTGGCTATATTCTCTTGCAAATTCACTTTTTCCACAATTTAGTATCAAACACATACAAATATACCCAAATATAATGCACAAAAGTAACAATAACGCGACTAAAAACATGTTAGATTTTAGCCTTATCATGAATCTTTTTGAATAGATACATTCAATCTTTTTTTGTTCTAGGGTTTTATTTTACAAACCCTAATTTTTTAATTTGGGTCGACACCCATTTAATATTTTTTAGGGTTTCAGATTTTGTAAAAACTTGTAGAAACCCTAGGATTGCATGCAATTTTAAGTGTTTAATTAATGAGTAACTTTGTGATGTCATTAATTAGATTGCGTACGGTATTGGCTTTTAATATGTGATACATGATTTAAGTACAACATGGGGATCCATGACAAAATCTTGCATGTTTTGTCATGGTATAATTGTTGTTTTATATGTTACACGTTATACATGCTTTCTATATGCCGTTAATTAATAACTAGGGTTTAGTAATTATAATGAAAGATTACTAAAAGTTAATTTATTAGGGAAGACCTAATATTGGGGAAGACCCCATAATCGTGTATTTTAATCAATTTTGTGTGTTATGTATATATTAATTATAAGACTTACGCGGCCAAGAAATTGGTGCTGTGGTCCATGGGGTACAATGAGCTCGAAAACCCATGGGAGTCATATGATCGATATATACATATTAATTGATTTATTAGCATGTTCATTATTTAGTTGTTTATTTTTATAAATTGCGCATTTGTTTAATTATGTTGTAGACATAAATTGTAAACAAGGGTAATTTTTCATATTAAAAATAAACCTGACTAAATAATGGTGTAACATTGTTTTAAGCAAGAAAATCATAAGTGTTTAATTGATTGATGCGACAGTACAAAAGTGGTCGAAGCGGCGGACCTAATATTGACAAACTATAAAGTGGGTATAAGGTTGGTTTCGCATTAAATTGTGACCTTAAAGGGGCGCGTTTTTAATTAGCCTTCGGGCAGACGTTTGCCCCTCCGCTCGCCTGTGCGTCAATATTAGACTTACCTAGTACACCATGATAAAGTACGAAGCATCTTAAGGCAATGTTGTAAGTTTCTCAACGCCATCAATTGAAACATTGATGATTTGATCTTATTAATGTAATGAATGAGTAAACTGTTTTGAAAACATATGATACAAAGATGAATGCATGACATCTTTGTACATATTTTGATTACACACATAAAAAATTTAATAACCTTAAATTTAAGTAATATGCCATCCAACTGAAATGGAAACACCTAAGGTTACATCCTACATTACTAGCAGCCAAAGCTGAATGCAATGTTCAAAGGGTGGTAGTCTAAGGGTAAATTGAGTACTTTCATTGCTAGCAGCCAAAGCTGATGTGATGAAATGACGTCAATTTACATGTTTCTTAAGTTGGTTAACTTAATTGAGGACTTTCATTACTAGCAGCCAAAGCTGATGTAATGGAACGGCGTCAAGGCATAAAGATTTGGGGATGAAACATGCTTACATTTGCAACTGAGGTTGGCAAAATAATGTAAGTCCCAAGATTTCTAGGAATTGCAATTGGAAATTGGCAATTGGGTGTGTTAGACCCGTTTCCCGGGTATTGGGACCCCACCCTAGATGAAGTTGACCCGAGCCTAAGTATGTTTGACTAAGAGTATGTGGTTGTCTAAGGGCAAATGGTTATAGTGTTAAGTGTTAGTCTGTTATAGCCTAGATACGGCGCATCCAAGAAGTTACATGCGGCGTATGGTAGAATGGAAAGTAGAACAGACTTGTTATAGTCCATGCGCCGTATTGGAGAAGGAGATACGGCGTATATAAGGGGTAGCATGGATGCGGCGTATCTATGAAGATAGATGTGGCGCATCGACCTTAAATAAGCAGAAATGACAGAATTACCCTTGTATCTAGAAACTTCCCCGTTTATCTATAAGTTTCCACACTCTCCTGTAAAAGAGAGTGTGTTTTCTGTGGATGTCAAACCAAAAGAGAAAGAGAGGGAAAGAAGATGGGATTTGATATGTGATGTTGATGGTGAGGATTGTAATTCCCTAGCAAGGATCCTAGCATGTTTATCAAGTAAGTAATGATGTTTAATTAGAGTTTAATTGGTGATTAAGAATTTAGGGTTTGTGAACCCTAACTTGGGATTAAAGGGTAAATGGTGTTTTAAGATAATTAAGAAGTAATGATGATTATGTGATGAGTTTATAATGGGTTTAAATTAGTAAATGATGGGAATGATTATCATATAATCAATATATGATTATATGATGATTAGAAGTGATTAGAGGTTAGTTATGGATGTATTAATCATGATTATAGTTAATGATTATGTATTATATGTTATGTATGATTATGTGTTTTAGGATGCTTATGAGGATGATGATGATGTTGATGATATTGATGATGATGATATTGATTGTGTGCTTAGCATGGAGCTAAGGTAAGTAAAATGATGATGGCATGTATTATATGGATGTCTAACATGTATGTGTTATGTATGTTTGTGGTTAGTGATAAGAGACTTGATATGTGCTTATATGCTAGAATGAGTATGATCTAAGTGATGAATTTGGTGGTGAGAGTAAGTGATGTTAGGTGTTTATGCAAGAAATGGGAAAGTGGAGTTGCTAAGTAAGTGTTTGGAGATAGGTGATGCTTATGTGTTTGATTGAAGTATGATAGTATGTGATTATCGTTTTACTTACTAAGCGTAAGCTTATTCTTTTAGTTGTTAATGTTTTTGTAGGCTTAAGTGCGGCGGAATGGAAGGCTTGGAGTGTAGCATAAGAGTTTGGAATGGATTTGGAAGATAACAAGCATTAGGAGCTAGGTAGAATACCGAGCTCGAGTCAAAGTTGTACCCCGAGAGTCTATTTTATGAGTCGTATAATGTGTGTCAAAGTCGGGTAACGGTTTGGGGGTCTAACGAGTCGTCAAGTGTGTTTTAAGTGTTTGTAGTGAATGTTTAAAGGAGCGTTTGGATTTAAGCGTGTTTGTACCCATTTTGGGGTTAAAGCGGGTCCAAGGAAATGTAAAGAGTTTTAGAATGTGTTGTTATAGTTTATATATGAAATGAATGATGTTGTAATGTTTATAGAGTGGAAAAGGTGTCAAAGTGGGTTGTGTGGTGTGTTGAGTTTATGCAGGTTTTCCTGCTGATGTTCTGTCTCAATTGGTCGATGCGGCGTATCTAATATATTAGATGCGGCGTATCAGAAGTTGAAGGTGATGCGGCGTATCACGTCAGGTTGATACGGCGCATGGTCTCTCAGATGTGATGCGGTGTATCCCTCAAAAGGATACGGCATATCGTGGGTCACAGAAGGGCTGTTTGGTTGTGTTATAAAATTGTGTGAAATGTTTTGAAAGGTTTTTGAGTATATGTTCTTGCAAGTATTTTAAAGGGTTAAATGTTATAGATTCTTTTCTTTGAATGCAGAATTTGTATGAGTCTGTTTTAGTCAAACGTTTCCGCGTCAAAAAGTTTTAAATTTTAGTCTAAACGGGTACGGGGCGTTACAGGGTGAACCCGTACCTTATTGAGTACTTTCATTACTAGCAGCCAAAGCTGATGTAATGAAACGACGTCAATTGGGATCCTAGTTTTCAGTGAAAATTAAATGGTTATTTACCATGGGTGTTTAATTTTCTTGGAAAATTAAATTATCGAAAGTACTAACTTTTGAACTTTTTTCTGCTGACAACACAAACATGACTAACATGAGCTCTGCTTTCAAAATGATGATTGAAAGAGAGAAGTTGACTGGGACTAAAAATTTTAACGATTGGTACCGTAATCTAAGGATTGTTCTTAGAATGGCCAAACGTTATAATTATCTTAGTCAGCCTCTTCCTGTTGCTCCTCCTGCTAACTCTCCAAATGCAATACTTGAAGAGTACAACACTGCTTATGACAAGCACAATGATGTGGCTTGTCTCATGCTATCGGGGATGGATACTCAGCTGCAAAAGCAGTTTGAGAATTGGGGTCCGATGGATATGATTGAGGAACTCAAACGTATGTTTGAGAAACCTCCAACGGCAGAGTTATATGACTTGTTAGATAATCTGAACAAGTGTAAGCAGGATGTAACTAAACCCGTTAGTGCCCATGTATTGGAGATGAAAGGATATCTTGACCAATTGGACACACTTGGATGAGGGTACGTGGAAGATGTGAAAGTTGGCCTCATCAATAGATCCCTCAATGAAGAATTGTATGGTGAGTTTGTGTGCAACTTTAATTTGCATTACACGGGGAAGACTTTTAGTGATTTGCATGCAATGCTAATTGACTATGAGAAAGGACTCTCTAAGAAAGCACCTACACCTGCTGTGATGGCAATTAGAGGAGGTAGGGTCGCTAAGCCTAGTAAACCGCACAATGTAAACAAGAAGGGCAAAGGGAAAGCTGACAAAGGAAAATAGGTTTTGACCTATTAGCAGAAGCCTAAGAAGCAGAATCCTCCTGCCAAGAAGTATTATCCCAAGAAGGATACGGCTGCTTGTCACCACTAAAGCACTCCTGGACATTGGAAGAGGGACTGTCCATTGCTGCTTGAGGACTGTCGCAAGAATAAAAATGCTAAGGCTGGGAATGGCGCTAGCACTTCAGGTATTTTTATGGTTGAATTATTTTCTTTTCCTCGCAATCAAAATGCCTGAATATATGATACAGGATGTGGTACTCACATTTGTAATACATCGCAGGGGCTTAGAGGAGCTAAGAAGCTGAACTATGGGAAATGCTACTTGTACGTGGGAAATGGAATACGTGCAGCAGTTGAAGCCATAGGGACTTTTGACTTAGTTTTACCTTCGGGTTTAATTTTAGTTTTGAACAATTGTCATTATGCACCGTGTAACACCCTAACCCAATAAGGGTAGAAGTATTACGTTATGGTGATATATCAAAGCAAACACAAGCATATGACTAAATAATACAAAATGAATCTCAAAAGTTACAAAGGGAAAAATCTGAAATACAATGTTACAAATGAGAATTATAACAAAATACTAGGTCTGAGATGTAAATCTCTTCTAGTCATCTCTAAATCCAGAGTAGCTATCAAGGTTAAGTCTTCTAAGTCCAAAGTACTATCCACTCATAACCCAGCTTCCAACTAAAACCTGCCACAGGAAAAGAAATGCGGCTGAGCTTAAAAAGCCCAGTGAACAGATATATAGATAACAAACGAATAAATCATATAAAGGTATAGAAAAAGGGAACATAAGCTCTTGTTGAAACAAATATCATCTGTCAAAATAATGAGAGATGAGTTGAGGTGAATCAAATAGAACACATGCACACACATCAAAGTAAGAATAGCTCTAGAGTCAAAGAAATAAACGACAACGAACACATCCAACCGAGCCACTCGATCGGACCAAAGATACCTAACAGATAGCCACGAGCGTATCTACACGAGCCACTCGTATAGACCAAATAATCACATCACATATACCTATCATATCTACGTGTACGAAGAGGGGAGACCTCTAAGTACCAAAACAGTGAGTGGAGTATAGGGCACATACAACCAGTCACCAAAAAATCATATCACATATCAAATACCTAGGATGAATCCATACGCCCCCTGCAAAACAAATCATACACGTACCATGTACTAGACAAGTATACGCATATATCAAAATGGCCAAGAGATCTTATATCATATCATATCATATCATAACAAATCAAATAGGGACGCCGAGGATCAATCGCACCTCCCCAGGAAGTGTCATGCCATCGGTGCCTCAATGACATGGCCATGGTACCTCTATGGCTAGTTAGCTCGGGCAACAAACACACAAAACACACATCATATCATATCATCACATCAGAGGGAATCATAGCAAAGACATATATCACTGATTCCTAACAGATGATCAAATAACTGAGATCATATCAAAGCTCATATCAGAATGTCATATCAAGTATTAATGTCAAATGAATCATGAAGATCGAATCAAAGTATAAGGGAACATAGCAATGGCTTAGGGAATCTTATAATGAATCAGAAATCAAGATCAACAAGTCATGAGAATGAAAGCACCCTTACTGAAAAAGGGTAGAATATATGTACCTTATTCGATAGCAAAAATAACCAAAGATAGACCACAAGACAACGGATCACTCCCGCTTCACAGAACCTATACGAATTAATAACCACGTATTACTTTTAAGTTCATACAAATTAGGTTACTCCTTTTAGCATTCTTTCCCTTTTTAGTAACTTTCTATTTATAGCAAGTTTCTATTTTTAGCAGGTTTCCCGAATTAGTAAGTTTCTATATTTAGAAGGTTTCCATTTTAAGAAATATTCAAAGTTATCATTTGATAAGTTTAAAGTGACAATATTAATAGTTTAGGGTTCATAATAGTATTTATATAAGTTTAAGGTTATTATGGTAGGTTCACAAATTTTAGGGTTTATTATGTAGATATGACAAGTTTAGGGACTATTATGCAATTATCATAAGATTAGGGTATAAAATGTAATTTTTATAAAGTTACATATATTCACAAGTTAGGTCCCTTAGTTTAGAAAAATGATAATTTAAACCCTTTTGTTTAGAAAATTATACACATAATACCCTTTTTAGTTTCTAAACTCTTAATAGTTTCTGAGTAGGATCTGGTCACGTTTTGAATAATTTATGAAAAATAACAAAACTCTGAAATAAATTTCCCAAAAATTCTCATAGATACTTCAATATCTTAAGTAATTTACCTAATTTTTCCAGATTTTATTAGCTAGTATAATTACGAATGAAAACTCCATTTCCATAACATGTTCTAGAATCGGGTCTGATGAAACACCCGAAAAGTATTTATTTCTCTACCCCATCTAGGAAATTTATAAAACTCTACAAAAATTCCAGTAATTACTAGACATATCAGATATTGCTCAGCTAAAAGGGCACATTCTAATTCGTTATGGTTTGCAAATGAAAAATAAAAAACACCGACTGTTTTTCGAGACATACGAATTCAGTTTGACACTTGAGTTTCTAAAAATCAGAAAGTTGCCTTCCCACCTCTAAAAATTACAAGGTTAATTTTCCCAGAATGCTCTTTCATTAAAATTAATTTTAGACTCTAGAAACACCCAAATACCCTTTGTTATCATCAATATCCAATCGATTAAATTCGGCCTAAATTTCTGGACAGCAAACTGAGTTCATGATTTCATGTGATCTTCTAGGTTTTATTATTCCCATTATTTTCCATTGACACAAGGCCATTATGGGTGACGTCAAAACAGGTATAGGTCGAAATATTAGAGAAGAACAAGGTTTATTTTGGTGTTACCTCTTGTTTAGGATCGAATAGAATGAGAATACAAGGATCAAAAGTAGAACGATCATCACGAATTTCTCTCCTCTTGATCAAGATGAATCGAATAGTAAGAAATAGAACGAGGATCGGTTAGGGTTATTCAAGAACAAATCGTATGGATTGAATGATGTGTAATACGTTTACCTTATTTGTTATGGATGAATAAGATCAAGACCAAAGCCTCCTTTGTGGTTTTGCAACTGATCGATCAAGGAGAGACAAGGTAGCAGCCGAATGTTTTTAGAGAGAGAGGATTAGGGTTTGAAATAATTTCGGTATTAGAGGAGATTAAGGAAACCGTGTAAATGGATTGGAGAAAATAAGGAAGGACCATGATTTTAGGGATTGATATTCATTAAATTTTTAATGCACATAACTCCCTTTATTTTAATCTAGGCCGAATTTGTGTAGATGTCCCAAAAAAAAAATGCCTACTTAGGCTTAAATTAGGGAACATGGTTTTTGTTATTATCAAATTATTATGTAAGGTTTTATTTGATTAATCTTATTAGGTAACGTAAGGTTTTAATTACTTTAGGTTAAGCTCAAATGACGTTACTCATATAATTTTATAAATTCTTAAAAGTTCAAAATTTAGAGGGTATTTTGGTCATTACGGATTGTGTTAATTTTGGGGTTTTACAATTCTTCCCCTCTAAAAGAAAATTTTCGTCCTCGAAAATTGAGATGAAATGAAACGGAAACACAAAGAACCAGGAACGGAAATGGGAATGACTTGTTTCTCATGACTCTATCTTGTTGATCAAAATAGTTTCGGTTCCTCAGAAAAGATATATCATACTGAATCCAAATCGAAAGGACAATATCCAAACGTGACAGATGATAATCGTATCTCCTCAGAAGAAATACAAGGAAAACATAGGCTTTGACGGATATATCGTCCGTGGATTTGAAATAGACACAACAGATGAGATCGTATCTAATTACATAAGTTATGAGAGTGACATAAATGCTTAACTCTTCAGATCATCAAATAGTCTCGTCGTCAATATAACCTTTCAAAAGTATCCTTGTCAACCGACAGAGTTGCTTTCGCTCAGAATTCGAAATCTCATATCTTAATTCATAGCAGATCATAACTGAACAGATCAACGAGGGTGAATCGTACATATAGCATAACATAGGTGTACTCCTTCGTAGTACAGATCAAATCCATACGGACCGAAAGCAGATTGTTTGATAACATCAACCGGCAGAAAGCTCTACAGCGGAACCTAAGATTATTATCAGAAGTATAGAGGTCAGCAAAATGCGTGACGAGAATCCAGACGTATCAAATCGCATAACGGTGAAAGCAGATTAAACGCATAGGTAGAATGAACCTAAAGTCTCACTAACATAGATAATCTCATACAGCTATCAGAAATTCTAAGGCTTCTAAGGCACTCCTTGAAATTTCCTATGCCCACAACAAGTGCACGTTATATGAGGTAAGTATTATCACGTTGGCCAGACGTCATAATACTGGCATCATATAAATATGCCCTCATGATGGTCATACTTTATCTCAAGTCGTGATCAAAATAACCTATCTTAATCCACCTAATCCTTCTACATTCTCAGAGGTCATCAAAATCAAACAACATAACTAAGAGAAGAACGAAACTACTCGTAAAAGTAACGGAAGTCCCAGAATGTCTAGCAGAATTTAGGTACGTCGTTAATAGCGTCAATCCTTCATCACTCACCAAAATCAACTCAGCCAATATACGTGGTTGCTTCAAAGTTTGCCCATTCCTAAACATAGATCTTCAGGTTCCTTCCACAATTTGTCAAAATTTGCATAACAAAACCATCACCCAACATACGCAGAATGAACACAGAACGGAATTACTAATAGAGAACCTACATCATTCAAAGGACCTTATTATCAGGTAACGGAAACTTAAGTAGGTTAAGGGGAAGTGAAATACGTCATTAATAACTTCATCCTTCACATAATCAACTCTCCCAAACACAATGTTTACTTCAAAATTCATCCACTCAAATACATGATTTCAAACCTCTTCCAATTCCAAGTAGTCTGTCTGCGTCTGTCCACATGATTATAGGGTGGAAAGGAATTATAAACTTGAGTCTGGACCCTCAAGCCTTCGGCACCTCTTCTGGACACTGGTGTGGTAACGTGAATCTCTGACATGATCACCGTGCATCCTTCCATTCGCGAGTCTGCTTCTGCTCTCAATTCATCTTAGTACAACTAAAATGAATAGAGAAGCAAGACTGCGTGTCTTCGACAGGTCTTCTAGCACAGCTCAAAATTTGCCAACTCGATTACATTCTCCTTCTATGTTCGCCACTACCTTCGTCTTCGCAAGAACTGTCTTCCAGGTATTAAGGTAATACCGTTGTTGTCTACTCCAGGTTATGTGTTGAATATTTCGTCCCCTATGATCTGATTGTCTTGATGCCGAACTGAAATCTCCACGTGCCGAATGAGGTATAATCGAGTCCTTTCTAAGCGTCTCTCCTCTTCTCATTTGCTTCATTGATGGTAACACCAGCCATGAATATCTTTCACTACTCTTCTGTAAGGTTTCTAACTCCGATAACAGTCTTCAATCTTGGTCCTTTATGTGGGAAACTCTGTCTCCACAAGATATAAGGTGGTGTTGTTTATCACAATCTTTGAACGCCTATAAAATTTTCTCTTCCAGAACAAAAGGTCATTCTAACTTAGTACAGACATAATCTCCATATTCCTCTTTCGTCTCTGGACACCACACAACGTCATACTATGACAATTTGTCCAAATACTCGCAAAAACATGATTCTATTAGCCAATACAATTGGCATCATTAAAACTCATAATGATCATAACGAGTACGAAAGCAGCTTCAGGGATCGTCTTAGGGAAACTTCATATCTACTTTACATCACCTATCTTCCTCTTCATGGATAGAACTGAAATGCTTCGCGGAGGTTACTCTCAGTTAGTCAACTCCCTTCTTAGAAGTTCTTGGGGTTGCTTCTTCAGTCCTTCAAACTTAAATGAGGCCGTCTGATACGGAGTTTCAAAGATAGACCAAATCAATCATTGATACGCGGAAATGGATAATGATTACGGATAGTGATACGGTTATGTTTACGATAGTCAATACGCTGACGCATAATTCCCTCTTTCTTCTTCATAAACCAACAGGAGCATCCAAAGAGAAACACAGAGGTGAACAAAATTATATTCCATCAGTTTCCTTCAATCTCTCAACTTCCATGGCATCATGTTTTCGTCAACTGAGATCAATTCGATGCCAACTCTACTTCCCAAGCAGAAGGGAATCCCAAGAGGTTCATCAGAGAACATCGGATAATTTTAGTACAACGAAATACTTCCAATATCATAGCTTCCTAAGGGTGGATGCTAATAGGTGTCAGGAGAAATTTGACAATCAAATGAGATCGGAGTATGTGCTTTCATAGCAACATTAATCTTAACAGATTTAAGTGGTTGAGAGTCATCATAACGAAAGTAGAGTGAAGCAGATTGTTAAAAGTCACATTTCAAATACGGTAGTCTGTGGTAGCTTTACGAATAGCCATCCAATTCATAACCAAAAGACCTCAAGGTCAATTATATCAAGGGTAAACAGATCCGTAGAACGGATATGGTCGTTAAACTAGATAGATAGTTCATATAACAGAGTCTAGTGCATGGTTCATCAAAGTGTGGAGATAGATAAGCGAACAGTTTTGGAATCTTGTTTAGCTTTTAGCATAGGGGCAGGTAGGGTGTGTATCATTGGTAATACAAACATCGTATAACCATCAAAAGTGTGATGTATGGAATATTAGTTATCAGCATCATCATGCTCAGTTAACAATTCCGTACTGAGATAGTATTTACATCATATCCTTCCAAAGGAACTGGTTGGCAGGCAGGTTTAATCATTCAAAGGGAGGGAATAAAACTTCCTATATATGTGGTTAATAATTACCAGGGTTCTCATAGGAGTAGTAATGGATTTTGCAGATTCAAATAGTATCAGATGATACATTTCATATCCGGCATGAGTAATGAATTCATAGAACGTGTCAAACACATTATGGTTGAATGACCTTCGGGATGGTTGGAAGGGTATCAAACTGTTTATCAAACAGATCAGAATTGGAGATCCAAATCAGGAAGTGAAACTTAAATGTTTAAGGTATCCATGAAGTTCTCGAGGAATTTCAAACTTACTTAGATACTAAGCTTAGGTTGCAAAACTTTCTAGCTTCTGAAACAATTGTTCTTATAAGGAAAAACTAAGGGCAGAGGCACGAATCAGAGTGAAGCGGAAGCAATGCTACTTACATAGATGTCCTAGTCTACCCATTCCTCACCGATATAACTTAAGTTCCTATGGGGAAATCCTAAAGCAAATTTTCAAAGGTTGTCTTATGAGCGCCTACAGTGGAAACTTAATGGTCTAAACTTCACTGGTCAAGGTTTAACGTACTATAAGTCGCAGCCTGGGCTCTGATACTATAATTGTAACACCCCAACCCGATAAGGGTAGAAGTATTACGTTATGGTGACATATCAAAGCAAACACAAGCATATGACTAAATAATACAAAATGAATCTCAAAGGTTACAAAGGGAAAAATCTGAAATACAAGGTCACAAATGAGAATTATAACAAAATACTAGGTCTGAAATGTAAATCTCTTCTGGTCATCTCTAAATCCAGAGTAGCTATCAAGGTTAAGTCTTCTAAGTCCAAAGTACTCTCCACTCATAACCCAGCTTCCAACTAAAACCTGCCGCAGGAAAAGAAATGCGGCTGAGCTTAAAAAGCCCAGTGAACAGATATATAGATAACAAACAAATAAATCATATAAAGGTATAGAAAAAGGGAACATAAGCTCTTGCTGAAAAAAATATCATCTGTCAAAATAATGAGAGATAAGCTGAGGTGAATCAAATAGAACACATGCACACACATCAAAGTAAGAATAGCTCTAGAGTCAAAGAAATAAACGACAACGAACACATCCAACCGAGCCACTCGATCAGACCAAAGATACCTAACAGATAGCCACGAGCGTATCTACACGAGCCACTCGTATAGACCAAATAATCACATCACATATACCTATCATATCTACGTGTACGAAGAGGGGAGACCTCTAAGTACCAAAACAGTGAGTGAAGTATAGGGCACATACTACCAGTCACCAACAAATCATATCACATATCAAATACCTAGGATGCATCCATACGCCCCCTGCAAAACAAATCATATACGTACCATGTACTAGACAAGTATACGCATATATCAAAATGGCCAAGAGATCTCATATCATATCATATCATATCATAACAAATCAAATGGGGACGCCGGGGATCAATCACACCTCCCCAGGAAGTGTCATGCCATCGGTGCCTCAATGACATGGCCATGGTACCTCCATGGCTAGTTAGCTCGGGCAACAAACACACAAAACACACATCATATCATATCATCACATCAAAGGGAATCATAGCAAAGACATATATCACTGAGTCATAACAGATGATCAAATAACTGAGATCATATCAAAGCTCATATCAGAATGTCATATCAATTATTAATGTCAAATGAATCATGAAGATCGAATCAAAGTTTAAGGGAACATAGCAATGGCTAAGGGAATCTTATAATGAGTCAGAAATCAAGATCAACAAGTCATGAGAATGAAAGCACCCTTATTGAAAAAGGGTAGAATATTTGTACCTTATTCGATAGCAAAAATAACCAAAGATAGACCTCAATACAACGGATCACTCCCGCTTCACAGAACCTATACGAATTAATAACCACGTATTACTTTTAAGTTCATATGAATTATGTTACTCCTTTTAGCATTCTTTCCCTTTTTAGTAACTTTCTATTTTTGGTAACTTTCTATTTATAGCAAGTTTCTATTTTTACCAGGTTTCCTGAATTAGTAAGTTTCTATATTTAGAAGGTTTCCATTTTAAGAACTATTCAAGATTATCATTTGATAAGTTTAAAGTGACAATATTAATAGTTTAGGGTTCATAATAGTATTTATATAAATTTAAGTTTATTATGGTAGGTTCATAAATTTTAGGGTTTATTATGTATATATGACAAGTTTAGGGACTATTATGCAATGATCATAAGATTAGGGTATAAAATGTAATTGTTATAAAGTTACATATATTCACAAGTTAGGTCCCTTAGTTTAGAAAAATTACAATTTAAACCCTTTTGTTTAGAAAAATATACACATAACACCCTTTTTAGTTTCTAAACTCTTAACAGTTTCTGAGTAGGATCTGGTCACGTTTTGCATAATTTATGAAAAATATCCGAACTCCGAAATAAAATTACCAAGAATTCCCAGAGATACTTCAATGTCTTAGGTATTTTACCTAATTTTTCAAGATTTTATTAGCTAGTATAATTACAAATGAAAAATCTATTTCCATAACATGTTCCAGAATCGGGTCTGATGAAACACCTGAAAAGTATTTATTTCTCTACCCCATCTATAAAATTTATTAAAATCTAAAAAAATTCCAGTAATTACTAGACATATAAAATATTACGCAGCTGAAAGGCAACCTTCTAATTCATTATGGTTTGCAAATGAAAAATCAAAAATACGGACTATTTTTCCAGACATACGAATTCAGTTTGACACTTGAGTTTCTAAAAATCAAAAAGTTGCCTTCCCACCTCTAAAAATTACAAGGTTAATTTTCCCAGAAATCTCTTTCATTAAACTTAATTTTAGACTCCAGAAACACCCAAATACCCTTTGTTATCATCAAGATCCAATCGATTAAATTCGGCCTAAATTTCTGGACAGCAAACTGAGTTCTTGATTTCATGTGATCTTCTAGGTTTTATTATTCCCATTATTTTCCATTGACACAAGGCCATTATGGGTGACCTCAAAACAGGTATAGGTTGATATATATATATTATACACAATCGAAATTTTATGTTTTAGTTGTGTCAATTCACTACATATCACATGTTCTTAGTTTCTCCATATCATAGATTCGTATAGGATCGAATAGAATGAGAATACAAGGATCACAAGTAGAATGATCATCACGAATTTCTCTCCTCTTGATCAAGATGACTAGAATAGAAAGAAATAGAACAAGGATCGGTTAGGTTTATTCAAGAACAAATTGTATGGATTAAATGATGTGTAATACGTTTACCTTATTTGTTATGGATGAATAATAACAAGACCAAAGCCTCCTTTGTGGTTTTACAACTGATCGATCAAAGAGAGACAAGGTAGCAGCAGAATGTTTTTACAGAGAGAGGATTAGGGTTAGAAATAATTTCGGTATTAGAGGAGATCAAGGAAACCGTATAAATGGATTGGAGAAAATAAGGAA
Source organism: Artemisia tridentata subsp. tridentata (assembly GCA_021014915.2). Lineage (NCBI taxonomy): Eukaryota > Viridiplantae > Streptophyta > Magnoliopsida > Asterales > Asteraceae > Artemisia > Artemisia tridentata. The sequence goes on from CP139508.1 coordinate 217,314,888, forward strand.
GGACCATGATTTTAGGGATTGATATTCATTAAATTTTTAATCCAAATAACTCCCTTTATTTTAATCTAGGCCGAATTTGTGTAGATGTCCAAAAAAAAAAATAAAAAAAATGCCTACTTAGGCTTAAATTAGGGAACATGGTTTTTGATATTATCAAATTATGATGTAAGGTTTTATTTGATTAATCTTATTAGGTAACGTAAGGTTTTAATTACTTTAGGTTAAGCTCAAATGACGTTACTCATATAATTTTATAAGTTCTTAAAAGTTCAAAATTTAGAGGGTATTTTGGTCATTTCGGATTGTGTTAATTTTGGGGTTTTACACACCGTCTATTATTAGAGGTGTTATTTCAGTTTCTTTATTGTTGGATATTTGTTTTGAGCACATATTTAATAATAATGGATTTTGGTTTCCTTAAATTCTGGTTTTTACTATAAAATATTCCAGTAAATAGTGTGTTTGAGATAGACATGGAAAATTATGTATCAAACAGAAATAATTCTATGTATAGCATTGGAAATAAGAGAATCAAGTCTAACTTGGATTCGTCTTATCTATGGCACTGTCAGCTTGCTCATATAGGCATGAAATGCATGCAAAAACGGCAACATGATGGGCTTTTGAAAAATATCAATGATGATTCATTGGATAAATGCGAATCTTGCATATCTGGGAAGATGACGAATAATTATTTTCATAGTAATGTGGAAAAGGCTTCGAATCTACTTGGATTGATACACACTGATGTGTGTGGTCCACTTAGACATGTGTCTAAACGCGGTGCTACCTACTTCTTGACCTTCACGGATGACTATAGTCGTTATGGTTATGTTTATTTAATTAAACATAAACATGAAGTGTTTGAGACATTCAAGGTCTTTAAAAATGAAGTAGAATTACAACTTGGTAAGAAGATTAAGGCTCTTCGATCCGATCGTGGTGGTGAATATTTAAGCCAAAAGTTTAAAGATTTTCTAGCTGAGTGTGGCATTGTCCAGCAACTCACATCTCCTTATACTCCACAGCAAAATGGTGTATCTAAAAGGAGAAATCGTACATTGCCTGATATGGTACGATCTATATTTAATCTTACAACTCTTCCCTTATCCTTTTCAGACTATGCTCTTGAAACAGCTATTCACTTGTTGAATAGGATTCCAACTAAGAAGGTTGATGAGACTCCATATGAATTATGGACAGGAAAAGCTCTCAACTTTTCTTACATAAAGGTCTGGGGTTGTGAGGCATTTGTTAAACATGACTCACCTGATAAACTCCAACAAAGATCTGTCAAGTGTATCTTCGTAGGATACCCTAAGAAAACTAAGGGTTACTACTTTTACTTCCCACCAGAAAATAAAGTCATCGTGGCTAGGTATGGCGATTTTCTTGAGGATAATCTGATATCTCAAGAATTCAGTGGGAGAGTTTATGATCTTGAAAATGATCAAGAAGATAAGTCACCTTCTGAAGGCACTAACACACTTCCTGTGGAACTTGAAAGTTTAGGTCCTCCACCTGAAGTTGATGTGGTTCCCATCCGTAGATCTACAAGATCTACAAAAGCTCCTGAACGTCTATGTTTAAACGTAGAGTGTGAGGAAACTATACTAGGGGATCTTGATGAGCCAACTAGTTATAGGGCTGCCATTAATAGTCCTGAGAAGGATAAATGGCAGGTAGCTATGGATGGGGAAATGCAATCCATGAGAGACAACAAAGTCTGGATTGAAGTAGACCTTCCTCCCAATGCTAAGGTAGTTGGGAGTAAATGGCTCTTCAAAAAGAAAATGGACATGGATGGCAATGTACACACCTACAAAGCTCGTTTGGTGGCTAAAGGCTTTACCCAAACATATGGTGTTGACTATGAGGAGACCTTTTCTCCTGTAGCTGACATTAGAGCTATTAGGATTCTTATAGCCATAACAGCCTACTACAACTACGAGATATGGCAGATGGATGTGAAAACCGCCTTCCTGAATGGTCGCCTAGATGAAGACATATACATGGCGCAACCTGAGGGGTTTGTGAATCCATAATTTCCTGAGCGTGTATGCAAGCTTTAAAGATCCATTTATGGATTGAAGCAAGCATCGAGGCAATGGAACAAGAAATTTGATGAGGAAATCAAGAAGTTTGGATTTACTCAAAATTTCGATGAGCCATGTGTATACCACAAAGTTAGTGGGAGTAACATTACTTTTCTTATCCTATATGTCGATGACATATTAATCATGGGAAATCATATACCAAGTCTTAATTAAGTTAAATCTTATCTTAGTAAATGTTTTTCCATGAAGGATTTAGGAGAAGCAGCATACATCCTTGGAATCAAGATCTATAGAGACAGATCTAAGCGGTTAATTGGATTAAGCCAAAGTGCTTACATGGATAAAATATTGAAGAGATTCAATATGCAAAATTCCAAGAAGGGATATTTGCCCATGCAAGTAGAACATGGCTTAAGTAGTGAACTATGTGCTTCTACACCTGAAGAGATGGCATACATGAAGAAAGTTCCATATGCTTCAGCAGTAGGATCTATCATGTATGCAGTTAGATGCACAAGGCCAGATGTGGCGTTCGCACAAAATTTGACCAGTCGTTACCAGCAGAATCCAGGGAAAGATCACTGGCATGCTGTTAAGAACATTCTTATGTATTTAAGGAATACTAAAGATATGTTTCTTGTGTTCGGGGGAAATCCAGACGCAGAACTGAATGTTACAGGTTTCTGCGATGCGTCCTTTCAAACTGATAAAGATGATACGAAGTCTCAGACGGGTTACGTTTTTGTCATCAATGGAGGAGCTGTAGACTGGAAGAGTAAAAAGCAGAGTACAACGGCCATGTCTGCTACAGAAGCTGAGTATATTGCTGCAAAGGAAGCTGTTTGGATAAGGAAATTCATTTCGGATCTTGGAGTGATGCCATCAAGTGAATTACCTATAAATGTGTATTGCGACAACTCTGCCGCAATCACATTCGCCAATGAACCTGGAGTTATGAAGGGCGCCAGACACTTTCGTAGAAAATATCACTATGTTCGAGAACAAGTCGAACTAGGAGAGATCAATGTACTCAAAGTTCACACAGATGACAATCTGGCTGATCCTTTCACGAAGGCATTACCTAAGGAATCGTTTACTCGACATGCTCAGGGTATTGGTCTTCGTTTAGCCGATAGTTTCATGTAAATCTGTGATTAGTATTTGGATAAGGGACATGTAAACAAATTATTATTTTAATAATAAAGTACGGATAATGTTTATTCTCATTTTTAATATTTGTGTCATATATTTGCATGTTTAAATCCGTGAATAATTAATTTATTCTAAATAGTCAGTTGTCAATCAATAATATGGGAATATTATTGAATTAAGACAAATGTGAAGTGTTGGTATAATATACTTATGTATATTGTTGCGAGGGCATGCCAAGTTTACATGATATTCAATATTGGATAAATTGAATATAGGACTTATCCCAACCACATGATTATACTTTATGGATCGTCGTCATTAAGTAAATCATGAATATTTATCCTCAGACTTGAGATACCATGTGACTACCGAGGGTGTAGCTCATTTTCTGTAAGATAGTCTAACGCTATCAGTAAAAGGTAGTTATAAGGGCTATTTTCAGAGGTGATGTGAAATCTAAGGGTTACGCTCGTAGTCAATAAAGGATTTGTTCCTTCAACTCTGTATTGAAGTTTAATATTGCTTGGCCACTCGTAGGGTTGACAAGATGTTTGCGTGCGCACGCCCAAAGTCTATCTGGAAGACATTCAGATGATTTGGTAATCTTGATCAATTATGTATAAATGAGAAACTAATTGTTAATTATGGAATGACCTAGATCCATATCCATATTAACGCGGTATTAGAAACAAAAGGATAAGTATGATGATTATATCATCACGTGGTTTTTCCAGGAAAACCATACTCGGATCGAACTGGGGGCATTGGGAAGGTTAAGCTAGACTGACCCATGTCATTACTTTATTAATGAATATCCAAGTGGGAGCTGTTAGAGTTTATGGATAATAATTAATATTAGTATGACCGGTTTCGAACCCGAGACTTCGGGATTGCACACAATACGTAAGAGTCTCAATGGTTTGAATAATTAAATATATTTTTATGTATTATTTATTCATTTCACAAACAATCACTTAACGATTGTTAGTATTTAACGGGGTTTGGTTAACGGTCATTAAATGCTAAGTTAAAGGACCAATTATGAAATAAGAAGGAAAGAAGGATCTAGAACCCACTCCTTGGGCATAGGTCGGCCGAACCCACCCCATGGGTTAGGGTTTCGGTTTGAAGTCTTGGAGAGGAAGTTTGGATTGGCTATAAATACAAATCTATTGTGTTTGTTATTCCCTAATCCTAATTCCTAGCAATCTAACTTCTCCTTCTCCTCTTTCTTGTGTTTTGGCTGAACCCTAACTCTCATCTCTTGAGATTTTTGGTTCAAATAAAACACATAAGTGTTTGATTGTTTTGTGATATTAGAACCTAGCTTTTCCCATTGAAACGCTAGTATTACGTGTGTACAAGAACGGAGTACAAGCTTGTTTTAGCTTGTTGTGACTTACCCCATTCGATCCATAGTAAACCCTAGTTAGGGTTTATACATTGTTCTTGTAGATCCGGTTTCTTTTTCTTGCTAGAAACCAAAAGGTACGCATCTATTTAATCTTTAGTTAATTATTTACATGTTATTGTAGATCCTACTTCCGATGTGCAATATGCTTTGATGTTCGTGTTATGTTTATTAGTTTATAGTTTATGATTATAATATTCCAACAGTTTTTAGAGATGTTTTTGATGAATAAATTCTGTAGATATTATGTATATTGGTCACAAAAATTAATTAGATTAAAAGGAAGAAGGAAATTAAGGTTTATGTTTTGTTTTCAATTGGGACCACAGAAATAGTTGAAATTGTGTGCTTCATGAAATGAGTTTAATTGATGCTTAATTATGGGTTTTTCTTTGTAAACTTAGTTTAGGGTCCTAGGAAAGTATTCCAATTGGTTTGAACGAATTTGAGTTTGATTTGAATGTTTTTCTAAATTTAGTGTGATCATATGTAAAAATGTGTTTGCTGAGTTGTTTTTTATTCATAGTTTATGATTTTTTATTTTCAGACCGTAGTACATTAGAAGCCACAAAATTAGAAGAGTCATTCTTCATATGTGTGCTGCTTCCTGGAATTTTTGTAGAATTTTCTGAGGTAATTTGGTTAGGTTTTTAGGCGCATACGTTTGAAGTGTAACTGCAGTTATGAATCTGAACACATTAAATTGAACGATTTTACAAAGGGTCTTGCATTTGATAATAAATTCTTGAAAAATTCCAGTAGACTCCTATGACATGTGGGCTCTTGTGGTAACTTTTTGGATTTTTAGTTTGGGCTTCTGGTACGATAGTAAAATTCATTATGTGGGCTTAATTTTATGTTAAAATATGTGAACAAGTGTTCATGTGTTATTTATATGTTCAAGGTGTCTCTCTTAATACTTGATGCCCTATCCTTGTTTCTATGCCGTGTATGATATGTTAGTGACATTTTCACTTATGTGTGAACATGTTAAACTTATTTGATAATCCCGAACCCAAAACCCAACTTAAACTAAATTGGGGAATCGTGTTAAAAGTTACTAAATATGGAAACCTGTTAAATATGGAAACTTACTAAATATGGAAAGTTACTAAATATGGAAACTTGTTAAATATGGAAACTTACTAAACATGAAAAGTTACTAAATATGGAAACCTGCAAAATATGGAAACTTACTAAATATGGAAAGTTACTAAATATGGAAAGTTGCTAAAAATATAAAGTTAAAAATATAAAGTTACTAATTATAGAAAGTTACTTAATCTGGAAGGTTACTAAAAATAGAAAGTTTCTAAAAATAGAAAGAAACCTAAATCATGTAATCTGATTAAAACGAGCCTATAAGTAACTTGTGATTATTAATTGTTAGGTTCGGTGAATAAAGGAGTGACTTTTCCATTCCTCTGTGACCCATCGTTTACCTGGTTGTCTTCTGAATAAGGTACAGATATTCCGCCCTTTCTTAGTAAGGGTATTTAATGACTTAATTCCCTGAGGTTTGATATTCCGATTTATGATCCATTTGGTATTCGTTTGGTTGTTTCGTCTGATGTGATTCGTTCGTTATCTCCTGTGGATTCAATAGTTGAATCCTTTGATACTTCGTAAATCCAATTGAAATTATAACTTCGTGTGAAAACCTTTTCTAAATATATCATGATAATGTTTTGAGAAAAACTATTTTAAAATAATTGCTATTAGACCGAGGCAATACCACTTTTATATGAAGGTTTAATGACTTTTATGAATACTGCTTTTAAAAGAATACGTTTATGAAAATAGTGTTTACATAGTTTCCACAATTACTTAACCTATTTGTACTATATATTTTCCTTAAAGATTTTTCATGATTTGTACCCTTTGATATGATCCTTTGCTATGCACAATTTGATATGAGCATTTGCTATGCACCCTTTTGATATGAACCTATGATTATGATATTTCTGATGACCTTAGATTCCATGTCATTACTATGACATTCTGTTTGACCTTTCAGTTTGATACCCGAGCTATTATGTATTCTGTATCTGTATCACTAGTCATGGGGGTTCCATGACCATGTCATTGATGCACCAATGGCATGACTCTAGGGTGGTTGAGTGATGTTCCACCCCGTCCCTTTTATTATGATATATATATGGCCACGATGATTATGATTTCTGCAGGGGCATATGGATGCATCCTAGATATGATCTGTTATGTTATATGATATATTTTTGGTGACTGGTGACTGGTGTTGTGTGCTGTACACGCCTTTCACACATCTGGGAGTTGATCACTCCATTATGTTACTTATGGTTACTTATGAAGATTAAGATTATGATATTATGTTATGATATGTTTCTGGGCTCGTGGTAGATTTCTGACAATCCTTACACCTTTGATACATTTGTTATACCTTCTGTTATTTCCCAATGCACCATATTCTATTTTTCTCCATTTCAGTTAACTTGTGATATTTGTTCAGATAATCTTGATCTCTCACTCTTTTGACAGATGATATTCATTTCAGCAGGAGCTTGTGCTTCCTTTTCTTTACATTCATATGTTTGATTATTCGTTGTTATATATATCTGTTCACTGGTCTTTTTAAGCTCAACCGCATTTCTTTTCCTGCGGCAGGTTTTAGGATGGAAGTCGGGTTTGAGTGAAGAGTGCGTAGGAGCTCTACAGGACTACCCTGACGATAGATACCCGTTTGCTTTTGGATTAGATTTTGATTTATCTTCAGTTAGATTTAAGCTTGGAGTTGTATTTCAGTTTGGAAATTATTTTGTATAGAGTAGCTATCATTAGAAAACCTTTGTAACTTTTATGTTTATAAGTCTTCCGCTTGCGTTGTATGATCTAATTTGTCACCAAAATGTGGCATTTTGGCCCTTGTCGGGTTGGGTGTTACAATTAACTTGTTCCACCTACTCTTCCACAACAATCTTAGTAACTTCATCCAAAACCATTTCATTCCCCATCTGATCAGCAACAACAAAGTCATTACTCTCATACACAACCTACTCATCATCAACCAACTGTTCATCAATCATCACTTCATTTTCTACCCTAGTTTCCTTCCCTGAAGCTTTGCATGTATTCCTCCCCTAGTTGGGAGCATCCTCCCCCAAACTCTGTGCTTCATCAGAAGATTCAATTATGGAAGTAGTACCAATCTTGTATAATCTTTTATGTTTGTGTGTGCTTGACCTCTATCCTCCTTCTAGATATCTAATCCTTCTCTTCAACCTTGTAATTTCAACACCTTTAGAAGTTGTAAGCTGCTGGAGATCAAGCATGTCTTTTGACAATTTTGTACATGTTGCCATCAATTCATTTATATGTTCCATACTGCCCTCACCACTTTAGATTGTGTTTTCCTATCCCGAGAGGTGGATAACTGGGCATATTAGACACAACCTCATCCCTAGAATGAGCACGTGTTCCCCCCATGGTTTCTTGGTGCCTGGGGTTTCTATCACATGTGTCAGTTCCATGGGAACTTAACCCATTAGATGTTGCCTTGGATTGGGTCTTAGAGATGTTACCACTATCTTGCTCTGCATCTAAGCTAGCAACAGTAGTGGCAGCCCTTTCCGAACTACCTTCCCACTCCATATTGGTAGCCTCATCTGCATCCATACTAGCACTAGCCTAAGGTAGCTGTGTGCCCTTTTGTGTGAGCCTATGGGTATAGGTCTTTTTAGGTTGAGGTGTGGATTGTAAAATTGTGGGTGTATGCTGGGTTCCAGTTGGGATTCTTAAACCTTTACCCTGATTGTGAGTTTCTACCAACATTGCTTGAGGCAATGGTGTTACATTCCCTGAAAAATCTTTTCCTGCTCTCTTCATGTTAGCAAAAACCTTTTTAGTGTGAGAGAAAGCAAGATATGTTTTTGAATTATTATTTTTTTTAGAAAACTGTTTGTCCATAAGCAGTTGTAAAAACCTTGGATATAGATAAAATTTACTTGTAGATTTATCCAAGTTCTTGACCATACCATCAAAAATCATTTTGGAAAAATTAAACTTTGTATTTTCAGATAAGCAAATAATAGCAGATGCTATATTGCTGCTAAATTCATTCCAGCCAGTTGTCTTTGGACTAAGACACTGCAAGATGGTATGAATCAAGAATTTCCACAGTGGCATGAAGTTGTTCTTCCCCATCATATCCCAACAGGGCAAGTTTTTCAAAAATTGTAGAAGTTAGAAGACAATCAATACCTTCATCATTTGCTAAGTGAAGAACTTCCCTAACAAATGATTCAGTAATGAGTATCTTCTGCCCATCTACAAGGGCATGAAGTTGTTCTTCCCCATCAATAGTTTTGACCTTAGCAGTAGACCAAAACTGTTTGATGTGAGAAATATATATAGTAGGATTTACTGTTAATGCAAACTTAATGTGGCTTGCATTTAAAAAATCAATGATTTCAGTAAAACCTTCAGACTCTTTGGGATTTTGTAAGAATGCAATCATGTTGTGTTGGTCAGCAAAAGAAAGAGTCGACATTGTGTATTTTTGAAAAATCGTGTAGGTTTTTGCTGGGTTTTACAATTAAATGATAAAAAAAAGTTACGGTTTCGTTTTAGAGACATTTCGATCGGATAAAAAAACTTGTGTGAATGATTGAAGGATGTAAACATTAATCGTTCATAGTTTTAAAACAGTACCCTGCACTCTCAAACTTAGCAGCAGAAACCTAGCAGCATTAAGTTAGGCTTCGCAGCACTGACTTATGCCTGGTATAACACCCCCAACTCGAAATATGGCAGCGGGACTGAGTTAAGGGATTTCAGGGCAAAATACATTAGATCCACACGGTTTAGGTTAAAATCAAAAGGTTTTAACACGTTTATTTAATAAAAATTGTATATAAGAATTAGGGTTTAAATAAAAATGATGAAAATGTAACACTCCCGTTTTCGATATTCGCAGCGGAAATATAAGTTGAGGTGTTACTTCATGGTTCGTAGTCATGATTATAGAAAACGAATCGAAAAGAGACGTTTTAAATAAAATTGTTATCATTCATTTATTTAATATCACAGTACATAATACAGGTCCCAGATGGAGGTTCGAAAATAAGTTATAAAAGATTACATTATACATTTGAATGATAACAAATGGACACCCTTTTTTTTATAAAAGAAAGTCCACAGCCACTCCGTACCAAGTTCATTCTCTCTTAATTACCTGAGATAAAACATGCTAAAAAGTCAACACAAAGGTTGAGTGAATCCATAGTGTTTTATAATCAATTTGAACACAAGCCAAGTATAAAGTATAAAATCACAGTACGGTATATTGCACTAAGCCTTATGACACACAATATGTTGACAGTGTCCAGGATCCACAAACATAATTAAATCAGAGTGGTCTTGCCCGCGAGTAGGAGTCTGCCTAGAAACTCTTTATAGAAATCAAATATAATGCATTTGCATAACCGGCTACCCCAAAGGATATCCATCCGACTAATACAAATGGGTCGTCAGGCCAATAGATCTATTCACTATATTCGCGCTCACCCTGCGGGTGACTAATGGTGCATGATATGAGGGACTTTTTAAATAAAAATAGGCAATAAGTTAACCTAGTGCAATAAAAATTAAAATACCCGTGTTCGATTTAGTAGCATGTATCTCCCCACAAGTTTGAAAAACGTATAAATAAAAGTGGGACTATGAACTCACCTTGATTAGTCTGAATGATAAACGAATTTAACTAATGTTGATAAACGTCTCCGGCGCGCAACCTGAGTTGGTACGTTATATTTTAGTAATCGTTCTTGAATATAATTAGTTTATTTGTTCGTTTTGTAACGTTTTCGGTTATTGTTTAAATGTTAATTTTTATACAACATGAACTTTCTCAGAAAGTTATAAGATTTATCTTATTGCTCATTTTTATGTGTTCGTTCCATTCGTTCATTAATTAGATACTTCGTTCGTTTGTAATTGGAGAAAACGTATTTTAATTCTTAATAATAATAATAATAATAATAATAATAATAATAATAATAATAATAATAATAATAATAATAATAATAATAATAATAATAGTTTAAAAGGCGTATTTGTTTGGGTGTTTCTCGTGGTCCCCACTTTTGTTGGGTTAGCGGTTTAGCTCATCTGTTGGGCTAGCGGTTTGGGCTCATCTGTTGGGTTCTTATAAAAACAATTATAATTTTAAGGCTGTTTTAGTGGATAAAATTTCTAACTTTCATATTTTATCTAATACATATATATCGCACTCCTTATCATGGCTATCCATGTTGCACCTCGGATATCTTGTCCTCTACAAGGTTTTGAAGGGTGTAAAAGTGGTAATGGTAAAGGGTTTACCAAGAAATATTTTATTGATCACTTGAGCACCCGACATTTTAAAACAGATGTTTTGAAGGCTTCGCATAAAGCACGTGTGAGGAGCGATTTTTCTTTATTTTTTGCATTTGATCAGGCGCTTCATCAGGCGGGCATTTGGCTTTGTGGTGAGTGTTTATGCACCCACACTTTTAGTAAGAACTGTAAACATGCCGATGGTGATGTGGTTCTCGCACCTTGTTTTGATGATGTGGCAATTTATAGTATCCCTATACATCTTAGACCAGCTTTGAACGTGGTGGATGGTGTCGCTATTTAATCGGCTTGTACACTTGCTACTGATGAGGTTGACGTCGAGGGGGCCGCTTTCGTGTTGCCCTTACTTGGTTTTGAGCCCAATTGTTATGGCATTGACCTTCTTAGTCGTGTTTTTTCGAAGAAGTTGCGTACGGTTAAATGCATTCCTCCTAAGCTACGGCTTGGATTTGCTAAGATTTTTCAGAGTGCTCTAGACATGGTCCTTGCTAGTCCGGAGGATTTATCGGTGTGGGTGCAACTCCTTATCCTGCCATGTTGTGTTCTGACTATGTTCGTGCCTACTAACAGAGCTCAGTGAAGATCTTGTGAGAGAGAACGGTGTCACTTTGAATGTATTTCTCGGGCTATTCTTAGATGGAGGGATTCCGCAGATAGGTTTGCTTTGGTGATGGATCGTTTGGCTGGAGTAACTCCATCCTTCAGTGGGGCGAAGAAAACCAAAGACCATGATGGAGCTAACCTCGCTCAATGTAAACGTAAACTGGGAGATGGACATTTCACTGCAGCTATTAAGGTTCTCACGTCTTCTGGTGTCGCCCCATCTACTCCTGACACCCTGCTTGAGTTAGAGGCCAAACACCCGCATGCCCCACCTCCGACTTTATCTTCTTCCCTACTTGGTGGGGATGCCCTTTTTGTCCATAAAGACTTGGTGTTGAACAGGATTCGTAGTTTTCCCAAGGGGACATCATGTGGTCGCGATGGGCTTAGAGCACAACATTTAATGGATATTTTGGGAGGGGCTGCTTCTGCTATTGCTGATGATTTGCTAGGTTCTATTACCGGTGTTGTCAACTTGTTTCTTAGTGGAAAGTGCCCCATTCTATTGGGAGAGTATATTGCTAGTGCCCCCTTGACTCCCTTAGTCAAGCCTGGTGGTGGTATACGCCCTATTGCTGTTGGTACTGTATGGAGAAGGCTTGTATCCAAGGTGGCTTCTTCGTCTATTGGTAACTCCATGAATACTTATTTATAGGACTTTCAATTTGGTGTCGGTGTTCCTGGTGGCTGTGAGGCTGTTCTCCATTCTGTGAATAGGCTCATTGAGTCTAAGGGTAACGAGGTTGGGCTTTCTATGCTTTTGGTGGATTTTAAGAATGCTTTCAATCTTGTTGATAGGAGCATATTACTTCAGGAAGTCAGGGCGCGATGCCCTTCCATTGCTCATTGGGTTGAGTTTTGTTATGCCCGACCTGCTAGGTTCTATTATGATGACTCTATCCTTTGGTCTTGTCTAGGGGTGCAACAAGGGGATCCGTTAGGTCCTTTGTTGTTTTCCCTAGTTTTGCACCCTATGGTACAGTCTATTAATCAGTCTTGGGAGCTTACCCTTCAGGCTTGGTATCTTGATGACGGTACTATCATTGGAGATACCCTTATGGTTGCCAAGGCTCTTGACATCATCAGGACGGATGGTCCAGCTCGTGGTTTGTTTTTGAACGTTGATAAAACCGAACTCTTCTGGCCTGTGGAGGATCATCGAAGTAGGGTAGTGGGCGTTTTTTCTATAAATATCTCTCGCCCGACCAATGGTGTCAAACTTCTTGGTGGTTCCGTCAGTTTGGATGATAGTTTTTGTCGGGATTTGGCTTTGAAACGGGTTTCTAAAACCATTACCCTAATGGCGGCAATCCACAAACTTAATGATCCCCAATGTGAGCTCCTTCTTCTTCGCAGTTGTGCCGGGGTTGTAAAATTATCTTATGCTTTGAGGACATGCTCCCCTTTGTATTTACAGGAGGCTCAGGTTCAGTTTGATCAGTCGTTACGTACTTCCTTGGAGAAGATTGTTACCGCCTCAGGTCCGGGGTTTGGAGATTGGCAGTGGCGGCTTGCCACTCTTCCAATCAAGTTGGGTGGTCTTGGAGTCCTTTCAGCGGGTGACATTATCCAGTATGCCTTTCTCGCCTCTCGTTTGCAAACGAGTGATCTACAGGACAAGATACTGAATAAATCTGGTAATGTCTCCCATGGTCCTTCTTTTCAGTATGCTCTTGATACTTTCAACGCTACTTGTAACATACACGCTCTCGCTGTCACCGATGACGCTTCTGCCCCCCAAATGATGAAAACCTTGGCAAAGTGTTACTTTGGTGTCATTAAGAAAAACCTTGTTTCTAAGTACTCGCTAAGTCCAAGACAGGTCGCTGTTCTCAGTAGCATACGTGCCCCGCATGCACAGGATTTTCTTTTCACCATCCCTATTGACGGCTTGGGTCAGAGGATGAACCATCGCCAATTCCGATCTGTGTTGTGTTATAGGCTGTCCGTACCTATGTTCCCCGAAGGTAGCCTCTGCCCGAGTTGTAATGTGCATCGTATGGACATATGGGGGATCATGCAGTCCACTGTTCCAGCGAAGTGGGTGTGAAGTTCAGGCATAATCTGGTGCGTGATATTCTTGTGGATATTTGCTCTAAGGTTGGGATCATGGTGCGTAAGGAAGCTCCGATGGGATTCCTTTCGGAGGACGGGAAGGAGCTACGACCTGCAGACTTGTTATTATTTAATTGGCTTCAAGGTAAAGATGCATGCTTGGATGTGACTGGCATCTCTCCATTTGCTGGTAGTGGGGCGACTTCATGGGCTCCTGGGGTAGCCTTGCGAAATGCTGTGGAGAAGAAAAATAGAAAGTATGCATCCAAATGTGAGGACAATGGATACAAGTTCATACCTTTTGCCTTTTCCACGTTCGGGGAATTCAATACAGAGGCTTTGAACACACTTTCACGTATTAAGTCTATTGCCAATAGTCACTCAAATAATGCTAAAAGTGGTGTTTTTATCTTTCATAGAGTTAGCTTTTGTATTCAGAAAGGAGTGGGAGCACAACTTGTGTCTAGACTCCCATCCAACTTTATGTAATATTTTCTATGTTTAATGAAAAATTATTATTATTAAAAAAAAATAAAAAAATAACGATAATAATAATAATAATAATAATAATAATAATAATAATAATAATAATAATAAAGTGCTCAGCCTGTTCCAGGGTCTTTGCTGGTGATATTTATGGGGACCATGCTGTATCTTGTGCGGGTATGATTGGTATTAAACATCGGCATAACATGGTACGTGATGTTCTTGTTGACATATGTTCTCGATCTGGGGTTTCGGCTCGTAAGGAGGTTGACATTGGACTTTGTGGTGAAAGGGACAAATCTTTACGTCCTGCTGATGTGTTGCTCTACTCGTGGGATGAAGGACTTGATGTATGTGTTGATTTGACTGGATCATCGCCCTTGACGCAAACTGGTATGGTTGATTTCATGCCGGGTCGTGCGGTGATTGAGGTTGCACAACGTAAACGAGTCAAGTATGAGGCTAAGTGCGCAGGTATGGGATATGGGTTCCTTCCCTTCTCTTTCTCTACTTTTGGGGAACTTGAAAAGGACGCCGTGACTTTATTGAAGCGCATTCGAAAGTTCTCGATGACTCAAGATATTGGAGCACGTGCTGCTGCTCATATTTTTAGTAGGATTAGCTTTTCTATAGCTAGAGGAGTGGGAGCCCAATTAGTATCTCGGCTCCCTACTAACTTCTTGTAAATCCTATTTGTTTCTAATAAAGTGATGTTTCTATAAAAAATTAAAAAAAAAAATAAAAAAAAAAATAATAATAATAATAATAATAATAATAAATAATAAGTAACAAATATAATATTAATTATTATTTAAATATTTTCACTTCTTCCTCTAAAGTTCTACATATTGTCAACTTTTACCCTTGAACTTTCGTATAATGACTAGTTTTACCCTTCAACTTTCACAAAATTACAATTTTTACCCCTCAACTTTGGTTAAATGACAATTTTTACCCCTATAGTTTCAAAAATGACACTTTCTACCCCTGGGTTTAGGTCGACTGCATATCAAGTCCTTTTTATAAATCTAGTTAGAGTTTTGACATAAAATACCCTTGAGACTCCCGTCGCGTTACACACGACGTCCTTATTTCTTAAAAACGCGTTATATCTTACGAATCATGGCAAAACTTTTTACGACTCTTTTGTAAACTTGTTTATTAGTTTATAAACTCAATTTCTACAAAAACTTAGCTCGTGATTCGAGCTCACGAGCTCGAAATAAATTATTTTAGGTGCATTTGGTTCGTTTGGTCAAGGCAGAAAAACACCGAAAAGAAAGGGTCGTATCTTGATGAATACTTAACCAAATCACTTCGTTCTTTTTCCTATAGTTAGATAGCTATGTGAACTTCATTTGTGTAAAAATCTAGAATTTTTAAGACTCGTTTAGTGGTCAATTTTTAATTTACAAAAGAAGGGTCTGCTGTTTTTCTCGACAGCAAAAAAAGAAGAAAAACAACTTCGTTTTCAAGTTTCGAACTTATAAACTAGGAATCTTTGATTTTATTTAGTATCTACAACACATTTAAGAGATTCCTAAATGGTTTTAGGTATTTTATATTTGCCAAAAGAATTTAAAAAGGGTGTTTGTTTTGTGTTGCTCGAAAAAACCAAAAAGAAGAAAAAAGAAATGAAATATTTAGTTTAGGGTATAACCATTACTAGGGCTTGTTTATTAGTGTTATTAGTGATATTTAAAGTATAGAATATGAAATGAAATAGGTTAGAGACTTACTTAGGTGATATGGGTCGAATGGAGCAATTATGGAACTTAGGTTTTGGAGTTGATCACCAAGGCTCCTATCTTCCTCCTTGGCTCCTTAAAGATGTGTTTAGACTTGATTAGGGGCTGTGGGTTCAGATTTGACAGATTATGGGGCTGTGATGGGTGGATCGAATGGGTTTTTTTGAAAACCTAGGGCGTTTGGCTTGTGTTATTTATAGAAGGAGGTAGCTAGACTTGTGAAGGTGACATTTAGGGTTAGGTGGGAACATGACGATGTGTTTGAGAGTTTGTAGGGAAATGTGTTAGGAGGGGGAAGGTTGGAGTGGGTTTGTGGGGTGGTGATGATGTGTTTTACTTAAAACCATTCAAGTATAAGGGTTTCTAGAGGAGGGTGGATGTGGAAGCTTATGGTTCTTCCATTTTTCTCTTAGGGTTTAAGTAAAATGGATTTTTGTTTTGGTTTTTGTTAGGTTCGAACTAGCTAGGGCAGGAATGGAATTTATGGTTCGAGCTATGCTTAAGGAACTTGTACACCGAGCTTAAGGTTATGGTACTTTAGGGTTGGGGTTTTTAGTTAGGATTCCTAGGGTTTAGGGATTTCTAGAAATGTATTTTTAGGGTTTCTTGAATATATTAAATATATATCGATCTATATAGATTAAGAGAAAATAATTTTGTGCATTGGGAAGTTATACTTTAGGCTTAGTAAGGTTGAACTAGGGTTTATAAAATAGGGAAAATATAATTTTAATATTTCCTTAATTTATATAATTTCTATATAATTTTTATTAAAGTTTTAAAGCAATTAAATGGAATTTTAATTTTTTGTGAATTAGGGGGTTGTACTATAGGTTTTAGATTTGTACAATTATTTAATAAATTACTAAACTTATTTTAAAATTTAATGTGTAACTTTGTTACAAAATATGTCTTTAAAATAATTATTTTTGAAGTTTATATAGGGTTTTTATTAATAATTGGTTTTTATGCATTAAATACTTGTACCTTAGTTAAAAAGTCTTGTACATATATATTTTATAAAAATGTTATTTAGGGTTTGTGATTTTATTTCATATAATAATAGTTTTGTGAAATTAGGGTTTGATCGGGAGTTATAGTGGTATTAGGGCTTCTGTGCTTTAGTGACTTGTACATTAGTTAAATAAATTATATTTTAACATTTCTAGGGTTTTGTTATCTTCATATGTTATTATGGTAGTTTATGGTTTTATAAAAACTATTATCAGATAGAAAATGCTTAGTTTAAAACGTACGTTAACGAAATAACGCAAAGTGGTAAATGGGACCTTGTAAAGTTTTAGGTCAAAGATGTTTAAATAATTAAATACCAAATCTGTTAAGGTTAGGTTGCGTGCACGTTTATCGAGGATGTGATCTACGTCACATAAGATAATAGTTATAATTAATTAATAATAAAAAAAATTTCTACGTGAAAAAAAGATAAGTGTAGTTTATTATAAAGTCGTATTTTTACTAGTGGTTATAGTCTCCCCCCGTTGAAGGAATCTCATCCCGAGATTCAGTCTATGTTGGTCTAGGAATTTGTGTGTATATTATCCGTACCTGATTTTCTCATTTAGGGTTTCTTAGTTAATCTTTAATGAGAGATTTTAACACATGATCTAAATAGAATCTAAGATTCTGTCTCATTCAGTCAGTGTGGATGATAGTATCACGATTTGAGGGAAGATGTGAGTTTGATATGCTTAAAATGTTTGAAGTTCAAAAATAATATTATATCTAATATTATCTTGTCTTTATGTCATTTAAATCCAGAAATTTTCGTTCCATTATTGGACCTTAGTTATATTCCTAGTCTAAAAAGGATCGTCTAGGAATTTCCGTTTGGTACTAAATTTTATTTCTACTAGGTGAAATAAATTTGAATGTTTTACCATCTAATAAACCCAAAGGCTGTGAACAGTGTCTCCAACGGTCAGGAATAGTGAAACTTAACGTCTATGAACAGTAAAATCCAACAGTCATGAACAGTAACTTTTAACGGCTAGTTTTTCTCTATAAATACCTCATTTTTAATCCTCATTTTTACACCACCAAATTTCTCATAAAACCTCAAAATGCCGCACCTTATCACAATCTTGGCAATCGTTTATGTCGTTCTCGCGGTTACCTATATGGCGTATGTTCCTAATGAAGATTACGCATTCTTGGCTTGCGTCCTAGCGGTTCTTATACCGATTGTGATCCTTGCTATCGGCGTTGACAAGCTATGGCGGTAATAGTCTCGTGCTAGGGTTTGTTATAATAAATTTCCTATTGTATTTCTATGAAATATTTAGTGAGATAAAACTTATTTGTCCTTATGTCTACTGCTTAGTCTCGCTATCGTGCGCAGGATAGCGAAACTAAGCATTAGACATAAGGACAACTACAAAAGAAGAAAAACAACTTCGTTTTCAATTTTAGAACTTATATACTAGGAATCTTTGATTTTATTTAGTATCTACAAAACGTTTAAGAGATTCCTAAATGGTTTTACTTATTTTAGATTTGCCAAAAGAATTTAAAAAGGGTGTGTGATTTGTGTTGCTCGACAAAAAAAAAAAAAAAAAAAAAAGAAAAAAGAAATGAAATCTTTAGTTTTAGGGTATAACCATTACTAGGGCTTGTTTATTAGTGTTATTAGTGATATTTAAAGTATAGAAAATGAAATGAAATAGGTTAGAGACATAATTAGGTGATATGGGTCGAATGGAGCAATTATGGAACTTAGGGTTTTGCAGTTGATCACCAAGGCTCCTATATTCCTCCTTGGCTTCTTAAAGATGTGTTTAGACTTGATTAGGGGCTGTGGGTTCAGATTTGAGGGAGTATGGGGCTGTTATGGGTGGATCGAATGGGTTTTTTGGAAAACCTAGGGTGTTTGGCTTGTGTTATTTATAGAAGGAGGTAGTTAGAATTAAGAAGGTGACATTTAGGGTTAGGAGGGAACATGAGGATGTGTTTGCGAGTTTGTGGGGACATGTGTGAGGAGGGGTAAGGTTGGACATGGGTTTGTGGGGTGGTGATTATGTGTTTTACTTAAAATCATACAAGTATAAGGGTTTCTAGAGGAGGTGGGATGTGGAAGCTTATGGTTCTTCCATTTTGTCTCTTATGGTTTAAGTAAAATGGAGTTTTGGTTTGGTTTTTGTTAGGTTCGAACTAGCTAGGGTAGGAATGGAATTTATGGTTCGAGCTATGCTTAAGGAACTTGTACAACGAGCTTAAGGTTATGGTACTTTAGGGTTGTGGTTTAGTTAGGATTCCTAGGGTTTAGGGATTTCTAGAAATGAATTTTTAGGGTTTCTTGAATATATTAAACATATATCGATCTATATAGATTAAGAGAAAATAATTTTTTGCATTGAGAAGTTATACTTTAGGCTTAAGAAGGTTGTACTAGGTTTTATAAAATAGGAAAAATATAATTTTAATATTTCCTTAATTTATATAATTTTTCATATAATTTTTATTAAAGTTTTAAAGTAATTAAATGGACTTTTAAGTTTTTGTGCATTAATGGGTTGTACTATAGGTTTAGGGAGTTGTACAATTATTTAATAAATTAATAAACTTATTTTAGAATTTAATGTGTAACATTGTTACAAAATATGTCTTTAAAATAATTATTTTTGTAGTTTATATAGGGTTTTTATTAATAATTAGTTTTTATGCATTAAAGACTTGTACTTTAGTTAAAAAGTCTTGTACATGTATATTTTATAAAAATATTATTTAGGGTTTGTGATTTTATTTCATATAATAATAGTTTTATGAAATTAGGGTTTGATCGTGAGTTATAGTGATATTAGGGCTTCTGTGCTTTAGTTACTTGTACATTAGTTAAATAAATTATATTTTAACATTTCTAGGGTTTTGTTATCTTAATATGTTATTATGGTAGTTTAGGGTTTTATAAAAACTATTATCAGATAGAAAATGCTTAGTTTAAAACGTATGTTAACGAAATAACGCAAAGTGGTAAATGGGACCTTGTAAAGTTTAGGTCAAAGATGTTTAAATAATTAAATACCAAATCCGTTAAGGTTGGGTTGCGTGCACGTTTATCGAAGATGTGATCTACGTCACATAAGATAATAGTTATAATTAATTAATAATAATAAAATTTTCAACTTGGAAAAAGGATAAGTGTAGTTTATTATAAAGTCGTATTTTTACCAGTGGTTACAGAAAAAGAAATATCTAGGGCGCATGGGTTACGGATTCGAAGAGAGGAGGTAGTGGGGAAGTCTCGGCGAGGTGGTGGTGGCTGGCAGTCGCGGCGGTGGTGGCAGCTGTGGTACTAAATGGGCTCGGATAGAGCTCAAACATTCCAGAATAGACGAGGGCTTCGAGATCTATCAGATGATGTATTATAGGGTTTCGCCGGAAAATTTTCTGGGGACGGTGGTTGCCGCCTATTACAGTGGTTGCCGGAGGAGATGACCGGAAGAGGTGGGAAGGGAGAGAGAGAATTATAGATTAGTGTGTGTGTGTTTAATGAATAAAAAAAATAAAAATTTGGCCTTTTATACCCAGGCAGGGGTTAAAACTGGTCAAATCAAAGTATGGGGGCGGGGGGTAAATTTTGGGCGGGGGTATACACTGCCAAGTTGGTAATACTTTTGGCTTAAACACTGTAGGACCCATTCGACGTACCAAACGGACTCGAAAAATTATGAAACTTGCGCCATTGTTCCCGAAATAATTTTTCTGATAAAAACGAGTATAAATATGCATAACTTTCCCAAAATCAATTTATTTGGCAAATTCGTTTTGTTTCGCATTTTCTAGGTTGTGCTGACATAATAAGGGACTAAGGTTCACGTTTCTCAAGATATCTCACGTTTCTCAAGTTCAAATAAGTTCAGAATAACTTCAACTGCTAAGATGATGCAAAAATAAATATTTGGCTAGTAAAATAGTTTGGAAAATTACCGGATGTTACATCACATACATCATATTGGGAAATCCGTCCCGAATTTCAGTTTAACTTATCAGTTCTGGTTTCAAAGAGGTGAGGCTACTTGCTCTTGAATTCGTCCTCGCGTTCCCAGGTGAATTCGGGTCCTCTCTTGGAATTCTAGCGAACTTTCACAATGGGAATTTGGCTCCTCTTTAGTCGTTTGATCTCACGCTCCATAATTTCCATAGGCTCCTCAATAAAGTTTAATTGCTCATCAACTTGAATCTCATCAAGTGGGATTACGGCTGTCTCATCGGATAAACATTTCTTCAAATTTGACACGTGAAAGGTGGGGTGTACTCTACTAAGCTCAAGAGGCAATTCCAGCCTATAGGCTACAGGACCAACCCTGTTCTGAATCTTGAACGGTCCAATGTACCTTGGGTTCAACTTTCCTCGCTTGCCAAACCGTATCAAGCCTTTCCACGGTGAGATTTTCAGCATAACTTTATCTCCGACTTGAAACTCCAGCGGTTTACGTCTCACATCCGTGTAACTCTTTTGACGATCTCTCACTATTTTCAATCGGTTCTTAATTTGCACAATCTTTTCTGTAGTCTCACAAATAATATCCAGCCTAATGAGCTGAGCTTTTCCTACCTCAGCCCAACAAATGGGTCATCGGTATTTTCGACCATACAATGCCTCAAACGGTGCAGCCTTAATGCTTGCATGATAACTATTGTTGTATGAAAACTCAATCAAAGGCAAATGAGTATCCCACCCATTTCCAAAATCAATCAAGCAGGCTCAGAGCATATCTTCCAAAGTCTGAATCATCCTTTCACTCTGGCTATCTGTTTATGGGTGATATGCAGTACTCATGTCGAGGTTCGTGCTAAAGGCATCTTGAAGCGATTGCCAAAAGTTAGAAGTGAATCTGCTGTCTCTGTCAGAGATGATAGATATTGGGGGTCCATGCCTCGATACTATTTCCTTTACGTAAAACCTCGTTAACTTATCCATATTGTAGTTCTCTTTGATGGGTAGAAAATGGGCTGATTTCGTTAATTGATCGACTATAACCCAAATAGCGTCGACACCAGTTGTAGTCCTTCAAAGTTTGGTGATGAAGTCCATAGTAATCCATTCCTATTTCCATTCAGGAATCTCAGGCTTTTGTAGAAGACCAGCCGATTTCTGATGTTCAGCCTTAACTTTCGCGTACGTCAGAAATCTGGCAAACATAATTGGAAACTTCAGCCTTCATGTTTGGCCACCTATATAACTCCTTGAGATCGTGATACATTTTTTCGGATCATGTATGTATAGAGTAATTTGACTTATGATACTCGTGCATTATTAAGTCTTGCAGTCCTCCATAACACGGCACCCAACTTCTTCCTTTAAAACACAAGGTTCCATCTGAACGCTTTTCAAACTTCTTCTGTATCATTCCATAAAGATTCTCACTCTGGAAATCTTCTTGTTTCACGGCTTCTTCTTGAGCATGGATAATTTGAGCGGGAAGGTTTGAATTGATGGTCAAAACCAAAGCTCAAACTCGTAGTGGCTTCAACCGTTCCTTACGACTCAAGGCTTCAGCCACGATGTTCGCCTTTCCCGGGTGCTATCTGATTTCACAGTCATAGTCACTTAAAGTTTCCAACCATCTTCGTTGCCTCATATTCAGCTCCTTTTGATCTAAGATATGTTGAAGACTCTTGTGATCAGTTAAGACAACATACTTTGTCCCATATAGGTAGTGCCTCCATATCTTGAGTGCAAGAACCACTTCTCCTAACACCAAATCATGCGTGGTATACTTCTCTTTATGGGTCTTAAGTTGTCGGGAAGCATAAGCTATGACCTTCCCTTGTTGCATCAAAACTGCTCCTAACCTGTGATATGATGCATCACAATAAACAAAAAAATCTTCTACTCCATCTGGCAATGCCAAAATCAGTGCACTGCATAGTTTTTGCTTCCGGGTCTGAAATGCTTCTTCTTCATCCTTTCCCCATTCATACATCTTATCCTTCTAAGTCAATGTAGTTAATGGCTTAGCTATTTTGGAGAATCCCTCAATGAATCTCCGGTAATACCCGGCCAATCCAAGAAATTGTCGGATTTCTGTAGCATTAGAAGGCGTTGGCCAATTCTCAATAGCCTCAATCTTCGCGGGATCCACATGCAACCCTTTTTTGTCAATCACATAACCAATAAATTGTACCTTGCGAATCTAAAATTCACACTTAGATAACTTTGCGTACAATTGTTCTTCCTTAAGCAACTTAAGAATCATCGTTAGGTGTTGCTTGTGCTCTTCTTCACTCTTTGAGTAGATCAAAATGTCGTCGATGAAAACTATGACAAACTTGTCCAAATATGGTTTACACACTCGGTTCATGAGGTCCATGAATACAGCCGGTGCGTTTTTCAAACCAAAGGGCATCACTTGAAACTCATAGTGGCCATAGCGAGTCCTGAACGCCGTCTTAGGAATATCCTCTTCCCGGACTCTAAGTTGATGATAACCTGACTGCAAATCTATTTTAGAGTAGAAATCTGATCCTTGCAGCTAGTCGAACAAATCGTCAATCCTAGGTAACGGGTAGCGATTCTTCACTGTTAGCTTGTTCAATTCACGGTAGTCAATGCACATTCTAAACGACCCATCCTTCTTCTTCAAAGAATAACACCCGGTGCTCCCCAAGGTGATGAACTAGGCCGAATAAACCCTTTATCCAACAACTCTTGTAACTGTTTAGACAATTCTTGTATCTGTCAGAGCAAGTCGATATGGTACACGTGCCACAGGTGCAGCTCCCGGAAATAGGTCAATCAGAAATTCCACTTGTCAAACCGGTGGAAGCCCAGGTAGATCTTCAGGAAATACCTCGGGAAACTCACGGACAATCGGGACATCCTTGAGTCGCTTCTCTCCAGACTCTTTCTCAGACACATGTGCTAGGAATGCATGGCAGCCTTTCTCGATATACTTCAGGGTCTTAATGCAGGAGATAATACTCAAACAGGTTCCGCTACGGTCTCCGTGGACAACCAAGGTTTTCTTC
Source organism: Artemisia tridentata subsp. tridentata (assembly GCA_021014915.2). Lineage (NCBI taxonomy): Eukaryota > Viridiplantae > Streptophyta > Magnoliopsida > Asterales > Asteraceae > Artemisia > Artemisia tridentata. The sequence continues at coordinate 217,338,761 of CP139508.1, forward strand.
ATCGAGAGGGATATGAAAAACTCGTTCACTGCAAAAAATATTGGCTTGATGTTTAGACAGCCAATCCATACCCAACAATACCTCAAAGCTTCAGTGTTCAATGAGCATAAGGTTGATGCTAAATGGGTGATCTAGAAGGTTTAGGGTACAGTCTCGGATTACGATGCAGGTGTTAACCAAGTTGCCATTAGCTAGTTCAATACTATAACTGGTATCTAGGGAGGTAGGGGTGAGGTTAAGTAGTGGTGAAATCATAGATGATACAAAACTCATATCAGCACCAGAATCGAATAAGACTTTAACACAAAGATTGTTGAGTAAGAACATACCGGTGACGACGTTAGGATCCTGCTGCTGCTCTCCATTGCCCATCACATATGCTCTGTCACGAGCGACTTCAGTCCTTCGTCCAGTGTTATTTGGGCAATTACTCTTGTAGTGTCTACGCTCCCCACATCCAAAATAGGTTTTCCATTACAATTCTTAGCAACATGACCAACCTTATAGCATTTTGACGCTTAACAGTGCATAGCCCAGGGTGATGTTGGTTACACTTATCACAGAAAGGGTGATTCCCAGCATATCCTCCAACTTATGCTGGTGCAGCCACGTATGCCTTGACAGCCTCTTGTCGTCTGTTCTGCTGGTGGTTATGATTGTTGTTACGGTACTAGTTGTTGTTTTTGTAGTTTTGGTTATGGTGAGGGTGATTGTTGTTGTTGCGGTTGTTGTGGTTGTTGTAGTTGTTGCTTCTCCTGTTGTCCTCCCACTTCCTTTTGTGATCATAGTTGTTACTTTTCTGAACAGTGTCATTCTTAACCACCTGATCCATCAGTCGTTCAAATATACGGATAGCATTATCCAAAGTTTGACAGTTGTAAGATGTCACGTGCCATTCAATACTGGCTGGTAGACCACCAATGAACTTGTCCAGCAACTTCTCATTATCTGGCACCATGTGAGCACAGAAGACTTTCAACTCTTGAAATCATCGAACATAAGTGGCAAGATCAACGCCTTTTGCAGCTAAATAGTAGAATTCAGTATCCAACTTCCTCATGTCACTATAGGAGCAATACTTCTTCACCATTTCCTTTTTAAATTCTTCCCATGGAAAATTATAAGCTCTCTCTAACCCAACATCCTTAGTATATGCATTCCAACAGGATAATGCAGCTCTATCAAGGTTCTCGTTGCATACTTTACTTTGCAGTCTTCAGAGCAGTTACTTTTTAGAAACACTGATTCCATCTTCTCAAACCACTGGGTTAGACCGACGGCTCCTTTAGTTCCCTTGAAGGTAGTAGGTTTGCAGTTCATGAACTCCTTATAAGTGCAGAAGCGGTTTTCATAGACAGGTTGCACTCCTGCCTGTCCAACATTCTGGTTACTAGCACCTGCTTGCCCGGCAAGTGCCGTAGCTATGCCTTCCTCAATTAGTTTCTGGATCGCAGCTGGGGTCATCTTTTTAGGTGGCATAATTCTATCAATCATTACAAATGTACAACACTGTAAGTATTTGATTAGGGTAACAGAATCACAACACAAAGTAAACAACACAATGATACAACATAATATAGTGTCCATTCAACATCAAAAATAGCACATCACCAAAATACATCATAGATTTGATACTCGTCATAGGTCTTACAAGATATGCTAAATAACTACAAGTTTCTCATCAAAATCTACTAACTGAAACTAGTCAGTTTAGTACGTATACGGTATACTACTACTTCAATATCAAACTACTATAATAAAGATGATCACTAATCTCTACTGACGGTCTCCTCCGTATACAGCCAAAACATCAATACTATCATCGAAGCGAAAACACGCCATCCTGTCATAATACGCTAGCCACTGCATGGCATGGATATCATCCCACAACTCCTGAATATTCTGCTGGTAGTGACGACTATCGATATCAGTGAACACAGCTTCAAGATCCAGTCTCTCCACAATCCTCTCAAATTCTGTTATCCTCTACTCTAACGACACTAAACGCTCCCTAATCTCTGCATAAGCTGTCTCTGAAGATCTCAACCTCGTTGCCTGCTCGTACAACTCCACATATAAATCGTTTGTCGCTCTCCTGTCACCCTTAATCTCCTTCTTCAACTCTAAGACCTCAGACTGTCGCATGCACAATCGTCTAGACATAGACATGTAATGATCCTGGCACCAGGAGATATCCTGCCTCAAGCGACTCAGCTCGGCTCTGAGCTCGGTAGGGGCAACTTTCTATATGGCTAAATACTCGCCCATCTCAAATGTAGATGTCACCTCTGTAGCTAAAGCGTGACCTATGGCATATGAAGTATCAGACTCGTAGGTGATGTCTGACATTGCTGGTGAGGGCCGCATGGGGAGAGCCTCCTGCTCCTCCTCGTCATCATAATCATCATCATCATCATCATCATCGTCTTCATCATCATGGTCATCATCCATCTCATCCTCATCATCATCATCCATCTCCTCATCATCTTGGTGAGGTACATCAATAGGGTGTGGGTCTATCTCTGGACTCGGTGGTGCAAGGGGGTGATCAACGGTGCATCTGGTAACTGACCTGTAGGGACTGATGTAGCCATAATACTCTACATGGAGTATCGGGACAACTATAAAAATTTTAGCCAAGTTTTTATAAAATAATTTTATATGAAATGAAATAGTAGTGGAAAAATCCAAAACATACGATAGTGCAAAGCATGCATACATAAAAGTTTTAAGTAAAGTACTTACGAGTGAAGTCGTACGGAGGGCTGATGGTTATCGATTTCTAAAAACGTTTTGACACACATCAAAATGTTTATAATCGAGTATGATCTCGTTCTCTAAAAACAATGGCTCTGATACCATTCTGTAACACCCCCAACTCGAAATATAGCATTGGAACTGAGTTAAGGGTTTTTACGGCAAAATACGTTAGATCCACACGGTTTAGGTTAAAATCAAAAGTTTTTAACATTTTTTATATAATAAAAATGGTATATAAAAATTAGGGTTTGAATAAATGTTAGGAATATAAATATTCATGTGAAGACTCGGTCACCCCGAGTATCTATTTAGCATTTGTGTAGCTCGTAGGCTTATTAGAATTATTAGTATTATTATTATTATTAGTATTATTAGTTTAGTTAGTATAGTATTCGTGGAGTGGGTCGGGTCTTTACCCACTGTCTGCTCACTCCATAGCCCACTTGGGGCACTTATGTCTTGTACTATAAATATCCCTTCCCACACTTGGGAAGGGTTGGAGGTTCTAATCATTCAACAAGTTTTTCTTCACTCTCTCTCTCTCTCTAAATCCCCCAACACTCTCATCTCTCTCTCTCTAGAATTTACTTAAACCTCTAATCTAAGTATGCAAGTATTACAATTGGTATCAGAGCCAGGTTAGGTTCGATTGATTGTGTGTGCTTGGATTTGTGGTTTATATTATCTCGTTTTTTATTTTTTTGTGTTTTGTGTTCGAACTGTATTCCATGAATGTTTGATAGTTACTTTTGATTCAAAAATCAGTTTGGCATACAAGGCTTGTTGGGCTTTAACAGTTCGCATAAAGATTTGTGTTTTTGGCTCACATTACATCACTTTATATTTTTGTTTTCAAATCCACTTGTTGTTTGGGCTTCAACAGTTTAAAAAGTTGGTCATTTTTTTGTTTTGTTCATACAATACAAGTCCATTTGAGTCACTTGTTAAGTTTGTTAAGTATCTCTTTGATTCACTTGATTTTTGTCAAAAAGTCGTTTCTTGGTTGCGATTTGATGTTTTCTAAGTAGCGGTTTAGAAAGGAATTTGGTGGCAGTTTGGTTACTTTTGTTTTGGGTTCGAATATGAGGATATACTTTATTGAAGACCAAGTTTAACATTGTTGTTTGTGGCTCTGTGGTTCTCCAAGAAACAAACGGCTCTTGCTATCTCCACTACCGAAGCCGAGTACGTAAGCGCCGGAAAGGCATGTCAACAAGCACTATGGATGAAACAAGCCCTTAACGACTATAGCATACATTTAGATGATGTTCCTATTATGTGTGATAATAAAGGTGCTATTGACTTGAGTAAAAACCCTGTCCAACACTCCCGCACTAAACACATTGAAATTCGCTACCACTTCCTTCGCGATAATGTTCGGAAAGGAAATATTTCCATTGTAAAAGTTCCTTCTCAGGACAACATCACAGACATACTAACCAAACCCCTCAAACGAGAATCCTTTAACTACCTTCGTCTAGGTCTGGGAATGATGGAACATATTCCATAAATCTCATGACTCTTGAAGTCATCCCGTGAGTCTAGTCTATTCTAGTTTAGGAACCCCTAGTCATAAGAATTTGCTAGGTACAAATTCTTTCCTCGTGTCAAAGGATCTCACTAAAACAGCGAGACTTAGTCGTCAAAAATCAAAATGGGACAGAAAACAGTCCCAGCAGATCACGGCTCCACTAAATGTGGCACGACACCATTAAATTTAACGGAGCCGTGGAACTGTGTATCTGGAACATTCCGTACTTCAGTTCCCTTTTTCCCACATTACTCATTCCAAACCCTCACAATCTCAGCAATTGTTGTCATAACCTAACCTCACAACCCAAAACTCAATTACACCTCTTCAAGATCATATTCAAGACATTGATTTCAAGATCCTCAATCATTTTACCCTATTCAACATAAGTTGTAAGTTATCTTACTCTAATTTCGTTCTAATTTTGAGTCTAGGGTTTATTCATTGATGAAAATTGAATTTGGGATTTTCACCTTTTTCTAGGAATGTTTCAAAATTAGAAGTCATCAACACTAAAACACCCCAATTCCATCATTTTTAAAATCTCACAAAATTAGAATCATGAAATTGTTCTTCTTCATGCATTGTTGATGCAAACTAAAAACACTTTCTCATGCATTCACGATCTCACAAATATTATTCAAATTACATAATCAATATGTACTTTTCGACATATTTTTTTGAGCAAAAGTAAAATTAGGAGTGTTTGGGTAATCTCATTATTTTTCTTTTGAGTCGAGATTACCGCACCTCCACATAGTCTGCATATAGGCACAAACTAGACACGTGTTTTTTGCAAACTAGTCTTTGCTCTAATTTTTATTAAAATTTTCTTATAGGAAACAAAAATGTCTCATGAATATGATTTTGATCATCTCCTAACCGATACCTATACACCCGAAATCTCCCGTGAACCCACAACACCCGGTAACCACATTCGTGCCTATGTCAATCTTGAAACCCGTCGGTTTCATGAAGGCCGCGTCGTTGATTCGTCCCTAGCTTACCATCGGGACATCAACACTTCCTTTAGAGCTATAGGATTCGACTGTCTACTCCACATTAACGAGCATATTTGTCACATTGGTTTTGGGTCCAAAATTTCAAATTCGTATTAACCCTTGAGCAATTTGCTCAAATCCTCCGTATACCCAATCATGGGCAATGTGCCTATACTGAAGATTGGTGTCTCGAGTCCTTCTTTCACTATCGTGAAGAGGAAAGTCCATATAGCTCCTACATACCCTCTCCAACCGAACTAACCAAACTTATCCGTACTCACCCTCACCCACATCCAACGAAAATTCGTTTGGAAGAAGTCCGTCATGAACTACTTTCTTGGGCAGTCATCCTGCGAGAAAATGTTCTAAGTCTAACAGGAAATCGTGAGCAACTTCCGGCGTTCTGTGTTCATATGATTTACTGTCTCCTAACCCAACAACCATACAATCTTGCTTACTTCTTCTCTAAGCGAATTGTACATCTCAAGGGGAACAAAAATAAATTGATAGCCTATGGGATGTTCCTAACCCGTCTCTATCACCACTTCATGAGCTTTCACCTTTACCTTCATGGTCCTCAATACTCCCTCTTCACACCGGTCATGAAACCCATAACCGAGTCATATGTCTCAACCATCCTCATTTCCTAATCCACCACCCACTATGCACCCTTTGATGATCCAAATCATGCGAATGAGACAAATGCTCAAGACGAGAGTGCGACAAGAAGGGGGAATGCTCAAGTCATAAGTAGTTAGGAAGAGATTTATGTCTCTCACTAGGATTTATTACTAATAGATTACATTAGGAATTAATACTCAAATTATCTTGCATGCTTAATACTTGATCTATCATCTTACATGAATATTCTATGTGATATTTGGATGATATTTTATCTTGTCCTTTATGCTTGCATGCCTATGATTATTCAAGTACATTGCATGATCATCTTTATGTGCTAGATGTAGCATTGTATGGGATATATTAGGAAAATAAGTACCTAGTGAGTTGAGGCACTCTCATTTTCTAGGAATTAGTTCCCCAAGAAAATATCCCCCTAGCTGCCCAGAACTAGCCTGCAAAGAAATTTTCGTGACAACAGTGTCAAGGCACCACTAAATAGGGACGGCACCGTTAAATTTAACGGTACCGTGGGTATTTAACGGAGCCGTGTACCTGTATAACGGATTTTTCCTATTGCTCCTACTTCCCTACCACCCTAACCCCAAACCTACAAATCTTGCACCCTCACATACAACCTAAGATTCCCTTGCTACCCCCTAACACCCTTCCTTTCTCTTTAATTCAAATTTCACCCAACATGCCTATATAAGGCCACATCCTTGCAAGATTACCTTGCTCATCATCTTCAACCTCACATCACACTAACACCATGTCCTCAACACAAGGATCAACCACCCACATCTCAAAGAAACCTAGGATAACCGTAAGACCAATATCAAAGCCTCTCTTTGTGGATCTTACAAAAGATGATGAAGCCAACACACCACCTTCCCAAACCACTCCTTGTTCACCATCTCCACCTAATGCACCCTCCAAAACAACATCTTCCTACATAACATCTTCATCATCCTTCAACACCACCTCATCCATGGAGTACACACTTCCCCCATAACTCCATTGGATTATAACATGCAAACTCAACCTCCAACAAACTCACCACCACCACCTTCACCTATTATGGATCAACCCATCCAACCTCATCCCTTTGATCTTCATAGTGCAAATTGCCTATGTTGCCTCCACAACCGTAATCTTATCTTTTGCTTAAGCGATGAGATTCACTTCATGTTCTCCTTTGTAGAGCACCTCTTGAACCCACCACCACCCCAAATGATCCCACCATCTCCACCACCTCCTAACCAAAACAACTAAACACTTACTTGTTTAGTCCTCCAAAATAAACCTTTAGGACCCCTCTTGGAAATGAAGCTCGCCTCTAGTCATTAGGAATTTAGGCTTCTTGTTATCTGCCTTTATGTTTTCTATGTAGTCATACATTAGTATAAAACTTGTTTGTTTTATGAATGAATGTTTTTATGTGGAGGTTTTTCTTTTAAGAGATTGGATATTTGTCATATGTGATACTTGTTAGATATTTTATATGTGTTATCTAACTTTGTTTTGTAGCAAACATCATTGCTCGATTCCTTGGTGTTCTCCAAATGAGGGGGAGTATACATCAAGGGGGAGCCGCAACCACCTTTTTGATTTGACAAAAAGGGGGAGAAATGGGAATAAACTCATTAAAAAACTTGTTGAAATTAATTTTAACATAAAATGAGTTTATATTTTGTCATCATCAAAAAGGGGGAGATTGTTGATGCAAATAATGTTCTAAAAACGTTATTTATATCTTTCGATTACTTCACGTTTTGAGGATGACAAAATGTGAAATCAAGTTACGTTAAAATTAACGTAAACAAGTTTTTAATCGGAAGATCCCGTTTCTACGCAAATCACTCTAGAACAAAGTTACAACTTGAACTAGTGATCAAAGAAGTGATTTTGTGTCTTTGAGAATTCACATTTTAAATGGGACAAAACATTTTTTCAAAAATACACATGACAAATTATTTTTGAAATATTAAGAAATGTTTTAATGGAAAAATTAGTTTGAAATTCATAACAGCTATTTTTCCCCCAAAATCAGCTCCAACCTTCCCCAAATAAGTTTTCACCAGAAAAGAAAAAAAAGGGAGCGTCTTTGTTTGGCATGGCTCCACGGTTCCACTAAATTTAGTGGAGCCGTATGGTATTTAACGGAGCCGTCCGTACAAATTTTTCTGTAGCGTTCAGATTTTCTTTGCCTATAACTACCAACCCCTTTCACAGATTTTAGGCATCCTTTCACACACTAAACTTTCTGAGTTTAATACTCTCTTCACACCCTCTTTCTTTGATCATTTAGATTAGTTTTCTTTTGTTTCAAGAGTGATCCAATCATCCATCAAGTGATCCTCTTCATTCCTCTTGATTAGCAAGAGAAGAACACAAAGTATCCTTGAAGATACAAAGTGTTGTGATTCCTCTTCCAAGTGCAAGAGAAGAACTCAAGATATCAAAGAAGATACAAGAGTTATAGTTGGTAGGTCTTTGTAATGTTTGTTACATCCTTGTTGTATCTAAGTGTACATCAAGATTATCTTTCTTTTGTGAGAGTGTGAGTGAAGATCATTGTGATCTTAAGAGATAGTGAAGATCTCTTGAATCCATTGGGCTTGTGTGTGTGTGATCAAAGGATCTAGATTAGGTAGAATAAGTTGAGTGAAGTGAGAGTTTATCATTGTGACCGTGTTGAGATCTTGGTGATCTCTAGTAGCCATTGGGCTTGAGTGATTGGTCACGTGGACATTGGTAGATTGGTGCTAGCTAAGATTAGCACTCGACATCTAGCTTAGTGTCGGAAATAGGATAAGCGACGTGTACGGTTTTCTCCGCCTGAAGGGAGGTTGTTGACATAGTGCTTGAAACTCTCGAGTGTGGTACTCGGGGAGTGGAGTAGGGCGAAGAAGAGCTTCGTAGCCGAACCACTATAAATCCTTTGTCTCGATTTGATCTTTCCAACTCTATCTTTTACTTACTTTACTTTTATTAGTTAGTTTAGTATAGAGTTCATATTGGTGTTGATTGATTGCACATAAGTCTCGAATCAAGGTTTTTCGTAAACAAACTTTTAAAACAATTTTTAAAAGATACAAAAACCGGTAAAACTATTCAACCCCCCCCCCCTTCTAGTTTTCCACATTAGTATATTACTAATTAGAATCATCTTATACCAGTTTCCACAACCCTTTAGATATTCAAACTCTCTTAGATATTTTATTATTCATTTTCTCTCGTTACTGTTAATAAAATTTCTTATAATAATTATTTATAATTATTATTTGTAAATTACTACAGTACAATGTCTCTCGAAACTCCTAAAATTAACGAAACCACTCCAATTCCAAAACCACTTTCACCTACCCTTTCCTCTACTCATCAGAAAATGGAAGGAGCAATGTAATCTCATGAAAAGTTGATTGGGTGCCTAACAACATTTGAGGTTGGAAAGGAAACTCACCCAGAAACAATTCAGAAAGATCCAAACTCTCCATTGCCTGATATTCCAAAATCCCCAATACTAGGCGACTCAAATGATGATTCTTCATCTAATTCCCCCAACTTAAGCTTAAACCATACTGAATCGATATGGAATCTTCTTTACCAACAAGCCAACACTTTTGACGCTCACACTAAACAGTTGGAGGAATTACGACCATTACGTTTCGAATGGTACGATCGTAATACTAACACTCTGTTTAGAAAGACCGATGCTGAAAGACGTACAGTGTTTGGTTTGGGAATGAAGGTCGAAAAGATGAAAAATATCTACAACCATAAGCTTAGAAGCCTAGATTCCAGGATTCGCTGATCGAAAAGGGAGCACTGTGAAATCTACGGCAGGGTGGAAGATATTGAGAGAACACTCTGGGTAGCCAGTGAAACGGCAAGAAACCAGGATCAGAAGATGTTTGCTTTAGAGGCCATAACGGATAATCAGCTGAGGATATATCGGGAACTTCAAGAACGCTTCTTGGAAATGGAAATTACACAACTGAAATTGAGACTGAAGTTAAGCATTTACGTCAAGGACGTAACTGATCTTAAAAGTCACATGTAATGTTGTTGTAAACCAAATTGTATTTGGATAGTATTTCCTGTATTTCCTAAATAAGTCTGAAACTTTCCAGAGTTTGTAATCCATCAATAAATCTATAACAATCTACTTCTATTATATATTTACTGTTGTGAGCAAATTCTTCCTATATGTCTTACTATGATGCTATGCATACATGTAATGACTATTCCTTAAATCTCACTCTTCCGTACTTCCTCGATAAAACAATTTCATCCAAAACAACCCATACTACCTTTTCCTTTCCTCCGAACACAGAAAACCAACTCCCTAGTAAACAGAAACTAGAGCCATTATTAGGAACCGAACCTTTATATAGGAAAAACCCTAGGAAGAAAATCTCGGAAGAAAACTTGATGAATGTAGAGAAAGTTGCTGAACTTCAGTTTTTTTCCAGCTTATTCCTTAAACACTCTATTCCCTTAAGTATGATCGTCAAACTGAAAAATTGACCCGAAAGAGTTTCTGGTATCCACTAAAAATCAGATTTATACCTGTCAGCTTTTGTACTATATCTTGGCCACGAGATATGTAGCATAAATATGACGCTTGTAATTTTGTTATACGTAACAACTTAACAAGTTATTTATGACTATATGTGGTTCCGATTTGTTGTACTTTACCGTATATGGTATAGGTTGATGTGGGCCAGTGATGATCATCATACTCAAGCATATCTCGACATGTTGCGACCTTATGAGCTCTACCCTAATAATCTAACGTATATTTTATGATAAATCTTTCGGAAGAATAGCCAAACTTACCACTACTTGTATCCTAGAGATTAGGCAAAATAATCAAAAGCGAAAACTCAATACCAATAGGAAGTTCAACCCTAGAGCCAAGAGATAGGAAATTCTTTAGAACCTAACGATATCAACAGTTATCCCTAGCCTCTAAGCCGAAGAATAATCCCTATAGAAGGAAAACAAACTGAGATTTAGAGTTCCTTAAGTTGCGTATCTTTCTGAATCATTACCTTAGTTACAAAGGATAAAATCTAAGTGTAATAAACTACCTCCCTACTATTCCTATTCTGAAGAAAACTCCGTAGTAATCATAAACTCAACTTCTATTCCACCTACCCTGCTCATAGGTACTTGGTAGTTGAACACTATTATTAGGGCTTGAATTTCCTCCTGACCAAACAATAGGCGGAACTACCCTGTAAGGTTTTTTTTTTACTCCAGCCTTAAAATATATTTTAAGGATACCCTAGTATTACCTTAGAAATCTCCGACCTAGAACCATAGAATGAACTAGAGATTTTTCCCACGTTTTATTTAAAACTAAATTACGTTGTTATCATATATAAAGATAACGCGTTGAACACCATCTAATACAAATAGAAATATAAATACTAAAACAGCTGGACTAAATATCACATCATTCGATCCTCAGTCATGCATAGCCTGGCCAACTATGTATAATTTAGGAAGAATTATGTCATAATTAGAACAGTTATCTTTTCAAAATTTCTAATAAGAATCTTCATTCAAAAACAAAACATCACTTTTATTACAGCTAACAAGTAGGGAATTAACAAGGTATAAATAGGAAATCCTAGGAAACACACAAAGACCTAAAGAACGACCTAGATATTACAAGGATATTTAGTAATCATGAAAAATTCATACATAGACAAATAACTAGCATCGGAAGCACTAGTGTTACAATGACTCCAAGGTAGGGAAGAGAATCATTGAAAGATTGATTGGTCATAGCAACTAAGAATCCCATCAATATCACCATAGCAAGAGTAATCACGGGATGAATCATTTTGACTACCCTGCGTAAAAAGAACAAACGAAAACAATAGGCAAAAGACCAAATCTAGATCGTGAATACATAGGCGAATAAGAATTATTGAGGATAAATATAGAACTAGGAAAAGATCGTTACCTCCATAACTTGCCAAACCCGATAACTAGAAACCCGAATGGCATGAGAACCGCCACCACATAGACCATGAAAGTATAATCATCCTTCGGTACATACGACAAGAAGAGAACCCCGAGAACGACGAGAAGGATCGCTAAAAGTTTGAATAGGTTCAGCATTTTAGGAGAGTTAAGAGAATTTGGTAGTGAAAGAATGAGGATTAAAAATAGGGTATTTATAAGAGAAAAACTAGCCGTTGGAAACACTGTTCATAGCCATTATTTTACTATTCATCGAACGTTAAATCTGACTGTTGCATAGTGTTTTTCACAGCTCTTAGATTTATTAGGTGACAAGACATTCAAATTTATTATGGATAACACTAGTGAAAACACGATATTTAGATACCCAATGGAAGGCCCTAGGTAAACCTTCTAGGATAAGAATATAACCTAGGATTAATAGCAAGAATATAATATTAGGCTAAATTACCTAAAGGCAAGATAATAATAGATATAACTTTATTTTTAAACTTTAGGCATTTTAAAGCATATTAAACTCACATCTTCACTCCAACCCTGGTATTATCTCCTCTTATCATCCTCACTGACTGAAGGATACATAATCTTTTGATTCTATTCAGATCATGTGCTAAATCTCTCATTAAGGTGAATTAGAAACCCTAAGTGAGAAAATCGAGTGCGTATTATATTATTACATCTTTTCCCCAACTCTTTGACCAACATAGACTGAATCTCGGGACGAGATTCCCTTAACGGGGGAAGACTGTAACCACTGCGAAAATCCCACACTAGATTACAGTATCTCTTAGAATACTTATTCTTTTCTACGTGTAATTTTTTTTTTATTTGCTACTACCTGGGCATAACTACTATCTCATGTGACGTAACTCACATCTAAGATAAACATGCTCGTACGCAACCCAACCTTAATCTACTTAATGTTTATTCATATAAACATTTTCCTATGTCAAGTATAAAACATTATAAATTACCATTTACCACTTTACGTTAATTCATTGACGTACGCTTATAACTGAACATATCTTGTCTGATAGAAGTATTTTTGAAACCCTAAACAACCATAATAATAATTATAGTAACAAAACCCTAAAAATACTAAGGTACAACTCATCTAAGTTAAAACAAGTATTCAAAGCACCCGAAACCCTAATTCTATTTTAACTTCCGGTAAAACCCTAAATTCATAAAACCATGATTTTATGTAAACCCTAATTCTTTTTATAATAATTTTTATAAAATAATAATTGTACAAGTTATTTAAACTTAAGGTACAAGTCATTTATGCACGGAAACTGTATATTCATAAAAACCTTATTAAAACCTTAGATATTAATTATAACACCCGATTTACAAACCATTCATGCATAAATTTTAAAATATATATTTTTACAGGTCAATAAGCTAAAGTACAAGCATCTAATGCACAAACATAAAGATAATATAGATAACATTATAAATCTCAGTGTACTCACCCTAAAAGCCCGATATTCGCTACGATAGCCTTAAAAATTTACTTCTTAGCATAACAGGTATATGTACTAGTCTTTAGACCTAGAGTACAAGTCCCTGAACTAATGTAGAAGTCATTTAAGCATAAAACTTAAATGAATTAAAAATCTTATAAAAACCCTAATAATAATTATTTAAATAACATACTTTGTAATATTTTCACAAAATAATTTCTAAAAATAAATTTTTTTTAATATATGTACAACTCCTTAAACTCAAGGTACAACCCTCTAATGCATAAAACCTTAAAAACTCAATTATATGTATTTAAAACTTATTAAAAGTTACATAAAAATTATATAAAATTAGGGAATAATTAAAATTATATTTTTCCTATATTCCTAACCTTAGTACAACTCACTTAAGCCTAGGTACAACCTTCTTAAGCACAAAAATTATTTTTCTATTTATATACATAACTCGATATATATTTATATATTTCATATATTTCTGAAAATCATTTCTAACAAAACATTAGACTTAGAAACCCTAGCTTTACCTAAAACCCTAGAGTACCATACCTTTAAGCCAAGTGTACCACCCCTTGAAGCCTATTTCGAACCAAACATAGCCAAATTCCCTTCATATGGTTCGAATACAATCAAAATCCAACCAAGGACCCATTTTTCTTAAACCTTAAGCTTTTACTTGAAGGAACACAAGTATGCCACATCTCCTCTTCTAGAAATGAGCTTATGTGCATGGAATACAAGCTTCCACATACCACATATCCCCTCTAAACCATTTTGGAACTAAAAATAACTACTCACATCACCTACACACTCCAATATGACCACAAAAGAAACACAAAGAAACCCTAATTCATTTTCTATAAATAAGAAGCAATAACAAAACCCTAACACATCACTAACCCAATCGAATTCCCCTCCACAGCCCCATATCATTTCATTTCTGATCCTACAACTCTAAATTAAGGTCATAATAACCATTAAGGAGCATTAGAGAATTATAGACCCATTGGAGAGTTCAAATCGAAACCCTAGACCCATAAAATGCCCTAGTCGACTTTAAACTCCAAGGTAAGCTCTAAACCCTTTCTAATTATTTCCTTATACATATTATGTATCTAATAACATATATCAACACTTTTTAAAACCTAACATAGCCCAGAACACACAGAATCAAATTTATTGTTTCATTTTTACTTATCGAGTAGCCAAAACAAATATATTCATGATTTAATTCTCTAAAAACCCTAGGTTCCTTAATATGAATTAGAAATGCTTTAAATATGTTTAAGATACAAATAATCTAAAAACGCTAGTTAATATAATCGAACAATGAAAAACAAAAAGTTTTCTTTCTTTTCTTCCTGTCGCAAATCGCAGCAGACCCAGTGCTTTGGACCTAACATTCGACCCTTTAACGTGTTCCTAAAATTCTAAATTTTGGAATGAATAAAGGCCATTGAGATAGCTAATTGTAGGAAAAAGAATCAACAAAATTCGTTAAGAAATGAATGAGTTCTAACTGTTTTGGGTCGGGGTGTTTTCTGTCGAGCAAACTGAGGTTGACCCTTATAAAAATAATTATTTGACATCTAAGGATCAAACCAAGGTCTAATTTTTGGTAAAAATAATCTTAAGACACTGATAAGTGTTTTGGTAAAAGAGTCGTAAAAAGTTTCGCCACGAATCATAAGAAATAAAATCGTTTTTGTCAAAAACGACTTCGGGAGTAATCGGCTATAAAACTCAAGGGGCTAAAGTGTCAAAACTCGAATAGATTTGGTAAAAAGGACCATGTCTGCAGTCGAACAAAACCCTAGGGATAAAAATGGTCAATTTTGAAACTTAGGGGTAGAAAGTGTCAATTAACTAAAGTTCAGGGATAAAAATTGTATATTTCTAAAAGTTCGAGGGTAAAACTTGTCATTTTCAAATAGTTCGAGGATAAAAGTTGCCAACCCTAGAAATTAAAAGGTTTGAAGTGAAAATATACTTATAAACCCTAATTCTTAATTTAATATTATTATTAATAAATTAATATTATTATTATTATTATTATTATTATTATTATTATTATTATTAATATTATTATTATTATTATTATTATTATTATTATTATTATTATTATTATTATTATTATTATTATTATTATTATTATTATTATTATTAGGATTTTTAAAACCTAATATACGTTTTGTGCAGTAACTAACAAACGGAGTGTCTAAATAATGAACAGACAGAACCGAATCTTACAGATAAAAAAATAAGATAAAATCTTACTTTTGAAACTACATATTGGCTCAATTAAGTATTTAACCATCAACCAAAATATTACGAAACAAACATTGGAAAACTTATACAATCAGAAACAATTACTGAAAACTTGACATACCAACCCAGGTAGCGTGCCGGAGACGTTTATCAACTTCATTTAACTTTGTTTTCCATCCAGACTACCCAGGTGAGTTCATAGTCCCACTTTTTACTACGTTTTCCAAACTTGTGGGGAGATACATGCTACAAACCGAACACAAGTATTTTCTGTATGCTTACTTGACTTATATTGCCTAAGTTTACTTTTTTCAACAAGACCCCTAATCATGCACCTCTAATCACCTGCGGGTGAGTGCGAATAATATGGATAGATCTATTGGGTTTGACAACCCCTTTGTGTTACCGTAACGTAACCAAATGCATTTTATTTGACTTTAATAAAGAGACTGACAATCTCCTACTCGGGGGCAAGGTTACTTACATTTAATTATGTGGTAATTTATATCTCATAGCTCATAACTATGAAGATAACCTGTTAACGTTTTGCGTGTCATGAGGCTTATGGCAATATATAACGAACTGTGATATTTCTGATTACTCACTATTTAGCTTGTGTTCAAACTGATTACCACTGAAAACACTATGGATTCACTCAACCTTTGTGTTGACTTTTTAAGCATGTTTATCTCAGGTAACTTGAGGCACGATTATCGGCACGGAGTGGCTTGTGGACTTTCTTCTAATAAAAAGACTGTCCTTTTTGTTATCATTCAATAAATATTGTAAATTTTATAATATATTTCTAAACTTCCTTCTGGGACCTATATTATGTACTCTGATTTAATCAAAGAATGATAACAATTTTGTTTTAAAGGTCTCTTTTTGAGTCGTTTTCTATACTCATGACTGTGAACCATAAAGTAACACCCCAAACTTAAATTCCGCTGCGTATCACGAAAATGGGGGTGTTACATAGATTGATACGAATATTAGTTTACTTGTACAGGACTCCTTGTGCTATAAAAGGTGGTCCTAGGTTAGGTTTTATTTAATGTCATACGTATTATTGTGAAAGCTTCAAGGTTGTTAAACCCTAGTGATAGTCTAAGATCACTCGTATTATAATCAATAATATTGAAGCTGTTTGGTTGTTTAATCATTGTGTTCATACTTTCACTATTTCATACTTACAATCGTATACATTTCAATATACATAATCTTCTAAGTGCGTTGTAGTAAATTCCGCGGGCTACTTAGCATATACTGAAAGTATCTCTAACACAAGGCGTGTGTTTAGATCCTCTCACAAATACATGCTTGTTTGACCATGGAGTTAGCCAACACCTTGTTTTGTTCATAATATTATTGTATTATTATGTGTGTATGCAAATCCGATGAAAACCTAGACCACCTGTGCCATGTGTTGTTGTGATTTGTTGTTGATTTCTTATTTTTGGGGTTGCCACTGTTTCGGAACTTATGTAATGTAATTCATTTTGGTTTGGCCATTGTTTGGGCATTTTTACAATAGATAGGAAGTAGATTAGTTGTATTTTACTTCATATATTATGTAATCAAAGCATGTAATCGAATGGAAAAAGAATGAAGGACTTTAGACCAAAGAAGGCTGCTGGACACACTGCTGAAAAACGCCATTTCCTGTAGCTCCATAAGGTATTTGTTAGGAATACAAATAATCAAGTGAAAGACTCGGTCACCCCGAGTATCTATTAGCATTAAGTAGCTCGTAGGATTATTAGTATTAGTTTAGTTATTATAGTATTCGTGGAGTTGGGTCGGGTCTTTACCTACTGTCAGCTCACTCAACAGCCCACACGGGGCGTCTAAGATTGTAGTATAAATACCCCTTCCCACACATGGGAAGGGTTGGATCTTCACTTGCACTTAATCTAATATACTTACTTTCTCTCTCCAAAGAAGTCTCCCATCTCTTTATTTCTCTCTCTAACTCACGGCCTACAATTGGTATCAGAGCTAAGTTAGGTTCGTGTGATTGTGTGTCTCGGATTTGTGGTTTACTTTTGGTTCTTTTTCTTGTTTTTGGTTCGACTAGAAAAGAGAGAAAACATCAAGATTTGATCCTAGTTGGTGCTTAGATTTGTTAGAAGTTTGTACTTTTGTATTCAAAATAATCTATAGCATAGTTCCTTGGCACTCTACGGCTTATTTGGTGGTGTTAGTTGAATTATTGAATATTTTTCTTGATTGAGGTTTGAGTCTCGGTGTAATATTCTTGATTACATTTTGGAGTTGTTTTGGCAGTTTTTGGTTGAGGTTTGAGGTATTTCTGATTTGCGGTTTGGATTGTTTTTAAAAAGGGAAAAAGATAAAACGCAGTTGAAAGCGACTGTTTGTCCTTTGCGGTTTGTCTATTAGTGCTGCGATTTGACTTCTTACGGTTTGAGTTGCTGTGGTTTGGTGTTCCTGCGTTTTGCGGTTTGATTTGCGGTTTGCAGTTTGCGGTTTACGTTTTGACCTATTGCGTTTTGAAGTTACTGCGATTTGATGTTTCTGCAGTTTGTCAAGTTACTGCGTTTTGGTTCTTTATGTTTTGAGGTTTCTGTGGATTGTGGTTTCTGCGGTTTGCCAAGCTTGCGTTTTGACTTGTTGCGGTTTGACCAAAGTTGACTTTTTATGTCAAAACTTCAAACGGCCATAACTTTTGAACCGTAACTCCATTTTCAGCGAAATACCTGTCGAAACGACCGGAACGAAGTTATTGAAGATTTAAGTTTTCAGTCCAAAATTTCACTGTAACAACTTGCATCAACCTAACCAAATCACAACTAAACATAGATCACCAAGTCTACCAAACTTTCATCATAACACATTTAAGTAATCAAATCACGGTTTCTTCTTGATTTGTGTAAAATCCCGCGAAAGAATCTATTTCTCGGTTTAAATCATAGAATTGTAAAATCCCATGCACGTTCATATCATGTCAAACACTATGGATTCAGTCATTTATGAGGTACTCAAATTGTATGACATGATTGACAAACAAAAGATTCCCAAAGATGCACAACAGATAAACGTGCTTAAGTATGTTAGTGCCAATAGGGACTTTGTGTGCCCGAATTCTCAAGAGAAAGAGCACCATCTGCTACAGACAAACGTTGTTGAGTCAGATACTGCTATGAACAGTGTGCAACGTGTGAAACACAACAAAGCATCTGTTGAACCTAGTGGGGTATCTTCTGTTATTAATGATAATAATGTGTTACATGAACAAAAGATTCCCGAAAAAGTACAACAGACAAACGTTGTTGAGTCAGATACTGCTAATATGGGAAATAGCGATGTAATCCCGTATGAACAATATGTGAAACACAATGAAGCATCTGTCGTACCTAGTAGTGCATCTTCTGTTATAAATGCTGATTATGAGTTGCATGAGTACACTGTGTTTATCCCTGATGGCACCTTGACCATTAGACTTAACATCTATAAAGATCAAGTGGCCATATATGAACAACATGCAAAATTTGAGCTAACTGAATGTGAGCAGAAAATGGAAAGTCAAATGCGTACATTCATAACATAACGTAATTTAAGGGAAGAAACATTGAAAAGGGAGTTATATTCTTTATGAAAACAACTTGATCAAACTGTTAGACAAAAACAGGAGATCCAAGAAAGTGGAATTACTCTAAAACTTGATTTCAAAGAAAAAGAAACAAAACTCTTAAATGATTTTTCCAGACTTAAAACGTTAAAGAATAAGATTGAAAACAAGTTGTACACACAAGACCAGACCAGACAAACTGCTCAAATGATTCAAAAGCATAAAAGGTTGTGTGATGAAAATAGTGAAAAGGATGTAGGTGAACCGAAATCAGTTTTACTTAAGAGTGTTAAATTTGCCCAACCTGCCTTATATGATGCAAATGTAATGATTAAGCCTGATCAGGCCCCTCCCGATGTGTGATCATTTGAAGAGAGTAAATAGATAGAAGTAATAATTAGAGAAAGAATGGCTGAAAAAATGAAGGATCCCAAATGTATAGCCAATCGAGTCATAATCAAACCCCATGATTACTATGAGGAGAACTGATTGAATGTTTTTGCACCTCAAACTAAGTTGACGCCTGAACAAATATTTTGGTCTTTGGACGTAGAAAAGAGAAAGGCCGGAGAACTTAAAGCCAAAACTCCACCCCTTAGAAAATTAGCGGCTGTAACGGTGTACCCACCCAATACACCCAGGCACTTAGTTCCTTTAACTCTTCCCACAGAATGTAAAACTCTAATTATCATATATGTTCTTTGTCAACTATTTGCTGATTTTCATAAAACATGTAAGAAGAGAATCACGCCAACAGGAATTACTGAAGGGGAAAGGGGTTTTGAACTAACAAAAGAGTGCTACTTAACTGAGGTTATTCCATTCTTTAAACTCCTTAACGAACATTTTGAGGGCATGCAAAAAACCCTTAAAACTGAAGTAAAAGAGATGAAAGAGGTATTTAAAGATATGGAAAACTGTTGGGTTTTGAGATGCTGCTTCTCAGGTTTGATACAACTGCACATGGTACTTAATAGAAAATTGTCTAAGAGTTATTCTACTGCTGGTTATTATGAATCTACTGCTGGTGTATTTCATACTACTGGTGGAGTATTCGAGATGATCAAGGAAATACACCAAGTGGATACTACTGCTAGGCATAGAAGATTCTACTGCTAGAGTTAGTATTCTGCTGCTTATGTGATAATGATGTATAATCGGTTAGATAAGTATGGAAAGGATTTTGTATATATCCTATTTAGTTAGACTTATACGTTTCTTGTAAAGAACTCCTTAGTCTATAAAAGGAGGATCTAGGGTTAGAGTTTTGGTACGTATCATTATTAAGTCGATTCACTTCAATGTTTTTGTAACCCAGTTACTTTTGAGTAACCATATTAATATATTGAAGTGTTTGTTGAGAGAAATCATATTATTCTTCATAAGATTAAACATTAGATTCTGCATAGTGTTTAATATTGTTTCAATTCAATATCAGTTTCTATACTTATTGTTTTAGATTTATATCTAAGATAATTAACAAGATCAATAGCTTAACTCGCATCAACAAGTGGTATCAGAGCTTGTGATCTAGAAATTGATACCAAGAAGAATGTTTATTAACTCAGATCTGTTCATCATCTACTCAAGCAATGGAATCCGAATCAACTCATATGGTTACTGCGTCAAAGGTGCCCATGCTCAAGCCTGGGGAGTATGAGCTTTGGAAGATGAGAATTTAACAGTATGTAAAGATGATTGACTACTCAATGTGGGAAGTCATTCAGAATGGTGACACTTTACCAGCCAAAGCTGCTGATGGGACCATCTTACCCATTAAAACTAATTAGGAGAAGGCTCAAAGGAGGTTGGAAATCAAAAATCTTAGTATTCTCATGATGGGGATACCTAATGAGTACCAATTAAGCTTTAGTCACATTCAAACTGCTAAGGCCTTGATGGAAGCCATTGAACTCAGATTTGGTGGGAATGCAGCAACAAAGAAGTCAAGGAAGAACTTATTGAAGCATCAATTTGAGACTTTTATGGCCTTAAGTACTGAAAACATTGATGGTACTTATGACAGACTTCAGAAGCTTATGAATCTGAAGTCAAAGGATCATCCAGTTCATCTTCTAGTGCAAACAATCTGGCTTTTGTGTCCTCAAACAACAAGGGTTCTGGTAGCTCTCAAGAAAACTATTCTGCTGCTGGTCATGTTGTTTCTGCTGTTGGTACAAATGTTTCTGCTGCTAGCTCAACAAATAGTGATAACATCAGTGATGCTGCTATTTGTGCCTTCTTGGCTGACCTCACCACAAGTACTACTGTTATGGATCAAGATTTGGATCAGATTGATCCTGATGATCTTGAGGAGATTGATTTGAAGTGGCAGATGGCTATGCTGACCATGAGAGCTAGGAGATTTCTAAAAAAGACTGGCAGGGAACTCAAGTACAGAAGACAAAACAATGTGGGGTTTGATAAGTCAAAGATTGAGTGCTAAAACTGCCAAAGAAAGGGCCATTTTGCAAGGGAATGCAGAGCACCCAAGAAGAATAGAGAGAATACAAGGGAGGTTCCTACTGAAGAGACAAAGACTATTACTGCTTTGGTATCTTGTGATGGCTTGGGAGAGTATGACTGGAGTGACCAAGCTGAAGAAGGACCTAACTTTGCATTGATGGCTTATGCTTCTTCATCATCAGGTTCAGATTCAGAGGTATCTAATGAGTCTACTTGTTCATTTAAATCTTGCTTAGATACTGTTGAAGAACATAAATCTAGGAATGAGAGTCTAAGAATTGAAGCTGAAAAACTAAAACTAGACAACCTAGGTTATAAATGTGGTCTGAAATCTGTTGAAGAAAAGCTTAACTTTCTCAATCAGAAAGAAATTGAGTATGTTGATAGGATTAATAGTCTAGAAGATGAGCTTATTAAGAAAAATTATGAAATTAATGTTCTTAATAAAAGAGTAGAGGAGGCTGAACAAGCTAAAGATGCAGCCTTATCTGAGAAAGAGAAACATGTTGTTAGGGTAGAAAAAAACAATTTGTATCTGACCTTGTTAATAAGATCATTGAAAGTCAATTAATGAGAAGAGGGAGTGGCTTAGGGTACAATGATGTAGCCCCCCCAGTCAAAAGTGCCTTTGCACCTCCTAGGAAGGAATTGTCTTTCATTACTGAGATAGATGCAAAACCTATAAGGGACACCAGTGAGTCTAATACAAATACACCTAAGGTTGAAAAGAAGTATTCTGATGCACCAATAATTGAGGATTGAATGACAGATAGTGATGAGGAAGATGATCAGTCAGAGCAACAGGTTGAGACAACACCTAAGACTAAAAGGTAATAAATTCCTAAAACTTTTGAAACTAAAGTCAAAAAGTTGAGTTTGTAAAACCTGTGTTTGGTGCTAATATCTCTAGGAAATTTGTTGAATTTGATGAGAAACCTAGAGAACATCCTAGGAAGCTAGATAACAGGCCTAGAGGAAACCATAGAAATTGGAACAGCCTAATTTTAGAGAAGTTAGGAAGTGATTTTCAGTTGGTTAAGAAGGCTTGTTATAGTTGTGGCAGTTTTGAGCATCTACAGGAAGATTGTTACTACTACCATAAACCTATATGGAACCAATACACTAGGGTGAACCATAAGAATTTTGCTAGAAAGACTCACCCTCATCCAAATAGAAATATGGTTCCTAGGGAAGTTTTAATGAGATCTGGTGCTACTAGGATAATTACTTCTGCTCCACCAAAAAGGCCCATTCAAATGAACAGAGTTGTTTCTACTGCTAAGGCAAAAGCAGTTTCTACTTCTGAGCCAAAAGTGATAACAGAAACTGTTATGGGCAATCACTTTTATGCTGTTAAGGCCTCAGCTTGCTGGGTCTGGAAACCTAAAATCAAAGTTTTAGATCATGTTCTCAGACACAGCAGTGCATCAATGGACTTGAAGAAATTTGACTATGTTGATGCACAAGGCAGATCCAAGTCAGTAATGGCTTGGGTCCCCAAGAGAAACTAATTCTCTTACTTTATGTGCAGGGCAATCTACCAGAGGAGCTAAAGGACAAATGCATTTTGATAGTAGATGCTCTGGACATATGACTGGAGACCAAAGCAACCTTGAAGATTTTGAAGCTATGGATGGTGGCTATGTTGCTTTTGGTAATGATCAAGGTGGAAAAATTGTTGGTAAAGGTACAATAAGAACAGGGAAATTGGATTTTTAAAAAGTGTAAAACCCTAAAATCTAAAATGAGCAAAAAGACCAAAATGCCCCTGCTAGTTTAAAAATTAATTAAAAGCTTATAATGTATCAAATAAATTCCAAACTTCTGGCAATGCACATGTTATGATCCCAAATAATTTTGACAATATCATTTAACATTTATACAAGTGGTAAAATGACTAAAATGCCCCTAGTAGTGCCGAATGGAATAATATCTAATTTTATTATAATTTAAAGTGAATTAAAATATGTAATTATGGAAATAAAGCAATCAAATATTTTGCTAACCAATTTAGCTGAAATTCTGGTCAAACTCCCCTCCTATGACTCGGCATACCCCCTTTAAACATCAATCCTCATTGTTTTTCATCAAACCCTAGTTGCCGAGTAGAGATAAAAACCCAAAGGAAATTCCATAGCCTCCATTCGACCCATAAAAATTACCAAGGCATTTTTCTGAGTTCAAACACAATTCAAGGAGTCCTAGAAAAATCGTGTGGAGTCCATTTGTTGCCCGAGTCATTTTTGGTGGAATTATTTCTATCGCTAGCTCAATATAAAGGTATAATTCGTATCTATTAAATCAAGCTTTGTAAAATTCGATTCTTATTTTTCCTGGAGTCCTTATATCATATGTGATATGCGAAAATTGTGTACAAGGTGATTTGATCCCAGTTGGAGTCGTGGAGAATTCTTCTTTTGTCGATTATCCATCCGAGAAGAAATAATTCGTGTGGTCTTGTTCAATCGTTCTAAAAATCTTCTGGTATTTTTCCTAGCTTCCATTGATCGTATATAATCTAAGAAAAATAATAAAAATGATCCATGCATTGTAAATAATTCGTATGAAAATTCATGTGTTATTAAACCCTAGATTCGAAATAATTCAAAACATATTGCATGCGATTTTTCCAGGTCTATTAAATAATTTTCGTGGGCTATATGATCATAGTATAACACCATAAAAATGCTTATTTGATTCATTGAGGCTAAAAACTATTTTTGGTGAATTATGTATTAATCGGCTAGAAAGAAAAATGAGAACAAAAATACTTAGCGTGGAACTAGGGTTTCAAAAAGGGTTTGGATCTGATGAATAGTGAATAAAAATGACGTTGAAATGATTGCCTAATGATGGGATTCGATTAGGGTTTCACTTGGTTAAAAATTGTATATACCGATTTGTAAATAAATATGAAAGGGTGTGTTTTGTCAATATTAAAACTCATGGACCATTTTTGTCGTGTCCTATAAATCATGTGTGACTTGTAAAAATTATAAAATGAAGGGCCTATATGTAAATTTTGTGAGAGAATGAATTAAGTTGGAATTGTTATATCGAATTGGAAAATTAATAAAAACAAGGACTAAATATGTAATTTCTGAAAAGTTGAGGTCGAATTGTGTTATAAATGATATTCAGGGACTAATGTGAAAATTTGGATATTTATTGGGCTAATATGTAATTATTATTAATTAATGATTTAAATGTAAATGTTAAGGACTTAATATGTAACTTTGTTAAATGGAAGGACCTAATGTGTAAATATGGAATAATTAAAGGTCTAATTTTATAACTCACTAAAATAAGTACTCATGATGTAAAATTTGAGAAACCAAGGGTTTAATGTGTAATTATGCATGTTTGAAGGTTTAAAATGTAATTTTGGAAGTTCAGGGGTATAAAATGTAAATTATGAAAACCTTAAGGACCAAAAGTGTAAATATGATAAAGATACTTTATTTCCAGCAAATATTGACCTAATTAAGCTATGTACTAAATATTTCTAAAAGTGGAAACTTTCTAATTATGGAAACTTTCTAAAAGTGGAAACTTACTAAAAAGGGAAAGTTACTTAAAATGGAAAGATGGTTAATTAAGAATGATTTGTAATCCCCTTCTACTCCTTTAGGTGTGAAGAAGGAGAGACTTTGAGCTTTCCCTCATTTCTGTGCTTGTTTCCGTATTTGCTTTCGTCATAAGGTACGGATACTCTGCCCTTGTTCTGTAAGGGTTCTATACAGTGATGTTGACTTATGATTCTGTTAAGTTTCCCCAAGCCATTGCTATGATCCCCATTTGTTTATGATCCTTTGCTTATGAACCTTGATCTATTGAACCTTTGATTTGGACCTTTGACACTAGTTCTGAATCTTTGATATGAACCCTCTGTTATGAACCTATTATGATGAACCTTATGATATGACACATTTGATATGATATGACTCTTAGTTTGATACCCGAGCCACTTTTCTGTTACCTAGCCAGGAAGGTAACCTGGCCGTGTCTGTGATGCACCACTGGCATGACTCATGTGTGGGTGAGTGATTCCTCACACCGTCCCCATTCTGATTATGATATGCGCATTACTTTAATTATGATTATATATATGTTTCTGGGGGGCGTATGGATTGCAATCCTAGATCTGATCTGTTTAAGTGGATTTAACTGTATATGCTATGATATGATTTGTCTGGTGACTGGTGCTGTGTGCAATACACGCCTTTCACAACTATCTGGGAGCTGATCACTCCATTTGATACATGAGGTCACCCCTCATATTATCTGTTGCCTAAGAGGTATCCCCTCTGCATGTGTATGATGATGAGTATGATATGATATGATATGTTTCTGGGCTCGTGGTAGATGACTATCCTATTCTTATCTTTATCCATTTGATTCTGATTTATACCTTATGATATATCCCAGTGCTTCATTATGTTTCTGTTTCATTATCTTTGTTGTATTATGTATCTGTTCACTGAGCTTTGTAAGCTCAGCCGCACGTTTTCTTTTCCGTGTGCGGCAGGTATCTAGCTGGGAGATGGATTTATGCTTGGGATGAGAGTTAGAGGAGCTTTTGCCTTAGATGATGTCCTACCCTAGTCTTACCATTTTATTTCAGCATTTTGGATATTGGATCTATTTCGTTATGTATTTCCTTGGGATTATTTCTTCCTTTCATTTGAGACTTATGTATTGAATTCCAGTCGTGTTGACTTGGTTTATTTCATGATTATGTTTATTGGCTTCCGCTGTGAATATGTATGTATGCTTTGATTTGTCACCATAATGTGATGCTTCTACCCTTGCCGGGTTGGGGTGTTACAATTATGGTATCAGAGCCCAGGCTGCGACCTGTCGTACATAAGCTGTGGCCTGTGAAACATGTGGACCATAGGATTTGACCCTTAAGTTTTAAGTTTTGACTGGTGAGGCTTTGGGTAGGCATAGGTTTCTGTTTCGTCTTCCATTTCGTGCTTATTTTCCCTTATGTGTTGCTACCTCTTTTCATGATCATTCAGATGGTGAACACTCGCTTTACTCAGTACACTAATGGGGATGATGGCCCCAATTTTGAAGAGATGATAGCCGCTGCTGTGGCTGCTGCTCTTCCGCGAGTGGTGACTGAGGTCACCAATAATATCAGGAATGGGGCTGGTCCTTCTGGAGGTGGTGGTGGTGGTGCTCCACCCACTGCTCCACCCGCTGCTCCTCCAGCTGGTATCCATGTGTGGATCGAGAAGTTCAACAAACTTAAGCCTCTCTCCTTCAGGTCCGCTGCTTCTCCTCATGAAGCGGAGGACTGGATTACGCATGTCGAGAAGTTGTTTCGTGTTCTGGGATGTGCTGACGAGTTTAAAACTCGTTTGGCCACATTCAAGCTAGAGGGTGATGCTCAGAATTGGTGGACTGCTCTTGTTCAGGCCAAAGGGGATGATTTTGCTGAGACTTGTTCGTGGGCAGATTTTATTGAGGCATTTTATAAGCAGTACATTCCTATGGCAGAGCAGCTGAGGTATGAGAGGGAATACGGGTCTATTCGTCAGGGTGATCATGAGTCTTCTGGAGATTTCATGCAGCGTTTCTTACGTCATGCTAGTTTCGTGGGCCAGAGGTTACTGGGGATTCGGTTCGTCAGGCTCGTCACTTCAAGTGGGCTCTTAAGAAGTGGGTGTTAGACCGGATCGTTAACACTCCATTTGATGATGTGGCTAGTGTTCAGGACGCCGCGCGTAACATCGAGTTGTTGCATGCGGACAGGGTGTCTAATAAGCGTGATAGGGATGGTAACCGGGTGGATTTTCGGGGTCGGCAGGACCAAAGGCAGGATTCCCGGGGTCATGGTCGTCAGGACCAGAGGCAGGATGTTCGGGGTCGTCAGGACCATGGGCATGATCAGCAGGGTCGCCAGGACCGAGGTAGTGATTATAGGCGACAGGATTCCAGGAACCAGGATCGTCGGGATTCTGGTAGGTATGGTAGTGACCGTCAGGGTCAGGGTGGTAATAACCGGCGTAGGGATTCTCAGCAGTATCAGCAGTCGGGATCTTCAGGTCAGAGAGGTTCTGTTCAGGCTCTACCTCCTCCTCCTTTGTGTACTACATGTGGGAAACCGCATCCGGGTCCTTGTTACAAAGCTTCTGGTGGTTGCTTCTCTTGTGGATCTACTTCTCACAAAGTCAAGGACTGTCCTAAGAAGAATGTTGGTGAACCTAAAGTTGATACTAGGACCGCTCCTAATTCAGGCCGGGTCTATTCTATGACACGTGACCAGGCAGCTAGCACCTCAGGTACTATTACGGGTTTTCTGTATATTGGTGATCGTATTGTTTTCGTTTTATTTGACACCGGTGCTACGCATTCCATAATATCCACATCACTTGCAAATAAAATAAACGTAAACCCAACTCAATTAATGAACCGAATATCTATTGCTACCCCAATGAAAACTCATGTGATTATTGATGTTGAGTATGTTAATTGCCCTCTCCGTTTCGATGATCGTATTCGTCCTGCGAACCTTCTTCCCATTGATATGGTTGATTTTGACATTATTCTGGGCATGGACTGGTTAGCTGCTCATAAGGCGACCATTGATTGTTATGCTCGTAAGGTGATCTTTGGTGATCTTCACCATCCTGATTATGTTTATTCTGGTTCCCAACCTCTGAAATCTGTAAAGATTATTTCGGCTATGAAAGCCCGGACCTTGATTTCGCATGGTTGTCTTGGTTTTCTTGCTTCTATTAAAGATACCTCTGTTGATGTTCCTAGCATTGATAGTATTCGTACTGTGCGCGATTTCGCCGATGTATTTCCGGATGAACTTCCTGGCATTCCTCCTGTCAGGGAAGTCGAGTTTAGCATTGATCTGATTCCGGGTGCTGAACCCATATCTAAAGCTCCTTACCGCATGGCACCGATCGAGTTAAAGGAATTAAAGGAGCAATTGCAAGAACTGTTGGAAAACGGTTTTATTCGTCCGAGCGTATCTCCTTGGGGTGCTCCCGTGTTGTTTGTTAAGAAGAAAGACGGGAGCATGCGTCTTTGCATCGATTATCGAGAGCTTAATCGCATTACGATTCGTAACCGCTATCCTCTACCTCGCATTGATGATCTGTTCGACCAGTTGCAAGGAGCGAGACATTTCTCTAAAATTGATCTGAGGTCTGGATATCACCAGCTTAGGGTGAGGGAGCAGGATGTTCCCAAAACGGCCTTTCGCACTCGGTACGGTCACTATGAATTCTTGGTTATGCCTTTTGGTCTGACCAATGCTCCTGCTGTGTTTATGGACCTCATGAACCGGGTATTTCATGAATTTCTCGATAAGTTCGTCATTGTCTTCATAGATGATATCCTTGTGTACTCTAAAACCGAGGCGGAACACGAACAACATCTTAGTATAGTTCTGGAGATTCTTCGACAGCAGAAATTGTATGCAAAGTTTTCGAAGTGCGAGTTTTGGTTGGATCGAGTGGCTTTCTTGGGTCACATAGTTTCTGCAGACGGCATCACGATGGATCCGGCAAAGGTTGAGGCTATCACAAAATGGCCAAGACCTACAAATGTGACGGAAGTGAGGAGTTTCTTGGGTCTCGCTGGGTATTACAGGAGATTTGTTGAGGGCTTTTCGCGTCTTGCATTGCCTTTAACACAATTGATGAGGAAAGGAGAGAAGTTTATTTGGACTGATGAGCGAGAGAGTAGTTTTGAGGAGTTGAAGAAGCGGTTGGTGTCGGCACCTATCTTGACTCTTCCATCAGGTTCCGGCGGTTTTCAGATTTATAGCGATGCATCGAAGAAAGGTTTGGGATGTGTTTTGATGCAGCATGGTAAGGTTATCGCTTATGCTTCGAGGCAGCTGAAGCCTTATGAGGTGAACTATCCGACGCATGATCTTGAGTTAGCAGCTGTGGTTTTCGCGCTAAAGATTTGGCGCCATTATTTGTATGGGGAGACTTGTGACATTTTCACTGATCATAAGAGTCTTAAATACATTTTCACCCAGAAAGAGTTGAACATGAGGCAGAGGCGTTGGTTGGAGCTTTTGAAAGATTATGATGCTAATATTCAGTATCATCCCGGTAAGGCGAATGTGGTCGCTGATGCTCTGAGTAGGAAATCCGGTATGATCGCGAGTTTGGAGTTTGAGCCTCGTATTTTGCATGATTTAGAGCTTCTTGATGTGGAGTTTTGTGTTAGTGGTCATGGCGGTTATTGGGCTAGCCTTACGGTGGAGTCCAATCTTATTTTGCGAATTAAGGAAGCTCAGAAAGAGGATGGTGAACTGTGGGCTATAGTTCAAAATGTGGAGGACGGCAAGCAATCAGAGTTTAGAGTTGATAATTCCGGTGTAGTATGGTTTGAGGATCGTCTCTGTGTTCCCAACGATCCTGAGCTTAAGGAGGCTGTTCTATCAGAGGCTCATAGTTCCCCTTTCACTATACATCCTGGTTCTACCAAGATGTACCGGGACCTTAAGCAACATTTCTGGTGGAGTGGCATGAAACAGGATGTGGCTTCGTTTGTATCTAAGTGTTTGACTTGCCAGCAGGTCAAGATTGAACACCAGAGAGCTAGTGGGTTGCTTCAGCCATTGGAGATTCCGAAGTGGAAATGGGAGGAAATTTCCATGGATTTTGTGACTGGTTTACCTCTTACTCGTAGGAAGCATGATGCGATTTGGGTGGTCGTCGATCGACTAACCAAGTCTGCTCACTTCCTCCCTATTCGTGTGGACTACAGTGTTAGTAAATTGGCGGACATATTTCAGCAGGAAATCGTTAGGCTTCATGGCATGCCTACGGCTATTATATCAGATAGAGATCCTCGGTTTACGTCACATTTCTGGAAGGGATTGCATAAGGCATGGGATACGCGCCTTAAGTTCAGTACGGCTTTTCACCCTCAGACGGATGGTCAGTCGGAGAGGACCATTCAGACTTTAGAGGACATGTTGAGGGCATGTGCCTTAGAGTGGACTGGCAGCTGGGACGATTATTTGTGTTTGGTAGAGTTTGCTTATAATAACAGCTGGCACGCGAGTATTCATATGGCTCCCTTTGAGATGTTATATGGTCGGAAATGTAGGGCTCCGGTTTGTTGGAACGAGGTAGGTGAACGCGTTATTGAAGGACCGGAGTTAGTTCAGATCGCTACTGAGAAAGTGGACGTTGCTAGGGAGAAGTTAAAGGAAGCTAGGGCTCGTCAAAAGAGTTACGCTGACAAGCATAGGCGTGACTTGGAGTTTAGCGTTGGTGATCGGGTGTTTCTTAAGGTTTCGCCGTTTCGAGGAGTTAAACGTTTTGGAATTAAGGGCAAGCTCAGCCCTCGATTCATCGGACCGTTTGAGATTTTGGATCGTATTGGAGAAGTTTCGTATCGTTTGGCTCTTCCTCCACAGTTATCACATGTTCACGACGTTTTTCATGTATCTCTTCTGAGGGGATACAATTATCATCCTCTGCATGTGGTGTCTTACCCTCTTGATCAGATTCAGCCCAATATGTCTCTTCCGGAGGAGCCGGAAGCTGTCCTTGATCGCCAAGAGCGAGTTATGAGACGTAAAGTCATTCCTTTTGTTAAGATTCTTTGGCGGAATCACCCAGAGCGGGAAGCTACCTGGGAGACCGAGGAGTCTATTCGAGCTAGTTATCCTCACTTTGTTTTCTGAATTCTGGTATGTCTCTATCTTATTTCCGATTCGTTTTTCATTCTGTTTCTTTGCAAATTTCGGGGACGAAATTTTTCTTTTTAGAGGGGAAGAAGTTGTAAAACCCTAAAATCTAAAATGAGCAAAAAGACCAAAATGCCCCTGCTAGTTTAAAAATTAATTAAAAGCTTATAATGTATCAAATAAATTCCAAACTTCTGGCAATGCACATGTTATGATCCCAAATAATTTTGACAATATCATTTAACATTTATACAAGTGGTAAAATGACTAAAATGCCCCTAGTAGTGCCGAATGGAATAATATCTAATTTTATTATAATTTAAAGTGAATTAAAATATGTAATTATGGAAATAAAGCAATCAAATATTTTGCTAACCAATTTAGCTGAAATTCTGGTCAAACTCCCCTCCTATGACTCGGCATACCCCCTTTAAACATCAATCCTCATTGTTTTTCATCAAACCCTAGTTGCCGAGTAGAGATAAAAACCCAAAGGAAATTCCATAGCCTCCATTCGACCCATAAAAATTACCAAGGCATTTTTCTGAGTTCAAACACAATTCAAGGAGTCCTAGAAAAATCGTGTGGAGTCCATTTGTTGCCCGAGTCATTTTTGGTGGAATTATTTCTATCGCTAGCTCAATATAAAGGTATAATTCGTATCTATTAAATCAAGCTTTGTAAAATTCGATTCTTATTTTTCCTGGAGTCCTTATATCATATGTGATATGCGAAAATTGTGTACAAGGTGATTTGATCCCAGTTGGAGTCGTGGAGAATTCTTCTTTTGTCGATTATCCATCCGAGAAGAAATAATTCGTGTGGTCTTGTTCAATCGTTCTAAAAATCTTCTGGTATTTTTCCTAGCTTCCATTGATCGTATATAATCTAAGAAAATATAAAAAATGATCCATGCATTGTAAATAATTCGTATGAAAATTCATGTGTTATTAAACCCTAGATTCGAAATAATTCAAAACATATTGCATACGATTTTTCCAGGTCTATTAAATAATTTTCGTGGGCTATATGATCATAGTATAACACCATAAAAATGCTTATTTGATTCATTGAGGCTAAAAACTATTTTTGGTGAATTATGTATTAATCGGCTAGAAAGAAAAATGAGAACAAAAATACTTAGCGTGGAACTAGGGTTTCAAAAAGGGTTTGGATCTGATGAATAGTGAATAAAAATGACGTTGAAATGATTGCCTAATGATGGGATTCGATTAGGGTTTCACTTGGTTAAAAATTGTATATACCGATTTGTAAATAAATATGAAAGGGTGTGTTTTGTCAATATTAAAACTCATGGACCATTTTTGTCGTGTCCTATAAATCATGTGTGACTTGTAAAAATTATAAAATGAAGGGCCTATATGTAAATTTTGTGAGAGAATGAATTAAGTTGGAATTGTTATATCGAATTGGAAAATTAATAAAAACAAGGACTAAATATGTAATTTCTGAAAAGTTGAGGTCGAATTGTGTTATAAATGATATTCAGGGACTAATGTGAAAATTTGGATATTTATTGGGCTAATATGTAATTATTATTAATTAATGATTTAAATGTAAATGTTAAGGACTTAATATGTAACTTTGTTAAATGGAAGGACCTAATGTGTAAATATGGAATAATTAAAGGTCTGATTTTATAACTCACTAAAATAAGTACTCATGATGTAAATTTGATAAACCAAGGGTTTAATGTGTAATTATGCATGTTTGAAGGTTTAAAATGTAATTTTGGAAGTTCAGGGGTATAAAATGTAAATTGTGAAAACCTTAAGGACCAAAAGTGTAAATATGATAAAGATACTTTATTTTCAGCAAATATTGACCTAATTAAGCTATGTACTAAATATTTCTAAAAGTGGAAACTTTCTAATTATGGAAACTTTCTAAAAGTGGAAACTTACTAAAAAGGGAAAGTTACTTAAAATGGAAAGATGATTAATTAAGAATGATTTGTAATCCCCTTCTACTCCTTTAGGTGTGAAGAAGGAGAGACTTTGAGCTTTCCCTCATTTCTGTGCTTGTTTCCGTATTTGCTTTCGTCATAAGGTACGGATACTCTGCCCTTGTTCTGTAAGGGTTCTATACAGTGATGTTGACTTATGATTCTGTTAAGTTTCCCCAAGCCATTGCTATGATCCCCATTTGTTTATGATCCTTTGCTTATGAACCTTGATCTATTGAACCTTTGATTTGTACCTTTGACACTAGTTCTGAATCTTTGATATGAACCCTCTGTTATGAACCTATTATGATGAACCTTATGATATGACACATTTGATATGATATGACTCTTAGTTTGATACCCGAGCCACTTTTCTGTTACCTAGCCAGGAAGGTAACCTGGCCGTGTCTGTGATGCACCACTGGCATGACTCATGTGTGGGTGAGTGATTCCTCACACCGTCCCCATTCTGATTATGATATGCGCATTACTTTAATTATGATTATATATATGTTTCTGGGGGGCGTATGGATTGCAATCCTAGATCTGATCTGTTTAAGTGGATTTAACTGTATATGCTATGATATGATTTGTCTGGTGACTGGTGCTGTGTGCAATACACGCCTTTCACAACTATCTGGGAGCTGATCACTCCATTTGATACATGAGGTCACCCCTCATATTATCTGTTGCCTAAGAGGTATCCCCTCTGCATGTGTATGATGATGAGTATGATATGATATGATATGTTTCTGGGCTCGTGGTAGATGACTATCCTATTCTTATCTTTATCCATTTGATTCTGATTTATACCTTATGATATATCCCAGTGCTTCATTATGTTTCTGTTTCATTATCTTTGTTGTATTATGTATCTGTTCACTGAGCTTTGTAAGCTCAGCCGCACGTTTTCTTTTCCGTGTGCGGCAGGTATCTAGCTGGGAGATGGATTTATGCTTGGGATGAGAGTTAGAGGAGCTTTTGCCTTAGATGATGTCCTACCCTAGTCTTACCATTTTATTTCAGCATTTTGGATATTGGATCTATTTCGTTATGTATTTCCTTGGGATTATTTCTTCCTTTCATTTGAGACTTATGTATTGAATTCCAGTCGTGTTGACTTGGTTTATTTCATGATTATGTTTATTGGCTTCCGCTGTGAATATGTATGTATGCTTTGATTTGTCACCATAATGTGATGCTTCTACCCTTGCCGGGTTGGGGTGTTACAAAAAGTGTACTTGGTAAAAGGGCTTAAG
Source organism: Artemisia tridentata subsp. tridentata (assembly GCA_021014915.2). NCBI lineage: Eukaryota > Viridiplantae > Streptophyta > Magnoliopsida > Asterales > Asteraceae > Artemisia > Artemisia tridentata. The sequence goes on from CP139508.1 coordinate 217,373,391, forward strand.
ATCAACCTCTTTAGTGTCTCACAAATGTGTGACAAAAAAAGAACTTTGTTCTTTTTACAGACACTGAATGTCTTGTATTATCTCCTGATTTTAAGTTGCCTGATGATTAATCTGTGCTACTTAGAGTCCCTAGAACAGACAACATATACAGTGTTGACATAAAGAACATGGTTCCCAAAAGAGCTTTAACTTTCCTAGTTTCCAAGGCCGCAATTGATGAATCCAAGCTTTGGCATAGGAAACTTGGCCCTTTAAATTTCAAAACTATGAATAAATTGGTTAAGGGAAATCTTGTGAGAGGTCTACCTTCAAAAGTTTTTGAAAATCCTGAAACCTGTGTTGCTTGTCAAATGGGAAAGCAAAAAAGAGCTTCTTGTAAGTCCAAAGCTGTGAACACTATTTCTGAGCCCTTATTCATGTTGCATATGGATTTATTTGGGCCAACATATGTGAAAAGTTTGAATAAAAAATATACCGCCTAGTTGTCACAGATGACTATAGTAGATTCACTTGAGTTTTCTTCTTAGCAACTAAAGATGAGACATCTAGCATTCTTAAGGTTTTCATAACAAGAGTAGAAAACCTAGTAAATCATAAAGTTAAGGTAAACAGATGTGAAAATGGAACTCAGTATAAGAATAGTGTGATGAATCAGTTCTGTGTGGGAAAAGGTATATCAAGACACTTTAGTGTGGCTAGAACTCCTCAACAAAATGGTGTTGCTGACAGGAGGAATAGGACATTAATTGAGGCTGCTAGGACTATGTTGTCTGAGTCAAAATTACCCACTACTTTTTGGGTTGAAGCAGTCAACACTGCTTGATTTGTGCAAAATAGGAGTAAGGTAGTTAAGCCTCATAACAAGACCCTTTATGAACTGTTACATGGTAGGAAGCCTATGATAGATTTCCTAAAACCATTTGGGTGTCCTGTTACTATCTTGAATACCATTGATTCACTAGGCAAGTTTGATGAGAAGGGAGACCAAGGATTCTTTGTTGGATACTCTACAAATAGTAAAGCTTTTAGGGTATTCAATAAAAGAACTAGGCATGTGGAAGAAACCTTACATGTTAGGTTTAGTGAAGCCACACCTAGTGTTGCAGGAATTGGACCTGACTGGCTGTTTGATTTTGATTCACTAACCAGAAGTATGAATTATGAGCCAGTGATTGCAGGTACAACTAATATGTCTGCAGGTACAAAAGATGATTCTAATGCAGGTACACAAGCTAAGATGGATGAATCTGCAAAGGAGTTTGTCTTAATTGAGAAATGGAATCTTAATCAAACTTTCACAGACAAAGAGAAAGAGAAGAAGAGTTCACAAGATGATGTTGTTCATGATGTGCCTAAAGGAGATACAGAAGGTGTTGCTAATCCTTCTAATGATGGAAAAGTGGTTGATGAAGGACCACAAGTTGTTGATGAAGTGCAGAACAATGCTAGAAGCAGTAACTCTGGTTCTACTGCTAAACCAAATGTATCTACTACTAAGTCTAGTGGTTCTACTGCTGCACCAAAAGTTTCTACTGTTGAAAAAGATAGGAGTTTCTTTGTTGATGATGACTCTTCTGATGATCCAAATATGCCTGGTTTGGTCAATATCTATGCAGATACTGATGATGAAGGTATGGAAGGGTTTGGTGCAGAGGCTGACATAAATAATATAGAGAATGCAATAGCTGTCAGTCCTATTCCAACCACTAGAATTCATAAAAATCATCCAAAGGAGCAGATAATAGGTGATGTTCAATATGTTGTTTCAGACCTGAAGTAAAACAGAAGGATTGAGTGATTTGCTTAATCAGGGATTATTTGCTCAATCTCTACATCAGAGAAATAGCCATAAAGACCTACAAAATTTTATGTTTGCTTGTTTTCTGTCACAAGTGGAACCCAAAAATGCTTATGAGGCATTACAAGATGAAAGCTGGGTTGAAACTATGCAAGAGGATTTATTGCAGTTTAAGCTTCAAGAAGTGTGGACATTGGTTGATTTGCCTAGTGGGAAAAAGGAAATTGGTACAAAATGGGTTTTCAGACGCAAGAGGGATGAAAGAGGAATAGTGATCAGAAACAAAGCAAGATTGGTGGCTCAAGGATACACTCAGGAGGAAGGTATAGATTATGATGAAGTGTTTGCACCAGTAGCAAGGATAGAGGCTATCAGACTATTCTTGACTTATGCTTTATACAAGAACTTCATTGTGTATCAGATGGATGTGAAGATTGTTTTCTTGTATGGGAAAATTGATGAGGAAGTTTATGTGTCTCAACCACCTTGTTTTGAAGATCCTGATTATCCTGATAGGGTTTACAAGGTGGAGAAAGCATTGTATGGTTTACATCAAGCTCCTAGAGCTTGGTATGACACCTTATCAAAGTACTTGTTGACCAATGGTTTCAGTAGGGGAACTATTGACAAGACTTTGTTTATCAAGAAAGACAAAAAGGATATTTATTAGTTCAAGTATATGTTGATGATATCATTTTTGGGTATACACAAGGTGTTATGTGAGGAGTTTGAGAAGCTCATGCATAGCAGATTTTAGATGAGTTCTATGGGGGAACTCACTTTCTTTCTGGGGCTTTAGGTTAAGCAAAAAGCATATGGGATATTCATTAGTCAAGACAAGTAAGTGGCTGATATTTTGAAGAAATTTGGTTTTTCTGATGTGAAGCCAGCTAAGACAACCATGGAGACCAACAAGCCTCTGATCAAGGATGAAGATGGGGAAGAGGTTGATGTACATCTATATAGATCAATGATTGGTTCATTGATGTATCTAACTGCTTCAAGGCCAGACATTATGTTTGTTGTGTGTGCTTGTGCCAGATTTCAAGTGTCCCCTAAAGTCTCACACTTGAAAGCTGTAAAGAGAATTTTTAGATATTTGAGGAGTTAACCTAGGTTGGGCCTTTGGTATCCTATGGATTCACCTTTTGATCTGGTGGCATACTCAGATAGTGATTATGCTAGAGCACGTTTAGACAGAAAGTCAACCATTGGAGGATGTCAATATCTTGGACATAGGTTGATCTCTTGGCAATGCAAGAAACAGACTGTGGTGGCTAATTCAACAACTAAAGCTGAGTATGTGGCTGCTTCTAGTTGATGTGGACAAGTGCTCTGGATTCAGAATCAATTGCTGGATTATGGGTACAACTTTATGAACACCAAAATTTACATTTATAATAATAATACAATGTGTATTATTAAAAATTTTGTTTTTCACTCTAAAACAAAACATATTGAGATAAGACATCACTTTATAAGAGATTGTTATGAGAAAAAGCTAATTCAAATAGTTAAAATCCATACTGACAACAATGTTGCAGATTTACTCACTAAAGGTTTTGATGTGGGTAGATTTCAATTTTTAATTGCTAGTATAGGGATGATCAATATTTGAAAAATCTTATCTCTGTGTGCTTTTGTAAGGATTTGTACTGTTATTAGTCAAATAAGTTGTTTCTGCTGCTTGCTATGCTATGTGTTGTCTGCTGCTAGTTATACTTAGTTCTGCTGCTAGTTGTTTATTCAACTGCTAAGTATAACTATAAATTGTGATTATTGTGGTATATGGTTTCTTGTGTTTTTGTAGTTTTGGAATAATCTTTTGCAGGATAAGTCAAAGGGGAATGCTTATTTGATGAGAAAAAGGTGTTTGGAAGGTTCAACAGACATTCTACTGCTAGCAACAAAGTTTCTGCTGCTGGGCAAAACTTTCTACTGCTGGGGTTATGATGCTCTGTTTCGCAACTACTGGAATTCAACTGCTTGGTTTGAATGTATAGGGTCGGTTTAGTAAATTTGGCGCCAATAAAATCCTAATTCGATCCGAACGGCTTAAAAACCTAATTCGATCTCAAAATTGGCTTTGTGCGCCCAAAATTCATTTTGATTCAAACCCTAACACATATTTTTAGCATCTGAACTGAAAATCCCCAAAATCAAAACCCTAATTAACAATGGTGACAAGAACATTTTCCGATAACCACAATCAAGTTGCATTTCTTCAAAAACCCCAAGAAGCTGATGGTTTTGCTGAAGTAATAGACTTTCTTAATGCTACTCACATAAGGTATGCATTAACAGCAAACCCAAATATATTTATTTCCCACAGGAAACAGTTCTAGTCAAATGTTAAGATCAAAACTAAAAATAGGGAAGAATATTTAAAGGCTGAGGTAGATGGCCAAAGAATAATTATCTCTGAATCATATGTAAGAGAAGCTCTTCACCTTTCAGATGATGAGGAAATAATTTTTCTTGAAAATTCTATCATTTTTCAAGAACTTGAAACCATGGGATATGAGAAGAAAAATGAAGGTTTAAAGTTTTATAAAGCTCTTCTCTGTCCTCAATGGAAATTTTTACTTCACACCATTCTCCATTGTCTAAGTCCTAAAACTACAGGTTGGAATGAATTCAGCACAACTCAAGCATCTGCTATGATTTGTCTGACCAAAGGACAACCTTTTAATTTTTTCGCTATGATAATGGATGGTTTGAAAAAGAATGTTTCTGGAAAATATTATATTTACCTAAGGTTTTTGCAATTAATACTAAATAATCAACTATCAGAACCTAGGGTACATAAAAGGACATTTTCTTGCCCTGTACTTGAAAAGAAATTAGTCTCTTATTTGAAAAAGGATGGCAAAGATTTCTCTGGGACTTTCACACCATTGTTCCCAAATATGTTGTTAATGGCTCATAGCCAGGGTGAAGGTGCTGAAAACACAACAGCTACCCATCACACACCCACCTCTAAAACATCATCTCCACAAATTGAAAAGACCCAAAACCCTATGGATTCACTCAATAAGAACACTGAGCTACCTCAGGCTAGTATTAGGATGGATGGACCAGATGAGGCTGTCACAGGTGTGGGTGGTGACATGATGGAAGGGGCTAACACTACTGCTTCTGGTTTAGCAACTGGGCAGGAAAGTGTTAAAATAAGTAAGACCCCAACCATGGCAACACCTACTGTTGAAGGTTCTCATGAACCAGATGCAGATGGTGGAAAACCAGCCAAATGGCAAACATGGGGGGCTTAGATGATTAACCCAGGGTTGATACTGAGTTTGGACCCATTGATTCACCTCTCAGGGAAGGTAACACATCCCGAAGTGATGAGGGAAAATTTATGCTATTGACAGCAATGACGTCAGTGTCGGGGTCATGAGCTTAAGGAAATAATAACTGAATCAGACTCTGCATTTTTTGCTTAGTCATTTTTATAAAATGAATTATATTATGATCAACTCCTTATTTACTAAACTCTATGGATTCACTCAACCTTTGTGTTGACGTTTTAGCATGTTTTATCTCAGGTTTTAAGGCATGAAGGTCTTGGATTGGAGTCGCACGGATATCTTTTGAAGACTCGGCATATTTTCACAATTGAAGAGATTTTATTTTAAAGATTTATGTTATGTTTAAAACATTTGTGATCCTTTGAAAATATTGTGTTTCATGAAAACTGTTGGGACCTTTATAAACTCTGAGGTTTTAATATATTAAATGTAAAACACTTTTAAAACGTCTCTTTTAAAAGGGTCATTTTCTATGACTTGTAGTTTGTGCTAAGAAGTAATACCCCAGTGATCTATCTTCCACTGCGATAATTTGGGGGTGTTACAGATTGGTACCAGAGCTACAGTTATAGAGAACTGGGTCATTTTCAAAACCCGTACTATAACTATATTTCACTAAAAAGTCTCTCATTTTCGTATCCGATATCCGTGCACGTATACCACCAGACTGCCTATGCTGTTATACATATGTCATCACTATTGGTATTATATAAAGTATGCTTATATACACTATTATTTATATAAAGGTTAATTATATAAATGTTTGACTGATTTTGACCTCTTACGCTTATTTCAGAGCTTGAGCTCAAACCTTGTTTTCCCCGATTACATACCTATACTTACATTTTAATGGTCTCTTTTATTTTCTCAAACATCATGAGTAATACCGTGGTTCGCTAAAACTTTTTCATAACCTTTCATAACATCGTTTTGTGCAAAAACCCGTTACAGTCTATCGAATTCCCTCGATTGTCTTACTATCCGCCTTCGAAGACGAGTTGGAACATTGGTCCCATACTTCTTGAACACCTACATCGCCTCATAAACCATCGCCTAAAGATACGATGGGTGATTAGAGCATGACTTTAACGTGACGCCTTGGAACGCCCTACTTTTGGAACATAACTTTAACGTCTCATTCTTTTTCACTCCTTGTGTTTTGAAGAATCACGCCGCTAAGAAGGTAACGCCGAAGCTTGAAAACAATGTTTACCTTTACTTAATACTTTCTTTCGATTTCGAGAACAAAATTTGAAAACCTGTCGGCTACCATTCTGACACCCACTTCACCGACTCATATACTAACGTCTAAAAGTGAGGCAAAGCCATTCGAGGACAAGGCTATAGAGTGTAAACTCAAACCAGAAGATTACTCACTTGAAGAAGAATCCCTTAGAAGATGAGGAGGAGAACCAATACTGCAACTACTCCTCTCACTCGACCAGAGTCTATCACCAGAGTGCCCATCCACTATAGCATTCCATTGTTGGTGACACACATGCCACATCATGAGAGATATTACACGTTAGCATAAATGAGCTGTAATGGCCAATGTAAAACCCCAAAATCACCACAATCTGAAATGACCAAAATACCCTCTAATTTTGAAATTTTAAGAACTTATAAAATACGCTATAAATTAAAACTTGAGTTATATAACGTGTTATGACTCAAAACCATACAATATGAACACATAATCTAAAGTATTATATGAAATTATGTATGAACCTTATAATATAAGATATGGCACGTTTAATATGTCTCTATTAGGCCTAAAATAATAAAAACATGTACACAAAATATTTATAAAAGATAAGTATGAAGTTTTGGCAAATTTGGAAAGTATTAATCCTCCCTAATCACCTCCAAATCCGTGGCTCATTCCCCCTATCTCTTCTCATCCAAACCGTTTATAGCACTCTCCAAGAAAACCCTAAACTCTCTTCTCTCACTTCATATTGGCGGTACAAGGTAAAACCAAACAAAAAAACACTAAAAACCTTATTCAATTCAACATCAAGAAGGAGAAGAAGAGAAGATCGTGATCATTGTTTTCTTATTCCATTCATATCACAACAAAGGTAATCATATGTGTATCATTTTAATCCATACGAATTGTGAACAAAACCTAAAAGATCACATAAAATGATAACACCAGTTTCTGTCCAGAAATTTAGGCCGAATTGATTCGATTAGATCTTGATGATGGTAAAGTGTTTTTGAGTGTTTCTGGAGTCTAAAACTAAATTTAAGAAAAGAGCTTTCTGGAAAAATAAGCCTTGTAATTTTTAGAGGTCGGGAAGGCAACCGTTTGATTTTTAGAAATTCAAGTGTTAAAACTGAATTCGTATGTCTGGAAAAACAGTCCGTGTTTTTGATTTTTAATTTGCAAACCATGTCGAATTAGAAGATGCCCTTTTAGCTGAGTCATATTTCATATGTTTAGTAATTACTGGAAGTTTTGTATATTTTTATAAATTATTTTGATGGGGTAAAGAAATACAAACTTTTCGGGTGTTTCATCAGATCCGATTCGGGAACATGTTGTGGAAATTGATTTTTCATTCATACTTGTATAACTCAATAAAATCTGGAAAAATTATGTAAAATACTTAAGACATATATGTATATCTTGGAAAAATATTGGAATTTTATAGGCTCGTTAAGGTATTTTAAAAATTAGCAAAAGTCGGATCTGTTTTTGATGTTAATGCTGAAATTAAGTAGTTACTTGTTTAAAACACTTATATGCTTATATGCTTCACATTTAGAACCTAAATAAGCTATATTGTCATCATAAGAGTGTTTAACTTATATTTTGATTAATTATCATATTAACCTCTAACTGTGGCATAATTGCAATAATAACCCTAATCTTTGAATAGTGATAATATGAAACCATAACTTAATTATGACCTAATTGAACGTATGAAGCCCTAATTAGAGTTTAATCACTTTAAATGATCAATTAAAATGACTTGTGTAATTAGAAACCCTAAATTGCTGTTAAACCTGAATATGGAAAGTTACTATTTTTGGAATGTTACTAAATATGGAAAGTTACTATTTTTGGAAAGTTACTAAATATGAAAAGTTACCTAAAATGGAAAGCCGACTAAAAATAGGTAATCTGATTTAAAATAAGCTATTAATAAGACGATCATGAATTCGTGTAGATTCGCTGAAGAAGGAGTTGTTTCCGATCCTTATGTTTCTAGTTGTGTGTCCACTTGCAGTCTAAGGTACAGATATTCTACCCTTTTTCAGTAAGGGTGCTTTCACTCTCATGACTTGATCTTGATCTTTGATTCGTTATAAGATTCCCTTAAGCCATTGCTATGATTCCCTGTTCTTTGATTCATTCGTTTGATATGCTTCGTTGATATTATGATTCATTGACATTCGTTCATTGTGATCCCTATGGTACGATACTTGACATAATTCGTTCGTTACCCTATGACATGAATATTCGAATCACTTGATACTTTGAAGGTTCATTTGATTTTGGTAACTAGATGTGAAAACCTTTCCTAATTATATCATGGAAATGTTTTGAGAAAAACTATTTTAAAATGATGTTACGAACGATGCGATACCACTTTTATATGGAATTTTGCTATCTTTTATGAAAACTAATTTTAAAAGACTACTTTTATGAAAACCGTTATTAAAGATCATTTTTATGAAAATCATTTGATAAAGACTTCTTTAAATAAACCATTTGATTATGAACCTTCGATTATGAACCTTTGACGATGAACCTTGGATACTTTGATGACTTGACATTTGACCCTGATATGATTCCTTTATTTTGACTCATGACTTTCATTGTATGATTGTCATTCTTATTGATCCATTCTGACATTTATTTTAAATGTCTCTGCTATGCTATGCTTATGTTTGCCATGCTTATTTGAGTTACTATCTTGTTTCTCTTGCCATGCTAGATTATGATTATGTATGCTATGATAGATTCGTGCCTGAGCTTACCTAGTTGTGGAGGTACCATGACCATGCCCAGGATGGCACCCTAGGCATGACACTCCCATAGAGGTGTGATAGATCTACGGCATTCCCCCTTATGATATGATAGGATTTTGTGTACACTATTGGCCAACTTCATATGTGTGGTCAGTCTAATACTGACATACATACTTATGTTAGGGAGCGTATGGATGCATCCTAGGTTTATGTATGTGTATGTTATGGTGACCAGGTGGTGTGTGCCTTACACTCCTTCTCACACTTTTATTTACTTAGAGGCTTCGTATACTTGTATTGATTATGATATGATATGTTATGTGTATGAATTGACGGATTATGATATGGAGTTCTTATGGCACATCCTTATATAAACTTTTCCATTATTTCATTATTTCTCTCGATTCATTATTATTCAGTTCTCATGCTTCTTGATTCTTAGTTCTCTTCAAAATTTGTATGACTTTCATGATTATGCTTTCGTTTTGTATTCTTATTCATTCGTTGCTTATGCTTATTTACCGTTATACTATGTTATATATATCTGTTCACTGGGCTTTTTAAGCTCAGCCGCATTTCTTTTCCTGCGGCAGGTTTTAGTTGGAAGCTGGGTTATGAATGGAGAGTACTTTGGACTTATAAGACCTTACTAGCTATTCTGGATTAGAGATGACTTGAACATTTACAAATTCTAAAACTTAGAATTTATTATTGTTCCCTTTGTAACCTTTGAAATTCATTTTGTATTATATAGTCATATGCTTGTGTTTGCTTTGATTTGTCACCATAACGTAATACTTCTACCCTTATAGGGTTAGGGTGTTACAGCCAACCTACAGTCTCGTTGGAGCAGATCAAACTCGAGGAGCCAAGTGTGGACCTTACTTAATCAACATTCGTGATATTTATTGACTTTACCATTTATTATTTGTTCTCATCTAACCTCAAACAACTTTCGTGATACTCAATTCCTATCTCATTTATTTTGTTCTTATTTAACATGCATGTTTTCGACATAATGCTCTTCTCATTTATTTTTTATCCCCATTCATTCTCAATTAGCGATCACAATGCTTATTGTCTTTGTCACTTATTGCGTTTCTCCAAAATTGTTTACCCTCAACTAGCATTCGTGCTGCTTGTTGTATTTCTCATTTATTGTTCGTTCTCATTTCTTCTTCTCATTTAGCATTCGAGATGCACATTGTCTCTCTAATTTATTGATTTTCTCAGTTATTCTCATATAACATTCGTGATATTTATGGAATTCATCATTCACCGTTTGTTCTCTTCCATGACATCTATCGTCTTTCTCCTTTATTATTTGCCTTAACATTTATTTTCTATCACATTTGTTCTTATTTAAAGTATCGTTACGCTTATTGCTTTCTTAATTCTTGTCTATTTCACTTACCCTCTTTCAACAATCGTGTGTTTATTATCCTTCTCAGTTATGGATTTTCCTCATTCATTCTCATTTGACATTCATAATGAATATTGTTTGTCTCGTTTATTATTGAACCTCATTTGGAATTCTATCTTTCAGTATTGGCCTCTTTTGACCATTGGTTTGATTCTTTGGTTGTCTTGATTAATTGATTATTTGTGTTAATATTCTATATCTCTTCGCTTTACTATTATTGTAATTTATGTTCCTTTTGTTTTCATAAATTTGAGTCATTGACCTCTCTTTTACATACCCTTTCATTTGCTTCTTCGTTCATATAAACATCAAATTTTCTTTCGAGCACTCTATGCTCATACTAGTACGAATGATATGGACATATTAATCCATTCATTATTGTTCTGATTCATTGATCCTTTCATTTGTATCGATTGATAACAGTTTGCTTCTTTGTTCATACAAATATTTGATCTATCCCTTTTTAAGCAGTCTTGCTCCTAAAACATTACACTCGACAAAATTCTATTACTATTTTTGTGATTCATCAAGATCTTTCATTTGTATTATTAATTACTCCTTGTAACTATCTTTTGCCCGAAGGCATTGGCATCTACCTCTTTTGACTGATAGTACGCTCCCGTAGTAATCTCTTTCGCATTAATCGTTAATACGCATCAGGGCATGAGAACCACAGTCCAGGACAACAGGCTGCAAGCAGTACAAGATCGTCAAGAGAGTTACGTGAAAGTTCGCCACGAAAGAACGTACTATGATTCGGAAAACGATGAAGACTGAACCCGATGTACCTTGAACCCTTTAAGAATTTGACAAAAGCTGGACCGGAAGCTTATCGACTCGAACCACCCGCAAGAGCCCACTAGCGTGCACAACACATTTCATGATTCGAACTCGAACAAGTGTCTTTCAGATGAAACCCTCGTCATTCCACAAGAGGAGATTCAGCTTGATGACAAGGTTAACTTTAATAAGGAACCAGTTAAGATCATAAAACTACTTGACTAAAATCAAAAATTACATTATCGTTCCTTAATTATACATAGCCCAATTACCTATGTCTAATTTAGGAGGGATCATGCTATCCTGGGAGTAGTCACCGGTAACTTTTATTAAAAACGACTTTTCACTTATATCCTTAAAACAATTTGTGAATTTTCTTAAGATTACACAACTAATCAGACTCTTATCCTGCCTTCACCATGTATCATCAGCCTCATTTGACACCGCATTCTGAGGCGACTAATCAAATGACATCGCTAATTATCTTAGAAACCATTTGCTACAAGTACCCTCATTTCTTTTTCCGACACACCGTCAGCCGATAAGATAAACTGAATCACGAGGACGTGAATCCTTTTTGATGGATGGATAATGTAACAACCGAGAAATTTCAAGTCATTATTTTTACTAATTTCATTTGCTTTTTATGCTATTTTATGTAAATTGGCTTTTGCCAGGAATGTCGCCCGCGTACATCGTGACACGTACACTCAAATTTGTAATTTGACTCAGGCTATGCCCAGTCTACCCATTAATATGATTTATTTATACCTACATACTTGTTTTCATATCGAATAATGTAATTTTCCATTTCTACGCAAAGTGTGCACATTTTACGTTTTACGCATTTTCGGCTCGCGGTTTAAGCTTTAAAAACGTTATAACACTCCAAAAGGCTCGAGAAATGTATGAAACATAAATTTGGGTCATTTTAAGTTAAATATGATATTTTTATGAAAATATTATCCTTGTGACATTTATTTTTACAAACTATGCATAAAAGTACCCGATTTAGCATTTTCGCGTTTCTAGCTATGCATGAGCTGTGTTTAGGATTTCTATCCGTTTTCTTGTCATTAGTGGCTTAATATTCCATCATATTCTCCTAGTATTAAAAAATTTATATATTACACATTTTCTGTCTCGTTTCACGATTTCGTCAAATTTTGGTAACAACTCGCATTTTGAGCCTGCGTTTTTTATTTTTTGTATCGTTTTAACACTCCGGAAAATGCAAGGCTCCCATGAAATATTAAAACTATCCATTTTAACACTTCATAACAATTTCATAATGATTTGATAACACTTTTCTAAAATTCACATTTTCAGTTCACCCGGTACTACGTAATTCGCGTTTTTAAGACCGTGCGCTTAATTTAAACCCCACAAACACGCTAATATTTTAAATACTAATCAAAATTGAATAAATCAGATTTGGGAGTGCCTTGGGCCCCCAAAACCATCCACCCTCCCCTTTAACACTTACACACTCTTTATAGCTTTTTCAATACCAAGAATACACATCATTTCTTACATGCAAATCTAGCTAACCATCCAGCTTTTGCTCCTCTCCTCCCTATGAACGACCCAAACCAGTTCACAACACCAAAATTCATCAATTTTTTACCATTTTTATTAATCATAAGTTGAAGATCATAATTCCTTTTAACTTGTCCTCAATCCTAGTAAGTTTCTCTACATAGTTTCACCTCATTTTCTTTAGTTTCTTATGTTTATTAGTGATTATTTTTAAGGCTAAGCAAACATCTATTGTATGTATCATTTAGATGATTAGATTTAAGATCTTGTAGAAAATAGGTTGTCCGATTAATGGTTAGTGTGGATTGATAAGTTTGATGCAAGAGATTTATGGATTTTATGAGTTTTTGAACTTGTTAATGATGATTATCTTGAATATTTTGTTATTATAAACTGAAATAAAACTTCAAGAATAAATCTTTACTCCTGGAGTTGAGAGGTTAAAGAGAGAATATAATGTTGGGAATCATTGATCATAGGCATGCGTGTGTATTAGAGGTAATAAATGCACAAAAGTAACAATTTGGACTAGTTATTAGGCTGTCTCAGATTTGATGCTACAAGATCCATCCACCATTTTGTCCTCAGAAGGTTTTATGAGAAACTAAAAATACCGAGTGATAGCCTCAGATCATAGGGTCATTTCCCAAAAACCTTACACAAAATTCATCACGATGATTTTAGGAGAAAATCCACACTAAAACTTGTCCAGAAGTTGTATGTCAGTGTTATAAGGCCAAAAACCCCTAGATTTAGGCATTTTCACTACCTGGTCCTTTTGAATGAATTGTAGCCAAGACTTAAACAAAACTTCTCCAATTGGATTCATGCTCATAGGATCTGTAGATAAAAAGATACACCCTTTTTACTAAACTTATTTGGATGGTAAGTATAACTATTTAGAGACTCAGGGGTAAATTGGTAATTTCACCCATGTTCTATTTTTCTCAGTTATATAAGGCCTTGATTTTCATATACTACAGAGTCATACCTTTCTAAGCATAGAAAGTTCATAATTTTAGCCTTCACGGTTTAGAAATGGTGACCCAATTAGTGCGGCAATTTTATAAAATTTCCATCAGCTTTACATTTTTAAATCATATAAGCTTTTATAAATGCCTTTCGACCTATGTCTTGCTATAAGACTTTTAAATAAATGACCATATGATAATTTGAGTTCAACTACTGAGTTAAGTCATAAAAATAAAGTATTATACCTAAATCCCCGAGCCTAAGTCGTGTTGTATTTTTATTTAGGTCACTTGTGATCTTTGCTGTTTTTCTCGACGTGCACGCTTCACCAATTTCCGTTGCTACATCATTATTGGTGAGTTCATAGCCCCAAGTTTTACTTCAATTATTTTATAAACTCCGTGGAGGAGATACATGCAATAAATAATTATGATCACAATGCTTTGAAATTGTATGCTATCCTGTTATTATTATTGCCTAAGTTTCCCATAGCCGAAAGTCCCTTTTATCGTGAACCGTTAGTCACTTGCGAGCGAATGCGAATACAGTGAATAGCTCTATTGGGAATTAACAACCCCTATACCGGAATGTTCCTGTATGGCAGTTGTGTGTATTGTATTCATACCAATGATAGGTGTGGCTATTACCTATGTTTGAAGGGCAAATTTATGCTATTGGCAGCAATGACGTCAGTGTCGGGGTCACGAGCTTAGGGTAATAATAACTGAATCAGACTCTGCATTTGTTACTTAGTCGTTTTTATAAACTGGATTATATTGTGATCAACTGCTCATTTACTAAACTCTATGGATTCACTCAACCTTTGTGTTGACGTTTTAGCATATTTTATCTCAGGTTTTAAGGCATGAAGGTCTTGGATTGGAGTCACACGGATATCTTTTGAAGACTCGGCATATTTTCACAATTGAAGAGATTTTATTTTAAAGATTTATGTTATGTTTAGAACATTTGTGATCCTTTGAAAATATTGTGTTTTATGAAAACTGTTGGGACCTTTATAAACTCTGAGGTTTTAATATATCAAATGTGAAACACTTTTAAAACGTCTCTTTTAAAAGGGTCATTTTCTATGACTTGTACTTTGTGCTAAGAAGTAATACCCCAGTGATCTATCTTCCGCTGCGATAATTTGGGGGTGTTATGTGTTGAAGGTTCTCATGAACCAGAAATGGATGATGGAAACCCCAGCCAAATGGCAAACATGGGGGGCTCAGTTGATCAAACCAGGTTTGATACTGAGTTTGGACCCATTGATTCACCTCTCAGGGAAGGTAACACATCCCGAAGTGATGAGGGTAGACCTGAAACTAATAAATTGATGGACTCTCATGTACAAACAGACAATGCCTATGATTCACCTCTCCGGGAAGGTCACACATCCCGAAGTGATGAGGCTAGAAATGAAACTAATGAATTGTTGGCATCACACATTGTACACAATGACAATTCCAGTGATCCACCTCTCGAACCAGGTAACACAGGTCGAAGTGGTGAGGATAGTATGAAACTTATACATGAATTGATGAAAAAATGTACAACATTGTCAACTGAGGTTCTTGGTCTCAAGAAGGAGTTAATGGTGGTAAAAACTACTCAATGTGCAAAAATCAGGAGGTTAAAGCAAAGGATTAGGCATCTAGAGGGTTTACAGAGATCAAGGGCTTCCAAAACTAAAAGATTGTACAAGCTTGGATCTATGTCAAGGGTGGATGATTCTAAACCAAGTTTGGGGGAGGATTCTCCCAAACAGGGAGGAATGAAGACAAGGATTCAGGGGAGGAAATTAAGGATTCAGGGGAGGCTGAGAAGTTGAATAATGAAGGTGTTGCTGGTAATGAGGGTAATGAGAATGTTGATATGGATATTGATAGTGGTGAAAATGAGGAATTTGTGGTCAAAGACAAATTTGGTAATGAAGTGGCTTTGGAAAAAGGCAAAGAGGAGCAGATTGGGGAAAAGTTAAAAACTTTGAATGAAGGGCAGCTGTTTAAACACACAGAAGTAATGGTGGAAACTATTAGTGGTTTGGGTAATGCTGCTGCTAGTCTTCAAGTTGATCATGCTGTTGATGAAAAAGAAAAAGTAGCTAAGGATGATTCTACTTCTGAGGTAATTCATTCTACTGCTAGTGCTAATGATTCTGCTGCTGAGCCAGAGAAAATTCCTACTGCTGAGACTCAGGGAGTTTCTACTGCTGATGAGTTGGATGATGATGGTAGCATGGCTAAGGTGATGTTACAACTTAAGTCTACAAAATCATCTACACCAAAACAACCACAACCACAACAACGACCTAAGTCACAATCAACACCTGAACAACAACCACAATCACAACCTCAACCAACATCAAAGCAAATAACACCACCACAACCTCTACCTCCAAGAGTTCATGTCAAAGGAGTTACAATCAGAGAACCCATTCCAAGCAAGAAACCTACTCAAACTCATACATATTCTGGAAAAGGCAAAGGCAAGATGGTTGAAGAGCCTGAACCTTATCCTAATGAAGTTCCGTTTGAGTAATGGCCAAGAGAGTTTCAAGAAAATTTTAATGAAGAAGCTACAAGAAAATATCAAGTTGAGTATGAAGACTAAAATCAAACAGAACATGAAAGGCAAAAAAAAGCATGCTAAGGATGAAGAAAAAACTAAAGAATTTCTTGATGCTTGGGATGAGGAAAGGGTTAAATGTGATGCTGACGTTGAGTTTTCTAAGTTGGTGAAGAAGGAACAGCAAGATGCACAACCAATGGAAGAAAGACTTAAGTGGATGAAGAAGTACAAAGAACAAAGAAGAAAATGGTATCTTGCTGAAAGGAAAGAAGAAATTACTCAAGCCACCAAGTGTTAAGCAAATAAGAAAATTTCAGTGTTACTACTTGAAGAACATGAAGGGATATATACTGAAACATCTAACTTGGTTTTCTGATGAATCAATTCAAAAGAAGTATGAGAGTGCTAAGAGGGAATTTGCTAGTTTTGTGCCTATGGGGTCAGAAGATGAATTCAAGAAATTTAACAGGTTTAAGAAATTGGAGACTGAGATGGAAACTGAGGTTGTTAAAGAAAATGTGGAAGAAAAGAAGGTTGAAGAAAAAGTTGTGAAGGAGGAAGCGAAAGAAGGTTCTAACATTGGAGTAAAGAGACTTGGAAGGGTTTTTTAATCTGTTGGAAGAAAGAAGATGAAAGATAGTAAGGCTAAAGCAGTGGTGAAGAGTAGTTCTGAGAGCAGTTCTTAATCATAAAGTAAGAATGAAGAAAAGGCTGGTGATAGGGAGGAATCTGAAGATGATATGGAGAGAATAATGGCTCTCACAGTTCTATCAACTCAAAGAACCTGAGGTCACTAATGCAGTTTCTCTAGCCGCAAAACATCCAATTATCTCATATACTCACAAGATCAGGGATGGAAGTGAAGCCTACTAGGAATTCAAGAGATTAAATGGTTTGTATTATGGGTTTGTTAGGTTTTCACAAATGTTGTTTTCTATGGATAGAAAGGATGTGGTTACCCTCTGGAAGTTATACAAGAGAAAATATGGTGATACAAGGCCAGAGGAGGTATAAGAAAGGGTGATCTACTACTATTTGAAGATTATGTTTGAACCACATGATAGTGACATTGAATGGTTGAAGTTAAAACATAACACAGTTCAGAAATGGTATTTGTATCAGTCCTGTGGTGTTCATGAATTATGTGCTCATGGTGTGGTTATCTATATGTTAGTAGAAAAGGATTATCCTGCATTGAATTTCAACAAAGAAATTCTTGCTCAGATGTTGAAGCCTGGAATGTTGCAACTACAGAAAAAGGTACTCAACAGATAGTCAAGCTTATGAACTGGTAAAGAAGTATGAAAAGGCTCTTAACCCAAGGAAAAACATGAGAATATGTTTGGAAGCATCCTCCTGGTGATTGTTTATGTTTAAAAGAAACTTGATGATTTTGGGAGAAAATATCAAGTTTAGGGGAAGATTGTTGGGTTTTGAGATGCTGCTGCTCGGGTATGATACAACTGCTCATGGTACTTAATAGAAAATTGTCTAAGTGTTATTCTAATGCTGGTTATTATGATTCTACTGCTAGTGTATTTCATACAACTGCTAGAGTATTCGAGATGATCATGGAAATACACCAAGTGGATACTACTGCTAGGCATTGAAGATTCTACTCGTAGAGTTAGTATTCTGCTGCTTATGTGATAATGATGTATAGTCGGTTAGATAAGTATGGAAATGATTTTGTATATATCCCATTTAGTTAGACTTATACGTTTCTTGTAAAGAACTCCTTAGTCTATAAAAAGAGGATCTAGGGTTAGAGTTTCGGTACGTATCATTATTAAGTCGATTCACTTCAAGGTTTTTGTAACCCTGTTACTTTTGAGTAACCGTATTGATATATTGAAGTGTTTGTTGAGAGAAATCATATTGTTCTTCTTAAGATTAAACATTAGATTCCTCATAGTGTTTAATTTTGTTTCAATTCAAGATCAGTTTATATACTTATTGTTTTAGATTTATATCTAAGATAATTAACAAGATCAATAGCTTAACTGGGATCAACAAAAACGAGGTGTCCCAAAATGCGATATAACTTAAGAGTCGTGAGATTGAGAGAAAGAACATTCTCATCACCAATGAGAATTTGATTGCTAGATATATTGCACATGATGTGTTTTATACTACTACTGATTCTGCATTAACTGCTTGTCAATTTCATGACTTGTCTATTGCATTGAATGTTTCCCAGAATCATGTTGTTGAGCTTGAGGGGGAGAATTTAAAATTGCATGAGAAAATCCAAAACGATGACCATGATAACATTGTCAGGCATTTTTCAAAACTAGAGGTTGATAATCTTAACTTGCAATTAAAATATCAACATTTAGAAGAAAGAGTTAAAATCTCAAATGCCAAGACATCTTTGGATGCTCCTGAATTTGATGCATATTTTGAATTAAACAAAAGAGATGAAAATATTCAAGCTCACACTAACACGATTCAAAAATTAAGGGCCCAAATTGCCCAATTAAAATCAGATAATAGTTATGTGATTGGCACCCTTAAACCATTGTCTTCAGATTCTCAGAATTTTCACTATCAAGACACCATCAATAAATTACAATATGAAAATGAGTGTTTTCAAGCTGAAAATTCAAAAATCAAACAACATTACAAAGATTTATATGACTCGATTAAGGTCACACGTAACAATCACAATGAAAAGAAAACTTCTTTGCTAAATGAGATTGAGAATCTAAAGACTCCGGTGAAAGGGAAAATGCCAGTCATCCCTAGTGATAATGTTGTTTCAAAGGTTCCTACTTGTAGTAAGTATGCAATTGATGTTGTGCCTATTCTGTTTTCCCTTAGGAATAATAGGTCTGCTCATCAAGTATATCTCAACCACCTTAAGGATAGCCTTGATATCCTTCGTGAGATCATAGAAGAGGACATGATAGATAAACCACTTGATAGTGCAGTTGTAGATGCCTGCTTCCTCACTAAACGATCTCAGGAATTCTTAGAATACGTCATTGGCACATGTCCTAAGACTGATAGCAAGCGAAATAGGTTTATTGCATCATCTTCAATGACTAAGAACAAGCATGTAACCTTTGAGGCACCCTTGGAAACTTTAGATCCCAACACATCAAAACATGTTCAGCAACTAGAAGTGAAAAGGACTAAGATTCCCATCAGTCCTTCTACAGGAGTTAACAGAGACACTAAAGTTAGCAAATCAAAACCTAGGAGAAATATAAAGAATTATAGGACTTCACCAGCTAAAAGTGTTCCTAAGAAGAAAGTAGAAGACCACAAGAGGAACAATAAGTTAGATTTAAACAAACGAAATCATAATTCAAATCCTAATTCACTTTACAGAACATGTAATTCTTGTTTAAGTTCGGATAATCCTGATAAATGTGTTGAGAAATTTTTGAATTCATCCAACAAAACCCCTGTCAAGCAAGTTTGGAGAGCCAAGCATGTCAAGCAAACTTGGAAAGCAACAGGAAATATGTTTGCTAATGTTGGTTATCAATGGAAGCCCACTGGAAGGAAATTCACTTTAGGAGAATGTTGCCTTTTAACTAGGATAACTAAGTCTAAAGTAATGCTTGTGCGTCAATGGAAGCCAACTGGAAGGAAATTCATGTAGGAGAACAGTGCCCTTTAATTAGGTCTACTAAATCTGAAACGGTGCCTTTGACACAACCCAAACATGCTAGTACTAGTGAAAGTGTCATCACTGAGAGATTTTGTAACAATTCTCATACATCATTAACTATGTACCAATGTAGAAACAAACAGAAAAAGGCTACTTCCACTAGCATTCCAACTTCTAATGAGACTCAGGCAAATGATGCTCCTGTTCCCACTAACCAACTGGACCCCAACTTAAATTGGGGATCCGGCACTCCAAACTTTCTATTTTTGTCTATTTTCAAATGCAGGTCATACAGATCGTCCTTTGACATTTGGACTCAGGCTGCTCACAACATATGAGGGGAAATCACATATGACGTATGTTTACATCATTTCAGGCCTCGATTTTCAATGACAAATGATGTTTGAACACATCAGTTCAAGCCTCGTTCTTTAACGACATATGACGTCTGTTCACATCAGTTCAGGCCTCACTCTTCAACGACATATTGTGTCTGTAGATAACACTTCAGGCCCCGTTCCTCAAAAAAAAGAAAGGTGTACGCTTCAGTGCGCTTTATCTTCGGAAGAAGAGAAATCTTCTTGTTTATGACCATTCTCATCAATAAGCTTCATGCACTTCCCATGCTCATTCAGTCATCAAGTGGATCAACGTACATTGGAGTATATTCTTATTCACTTGTTCTATCAAAAATGGCAACCTCATATGCAATTTTTGAGTGGGAGAAGTGTGAATAAACTAAATGTCTGTCATCAAGTGGATTTACTTATCGTTGATTGTATTCTTATTCACTCGTTCAATCAAAAATGGCAGTCATATGCAATTTTTGAGGGGGAGAAGGGTGAATAAATAAAATGTCAATTATCAAGTGGATCTACTTACCGTTGATGGTATTCTTATTCACTCGTTCAATCAAAAATGGCAGTCATATGCAATTTTTGAAGGGGAGAAGGGTGAATAAACTACATGTTGATTGATGTTTGAGAAATGGCCATACGACTAATCAACATCTTCTCACGAGCTGATATAATCAGTGATAAAGTGCTTCTAGTTAATGCTTCATGTACACATCATTATGCTGATTCCGATTAATCGTAACCATCAGGGGAGAGAAATGTGTACACCAAGGACGCACAACAAGTTCACATGATCGGGTTTAGTGTCTTATGAAACAAATTAAAGATGATCAGTATTTCAACTTGTTACTTTGGTATTTTCATTTCATATGTATGTCGTTGGCCGATTAATCGTAACCATCAGGGGAGAGAAATGTGTACACCAAGGACACACAACAAGTTCACGTGATCGGGTTTAATTTCTTATGAAACAAATTCAAGATGATCAGTATTTCAACTTGTTACTTTGGTATTATCATTTCACGAGTACGTCACGGGCTAATTTGTTATATGTAAAATAACTGGGATACATTTGGTGAAAGGAAGAAGTTGATATTCTATTCCCCAAATGGAAAATATTGAAGAAGGTCAAGTCTACAGTCTGCTCTACATTTTCCGCTGTGTGTTAGAAGACTAAAGACGGCATGCATTTGGTTATCAAAAGACTTCTTCATATTCTGGGCATTCATCAGAAAGGTTGTCAGTTTGGGGGAGAGCACTAATTAGGGGAGAGTGAAAAGCCAAATTTAATCCCTAATTAGATTTGCGGACATTGTTCTTTAGCAAGAAAAGTGATGGCAGCTGAAAAGAGTCTGATGCCAGAAACACTCAAAAGCCTTTAGGAATAGACTGAGGAGTAATGGATTTGCTTCATATATCCTTGTATTTATTTTAAACCAAAAAGAAAATAGAAAGATCTAAAACCTAAAAAAAAAAAGCATAGAAAATAAAAAAAAAAAAACACAAAAAATACCAAAAATAGTCCCTCTAGGCATGTCTTCTGTTTATCGATAACATTTACGGTCCTAGAAATGTCATTTAATAAAGACACGGGACTTTAAATGAAGTTGGAGCAGAAGTTAAATTGAATGGTTCAAACATGTCATAATGGCGTGCAGTTACTTCAGATTGTAACCCGTTCTTCTCTATGGGGAAAGCACGTTGACAAAAAGATGGCCATTCCTCCCATTGGGTGATGTTCACCCGGGCATGGATTACTTTATATCCATGTTTCTTCGATTTAATGTACGTTTCAGTGCATCATTTCTCGTATAAGAAGAGAAGTCTTCTTTACACCACAAACTCATTCTCGTCTATGATTCTTCAGGAGAGTTTTGTGTTTCACAAGGTGGTAACTAGACTTAAATTTTCACAAATACTTGACGCTCAATTCAATGACTACAACTCTTTAAATAGAAAACGGGTCATTAATTAAGGGGAAGAGTATTTTTTCAAATTTTTGACACCTTTTTTAAACTTTATGCAACATCAGTAGTGATCAGACACTCTCCTTCTTAGATTGAGGAGGAGCATTAGTATGTTTCATTATCAGCACATATTTAAACCTGACCACATTTTCTCCCATATTTCTAAACTTATTTAAATCAATTGGGATCACAAAATCCCAAAAGGTTTGAAATTTCTGATCGGGGGAGAAAATGTGATTTAAATATGCAATCTGATAAAATGTGATGTTTTGGACTTAAATGTAAGCTCTCCCATATGTGCTAAACTCTTTTGTATATCAATGCACATATTGAGGGGGAGCAAATTGTTTGTGGTGACAAAACAATGTGGCATCTTTGGTGGGATCTCATGTGAGCGCGACTCAGACTTCACCAATGAATTGACGAAACAAAAACTGTCATTAATCGAAAGGGCTTGTCCTGGCCGGGTAATAATTTCAAGTTGGTCTAACCAGTGATGTAAGCGTGTCTCGAAGAGGATTTTGTCTGAGTAGAGTTTACAGTTTCAAGAAACTTTTTGTGGACTTGACCAGGCCGGGTAATAATTTCAAGCTAGTCTAACTAGTGATGTAAGCGTGTCTCGAATCGGTCATGTTCACTGAAAGTGGATCAATTCAAAAAGTGCAAGCTCTACCCAACATGTGCAAATTTATAATAAAAACATCTGAGCACATGTTAAGGGGGAGCATGTGAAAAGTTCAAAACTCTCAAAGTGTTATGTGGAAAACTAGAAGGGGGGTTGAATAGTTTTACGTCTTTTTAATTTATGAAAACTTTTGTTTACCTTTTTAAAAATTCGATTCGATATTATGTGAGTTCAACTCTTTATCAATATGAACAAATATAAGCAAATATATATAAACAATACAAGTAAAGTCATTTAAATGTAATGAAAGATAAGGATGGAAAGATCAAACCACAACACGGAGATTTATAGTGGTTCGGCTACAAGGACACCTTCCTTGCCCTACTCCACTCCTCGAGTCACCTACTCGAGAGTTCTCTTCACTATGTCAACAAACTCCCTTTTGGCGGAGAAACCTTACACAACTTTAGCTTACACCGGCTTAACGACACAAAGCTAAATGTCGAGTTCTAATCGTAGCTAGAACTAATCTCACAACTTCTACACGAGTTATACACAACTTCTTCACGACTTCTTCACACCGGCTTCACGACTTCTTCACGGCTTCTTCACAACTTCTTCACGACTACTTCACAACTACTTCACAACTACTTCACAACTAATTTACAACACAACTACTTAATTACACCTAGATCTACTTATCACAACTATACAACAATTTACACAACTACACAATTGAATGAGGTAAACAATAACACTTCTTCTCTAGTTGAAGTAGTGTTCTTCTTTTGCACTTTTGGTGGTGGAAGCTTGGATCACTTGGAAACCAATGCTTAAGAGAATATGATCAAAGGATTTTAGAAAGTGTTTGGAAAGATTAGAAGAGATTTAGAACAGAAAGTTTGAGGTGCAAAAGGTGAGAAAAAATCCAGGGGAAAGCTGGTATTTATAGGCACAAAACTGGACAGCTGGAATCCTACTGGAGCGGGGCGGTCCCCTTAATTTTAAGGGGGCCGCCTAGCAAAATTAAGGGGGCCGCCCTTCTGAACGTTGCCCAGATTTGTCCTTTTGTGGGGAAGGTTTTTCTGAGACATTTTTGCCATTTTTGGTTAAAAATTTGAATTCATATTTTTATAAAAGATTAAACATTTTTATTTAATACCAAAAATGTTTTTCAAAAATATATAAAATATTTTTGATGTTTTATAAAAAATCTAGTTATTAAGAAAATGTTCCTTTGATCATTGATGAACTCAAATAAGTACATTTTATTACTATCATTTATCCTAATTATTTGACTTGTTTTATTATATTATGTATGAGGATTGATACTTAATCGTTTACTTTTGTAATTCTCAGGTAAAAACAAGCATTTGGTGAAACTTGGCGATTTTGGACTAATAATGGAGCAAAACATGCATAAAGTGAAGAGTCTACTGAAATGAAGAAGATCAAGACAAATCTGCTCCAGATGCGCCGCATCTCACTATCAACATGCGCCGCATCTCTATCAAGATATCACCAGATACGATCCAAGATACAAGAGGACATGCGCCGCATCTAACCATGGAGTTACGCCGCATCTTCTGGCGGTGTACGAATATTCCTGAATATTATAATCTTGGACCCCACGCGAAGTTACGTACATACGCCGCATCTACTTAGTAGATGCGCCGCATCTTCCCTCAGACACAAACTATAAATACCCCGTAGACCAGACGAGAAAAAAGGATCCGAAACCCTAACACCGAAGTTCGGACAGCAGAGCAAAAGGACGAATTCAGTCAAGAAGGCAGCACAAGACACACCCAAATCGAAGATACAAGAGCTGTAAGAAGGTGCTGCATGTATTTAATTCATTAAGTAGTTTTGTTTTATTGTTTTAGCAAACTTTAATTCATCAGGATTGGTGGCTTGTGTAATGTGACAACGGAAAGATTGCACTCCCTTTAATACTTGCTTTCCCATTAATTAAAGTTTATATGTTGATGTCTTTGGTTACTACTTATTAGTGCATTGATAACCTCTGTGTTTATTAGTGGCTTGCGGGCATCCGACTGCGGGACAAGATGTGGCTCCCACGGTTGTTTCTAAATTGATCACTTAGGAATGACTTTTAGACATAAGTAATCATTAAGGGTTTACTCGCCGATAAGAATAGGACCAACGAGAAAGGGTTAATTACATACACTTCATATAAAGCTATCAATAAAACAAGTGACAATCTACTTAATCATAAGGACAGCCCTCTTATTGTCTCAAGTATCTATCTGTGTACGTGTGTGCTACTTGCTGATTCGTGCCTATTGTTTATTTTATTATTTACTTGCAAACAAAACCGTGCCAGTCTCTCAGGCTGAAACCCCCTTGCGTTAGGATATTAAAATACTGATTAGATTAACGAGATTATACGTTCCACTCTTAGTGATCGACACTCTACTTACCATTATCTTCATACTGACCGGGTACACTGCTCGTTAAGTGTGTGTGTTATTGATAAGTCGGCTAAATATAAATTTAAAACTTGAGTAGGCATTAAAACTGCTAAACCGCAACGACACATCACGCGCATCAAGTTTTTGGCGCCGCTGCCGGGGAGTGAATTGTTATTTTCTGTTAATTTGATTAGTATTTTAATTAGGTTTTTCTTTTATTAGATTAATTGCATCATTGTACTATTTTGCATATTTGTTGTATTGTGTGTTATTTGTTTGCTTTTGTTTTTCTTTTTGTGTGTTTTATTTTTGTTTCGTGTGTTTAATTTTTATTTTTATTTTTTTTCATATTTTTCTGTTCTGCTATCGTTGTACTGTGCTAAATCAAACGATACGGCGCATCTGATCTCTCAGATACGGCGTATTGCGTTTAATTTTTATATACAACGCGTTTAATTAATTCGATACGACGCATCTTTTCCCCAAGATACGGCGTATCTGTTTTTAACAAGAAAATTTTTCTAAGCAATAAAGTAATACGACGCATCTGCTTTTGTAGATACGGCGTATCTGTTTTTGATAAAAATTTTCTAAACGTTAACGCCATACGACGCATCTGCTTTCGCAGATACGGCGTATCTATTATTTTAATTAAAAACAGTTTGCGAATTATTAAACAAATACGGCGTATCGATTTCCGTCGATACGGCGCATCTTTCTGAATCAAAAATCTTGTACTTTTAAACGTAACGAAATTACGGCGCATTAACTTTCGTTAATACGACGCATTTAATTTTCATTAGATAAATTGATTTTTGATTAATTAATTCGATACGGCGCATTCATAAATTCTAAGCGGCGTATCTATTTTCTAAATAAAGTCTGATTTAATTTTAACGATTATAAGATACGGCGTATCCCATTTATAGGATACGGCGCATCAACAGCAGATATCAGAAGCTTTTATTTTACTTTGATCGTTTCACCCTTCTTTTGCAAGAGTAAGTTTTATTTCAGGAAGATGGACGATCCGGATATTACAATGGAAGAATATATCAGACTTAGAAAAGAAAGAGCCTTGAGCAATAATGGGACGTACGATTGGGAAAGAGCAAGATATGGTGCACAAGTCATTGATACGAAAGAAATCACTATGGAAGAATACTTGATTCTTGGACGAGAAAAGTCAAGGAAAGAAAGAAAGAAATTGCCATTTCAACACACCTGGTGTATGCCAAGTGATGATGAAGAAGATTCATATACCGTGAAACCAATTCCGGCAATTGTTATTGATAGTACTTTTTCTCCGGAGATTGCACAAGATGATGTGTATACGGAACCTTACGTTGAAGAATATTCTGCAATCGTATTACCACCATTAATCAATCTATCAGATGAAGATGAAAAGCATTCTAATTTTGATTCCGAACCATTTGACGCCATAGTTTATAATGACATACCTCAACCAAATTTTGACCCAACGAGGGATTTTGAAGAAATCTGGGATTACTTATTTAAAAATGAAATACGGGACGATGGTGAAATTGCAAGACCACTAGTTGAAGATGGAGATTCACACGACGAATTGGAGTCACTTACAACACAAAGTGGTACAAATTTATTTAATATTATTAATCCCGTTACTTATAATCTTGCTAGTTTTCCTGAACAGGTTGCAAAACAAAAAGATGACGAGGTGAAATTTATTACACTGCCTATTGAAGCACCTGTGATCAACCCGTATTTGGTGGAGCTCGAAGAAGAATTTGGTGATGAGCTCTTAAACATTGCTATGATTGATGAAGATGATGATTTCGACCCTATGAAGGTTATTGAGGAACTCGAACTTTTACTTGCTAAAGACCCTTTCTCATCTTCTGAGGAAGTCAAGGGACGCCTTACTACCAAAGAGACTAACCAAGAAGAAAGGAGACTCATTTTTCCTCAACACACTACTCTTTCAGATGGAATGGTCAAGTCATCCAATTCATCAACCAAACCGGGTAAGGATAGGAAAGATGTACATATATTGCCAAGGTATGATCTTTATTTATTTCTTCCATCTTTACTAGCAAATTTACACTCTTTTCATGTTTATTGCTACTATCACCCACACTTGATCCCAAGTGGGGGGAACAATACCCTATTACACAGTAAATAAGGGTGGAGTCAGGCTCGTGACTCGAACAAAAACAAGCGCTTCGTGGGAGGCAACCCATGCTTATCTTTTACTTTATTTTATTTTACTATTCTGTTTTCTGTGTCGAGTCAGTCCAGGCCGCACGAAGATACGGCGCATCTCCATCTTGAGATGCGACGCATCTCCTGCAACGGTCATATCTTATTTTATTTTTCTGCATTTTAATTTCCGACTTTAAAACTATTTATCAGTTTATTTTAATGCGGCGCATCCCTGGTTAAGGATGCGGCGCATCTTTATTCTGACCCGTATTAATTCCAGGCTCGATACGGCGTATCTTCTTCAATAAGATACGGCGCATCGACTGACCTGATGATTTTCAGTTTTAATTTTTAAGTTTTATTTTTCCTAACTACTAATGTATTATGCAAGCTTGAACCTTTCTTATCTTAGGTGTGTTTTAAAGTGTTGGTGGTATTATAGTTTCCTGAATTTTCTGTGGATACATCAAGTATGAAGCTTTAACATTCTAATCCACAAGAAAGATGATTTTTGCTCTTGCACTAATGGAGGATCATACCGAGCAAATCTCAGGGGAGTTTTTCTGTTCTAATTCTTTTTATTTTCCAATTTTTAACCTTTTATACAAACAACGAGGACGTTGTTTAACTTAAGTGGGGGGATAGGAGAATTAGAACACTTAACACTTACTTGTCCTAAACTTTTTCAAAAATTATGCTTAAAATGTGCTTAATATATCAAACTTAAAAAAATTTTTTAGCATGTTTTTGTTTAAGATCTAAGTTGCATAGCTGCACACATGACGTTATTTTCAAAAATTGTGATTTTTTCAAAATTCACAAATCTATGAGTGTGCCGGTGACTTGTAAACTTTAGAACTTGGCTTGTATACTATTCGAGACCACCATAATGAGTATTATTTATTTAATTGGAATGACTTGTTTAAATTGGTAAAATTCTAGGATTACACCCAAATAGCCTATTAAATGTTATGTGTTATTAACTAACTACACTGGTTAGTTAACCCCCGTATAAACCCTTTTGTTACTCTCATTTTTAGAGTAAGATACCCCTAGAAAAACACTCAGAGCCATTCCTTTCGTTTCTTACACCTATGTTTAAAATGTTTCGTTACACCTTACACCTTAGCCTACCCTGTAGATTAAAGTCCGTGGTTGGTTAATTGCTATAGGCAAAGTGTGTTTCCTTACATTACCTGTGTTCGCGTGCGTAATTCATTATCTTTGGTTAGGTCGGGAAATTGCACAATGCAATTGGAGTGAAAGTAAATATTGTATATTTTAGAGTTTATTTTTCGTGTGTTTACTACTTTCGCTATTACCATTATTTCTGAAGTTATGAAAAGTATAAAAATTATCCGGAAAGAAAGTTGTAGTGATGTGGTGAAATTTTACACATCTATGTTTATGTTTCGAAAAAAAAAAAAAAAAAAAAAAAAAAAAAAAAAAAAAAAAATCGAAAAAATGAAAAAAAAAGAAAAAGAAAGAAAAAAGAGTTGGATGTTTATTTTAAGCCAACGATGTAAAGTTATGTAAGTGGTTCATATGGCCACTATTTGTTGTATTATATCTATGGATTGAATGGGAATTGGCAGTTATGGGAACGCCAATTAAGGTTTATTCTTTGATTAAGATCTTGTTGAGTATAATTCGTGTCTACCTAAAGCGTGTGTTTCAAGTGTTAAAGCGTGAGTTATTCAATGATATGAGTCTTGTTCATGGGATGGTTGGGATAGTGATTAACCACACTTAGGATTTTAATTTATTTGTTTTGTTTATTTTTATTTTTACACCAGTTTATATCCCAAATGTTATCCATACCCTATTCTTTATCCAACCAAACCTTTGATTTATTGAGATTGGGGATTTGAGCAATCTTAAGTATCGTAGTCGTGGATTCGGCTATGTATTTATGATTTTGTCGCCCTTTTTGATATATTATTATTGGTGAAGTTTGGACCTATCTTTAGCCTATTCGAGTTAAGGATTTGAGCAATTGCAAGTATCGTGTTCGTGGATTCGATCATGTATTTGTGGTTTTGTCGCCTTTTCTGGAATTTGAGATCGATAGTGAAATAAGAATAATTAACCCTTAAGCCTAAAAACCCTTTTTACCGCTTTAGACTTGTTATTCCTTAGCTTTAGTGGTGGAGATGTGTATACTTGCCAAGCTTATGATAGAATATTCGTCGCGACTGGACAGTTAAACGATTAGATTTGCTTTTATCGACTTATTTTATTTTACTTCTAATTCGTTAAGTGTTTAGTTGTGTGATTATGAAATAAACGAATACATGCTTAAATATAAAAATAAATCCTAACATCTTTTAGGATACATTTTCATGAGATTTAATCTAAGGTTTACTTGGGGACAAGTAAAGTTCAAGTGGGGGGATATTTGATGAACTCAAATAAGTACATTTTATTACTATCATTTATCCTATTAATTTGACTTGTTTTACTATATTATGTATGAGGATTGATACTTAATCGTTTACTTTTGTAATTCTCAGGTAAAAACAAGCATTTGGTGAAACTTGGCGATTTTGGACTAATAATGGAGCAAAACGTGCATAAAGTGAAGAGTCTACTGAAATGAAGAAGATCAAGACTAATCTGCTCCAGATGCGCCGCATCTCACTATCAACATGCGCCGCATCTCTATCAAGATATCACCAGATACGATCCAAGATACAAGAGGACATGCGCCGCATCTAACCATGGAGTTACGCCGCATCTTCTGGCGGTGTACGAATATTCCTGAATATTATAATCTTGGACCCCACGCGAAGTTACGTACATACGCCGCATCTACTTAGTAGATGCGCCGCATCTTCCCTCAGACACAAACTATAAATACCCCGTAGACCAGACGAGAAAAAAGGATCCGAAACCCTAACACCGAAGTTCGGACAGCAGAGCAAAAGGACGAATTCAGTCAAGAAGGCAGCACAAGACACACCCAAATCGAAGATACAAGAGCTGTAAGAAGGTGCTGCATGTATTTAATTCATTAAGTAGTTTTGTTTTATTGTTTTAGCAAACTTTAATTCATCAGGATTGGTGGCTTGTGTAATGTGACAACGGAAAGATTGCACTCCCTTTAATACTTGCTTTCCCATTAATTAAAGTTTATATGTTGATGTCTTTGGTTACTACTTATTAGTGCATTGATAACCTCTGTGTTTATTAGTGGCTTGCGGGCATCCGACTGCGGGACAAGATGTGGCTCCCACGGTTGTTTCTAAATTGATCACTTAGGAATGACTTTTAGACATAAGTAATCATTAAGGGTTTACTCGCCGATAAGAATAGGACCAACGAGAAAGGGTTAATTACATACACTTCATATAAAGCTATCAATAAAACAAGTGACAATCTACTTAATCATAAGGACAGCCCTCTTATTGTCTCAAGTATCTATCTGTGTACGTGTGTGCTACTTGCTGATTCGTGCCTATTGTTTATTTTATTATTTACTTGCAAACAAAACCGTGCCAGTCTCTCAGGCTGAAAC
Organism: Artemisia tridentata subsp. tridentata; assembly: GCA_021014915.2. Taxonomy (NCBI): domain Eukaryota; kingdom Viridiplantae; phylum Streptophyta; class Magnoliopsida; order Asterales; family Asteraceae; genus Artemisia; species Artemisia tridentata. The sequence goes on from CP139508.1 coordinate 217,404,472, forward strand.
CCCCTTGCGTTAGGATATTAAAATACTGATTAGATTAACGAGATTATACGTTCCACTCTTAGTGATCGACACTCTACTTACCATTATCTTCATACTGACCGGGTACACTGCTCGTTAAGTGTGTGTGTTATTGATAAGTCGGCTAAATATAAATTTAAAACTTGAGTAGGCATTAAAACTGCTAAACCGCAACGACACATCACGCGCATCAATCATATAATGCACTAAGCATTGTTTCATTCATACCTTAAGTGATTTAAGTTGTAGAAGTGAATATATACAACTAAATACTTGTTTACGTCATGATCTTTCGTTTAATGATTTTACATTTTGTGATTATCAAAATGTAGAGATATCGAAAGAATATTAATAATGTGTTTAGGCATTATTTATATCAACAATCTCCCCCTTTTTGATGATTACAAAATCTAAACTCATTAAATTGAAAAATTAATTTTTAATCAAGTATTTAGTGAGTTTATATCTACTTCTCCCCCTTTTTGTAGAATCAAAAAGGTTATGCCGACAAATATTAGACGTGAGATTTGTCGGGATGATGACTCCCCCTAGGTGTGTACTCCCCCTCGTTTATTTGCATAAATGAATCGATATATGGAATTCTTGCAAGAAAAATATTAGAAGCACAAGCATATATATAGCAAAAATAAGCATGCATATAAAAGAAAGTCATACATTAAAAATGTTGTGTATAACTACACAAACATACAAGATTACATCCAATCCTACACTAGCTAGAAAGTAATGCAATCTACATAATCACTCTAGGAGTACATGATCTTCCATGGAGCTTGCTCACAAAATGGTTTGAAAAATTATTTTTAATTAAGCATTGCATGTGCTTAATTGGGTGGTGGTGTAGTGGGTGAAGATGGTGGAGGTGGTGGTGGAGGTGGGTTGTTAAGCATGTGTTCAAGGGATGAAAACATGTAGTGTATCTCATCTCTAAGACCAAAGATTATGGTTCGGTTATGGATGCAACAAAGACAATTGTCACCATGGGCTTCAAGTAGTGCCCAAGGTATGGGAAAGAATGGTTGTGGGATTGGTGATGGTGAGAAATGAGAATCAAGAGGTGTAATGGGTGATAAGGAGATGGCAAGTTGAGTGGATGGAGGTTCTTGAATGGGTGGTGGTGATGATGTTCTTGGTGGTGATGATGTTAAGTGAGAGTTGATGTAGTCATTGATTGATGAGGTGGAAGGTATGGAGGAGGATGATGTGCCATGGATAGATGGTGTTTTTGATGGTGCATTTGGTGCACTTGGGGATGAACTTTGAGGTGGTGGTGATGGAGTTTTGGTGTCATCTTGGGTTAAGTCAATAAAGAGTTGTTTTGGTGGTATGATGACAAGTCTTTGCTTCCTTGGAGTCTTAGAGATGGATGATTTTGGTTAGCATGGTGAATGAAGATGGGTATTTGATGGAGGTAATGGTTGATGAAATGTGAGGTGATTGTTTGGAGGGAATTTATAATATGAAAATATGGTTGACTTAGGTAAGGTTTGGAGGTTTTGTAGTAATATTCCAAGTCCAGTTCGTTCATTAAGAGTAATGGTAGCTGGGGCTAGATAAAAGGGGTCACATGATGCAAAAGAAAACAGTGAATTTCACTGCCCAGATGGCCGGTCCCCTTAATTGTTGGGCGGCCCCCTTAAAATTAAGGGGACCGCCTAGGGAATTAAGGGGGCCGCCCATCTGGTGTTTTCCCAGGCGACCAAATTTGAAAAATTTCCAGAAAAGGGTCATTTTTAGGGTGTATTTGCAGCAAGTTCCATTTGAATCATGTACATCAAGAATGATTAAATAATGATATAAACATATAAGATAATCATGTACAAATGTTAACTAGCAAAGACATATTATAGGCATATTATAAGCATGTTATATAGCAAGTATGTCAATTATTACAAAGCAAACATAAGCATATTAATAAGTTTCTAACAAGAGAGTACTAACATATTACAAGAAACATAATAGTCAAATACAAATCAAATAAATAGTCTAATACCAAATAAATAAATTGTCTAAAAATAATATTGTTCTAATAAGCCAACTTCCACATCTCATCATTTCTTCTTCTTTCCGAAAATATTCTTGAAAGCTTTTCCCACCGACTTGAAACCACCTCTAACTTCTCGATGCATCTGTTGAGTGGTGTTGAGTAAAGCGGTTTGTCGTTCAAATAGGATTTGTTCGGTTTGTTCGGAAGGACGAGGAACTTGATAATCGGAATAATTTAGATCAGGAAGATTATCCACGAACGTCGTGGGAGAAGGAGTACTGACATGTGAGGTGCCTTCCTCCTCCTCATCATTATCTCCCCGATGACATGTGGAACTACGAGGAGCGTAGACATTAGGGCGTCTAGATTTGCCCTTGTCGCTACGGGATCGATGAAGTTGACTTCGAGTGAGAGGACGCAGGACAGGACGAACGAATACATAGATGTCACTCTCAAGATGTGGGAAATTGTGCATGACCCAACGATAGAGACGAGTGAGGAACATGCCATAAGGAAGATTGGCGTTGGGAGTGTTTTTGGCTGACATGATCCGATAGACAAAAAGATAAGCCAAATTGTATTGTTCTTCGGCAACAATACAATACAACATGTGAGCAATGCTCGCCGTGAGATGATCACGGTGACCACCGGTACCGAACACATTCTCTCGAATGAGTTCTTCCCAACGCTTCATGTCGGGGCTTAGCTCCTTAAGAATGATTTGGTTTGCATGAATTTCAACATTTTTCGACTTGATCTTTCGGCTAGTCGTACCACGTTCTAGCTCGAGAAGTCGACGAATGTCGTCAGGAGAAGGAATGGGAGAACGGTATGGACCATCCTGAGGCCTATTTTTCTCAAGAGATGAGAGATCCCATTCATTTGAGAAAACGGCTTGACCGTTGCAAGGAATTTGGAGAATTTTAGCAAAGCGAGCGAGACTGATAGTGATAAACTCATTTTGGATCCTAAAGGATAAAAGAATATAGCCATATGGATCAGTTTGCACCTTCACATGGCTATAGAAGTCTAGGACAAAATGAGGAACGATTGGCTCATTGATTTTGTAGAGACAGTCGAGGCGAACATTTGTGAACATTCGCTCGATAAGGTCTGATTGATAGAAAGATGGTTCGACAACTCTACCTTCATGAATGTTTCTACCTTCAATGGGTCGATAGAAACATGCAACAGATGTAGATATGCCAGGAGTTTCGGAGACTTTTGGAATGTAGTCCCCGGTTTTGGAGACATCACCGACTGTAGTTTTGGGCATTTTCACCTATACAAGAAAGCAACAAACAAAGAAAAAATCAGAAAATTACATGCATATATTATATATGCTACTTATGTGGAACGTAAACATACTTCGACTCTAAAGCTTAAATCCTAAGAAGTAGTTTACAATGTTCCTTAGTTTTAATTTTTAACTCGCTTAAAATGTATTTTATGATGTTAAGGAGCAGTTATAGGGATATTATGATAAGGAATCAAAACCATCCAAACGCTCCTTTATACGTCATAAGCTACTTTGAAATGTGGCTAGGTAAACATTGGATTGTATATCTAGCTATTTCTTACGAGTATTTATGTTAAGTAACTCATAAAAAAAATGAAAATGTAGATTTTGACTCAAAAATTTGTTTCAAAATGTTACGCCAAACGCTCCCTTAACTACAAAATTATCTACTAATATTTCAACATACATATGAATTATGTATCTTGATGACTTAAAACAACTAGTTACGTGTTTATAAACTTGGTAAGTAGTTGTGAACTTTATTTCGATTAAATTTTGATGACTCTAGCTCCTAATCCAAACATCCTCTTATATTTAAGAAAAACCTTTTTATGATTCGAAAAGTATATTTTTAGGATTAGGAAGTTGTAATAAAACAATGTGATTAGTTTTAACAAGTGTTTATGGCATAATTCAACAATGTGATTAGTTTTGAATGAGAGTGTTTGGTTTTTCAAAATTTTGACATGAGGGTTTTTTAATTACTTAGTTTCTAGGTTGATTAAGCATTCTAATCCTATGGGGAGCATTTGGTTATAAGATTTCTAGACTCAATTTCAACAAAATTTGAAAAAGAAAGAAAATTAAGTAAAAGACCTAATTATGATTAGACTCAAAATTGGATGAAATTAGATGAAATGTGTATTGGAAAACTTACAAAATGTGTTGCTAATCAAGATACAAGTGTTTGCCCCTTGCGAAATTAGTCAGAAATGGTGATTTGGTGAGTGGTTTTGGGGTTGCAGCTCATTTACAGCAGAGGGTAGGGAAGGAGTGTTTGTAAAATGGGGTGTTTGGCAAAGAATTTTGGAAGAAAAACGAATTTGGTGGCAACAGTAGGCCGGTCCCCTTAAACATTAAGGGGGCCGCCCCCGTTTACTAGCCGGTCCCCTTAAACATTAAGGGGGCCGCCTGCCAACTTGGATTTTTGTCGGGTTTAGTTTCTGATAGCAAAATATTTTTATGTATATAGATAGATTTATTATATATCAAAAATACGTTGGGTTTTATTGGCACGAGGAGGGAATACTTGGCACATTTTATTAACATTTTGTTAAAAAAATAAATCTTGAGAATTTTGTATAAAATGCTCAAGACGTCAAGTCGACAAGAGGTTTGAGGAATGATAGAGAATGTGTATGTATGTGTATATATATATATATATATATATATATATATATATATATATATATATATATATATATATATATATATTATATATATATATATATATATATATATATATATTATGTGTTTGGGTGGATAATAGAATGGTGTCGAGGGACGATTTAAGTAATGACGGAGATAATTGTGAACGGCGACGGGAGTTTGTCTCATCCATAGTTTTCTTGCGCGAAGATTCGGCTTCGACTTCTATGTTGATCCACTCAACTCACTTCTCTTCATCACCATGAGTTTTGAGAGTGGACATAGAAGATTTTCATGTTGGACGTTATAGTTCAAAAGGGCAAAGGGGGAAGAAAAGGTTCGAGGACGAACAATTTCTTTTAGTTCTAGATAGTCAACAAATGACGTATCTAGGTTATAAGAGGATATGTATATATATATTTATAGTAATATAGGTATGTATATATGTGAATATGTATATATATATATATATATATATATATATATATATATATATATAAGGAGAGAAACACACTAATCAAACACATAAGTATTTACTAAACAACTAAGTATTTAAAACTAATGGGGGCATGCAATGGGCTAGTTTATTAATCTACGCATATAATGGTGAGCATGAAAGAGAGGCGTACCTTTTAGTCTTAAACATGTGGTCTTCAAGCGCTTCAAAGCTTATTGACTTATATAAGCCAATCATGAAAGAGATATCACCTTTCTCGATGAGTTGACATTCTAGTCACTTGGTCCCCATGGTCTCATTGGTCCTTTGTTGTTTGGCCCAAACATGGTTTGCAATTGACTTGGATGCATATATGGTGGAAGTATTCCCCAAGGATTAAAACTTGGTGGATTTGGAAAATTCCACATTGGGTAGTTATTATTTTGACTATTTGGTTTATTTTGGTTTCTTTTAGGTTGAGGAGTTTTAGGCCGAGGGTGGGGACTAAGTGGTCTTCTAGGAGGATGTGTTTTTGACCTAAGCTTTGGTTTAGAGTATTCTACTTCGTTTTTTAAAGATGTTTTGTAAAAAGCTTTTACTTCCTCATTATTAGCTATGGGTATTTTTCTATCTTTCATAAGTATATATTTAGGGTTTTAACTCTAAAGGTTTTTGCTCACTAGTTTCACATTCAAACTTTATGTTTTTTGTTTTACTATTTGAATCCTCAGTTGAATTAAATCCTAATCCGGTTTTATCACTTGATGCTCTTTGAATACTTATTATTTCCCTAAGTGAATTACTACTATTTTCGAATTTGTTAAGTTTACAAATTTCCTCCTTAAGTATTTCGTTTTCATTTTTAGTTTCTTCACATGTTTTACATTCAAAAATTTCTTTCCCTTTTTCTAAGTTATGTAGTTTAATTTTTAATTCTAGTATTTCCTTTTCTAATTGGTTATTTACATGTTTTAGTGATTTATTTTTACTCATTACTTTTTAACCTAGTTTGCATAGTTTATTATATTCACTATCTAAGTCTTTTTCATCAAATGATAAATATTCATCACTAAAGTATTCGGTTTCGGAATGTACCTCACTTGATGTCTTAGCTATAAGACATTTTTCCTCCTTTGTGGTTTCTTTTTCGTCTTCGTCACTATCACTCCATGTTCCTCCAACGAACGCCTTTTGGTTTTGCTCCTTTGACATCATTGGACATCTTCCAATGAGATGATTTGGATCACCGCATTTGAAACACTTCCTCTCGCTCTTGCTAGCTTTGTCGTCTTTATTTCTTTGGAGTGTCTTTCTTTCATCATATGGTTGTCTAACAAATCTTCCTCGTATTTTGAAGAATTTCTTGAAGTCTCTTACGGCCATGGCATATTCTTCATCATCACTTTCGGAGGTTGAGCTATCCTCGTCACTTGATGCTTTCCTAGATTTCAACGCGATTGACTTGCTTTGCTCTTTCTTTCCTTTGACCATCTCAGAGTCTTTCTTGATTATTGCTTCGTAGACCTTCAAGTTGCCAATCAACTCGTCAAGTTGAAGAGTTGACAAGTTCTTCGATTCTTCAATCGCCGTAACTTTAGCTCGCCATTTTGGATGAAGAGCCCTAAGAAATTTCCTGACAAAATTCTTACTAGAAAAACTCTCATCAAGTGCCTTTAAACTTGTGATGATTGTGTTAAACCTAGCAAACGCATTATCAATTGATTCCTCTTCCGGAATCGTGAATTGTTCATATTGTTGAACAAGAAGATCTATTTTATTATCTTTGACTTGACTATTACCTTGGTGAGTTATTAGTAAAGAGTTCCAAATTTCTTTTGCGGTTTCGCACATAAAGATTCTTTCGTATTCTTTACGTGGTAGCGCATTATAAATAACCATTTTAGCCTCATTATTTTTAGAAAGTTTTCTTTTTAAATCATCACTTTGTTTTTCAAAAGGTACAATTTCATCCTTTTTAGTTTCAAGATTATGTTGAATAGGTAAAAAATCACCATTAGTAATAACATGCCAAAGATCTAGATCTTTTGATTTCACATAAGTTTCGAATCGATTTTTCCAATATAAAAATCCATCACTTTCAAATAGTGGTGGTCTTTGCATAGATTGCCCTTCTAAATATTTTTCAGATTCCATAGATCGTTTCAAGTTTTAAAATACAGTTTATTTTAAAAATCTTGTTTGACGTGGCTCTTGATACCAATTGTGGAAAACTAGAAGGGGGGTTGAATAGTTTTACGTCTTTTTAATTTATGAAAACTTTTGTTTACCTTTTTAAAACTTCGATTCGATATTATGTGAGTTCAACTCTTGATCAATATGAACAAATATAAGCAAATATATATAAACAATGCAAGTAAAGTAATTTAAATGAAATGAAAGATAAGGATGGAAAGATCAAACCACAACACGGAGATTTATAGTGGTTCGGCTACAAGGACACCTTCCTTGCCCTACTCCACTCCTCGAGTCACCTACTCGAGAGTTCTCTTCACTATGTCAACAAACTCCCTTTTGGCAGAGAAACCTTACACAACTTTAGCTTACTCCGGCTTAACGACACAAAGCTAAATGTCGAGTTCTAATCGTAGCTAGAACTAATCTCACAACTTCTACACGACTTATACATAACTTCTTCACGACTTCTTCACACCGGCTTCACGACTTCTTCACGGCTTCTTCACAACTTCTTCACGACTACTTCACAACCACTTCACAACTACTTCACAAATAATTTACAACACAACTACTTAATTACACCTAGATCTACTTATCACAACTATACAACAATTTACACAACTACACAATTGAATGAGTTAAACAATAACACTTCTTCTCTAGTTGAAGTAGTGTTCTTCTTTTGCACTTTTGGTGGTGGAAGCTTGGATCACTTGGAAACCAATGCTTAAGAGAATATGATCAAAGGATTTTAGAAAGTGTTTGGAAAGATTAGAAGAGATTTAGAACAGAAAGTTTGAGGTGCAAAAGGTGAGAAAAAATCCAGGGGACGGCTGGTATTTATAGGCACAAAACTGGACAGCTGGAATGCTACTGGAGCGGGGCGGTCCCCTTAATCTTAAGGGGGCCGCCTAGCAAAATTAAGGGGGCCGCCCTTCTGAACGTTGCCCAGATTTTTCCTTTTGTGGGGAAGGTTTTTCTGAGACATTTTTGCCATTTTTGGTTAAAAATTTGAATTCATATTTTTATAAAAGATTAAACATATTTATTTAATACCAAAAATGTTTTTCAAAAATATATAAAATGTTTTTGACATTTTATAAAAAGTTTAGTTATTAAGAAAATGTTCCTTTGATCATATAATGCACTAAGCATTAGTTCATTCATACCTTAAGTGATTTAAGTTTTAGAAGTGAATATATACAACTAAATACTTGTTTACGTCATGATCTTTCGTTTAATGATTTTACATTTTGTGATTATCAAAACATAGAGATATCGAAAGAATATTAATAACGTGTTTAGGCATTATTTATATCAACATGTTAGCAAAATGTGTTTCTTAATGATTAACACTTTGAGAGATTTTTCAAATAAATGTGTGGGAAAATAGAAGGGGGGTTGAATAGTTTACCGGTTTTAAATTCTTTTAAAAATCTTGTTTAACAGTTTACTATTGGAAAGTTTGATTCGAACTCTATGTGTAATCACTTTTTCAATTCAAGATCAGCTCATCGAAGGGAAAAGTGAGAGTATAATATGAACTACACACTAAGTTAACTAATGATAAATAATAAAAGTAAAGAGTAGAGTTGGAAAGATTAAACCGAGACAAAGGATTTATAGTGGTTCGGCTACGAAGCTCTTCTTCACCCTACTCCACTCCCCGAGTACCACACTCGAGTGTTTCAAGCACTATGTCAACAACCTCCCTTCAGGCGGAGAAAACCGTACACGTCGCTTATCCTATTACCGACACTAAGCTAGATGTCGAGTGCTAATCTTAGCTAGCACCAATCTACCAAGGTCCACGTGACCAACCACTCAAGCCTAATGGCTACAAGAGATCACCAAGATCTCAACACGATCACAAAGATCAACTCTCACTTCACTCTACTCAATCTAACTACTCTAGATCCTATGATCACTCACACACAAGCCCAATGGCTTTAAGAGATCTTCACTATCTCTTAAGATCACAATGATCTTCACTCACACTCTCACAAAAGAAAGATAATCATGATGTATGCTAAGATGCAACAAGGATGTAACAAGTGTTACAAAAACCTAACAACTATAACTTTTGTATCTTCTTGAATACCTTGAGTTCTTCTCTTGCTAATGAAGAGGAATGATAACACCTTGTATCTACTTGGATACTTGTGTTCTTCTCTTGCTAGTGAAGAGGAATGAAGAGGATCACTTGGAGGATGATTGGATCACTCTTGAACAAAAGAAAAACTAATCTAAATGATCTAAGAAAGAAAGTGTGAAGAGAGTATTCAACTCAGAAAGTTTTGTGTGTGTAAGGATGCCTAAAATCTGTGAAAGGGGTTGGTATTTATAGGCAAAGAAAATCTGAACATTACAGAAAAATTTGTACGGACGGCTCCACTAAATGCACCACGGCTCCACTAAATTTAGTGGAACCGTGGAGCCGTCCCAGACAAGGACGCTCCAAATTTTGTCTTTTCTGGTGAAAACTTATTTGGGGAAGTTTGGAGCTGATTTTGGGGGGAAAAATAGTTGTTGTGATTTTCAAACTTATTTTTCCATTAAAACATTTCTTAATATTTCAAAAATAATTGTTCATGTGTATTTTAAAAAAAATGTTTTGTCACATTAAAATGTGAACTCTCAAAACACAAATTCACTTTTTTGATCATTTGTCAAGTTGTAAATTTGTTCTAGAGTGATTTGCGTAGAAACAGGATCTTCCGATTAAAAACTTGTTTACGTTAATTTTAACGTATCGTGATTTCACATTTTGTCATCCTCAACACATAAAGTAATCGAAAGATATAAATAACATTTTTAGAACATTGTTTGCAACAACAATCTCCCCCTTTTTGATGATGACAAAATATAAACTCATTTTAGGTTAAAATTAGTTTTAACAAGTTTTTAATGAGTTTACTCCCATTTCTCCCCCTTTTTGTCGAAAAAAAAGGTGGCAAGGCTCCCCCTTGATGTATACTCCCCCTCATTTGGAGAATCACCAAGGAATCGAGCAATGGTGTATGCTACAAAACAAGGTTAGATAACACATATACAATATCTAACATTTAGCACTCAAGACAAATATCCCACCATAAAATGAGTGACTAGGTAGCCAATCATAGAAATAAAAAGAAGCAAACATCATGAAAATTCATTTATTCATAAAGAGAAGATAAATGTCATACATAGCTATGACTTCATGATGAGCATAAAAAGAAAAACAATAACAACCATAAATCCATAATGACTAGAGGCAAGCTTCATTTCCAAGAGGGGTCCTAAAGGGTTATTGTTGATCCACTAAACAAAGTTATGTTTAGGTGTTTGGGTTAGGAGGTGGTGGAGATTGTAGCATCATTTGAGGTGGTGGTGGAGTTAAGAGAAGTTCTATAAAGGAGAACATGAAATGAATCTCGTCTCTTAAGAAGAAGATGAGATTACGGTTATGGAGACAACATAGGCAATTAGCACTATGTAAATCAAAGGGATGAGGTTGAATGGGTTGTGCCATGATAGAAGAGGGTGATTGTTGTGAGTTTATTGGAGATGGAGTTGGCATGGCATAGTCCAATGGAGTTATGGGGGATAGTGTGTACTCCATGGATGATGTGGTGTGGAAGGATGATGAAGATGTTGTGTAGGAAGAGGATGTTTTAGAGGGTGCATTAGGTGGTGATGGTGAGTATGGAGTGGCTTGGGAAGGTGGTGTCATTGCTTCATCATCTTTTGTAAGATCTACAAAGAGTGGTTTTGAAGGTGGTTTCACGGTGATTCTAGGTTTCTTGGAAATGTGAGAGGTGGATCCTTGAGTGGAAGCCATGGGTGTATGTGATGGGAGGTTGAAGATGGAGTGCAAGATAAGCTTGCAAGGTGAGGCTTTATATAGGCAAGATGGGTGAGATTGGAATTAAAGTTGATGAGAGTGTCCTATGGTGTAGCATGGAATCTTAGGGTGTGTGTGAGGTTGCAAAATTTGCAGGTTTGAGGTTAGGGTTGCAGGGTTTTAGGAGGAACAGTAAAAATCCGTCAAACAGGGACACGGTTCCTCTAAATGACCCACGGTACCGTTAAATTTAACGGTACCGTCCCTATTTAGTGGTACCGTGACACTGTTGTCATGAAAATTTCTGTGCAGGCTAGTTCTGGGCAGCTAGGGGGATGATTTTCTAGGGGAACTAGTTCCTGGAAATGATAGATCCTCAACTCACTAGGTATTTATTTACCCAAAATATCCCATATTAAGCTACAACTAGCATATAAGGATTATCATGTAGTTTCCTAAGATAATCATAAGCATGCAATTATAAGAGACAAAATAAGCTATCATCCAAATATCACATAGATTAATTATGCAAAGAGATAGTTAAGCATGCAAGATAACAAGTATCATTGATTCATAGATAAATTCTATTAAGAGATGTAAATCTCTTCAAGACTACTTATGACTTGAGCATTCCCCCATTCTTGACACATTCTTGTTTTGAGCATGTGTCTCATTTTCATGATTTAGATCATCAAAGGGTGCATAATGGGTGGAGGATTCGGAAATGAGAATGGGTGAGACATATGATTCGTTTAGAGGTTTCATGACGGGTTTAAAGAGTGAATATTGAGGACCATGAAGGTAAGTGTGTAGGTTCATGAAGTGGTGATAGAGACGGGTTAGGAACATCCCATAGGGTATCAATTTATTCTTGTTACCCTTGAGATGTACAATTCGCTTAGCGAAGAAATAAGCAATATTGTATGGTTGTTGGGTTAGGAGACAGTAGATCATATGAGCACAACACGCCGGGAGTTGCTCACGATTTCCTGTTAGACTTAGAACATTTTCTCGCAAGATGACTGCCCAAGAAAGTAGTTCATGATGCACATCTTCCAAATGAATTTTCGCTGGATTCGGGTATGAGGAGTACTTATGTATACGGATGATTTTGGTTATTTCGGTGGGGGAGGGTATGTAGGAACAGTATGGACTATTCTTTTTACGATAGTTGAAGAGGGACTCAAGACACCAATCCTCAGTATAGGCACATTGCTCATGATTGGGGATTTGGAGGATTTGAGCGAATTGCTCAAGAGTTAGGATGAATTTGATGTTTCGGACCCAAAACCAAAGTGACAAGGATTGATCCTCGTTACGTACGAGTTCCACTTGTCGAAAGAATTCCAACACAAAACGAGGTCAGATGTGCTCGTTTATGTGGAGTAAACAATCGAATCCTATAGCTCTAAAGGAAGTGTCGATGTCCCGTTGGTAAACTAGGGATGGATCAACGACACGACCTTCATGAAACCGACGGGTTTCAAGATTGACATAGGCAAGAATGTGGTTACCGGGTGTTGTGGGTTCTTGTGAGATTTGGGGTGTGTAGGTATCGGTTAGGAGATGATCAAAATCATATTCATGAGACATTTTTTTTTCCTAAAAAATTTTAAGAAAAATTAGAGCAAAGAATAGTTGCATTAAACACATCCCTAGTGTGTGCCTATATGCAAAATATGTGGAGGTGCGGTAATCTCGACTCAAAAGACAATAATGAGATTGTTGATATAAATAATGCCTAAACACGTTATTAATATTTTTCGATATCTCTACGTTTTGATAATCACAAAATGTAAAATCATTAATCGGAAAATTACGACGTAAACAAGTATTTAGTTGTAAATATCTATTTCTACAACTCAAATCACTTAAGGTATGAATGAACTAATGCTTAATGCATTATATGATCAAAGGAACATTTTCTTAATAACTAGATTTTTTATAAAACATCAAAAACATTTTATATATTTTTGAAAAACATTTTTGGCATTAAATAAAAATGTTTAATCTTTTATAAAAATATGAATTCAAATTTTTAACCAAAATCAGTTAAAATGTTCCAGAAAAACCTTCCCTACAAAAGGACAAAATTGGCCAACGGACAGAAGGGGCGGCCCCCTTAATTTTACTAGGCGGCCCCCTTAATTATTAAGGGGACCGCCCCCGCTCCAGTATACCTCCAGCTGTCCAATTTTTCTCCTATAAATACCAGCCTTCTCCTGGACTTTTACTCACCTTTTGCACCCCAAACTTTCTGATCTAAATCTTGTAAATACTTTCTAATAATCCTTTGATCATATAATCTTAAGCTTTGGTTTCCAAGTGATCCAAGCTTCCTTCATTCAAGTGCAAAAGAAGAATACTTCTATCAACCAAGATTAGAAGTATTACAACTTAGTATCTTCTTGTTACTTAAGTTGTTAGTTTAACAAAGTTTGTAAATCATTCATTCATTTGTGTAAAGTGAGTATAGTAGATTAGTGTTGTATGTAAGTAGTGAAGAAGTTGTACAAGTAGTTGTGGTATAGAGGTTGTGAAGACATAGTGTAGAAGTTGTGAAGCCACGGAGTAGAAGTCGTGAAGCCATAGCTTTGAAGTCGTGAAGTCCTAGTGTTGAAGTTGTGAAGCCATAGCTTTGAAGTCGTGAAGTCCTAGTGTTGAAGTTGTGAAGCCGCAGCTTTGAAGTCGTGAAGTCCTAGTGTTGAAGTCGTGAAGCCGTAGCATAAAGGTTGTGTAGCGGTCGTGTTGAAGCCTTGAAGTCCTAGTCGTGAAGTCCTAGTATTGAAGTCGTGAAGCCATAGCATAGAGGTTGTGTAGCGGTCGTGTTGAAGTCGTGAAGTCTTAGTTGTGAAGACTTAGTGTTGAAGTCGTGAAGCCGTAGCATAGAGGTTGTGTAGCGGTCGTGTTGAAGTCGTGAAGCAGTCATGAAGCCGTTGTGAAGTAGTCGTGAATAAGTCGTGAAGAAGTTGTGTTGTGAAGTTGTGAGATTGGTTCTAGCTACGATTAGAACTCGACATTTAGCTTTGTGTCGTTAAGCCGGTGTAAGCCAAAGTCGTGTAAGGTTTTCTCCGCCATAAGGGAGCTTATTGAAGTTGTGAAGAAAACTCTCGAGCTCGGTGCTCGGGGATTGGAGTAGGGCAAGGAAGGTGTCCTTGTAGCCGAACCACTATAAATCTCTCGTGTCTCGGTTAGATCTTTCCATACCTTATTTACTTCCTTACTTATATCGTCATTACATTCATACACATAGGATTATATAACTGCTAGTATTTATTAGAGATCGACTTCACACAAAGATCAATTTAAAAATCCATTCAAGAAACCAAAACTTTTACAATCAATTTAAAAGAATACATATATAACTAATAATAAGTTTTAAGTTTTAACAAACTTGAATCTAAGTTTTTAAAAGTAAACAAAGATTTTATAATAAATTAAAAAGACGTAAAACTATTTAACCCCCCTTCTAGTTTTCCACAATTGGTATCAGGAGCCACGTCAATCAAGATTTTTAAAATATACTGTATTTTAAAACTTGAAACGATCTATGGAATCTGAAAAATATTTAGAAGGGGAATTTTTGCAAACACCACCACTATTTGAAAACTATACTTTTCTTGAATGGAAAAATAAATTTGAAAATTATGTGAAAACAATTGATCTAGATCTTTGGCATGTCATTTCGATTGGTGATTTTCAACCAACAAAAACTATTTTTGAAAGTCAAACAAAAACGGATTTTGAAACTCAAAACGATTATTTAAAAATAAATAATAACAAAAATAATGAAGCTAAAATAATTATTTACAAAACTTTGCCGAAAGTTGAATATGAAAGAATATCTTTCTGTAAAACGGCAAATGATATTTGGAAAAATCTCTTAAACTTTCATCAAGAAAAATGTCAAGCCAAAGATGAGGATTTTGATCTTGTACATGAATTAGTCATTTTAGAAAATTTAATAGATAAACATTTAGATAAAATAGATACATGTGCTACTAGTTCAAATGTTGTTAATGAAGGTATTAACGACGAAGACTACATCAATCAACTCCAAAGTGAACGCAACTCAATATCATGGAGTGACACAGACGAAGGAAAAGATCATCATCTGGTATGTGACGAATGCGAACTAGATAATGCTCCAAATAAGGTACAATCCAAAACCGAACATTTTTGCTATGATCCATTCATTTTAGAATTTTAAAAACTAGAAAATGAGTTTAAACATTTTTGCAACATAGATCTAAAAACTATGTCTAAACATAAATCATCAAAAACTTTTGAAAATAATCTAGAAAAAGAAATAATTTTAGAAGATAAAATGTCTAGATTAGAAAATAATATTGAAATTGATCTAGAATGCAAAATATGTCAAGATTATAAACTAGAAATTAAAAGATTGAATGAAAGAGCAAAAATATTAGCTAAATTTGAGGAAAGTTCCAAATCTCTTAAATTCTTACTAAGTTGTCAAAAACCATTCAATGATAAAACCGGTTTAGGATTTAATTCGGATAACTCTTCAACAAGTAAATCAAAACAAATTATAATTAAAAAACCTAGTAGAGAAATTTAGATATAAGGCTATTTACTGTGATTATAATCTATGAATCAAGAAATCCATTGTTTGTTCATCAAAACAAACTATCAAGGAATTCTTGTACTTCTTGGTGACATCTTCTCCACGTGCATAAAAATGCAATGGATGTCCCCAACTAACCATCTCGGACCCATGAGAATCTGGGTACCAAGTTGTTTTATTTGATTAGGTGATGAACGCAAAATGAAATGTTACTCAATCTTGCGTTAACCTACTCATATTCAAAACACGCGCATGAGGACTTTTTAATCTACAAAAATGAGGATGGAACGAAGTGGTACTCATCTATTATTCATTACCTCATATCATGAAGAAATACTGGACCTGAGATAAGTCTTCTTTTTAAACTCTCCTGAGTAGTTACTCCTTGCATATAGTTATGATAATCATTGCCTTAAGATATGCTTAGTCTGATAGGTTGCTATGCCCTCACACTATTTGTTATATTACTTGTTAATTAGCTAGAAAACCTTAAGTTAATCCTCCTAAGCATTAAATAAAGTGTTCTCTGTTGAACATATAAAATTTAGTCATTACTATCATTTAAATCGCATAATTTGTTAAAAGAGATAGCATGAGACAATAGTCTTGATCAATCAAGCATGAAATTTTTTTTTTCAACAAATCTTTTTATAAATGCAAATCTTCATATTTTGTAAAATGATCTTTCAAAAAGATTTTGTCACTTCTCTACTAAACATGTTTTTATCAAAGCCAAAAAGTGTAACAACCTATTTTTATATCTTTATAAAAACACTTTGAAACTAATTCGAATCTACCTTGTTGAAACAATTTTCACAAAACCTTTTTCTCAAACATTGTTGAATAATGCCCAAAAACACTTACTCAAATCATGCTTGATCTAAGTCTAGAAATCCATGCTATCGCTAACTTCCCATCACATATACACTTGTTGGGATTAATTAACTAGCTAATTAATCGTCATAATAATGATAGCACAAATTACTTGGTAATATATGTTTTTCTTCTTGTTCATATATACATATATGCTTCTTGGTAAATGAGTAGGTTGCATGATAATTAAAATTGCTTAATTGAATGTGCTTAGTATACATGAGTCATTAAATTTTAAATTTCCTCAAAAAGAAGTTGGACTTGCTTGATACTGAACTCAGAAACACAACCTTTTTCTACAAATTTCTGCCAAAAACCCATTTTCAGGAATCTGGAAGTTAGCAGATGGGCGGCCCCCTTAAATACCTAGGAGGCCCCCTTAATTATTAAGGGGACCGGCCCATATTTAAGGGGACCGGCCATCTGGAGACCCGGTTTACTGTTTCCTTTTTCAATTTCCAACCCATTTTATTCCATACTTCCCAAAATTCACAAACACATTTTGTCATAAACCACCCACCAAAATTTACCTTCCTAAACCACATCATTCCTTCACTATAAATGCACCTCCTCATCATAAATGCCCATTCACATCATCCACTCAAACATGTCATCCTCCAACTACCCAAAATCAAAACCCTCAAGAGTTGCCAAAATCTCGGTGAGACCAATTTGGAGACGAAAACTTGACACATGCCATAACTCCACATGTGATGTTGCTCAAAGTCAACCTAAGCCTAAACCTCATACTCTCACTCCCACAAATACACCCTTATCACACCCATGTGAAGAACAAGAACAATCACAAAACAACAACCCAAATCTCATTCACATCACCCCACATCTCCCTCAATCCATCAATGTACCATCATCACCCACTCATAACTACCCAAGCTCACAAGTGTCTCCACCACCAAGAGTGTCACCACCACTCCCTACCATCAACCATACTCCACCATCATCACCCACCAACGAACACTTGAAGTTCGTTGACGAACTCAAGGAAGCCCATGAGCTTAATGCTCTTCTTGCCCTACATCTTGCTCAAAGCAATCTTGACCAACCTTCATCGAGTTCTCCACCATCACCACACAACAAGAGTCACATTGAGAAACATGTCAACAATTGTCCTTGTTGCATCTTTCTCCAACAACAAACCATTGCTCTAAATGAGCACTTCACATGGATTGAGTATCTTCTCACAAGACCTCATCCAACACCCACTCTTGAGCAACATCAAAACCTTCATCCATCATGGTCCACTCCAAGCTCTCCACCTCAAATGTCTCCACCATCACCATCCACAATCTCCACACACCCAAACATATACCTTCATTGATTCCATTTATTCACCCTTTCACTTGTCCCTCCTTTCAAAAACCACCTTCATTATTAAGCAAGTCAAATGGATTTCTTAGGCAAATTAGAATTTTCTAACAAATATATGCTTTAAGCACTATGTGTGTTGTAACAATGATTATGTTTGCCACATAATCATTTTAAATTAATAAATGTTCGTTTCTTTCTTTCTTATATATGTTTGCTATGAATGTGTTGTTTCTTTTCTTGCTTAATTAAGATACATGCTTATGACATGCTTACAATATAATTTTAGTAGTTTACATATAACCATTATTCTTTGTAATATGTTCTTGTTACTTAATCATTCTTAATATACATAATCCAAATGGAACTTGCTGCAAAAAAAACCCTAAAAATGACCTTTTTCTGGAAATTTTTCAAATTTGGTCGCCTGGGAAATCACCAGATGGGCGGCCCCCTTAATTCCTTAGGCGGTCCCCTTAATTTTAAGGGGGCCGTCCAGCAATTAAGGGGACCGGCAATCTGGACAGTAAATTTTACTGTTTCCTTTGCATCTTGTGACCACTTTTGCCTAGCCCCAGCTACCATTACCCTTAATGCACGAACTGGACTTGGAATATTACCACAAAACCTCCACAATTTGCCTAAATCAACCACATTTTCACAATATAAATACCCTCCTTACAATTACCTTTCACTTCATCAACCATCACCTTCATCAAACACCCATTTTCATCCACCATGTTGTCACCAAAATCATCCATCTCTAAGACTCCAAGAAAGCAAAGACTTGTCATCAAACCACCAAAACAACTCTTCATTGACCTCACCCAAGATGACATCAAAACTCCATCACCACCACCTCAAAATTCATCCCCAAGTACACCTAATGCACCATCAAAAACACCCTCTACCCATGGAGCTTCATCTTCCTCCATTCCATCCACTTCATCCATCAATGACTACATCCATACTCACCTAACATCATCACCAAGAATATCATCACTACCATCCACTCAAGAACCTCCATCCACTCAACTTGCCATTTCCTTATCACCCATTACACCACTTGATTCTCATTTTTCACCTCCACCAAACCCACAACCATTTTTTCCCATACCTTGGCCACTACTTGAAACCCATGGTGACACTTGTCTTTGTTGCATCCATAACCGGACCATAATCTTTGGTCTTAGAGATGAGATATTCTATAGGTTTTCATCACTTGAAAACATACTTACCAACCAACCTCAACTACCACCACCACCATCCTCACCCACTACACAACCACCACCTCAATTGTCACCCAAGTAAGCACATGCAATGCTTACTCAATAATAAATTCTCCACCCATTTTGTAAGCAAGCTCCATGGAAGATTATGTTGTCTAGGATGATTATGTAGTTGGACTTATTAGCTTGTGTAGGAATGCTTGTACTCATGTATGGTTGTGTAATTATACACAACATTTATTTTTATGAATGTCTTTATTTTTCATGCATGCTCATTATTTGTGCTATATATATGCTTGGGCTTCTAACATTTTTCTCGCAAGCGTTCCATAGCTCGTTTCCTTGGTGCCCCCAAACGAGGGGGAGTACACATCAAGGGGGAGTTCTCGTCCCGACAAATTTGATTCTAAAACTTGTCGGCTTAACCTTTTTGATTCTACAAAAAGGGGGAGAAATAGATGTAAACTCACTAAATACATGTCTAAAACCTAATTTTTAGATTTAATGAGTTTAGATTTTGTAATCATCAAAAAGGGGGAGATTGTTGATATAAATAATGCCTAAACACGTTATTAATATTTTTCGATATCTCTACGTTTTGATAATCACAAAATGTAAAATCATTAATCGGAAAATTACGACGTAAACAAGTATTTAGTTGTAAATATCTATTTCTACAACTCAAATCACTTAAGGTATGAATGAACTAATGCTTAATGCATTATATGATCAAAGGAACATTTTCTTAATAACTAGATTTTTTATAAAACATCAAAAACATTTTATATATTTTTGAAAAACATTTTTGGCATTAAATAAAAATGTTTAATCTTTTATAAAAATATGAATTCAAATTTTTAACCAAAATCAGTTAAAATGTTCCAGAAAAACCTTCCCCACAAAAGGACAAAATTGGCCAACGGACAGAAGGGGCGGCCCCCTTAATTTTACTAGGCGGCCCCCTTAATTATTAAGGGGACTGCCCCCGCTCCAGTAGACCTCCAGCTGTCCAATTTTTCTACTATAAATACCAGCCTTCTCCTGGACTTTTACTCACCTTTTGCACCCCAAACTTTCTGATCTAAATCTTGTAAATACTTTCTAATAATTCTTTGATCATATAATCTTAAGCTTTGGTTTCCAAGTGATCCAAGCTTCCTTCATTCAAGTGCAAAAGAAGAATACTTCTATCAACCAAGATTAGAAGTATTACAACTTGGTATCTTCTTGTTACTTAAGTTGTTAGTTTAACAAAGTTTGTAAATCATTCATTCATTTGTGTAAAGTGAGTATAGTAGATTAGTGTTGTATGTAAGTAGTGAAGAAGTTGTACAAGTATTTGTGGTATAGAGGTTGTGAAGACATAGTGTAGAAGTTGTGAAGCCACGGAGTAGAATTCGTGAAGTCCTAGTGTTGAAGTTGTGAAGCCGTAGCTTTGAAGACGTGAAGTCCTAGTGTTGAAGTTGTGAAGCCGCAGCTTTGAAGTCGTGAAGTCCTAGTGTTGAATTCGTGAAGCCGTAGCATAAAGGTTGTGTAGCGGTCGTGTTGAAGCCTTGAAGTCCTAGTCGTGAAGTCCTAGTATTGAAGTCGTGAAGCCGTAGCATAGAGGTTGTGTAGCGGTCGTGTTGAAGTCGTGAAGTCTTAGTTGTGAAGACTTAGTGTTGAAGTCGTGAAGCCGTAGCATAGAGGTTGTGTAGCGGTCGTGTTGAAGTCGTGAAGCCGTTGTGAAGTAGTCGTGAATAAGTCGTGAAGAAGTTGTGTTGTGAAGTTGTGAGATTGGTTCTAGCTACGATTAGAACTCGACATTTAGCTTTGTGTCGTTAAGCCGGTGTAAGCCAAAGTCGTGTAAGGTTTTCTCCGCCATAAGGGAGCTTATTGAAGTTGTGAAGAAAACTCTCGAGCTCGGTGCTCGGGGAGTGGAGTAGGGCAAGGAAGGTGTCCTTGTAGCCGAACCACTATAAATCTCTCGTGTCTCGGTTAGATCTTTCCATACCTTATTTACTTCCTTACTTATATCGTCATTACATTCATACACATAGGATTATATAACTGCTAGTATTTATTAGAGATCGACTTCAGACAAAGATCAATTTAAAAATACATTCAAGAAACCAAAACTTTTACAATCAATTTAAAAGAATACATATATAACTAATAATAAGTTTTAAGTTTTAACAAACTTGAATCTAAGTTTTTAAAAGTAAACAAAGAATTTATAATAAATTAAAAAGACGTAAAACTATTCAACCCCCCTTCTAGTTTTCCACAGAGATTACCCAAACACTCCTAATTTTACTTTTGCTCAAACAAATATGTCGAAAGATACATATTGATTATGTAATTTGATAGGTATTCGTGAGATCATGTATGCATGAGAAAGTGTTTTTAGTTTGCATCAACAACGCACAAAAAATATTTCATGATCCAAATCTCGTGAAATTTTGGAAATACTAGAATTGGGGTGTTTGGTGATTTCAATGTTTTGACACCAAAGATTCTGAAAAGTCTTAGTGTTGATGACTTTAATTTGAAAGTTTATTAGGAAAAATTGAAAAGCCCCAATTCATTTTTCATCAATGAGTAAACCCCAGACTCAAAATAAAAAAAAAATTAGAGTAGGATAACTTACAATTTATGTTGAAAATATGTAGGAGATTAGTAATCTTGAAAATCAATGTCTTGAATATGATCTTGAAGAGGTGTAGTGGAGTTTTGGGTTGTAAGGTTAGGTAAGAACAGCAGTTGCAGAGGTTGAGGGTGTTTGAAATGAGTGATGTGGGAAGAGGGGACTGAAATACGAAATGTTCCAGATGCACGGTTCCACGGTACCGTTAAATTTAACGGTGCCGTGCCACATTTAGTGGAGCCGTGATTTGGTGGGACTGTTTTCTGTCCCATTTTGATGTTTGACGGATAAGTCTTGCTGTTTTAGTGAGATTCTTTGACACGAGGAAAGATTTTATACCTAATAAATTCTTTTTGACTAAGGGAACCTAAACTAGACCGAACGAGACAAACGAGATGATTTCAAGAATCATGAGATTTATGGAATATGTTCCATCATTCCTAGACCTAGACGGAGGTAGTTAAAGGATTCTCGTTTGAGAGGTTTGGTTAAGATGTCTGCGATATTGTCTTGAGAAGGAACTTTCTCAATGGAAATGTTTCCTTTCTGAACATTATCGCGAAGGAAGTGGTGGCGAATTTTGATATTTTTAGTACGGGAGTGTTGAATAGGGTTTTTGCTCAAGTCAATGGCACCTTTATTATCACACATAATGGGGACATCATCTAAATGGATGTCATAGTCTATAAGAGCTTGTTTCATCCATAGTGCTTGTTGACATGCCTTTCCGGCGCTTACGTACTCGGCTTCGGTCGTGGAGATAGCAAGAGCCGTTTGTTTCTTGGAGAACCAAGAAGTTATGCAACAACCCATGAAGGTACAAACGCCACTCATACTTTTTTGATCCACATAATCTCCTGCATTATCAGAGTCGGTACAGACAACAATTTCTACACCGGTCCCCTTGGGATAAAATAAACCCAAGTGTATAGTGCCTTTAATGTATCGGAAGATATACTTAACCGCTTCAAGGTGAGATGTTTTGGGATCCTCTTGGAAGCTAGCACAAAGGCAGACACTAAACATGATGTCGGACCTACTTTCCGTGAGGTATAGTAAACTTCCTATCATACCTCTACACTTAGTGTTATCCACGGACTCACCTTCTTCATCTTTCGTGAGTTTTATTTCTGTGGACATGGGAGTTTTCATTGGCTTAGACTCTTCTAAACTAAACTTTTTAAGCATCTCCTTAATGTACTTAGATTGATTAAAGAAGATACCATCTTCCAGTTGTTTAATTTCTAAACCAAGGAAGAAATTTAATTTGCCCGTCATGCTCATTTTAAACTCATCATGCATGATCTTGGAGAAATCATTGCACATCTCTGGACAAGTTGATCTGAATATAATGTCGTCGACATATATTTGAACAATGATGAGATGTGAATCTCTTTTCTTTGTGAAGAGTGTGTTATCAACCTTTCCCATGGTGTATTCATGTTCAATCAAGAAAGCTTTCAGTCTATCATACTAATCTTTAGGAGCTTGCTTAATACCATATAGTGCTTTCTTGAGTTTATAAGCATGATTCGGATATTCGAAATCAACGAATCCCGGAGGTTGTGCAACATACACCTCCTCATTGATATAACTATTAAGGAACACACTCTTCACGTCCATTTGGTATATTTTAAAGTCTAAGGCACAAGCATAGGCAAGGAGTATTCTAATTGATTCTAATCTAGCTAAGGGTGCATAGGTTTCATCATAATCTATTCCCTCTTGTTGGTTATAGCCTTGTGCTACCAACCTTGCCTTATTCCTAACAACGACACCATTTTCGTCGAGTTTATTCCTAAACACCCACTTAGTTCCTATGATTGTTTGATTTCTAGGAAGAGGTACTAAATTCCAGACTTGGTTTGCGGTGAATTGATTAAGTTCTTCTTGCATGGCAATTATCCAACTTTCATCCTTAATTACTTCACCTACATTCTTAGGTTCTACGGTTGATATAAAACAAAATAAATTACTTTTGTTTTGTGCTTGTGACCTAAGGGTTCTTTGGTTTAGGTTACCTATGAAATTTTCAATATGATGGTTCTTGGATTCCTTAATGTTGACAACTTCATCAACTTCAACTATCTCATCCTCAATGTCATCTTCTAAGGTTTTCTTGCCATTAACCTTAATGACTTCGTCCTCATCCAAGTCATCATCCACCAAGGGTGATGTCTTAGTTTGTGGAGGACTTTCATCGAATGTCACGTTGAGTGATTCTTCGACTTTCATGGTTTCTATATTTAAGACCATATAGGCTTTACTATTTTGGGAGTAACCTAGGAAGACACCTTCGTAAAACTTTGGGTCAAACTTGGTGAGGTAATCTTTAGTGTTTAGTATGAAGCACTTGCTTCTAAACACTCTAAAGTAATTAAGAGTAGGTTTTCTACCTTTCATGATTTCATATGGGGTTTTTCCTAAGATAGGTCTAATTAGAATCCTATTAAGAATATAAGTTGAGGTGTCCACCGCATTACACCAAAACTTTTGTGGAATTGATTGTTCATTCAACATCGTTCTGCTCATCTCTTGTAGAGTATGATTTTTACGCTCTACTACCCCATTTGATTGTGGAGTGCGTGGAGCCGAGAAATTGTGAGTAATACCATTAGCATCACAATATACTCCAAATTGCACTTCATTATCAAATTCCCGACCATGATCCGTCCTAATAGAAACTATTGTACAATCTAGTTGGTTTTGGACTTTCTTACTAAAAAATTTAAATTCCTCAAAAGCTTGTGCCTTATTCTTAAGAAATCTAGTCCAAGTATACCCAGAATAGTCATCAACTATTACTAAGGTGTAGTGATTTCCTCTGTAGCTCTGTATGGTGGATGGACCTAATAAGTCCATGTGAAGGAGTTCTAGGCATCTAGAGGTCGACACCATATTCTTAGCTTTGTGACTAGAATGTGCTTGTTTTCCAACTTTACAAGCGTCACAAAAGTGTTGATCAAACTTAATCTTAGGTAGATCTCTAACTAATTCCTTTGATGCCAATGATTGTATCAAGCGCATATTGGCATGACCTAATCTCCTATGCCATAGAGTAGAGTTATCATCTATGGTTGCTAAGCATATCCTATCCTGAGGCTTATTTCCTATTTTCATAACAAATAGGCCATTTCTCCTAACTCCTTTGCCTATGGTTTTACCATCCTTAATGATCTCACTACCCTCTTCAGAGAATATAACTCTACACTTATTATCTACCATTTGAGTGATCGTACCTTTGCCAATAATGTTGCCCTTAAGTTTGCTACCGAAAGTGACATTACCTCCGTTGTATGCCTTGTATGATGAGAATAGACTTCGGTTGCCCGTCATGTGGTTAGTGCATCCACTATCCTTGACCCATTCGTCAGGCTCCAAGTCGATTCCCAAGCATATCTCATTTGAAGCATGAGCCATTAGACATGTTTCGTCCTTGGGCTTCTTTTCTTCATCATCACCGCTATCACTCCAGGAGCCTCCTATGAGAGCTCGTTGGTTGTTGACTTTCGGTGGCTTGGGACACTCTCCTATGAGATGATTAGGATCTCCGCATCTAAAGCATTTCCTATCACTTGTCCCTTTCTTTTCAACATGGTTCTTTTGTGATGTCTTCTTCTCATCACGAGGTTGCCTAACGAACCTACCTCTTCTCCTAAAAAACTTTTTAAAGTCCCTAACCGCTAATGCATATTCCTCATCTTCACTATCTGAACTCGAACATTCATCACTAGACTCCTTCTTGGCTTTCAATGCTAGAGATCTAACTCTCTTGCTTTTGCCTTTGACTATATCGGAGTCCTTCTTAATTATCATCTCGTGAACTTTCAAGTTTCCTATAAGTTCATCGAGTGACAACATCATCAAGTCCTTTGACTCTTCTATGGCGGTAACCTTTGCTCTCCATTTAGGATGTAGAGCCCTAAGAAACTTCCTAACATAATTCTTGCTAGAGTAACCTTCATCAAGAGCTTTAAGACTAGTAATAATAGTATTGAATCTAGCAAAAGCATTATCTATTGACTCATCCTCCGTAATGGAAAATTGTTCATACTATTGAACAAGAAGATCTATCTTGTTCTCTTTGACTTGGTTATTACCTTGGTGAGTGACTAACAAAGTTTTCCAAATTTCTTTTGCCGTATTACACATGAAAATTCTTTCAAATTCCTTTTTGGGCAAAGCATTATAAATCACCATTTTAGCCTCATTATTTTTGACTAATTTCCTTTTGAGTTCATCACTTTGTTTATCATAAGAAACTATTTCATCCTTTTTAGTTTCTGGATTGATTTGAATAGGTTGAAAGTCACCCTTGGTAATAACATGCCAAAGATCAATGTCTTTTGATTTCACATACGTTTCAAATCTTGTTTTCTAATAAATAAAACAATCGGTTTCGAAAAGTGGTGGTCTTTGCATAGATTGCCCTTCTAGATATTTGTCTGAATCCATTGATCGATTCAAGTTTTAAAATACAATATACTTTAAAATCTTGACTAAACTGGCTCTGATACCAATTGTGGGAAACTAGAAGGGGGGTTGAATAGTTTACCGATTTTAAATTCTTTTAAAAATCTAGTTTTAAAAGTTTGCTATTGGAAAGTTTGATTCGAACTCTATGTGTAATCAATCAACACCAATATGAACTACACACTAAGTTAACTAATGATAAATAATAAAAGTAAAGAGTAGAGTTGGAAAGATCAAACCGAGACATAGGATTTATAGTGGTTCGGCTACAAAGCTCTTCTTCGCCCTACTCTACTACCCGAGTACCACACTCGAGAGTTTCAAGCACTATGTCAACAACCTCCCTTCAGGCGGAGAAAACTGTACACGTCGCTTATCCTATTACCGACACTAAGCTAGATGTCGAGTGCTAATCTTAGCTAGCACCAATCTACCAAGGTCCACGTGACCAACCACTCAAGCCCAATGGCTACAATAGATCACCAAGATCTTAACACGATCACAAAGATCAACTCTCACTTCACTCTACTCAATCTAACTACTCTAGATCCTATGATCACTGATGAAGCGAAAAGTGTACCGCTTTTAAGGGGTCATTTAAGCCCTAAATCGTATTTATTTGATCAAATATTGCCCTAAATCGTTCCTTTTGTCATTTTAGGTACTTTTGAGAAGAAATCTGGAAAAGGAAGCATTTTGGACGTTTTTGGAGCATAAAAGTGAAGAAAACGACAAAGTCTCAAAATCGGCTAAAAGTTACCTTTGACGGCATCAGGATTATCCCCAGACGGCGTCATGGCTTGGCAAGAAAAAGGTGGATATGAAAATTACTCATGATAAGCCAGAGAAATTTGCATGGGAATTCTGACGGCGTCACCCTTTGGAGTGATCAAGGTCGTCACGTTATAAATTAAAGAGGGACGGCGTCACGTTCAATGTCTGACGGCGTCAAGCCTTGATAAGCCAGAACGGATTTTGGAGAGCTAAAGAGGGACGACGTCAAGAAGGCCATCCGGGAACCCTAAAAGCGGCGAGGTGACGGCGTCACACTCCATAACGTGACGCCGTCAGACCTGAAAATCTATATATAGTTTTGCAATTCTTTGTCATTAGTGTGGAACTTATTGTGGGATTTGGTGTGTGAAAACCCTAAGACGAATTTAGCATCTTTCTCAAGGCTTTTTGCCTTGAGATCTTCCATGTTACATTGAAGATAAGTTTTCAATTAATCATTCAATATGTCTATGTGTTGTTTGATTCTATCTTGTTCTTGTCTTTTGTTTAACATGCTAGGCTAGGTTTTCTTTGTGTTTGCTTAGATCTAATGAAACCTAGCTATTGATTATTGGTTATTAGTGTGTTATTAGTTGTATTGGATGATTGTTTATCTATGTTAGGCTTAAGAAAACTGGCTAACTTCCTATTCGGTAACTTGCTTGAACGTCTTAAGAAACATGAACCAAATGCGTACTAAAGGTTTTTATGGTTGTATTTAATGCATGAGCGAATTCTAGTGATCCAATGTTAGGAGCTTCTTAGCCGGCTCGACATAGGAGTGAAGTAGGAGTTCATAGAGTTGGGGAAGTACGTACGCCACCCCACAATTGGTATTAAGGAATACACCCG
Source organism: Artemisia tridentata subsp. tridentata (assembly GCA_021014915.2). Lineage (NCBI taxonomy): Eukaryota > Viridiplantae > Streptophyta > Magnoliopsida > Asterales > Asteraceae > Artemisia > Artemisia tridentata. The sequence goes on from CP139508.1 coordinate 217,432,359, forward strand.
TCATCCACGCAACTAATACACACTAATCAACCGGTAAAAGATAGTTAGGGAGTAAGGAAATCTAAGTAAACACATTTCTCTACACATAAGTTTTACCAACCTTTTCATTTTCAGTTATTTTATTTTATTTGCATTTGTAGTTAATTGGGTTAGTTGACTAGCAACTAATTCCGCCCACTCTTTCAAACCCGAGATTTTACTTGCTTTCATAAAAACATAAAAATACAAAAAGAATCTTCCTTCACCCTTAGACCTAATTATAGTAGTTTTTCATACCTAACGAACACTATTCCCTGTGGAGAACGATCAATCCCCCGTACTTACCACTACACTATACTACATCGGTCAGGTACACTGCCTGGTGGGGTTGTAAGCGTCTTGAGATCCCTTGAGAGGTAAAACCTGCTGTAAGGTTGCAAAACCACGCATCAAGTTTTTGGCGCCGCTGCCGGGGAATAGTTATTGTTTAGGTTGAATTTTTATTTTATTAGGTCTACTCACTAGATTCCTTTCTAGTGAGATTTTTATTTTATTTTTCTAGGTTTTCTTTAGTCTATCTTATTTCTTTGTACTTTTGTTTGTGATACCTTCCACTTACCTCATGAGTAACATTGATCATTTGATCCCTGTTATTCGTATTTTCCGCCGTGCAAACTTTCAACTACCCGTTCCCGCCCCCATCATAGAAAACAACAACCTTTCACCCGACCACCACTTTGGTAACAATTCTGAGATGGAGGAGACTGACCATGAGAATGACTATGTTAGTCCATTTTACTACTCAGACTCCGATGAGGATGCCGGTAATGGAGAAGTAGTTAACGAGGAATGGGGAAAAGAGGAAATTGATCCCTTTAAGTATGTTGACCCTAGGACTAAGATCGAAAAGGATAGCCTCTTTAACATGCAATTTCCGTGTAAGATTGGTTATCATAGTTTTTATGCTTATCTTAACTCATCTTTTCCTATGAACATTATCTCTCGCGCTAATTATAATAAAATCATGGTAGATGAGCTTGAATATCAAGGAGATAACATTATTGCTAGGATTAAGCCACTACACGTGTTCGTAGGAAGTTTTGTGTATTTGGTGGATTTTATGGTTATGGAGAACTTAGGAGAATTTATCGATGACAAATTAACCCAAGTCATTTTTGGAGAACCCTTCAAAAGGTTGACCAACCTTGACGAAAAACTTGTGGACGGGTTAATTACATTCTCGGATGGGGATGAAGATTTTGTTTACCAAATGCCCCGAGCACATCCTAGGTTTAAGAACTACTCCATTGAATCTTGCAATAGACTTATGCCTATTGACTTGTTAAGTGAGAATGATAAAAGAAAGGGGCTCAAATATCCACATGAGAAAAATAAGAGATATTATCATGGATGTTTGGAGCTAAATGATGAATACAAGAAAGATGAGGCAACAATTAGATGGCTCACACTCGGGTACGTGAGCATAAGCGACACTAGATAGAAGGACTTTGAGTCTAGCTACAAGACTCGTTAATAAAGAAAAGCGCTTCTTGGGAGGCAACCCAAGCTTTATTTATTTGCTTTGTGTGTTTATTTGTGTGTTTGTTTGATTTTATTTGTTTCCGTATGCATGTTTAATTTTTATTACTATTGATTCATGTTCAAAACTAAATTGTGAAAATGCTTTATCTTGTTTTTAACTTCGTCTTAATTACATATAAAGGTATTTTGCAAAAGATAAGTGTAAGGGAATTCCAAATCGGTTTATTAGAACACAAATGAACATGAATCGTAATAATAATAAATTAGCATACATATTAGTATTTGTTAGAGTCAAATGCTTGTATCGAGTCATAATGATGTTTTGCAGGATTTCCAGGAAGTAAGGTAAAGGTTTTTCCAGAAATTTTCCGGAAACTTAACATGAGAATTTTGTCAGATCATTTCTGACGGCGTCAGGGTTTATAACCTGACGGCGTCAGATTTAATTTTCTGAAAATTTTTGAAAGTTTTTGTTTTTTATAAAAAGTTTTTATTAAATCTCCAACTTATAATCTCCAGGAATCTGAAAATTATCATTCTACAAGCATTATATCCTTATATATAGATTTATCCCGCCGATGTTATGCAGGTTTTCGTGTTTTTTTTCTCAGGTTTAACAGGTTATTTTGGACAAGAAGATGTATGTTGAATCAAGCTTTTGGCGATGCATTAGTCATGGAGCTTCTACATTACCTTGGAAGAAGATTTAACCATGTTACTTCATATCCACCAAGCGAATCAGGGGAGTATTTGATTTCATTCATTCACCTTTTTACTTTTACATCTTGTTATTTGAACATTGGGGACAATTTTCACTTTAAGTGTAAGGGGAGGGTAAAAGTACGATTTTAGAGAATGCTATTACGCTTGATTTTTGTTTGTTTAATGGTAGATGTGTAATAAAACTGAGAGAAATACCTGTTAGGGTAATTTTAGTGAAAATTTAAAATTTTTTACAACATTTAGGAGTGAAACTTTGATCTTAATGAGCGTCTCACGGATAGGAGTTATATGACTAGCACAAAATCGTACCACTAAAAAATTTTCCACCCCAAATATGTGAGGTTCGCCCCTACAATTGGTAGGAAAAGCATTTATGCTATGATGTGTGTACCGGTAGCACTTAGATTCTAGAGCTTGCGTTAGGACCATTCCGAGGCCACAAGTGAGACTACATTCGTGTAGTTAGATTTACTACATGATAAGAGGCATTAGGATTAACCCATTGTTTTACACCTGTGTTTTTGTTATAATTACATTGGCTACATTGGTCAAGTAATTCTCTCACACCTTTGCGTTGTACTCATTTTTAGTACACGATACCCCTAGTACACCCCTCAGAGCCTATCTTTTCGTTTCGACCTTTAAGCATTTTACTTAAAGGAAGAATTTGTTTACACCCCACTTAAATGTACACCCAAATCGCCTTAGCCTACCTTGTATGCACTCATTTTTAGTGCATTATTGTGACAACATTTGTTTAAACCCCAAGTTAATTATCTAATTGATTACATGGTTGCTAAGTCGAGTCATATCCTTGTACATATTGTTTTGGGACGATTGGGACTCATGGGTAAAGTACTAGTGTAATGGAGTAATGGGGAAGAACATCATTTATTACCCCCATATGTGCTAAATATTTTAAAAGTACTCCAAGTTTTTCAATTATCTTAATTCGAGTCATTAGAATAATTAATTGTAAAGTTATGTAAAAATTCAAGTGTAAGGGGATTGCAATGCCCCTATGATGTATTATTTTGGATGGTAGGGCAAAAGTGTATGCAAAAAAATAATAAAAAAATAAAAAATAAATAAAAAAAAATAAAAAAAATAAAAAAAATTTCAAGAAAAATACAAAAAAATGAGAAAAAGAAAAATAGAAAAAAACATACGGACTACCATCCCGTTTCATTTTATGTTTATTTTATGTTTTTGTTATTTTGTTATTTTGTTTCTAGCTTAAGATCGAGTCGAGTCTTGGCTTAGCAACATTGTATAGTACATGTAATTAATCAAGATCTTTAACTCGCCACCAGTAAAAAATCCCTTATCCAACAAATCCGTGTTTATCATATCCCTACACCTAACGTTATAACCCATGTAAAAGCCCTCTTTGATAGTTTATCTTAGGTGCTTACGCCTAGTGGAGGAGGTTTTCGATCCTTTCCCAAGCCTATGGTAATCTATTTGCTATGACAGGTAGTGAGAGATATTATCCGTTTTCATTTATGACATTTATTTTTATGACACTTGAGAGATGTGAGTATCTAAACACTACTTGTGAGGTGCTAGTGTGTAATCTCCGTGCTTATTATGATTGAAGTGGAATGATTATTTGTTGTAATTACTTTTATATTAGCATTAAATGACCCCTAACTTGTATTTTGATTAGAATAAAAGCGCATTTGCTTGAGGACAAGCAAATCTCAAGTGTAAGGGTATTTGATGAAGCGAAAAGTGTACCGCTTTTAAGGGGTCATTTAAGCCCTAAATCGTATTTATTTGATCAAATATTGCCCTAAATCGTTCCTTTTTTCATTTTAGGTACTTTTGAGAAGAAATCTGGAAAAGGAAGCATTTTGGACGTTTTTGGAGCATAAAAGTGAAGAAAACGACAAAGTCTCAAAATCGGCTAAAAGTTACCTTTGACGGCGTCAGGATTATCCCCAGACGGCGTCATGGCTTGGCAAGAAAAAGGTGGATATGAAAATTACTCATGATAAGCCAGAGAAATTTGCATGGGAATTCTGACGGCGTCACCCTTTGGAGTGATCAAGGTCGTCACGTTATAAATTAAAGAGGGACGGCGTCACGTTCAATGTCTGACGGCGTCAAGCCTTGATAAGCCAGAACGGATTTTGGAGAGCTAAAGAGGGACGGCGTCAAGAAGGCCATCCGGGAACCCTAAAAGCGGCGAGGTGACGGCGTCACACTCCATAACGTGACGCCGTCAGACCTGAAAATCTATATATAGTTTTGCAATTCTTTGTCATTAGTGTGGAACTTATTGTGGAATTTGGTGTGTGAAAACCCTAAGACGAATTTAGCATCTTTCTTAAGGCTTTTTGCCTTGAGATCTTCCATGTTACTTTGAAGATAAGTTATCAATTAATCATTCAATATGTCTATGTGTTGTTTGATTCTATCTTGTTCTTGTCTTTTGTTTAACATGCAAGGCTAGGTTTTCTTTGTGTTTGCTTAGATCTAATGAAACCTAGCTATTGATTATTGGTTATTAGTGTGTTATTAGTTGTATTGGATGATTGTTTATCTATGTTAGGCTTAAGAAAACTGGCTAACTTCCTATTCGGTAACTTGCTTGAACGTCTTAAGAAACATGAACCAAATGCGTACTAAAGGTTTTTATGGTTGTATTTAATGCATGAGCGAATTCTAGTGATCCAATGTTAGGAGCTTCTTAGCCGGCTCGACATAGGAGTGAAGTAGGAGTTCATAGAGTTGGGGAAGTACGTACGCCACCCCACAATTGGTATTAAGGAATACACCCGTCATCCACGCAACTAATACACACTAATCAACCGGTAAAAGATAGTTAGGGAGTAAGGAAATCTAAGTAAACACATTTCTCTACACATAAGTTTTACCAACCTTTTCATTTTCAGTTATTTTATTTTATTTGCATTTGTAGTTAATTGGGTTAGTTGACTAGCAACTAATTCCGCCCACTCTTTCAAACCCGAGATTTTACTTGCTTTCATAAAAACATAAAAATACAAAAAGAATCTTCCTTCACCTTTAGACCTAATTAGAGTAGTTTTTCATACCTAACGAACACTATTCCCTGTGGAGAACGATCAATCCCCCGTACTTACCACTACACTATACTACATCGGTCAGGTACACTGCCTGGTGGGGTTGTAAGCGTCTTGAGATCCCTTGAGAGGTAAAACCTGCTATAAGGTTGCAAAACCACGCATCAATCACTCACACACAAGCCCAATGGCTTTAAGAGATCTTCACTATCTCTTAAAATCACAATGATCGTCACTCACACTCTCACAAAAGAAAGATAATCTTAATGAAGAGGAATGATAACACCTTGTATCTACTTGGATACTTGTGTTCTTCTCTTACTAGTGAAGAGGTATGAAGAGGATCACTTGAAGGATGATTGGATCACTCTTGAACAAAAGAAAAACAAATCTAAATGATCTAAGAAAGAAAGAGTGAAGAGAGTATTCAACTCAGAAAGTTTTTTGTGTGTAAGGATGCCTAAAATCTGTGAATTGGTTTGGTATTTATAGGCAAAGAAAATCTGAACGTTACAGAAAAATTTGTACGGACGGCTCCACTAAATGCACCACGGCTCCACTAAATTTAGTGGAACCGTGGAGCCGTCCCAGACAAGGACGCTCCAAATTTTGTCTTTTCTAGTGAAAACTTATTTGGGGAAGTTTGGAGCTGATTTTGGGGGAAAAAATAGCTGTTGTGATTTTCAAACTTATTTTTCCATTAAAACATTTCTTAATATTTCAAAAATAATTTGTCAAGTGTATTTTAAAAAAAAAAATGTTTTGTCACATTAAAATGTGAACTCTCAAAACACAAATTCACTTCTTTGATCATTTGTCAAGTCGTAAATTTGTTCTAGAGTGATTTGCGTAGAAACGGGATCTTCCGATTAAAAACTTGTTTATGTTAATTTTAACGTATCGTGATTTCACATTTTGTCATCCTCAAAACATGAAGTAATCGAAAGATATAAATAACGTTTTTAGAACATTATTTGCATCAACAAAATGGTTTACGGTAACATAGGATAGCCGTGGTGTTATAAGGTGGCTAAGGTTAGGAAAACCATCCTATGATCCGCCAGATTCGGAGGGATCTACCCAAGGACAATACCAAATAGTTAGTCTTAGAAAGTCCTTACGTATGATTATGAAAAAAGGAGTAATATGAGAAAGGAGAAAAAAGGGGTTGAAGAATTAAAAAGAAATGTAGGGAGAAAGGGTGAAAAGAAATAGCCCTCCAATTATTCAAACTTAGGGCAGAAACAGGGTTCAATTCATATGCTACTGGTGGTTACTCAGGTAACACCGGTATTGAAGACAAGATGTCATGGACCCAGTGACATTGCACTAAACCTTCTAGCCACTCAAGTTCTCTTAAAAGAACTTGTTTTATTCTCACGGGGAACCCTGCATAATCTATCGACCGCTCATTACGAGTTATGTTGATATTGAAACAGGAGACACCGCTCCAGTCTCCGACTACCAAAATTTCACTTATCGAGTCTAGAGCCGCAAGATACATCATAAGATCTTATAGGAACACTTGATGCATCTACACTGGTTGTTCAACATTAAGGACACCAGTTGTAAACTTATGATTCCTACGCAGATCTTAGCAATCTGCCAGAACATTCATGAGAGAACTTACAAATGTAATTCTCAGTGATTGAATGGAAATAGGGTCAACATCAAACAGCCCTGAAAGCAGGTCACTTCGGTAATTCCTTGTGGATTACGCTTAGTGGTCGCGGCGGTTTCAAACGGTCTACAGTCGTGGAGTGAACTCCAGCGACTCACCTAATCGTTGATGTACTTCGGTAGATCTTGTAAGCCCTCTTGGGGTATCCGATTTAGGAACGACCTTGGTAAGGATTAGAGAAAGTTTTCACACTATGCTGTTAACAATCTCGAAGTCCGAACCTGTAAGTAGCAGACTTTTTATTGCTAACTGTCGTATGCAGGAATCCCTGGCGGTTGCAGATGATTGCCGAAAAGATGCTGATTCATCACCCCATGCTCACACTTCATCATCATAATCCAAGAAATCATGATAAATGAAAGACTTTCAACACTGCTTTCGCAACACTGATGCTGAAAATCATGATCCAAAAAAGTGTGAGCATGTCGATCCAAAGATCACAACATCACATGGAGATGATACTGCAAAAAGATGACTTGGAGACATACGTTGGATGATAACCTCAAAGAATCTTCAAAGATCATCCAAGACAAAAGAACAGTCATCAAAGGTTCACTGCTGAAAGAAGAATGATTAAAGAGTTAGAAGAATCAAAGACTACGAGCTAGAAACTCAAACTTATGTTATAGAATGCTAGAATTCAAAGTGTAATTTCCGGGGTAACCTCCCTTAGGGGAAGATTGTTAGGAATATAAATATTCAAGTGAAAGACTCGGTCACCCAGAATATCTCTTAGCATTAAGTAGCTCGTAGGATTATTAATATTAGTTTAGTTGTTATAGCATTCGTTGAGTTGGGACGAGTCTTTACCCACTGTCAGCTCACTCCACAGCCCACACGGGGCGTCTAAGATTGTAGTATAAATACCCCTTCCCATACATGGGAAGGGTTGGATGTTCACTCGCACTTAATCTAATATTCTTTAATTTTCTCTCGCTAGAACATCTCCCTCTCTCTCTCTAGAGTCGACCTAACCACAAATCATACCTTCTGTTATGATATTCAATATCTTACAGTATTTTGGGCTAAATTTTTTTGTGCAGGTTCACAAGACATGGGCCTACAACTTTGTTAACTGGGACGGAGCATAAGGAGGTCTCCTTCAAGGCATTTTGGGCCTCCAAAGACAGGAAAACTGGGCGGACATAACCAATTTTCCATGTCCATAATGGGCTTTTACTTTCTCATGATCGTCTTGAAGCAAGTAGGAGCCCTCCGTGTGGTTGTGTATCATGTCCCTAGTTGACTCTTGGTTCTTGTGATGGCTCACGAGATCGAGCATAGGATTTTCATCGGTTGAGGCTTTGCATATTGTGGTTTTGTGTTTGTTTGGTTGCTTTTATATATGTTATGATTATATGTAAAATGCAAATTGTTTTCTAAAAACTTGAAACGAAACACAAACCAATTTAAACTAAGTCTTATGATTTAGTTTAACTAAGTTTAAATTTGGATTTGAAACTTAAAATCATTGTTTTCTAATTAACACTTAAACTTGTTAAGCTTGTTTATTTATTTATTGTATTGTCCAAACTTAATTATAATCCACTTAGGATTTATATTAGTCTTGAAAATGGACAACTTAACACACATAAATTAAAACAATGATTAGACTTAAGTTAAGAAAAGTTTTTAACTTGTGCTACGAAGAATGAATGCATGCTTCTTTCGTGCACGTTTTTTGATTAACATCAACATATTTTACTCGTCACAAATTTAAGTCATTCCGTCCAATCGTTGAGAACAATTGCAATTACCTTTTGCCTATATGTGGGACCTAGGTTGAATTGTAACCCAAGGTGACTATTCTCTATGCGTGGGACCTAGATATATTCTCACACGTTTTCAAATTGGATGACTTAATCGAGTTAAGCAGTAAGACCTTGACACGAGGCAAAGATGGGACTAAACATGCCTACATGACACTAGTTGTTTGACACTAGATGCCATGAGTCCCATAAGGATCTAATAGTTGTACGTGTAATACAATCGGTAATCGTCACCTACCAATTGAATCTACTATTGCTAGCAGATCAACAGATGTGATAGTAGAAGCATAATGTGGATCTTAGCCTTTTTGTAAATTAATTGTTTTAAATTGTAAACATGGGGTAGTTAAATTACAAAATGATAATTATCAGAAAATACTAAAAATGAACTTTGTAAATTCAATTAATGAATTAATGCAACACAATCGTAAACAAGAGTTTGTTCTTTTCTTGTTAAAAGGATGAACTAAGTTGCTCTTTCTTTGTAAGAAAGAGACTTATTCCTATCCTTTTTCTTTATGAGGAAAAGCCTTAATAGGAATATTTTATTCCTAATTCTAATTGTTAAAAATCGTTTAGCCCCATCTAGGATATGTTTTACAAACATCATTGTTGTGCACAGCGGAATTAACAAAAACAATAATGTTAAACAAGGTTGTAATTTATTCAAGGCGCCATTTTTATTGATAATAAACAACCTACCACAAACTAATTAACGTGTACAAACACACATTTCTACTTGACTCTCATTGAGAGATCTACATTTCTAAATGTCTATCACAGCCGGCTAAACCCTTTATAAATAGGGTTTTACAAGAAAACCTAACTTCCCCTAGAAGCTAACTATATATTACATTAAGTCCCTATTGTTTCATATTTATGCAAATGTAGTTTTGTAATTATCAAATTATAATTCCCAACAATCTTCCCCTATTTGATATTACAAAACTATTTTCATGAAACAATCTTCAATGCTTCGTTGAGGTCTTCTTGAATATGTCACCACGATAAGCTGCAAACTAATTATCTTCCCCTTTTTGTAATCATCGAATAGGGGTCTTCCATGCAACTTGAATTAAAACGCTTCCCCTTAAGTGGTGCATGTAGATGGTTAAACAAGCTTCCCCTGAAACCAATAACCATCTCTTGAATCACGAACTCTGTAGGCTTTATGAACTGATTACTGATGAAGAAAACCGAGTATAACGAACTTGATGAAGAAGTTGAATTTCCCAAACTTGCATCTTATATCTTGCACTATCCACGTGACTCCAAACTTATCCCTAGAAGTAGGTAGCAACCTCTTGACAAATCCTCAACTATATGAGACACTGAACACTACAATGTAACTCCTTAAAGTGATAGCAAATGTGAGCATTAAGCACCCTAGTTTGTAGATCACACACCTTTGCTAGATTCATCAAGTCTTTATCACCGCATTAACGTACAAACAAGTTATCTCCAAAGTGTAACACCCACTTTGAGATATGATAAGAACACGCACCTGTGAAACTCAACTACAACATCAAATAAGCAATATTCAATTTTCTTCTCCAAATAATCACCAAAACAAGCCATAAAATAAATCATTCTGTTCGCGATCCATCTTGAGCCAGCAGTATAAACACGAAAGCCAAGCAGTATTAACTGCTAAGGTGAGCAGAATTAACATTCGAAGAACAACAGTACAAACTTATGAGAGCAGAATTAACTGAGAGTGAAAGCAGTATTAATGAAGAATGAGAGCAGTATTAATCACCACTGACCAGAATTAACTGACCAGTATTAACCATCACTGACCAGAATTAACTGACCAGTTTTAACCACCACTGACCAGAATTAATTCACCACAGACTTCAACATCCAGAATTAATCAACATTAGTAGCATCGTCCAATAGTATACTGAGCCTACTGGTCCACCATCATTAATTGGTACGAGGATAAAATTCATAATAACACACAGCTCCATCATGCGGTAGTCAACAAATCAATTAATTTCATCAGACCAATAATATGACAACAAACTGATCTGCTTTAACAGGCCCACGTGAACACCAATCCAAACATCAATTGATATTAAAAGTTAAACGCTGATGTTGACCACCAACCCATGTGTAGATATGCAATTATAACGCTGATGTATAACCCACAACAGTACGAGGATTATAACTATTCACCAATTAATTCGACAAAACAATTTCACCGACAACCATTAATTGACCAACGACAAACAAAATAACCAAAAGGCTATCGACCAATTAATAACCTTCGACATCTTTAATTTATTAACCACAAGAGACAATTGATTTTATCTCATAATAATAAACAGCCAATCGATACCTTAAAAAAATAACGATTACCTCAAAATTATTCAAGATCTGCTGCTGTCGATAATAAACCTTTTTCAGATCTGCTCTTTTTATCTTCGAATCTGCTCCATCTCCAATAGTAACAACCTTGTAGATCCTAGATATCGAGAGCAACCCTCTCTGATACAACTTGTTAAAAACCGTTTAGCCCCATCTAGGATATGTTTTACAAACATCATTGTTGGGCACAGCGGAATTAACAAAAACAATAATGTTAAACAAGGTTGTAATTTATTCAAGGCGCCATTTTTATTAATAATAAACAACCTACCACAAACTAATTAACGTGTACATACACACGTTTCTACTTGACTCTCATTGAGAGATCTACATTTCTGAATGTCTATCACAGCCGGCTAAACCCTTTATAAATAGGGTTTTACAAGAAAACCTAACTTCCCCTAGAAGCTAACTATATATTACATTAAGTCCCTGTTGTTTCATATTTATGCAAATGTAGTTTTGTAATTATCAAATTATAATTCCTAATTCTAATCAAACTCAAAGAACACCTACTCTAGAAATCGTGATGTCTTGTAAAAGTCAAAATGGTTAAGTATGGTTACACATCTTATTCTTTCAAGGTTGTTTTATAACCCTAGTTTCGGTTTTGAAACCTTGAAGAAATATAAGATATTTGGATAACTAGAGAACACGTTTTCTATAGCTACCAAACTAAAATGAGTTTAAATAATTAGAAGACGGAAATATCAATAAACCGCAAAGTGGTAAAGGCAATTACTAGCATGATTACCTAGCAGTTTGTCTTAACCCAATAAACCCACTAAGGTCCTACATACCCTTGTGGTAAAGTACACCAATTATGGAGGAAATGCATGCCTATTTTCAAGTTAAAATAGCAATGATGGCTAGCCCATCATCTATATGTTAGAACTTGATGCACTTCCTTGAATACCTAAGTACATGTTTACTAGTCAAAGTGACTCACATTAGCAATAATGTGTAGATATTCAAAGAAAGAAGGAAAGTATCCAATCGCCACTCACTCTCCACTGGTGACGTAACACTTATAAATGTTGTCTAATCCAGTGGGAGCTACGTGATTATATTACTGGTGACGAAACACATGTAATGTTGTCTAATCCAGTGGGAGCTGTAAGCTTTATTACCTTGCAAGTTGCCCATCTTATTTCCAGATTGTCTTGAAATAATACATTACTTTTCACATGTTAAGCATCATAGTTTATATAAGAACCATTGCATAAATTTTATAAGATAACTTGCCGCGTGCCTGATGTTGCTTCTTGAAATGTTATCTATAAAATTGTTATGCATGATTCATTATTAAAATGATAAATTTCTACACATCTATATTTTGATGTTGACTAAAAATCATATGTTATCTTAGACATTGTCATATTGCTCATACAAACAAATAAGCATAGTGTTGTCTGAATACTCTCATTATGTGTTGCCATGCACAAGTGGGAGAAATCTTAATGGTGTGCAAGGTACAACATATAACAATATGACCACTGGTTTTTCTTGACTGCAAGGTAAGAAACTAAGCTTTTACTAGGACTTCTACGCATAAAATGTATGTTTCCCTAATTAGAAAAAATATCAAGATAACATCAAAAGCTACTTCAACATATTCACTGAATTGTTTAGTAAATATGATTATGTCTTCTTGTAAAGTCATAATCATGAAGTATGAAATTAACTTGAATTTACTATTGAGGCCAAGTGCCGGCGCTCGTAATTACTTTAGTTGAATATGTTTAGGTCTCTTGTAAAGACACAAACATCAATTCTGTTAATTGTTGAAAGACATATAACGTAAAGTAAGACATTAATTTGTTATGTCTTCTTGTTAAGACATGTACACTTACGACGTATAATATTAAATGTTTATGTTTTCTAGTAAAAACATACGCATTAAGTAAAGTATGCAGTAGGCTAAAATTACTATTGATGCCATCTGGTTTGACTTGGTTGGCAGATATGTAAGCCAAAAAGTATAAGTTCATCTAATAAGTTATGTGATAGTCCCACAACATCAGTCCTCATGGAATACCACAACTTTATGATATGTCCATCATGGAAAATCAAACACAATTGATATTTTTTGATCTTTGATGACTTAAGCTGTTTTACCTCCAAAGCTATAAAGGTTAAAAAAATTGGATGTGCCATGTGTACACTCTATATGGTTCCAACCCAGAAGGAATTTAAGACTCCATTATTTTATGGCATGAGATGAATCTCATTATGTCTTGATTGAAGTTCTAAATTTTTTAACTACCTAAGAGTAAGTAATTAACAAACTAGAGTCAAGAACTAACGATGTATTTTGGATGTCCCACTTGAAAACAATTTATTGTTACTCAAGATGCTGAGTATCTAGAGATTAGTCTCTACTTACAAAAGCAAGTGGGAGCACCTTTAGATCTTGAAGTTATTCAAGAGAAACCTTCTTGTTGTTACTTAGATTTATCAAACAAGCTTCTAATTATATTTAGATCTAGAGAGAGAAAGTTACAAAGAGAAAGTGATGGGAGATTACTTAAACATAATAAACTTTGATATTCCAATTAACCAACCAACCCTCTCCCTTGAATGGGAGGGGGTATTTATAGTGTCTTACAAGGATTAGGACTTTACCCTAATTAACAACATAATAAACATAAATAAATAGACATAGCTCATGGGCCTTCTACATAGGCTGAGCCTTAAAACAAACTTAAATGCCTAAGCAACCTATTACAATCTATGATCAATACTTGATAATAAAACACGTGTTCCCAACAATCTCCCCCTAAGTATTGGTCATCGAGGTTGCTTGACGTCATCTTAGCTTCTTTGGCTTTTGACGTCATTTGCATCTTTGTTCTTTGTTCTTGTTGTGATATGATACGGTAACGTCTCAATCTGCCTTTTCACCAACGTTCTTTAATGACTTTGTCTTTACGTCTTTTCCACCATACTCATATGTCTTCTGACTTTTGTTCTTCAAATGGTTCTCACTTCATAAGCTTCAATCTTTGACTTGTGAAAGTTTATAATGCTTGAACTTTGACTTTTTCTTTAACTTCTTTGAACTTTTGTTATCTCTTAGTCTTTGTGAGAACTTTTCATCAGGATATGAGCATGATGGAATGGTGGTGGTACTCCAGGTCTTTATGATTAGCTGCAGGTAAACAATTAGCAATAAATCATCCGGCCCTTACAGATTCGGACTTCGAGATTGTCAACAGCATAGTGTGAAGACTTTTGCTAATCCTAGTCCATGCCATTCTGAATCAGATACCTCCGAAAGGGCTTACACAGACACACCGAAGTGCATCAACAGTTTAGTGAGCCGCTGGATATCACCCTACGACTGTAGATCGTTTTGGAGCTAACACTAAGCGTAATCCAAAAGGGATTACTGAAGTGACATGCTGTCAGGGCTGTTTGATGTTGACCCTGGAAGGATTTCCATTCAATCACTGAAAATCACATTTCTGGTTTCTCTCATGAATGTTCTCGGCAGATTTCTATGATCTGCGTAGGACTCTTCTAATTTACTGGTGTCCATATTGTAAAACAACCAGTGTAATACTAATTGTTCCTATGAGATCTTTTGTTGTATCTCTTGGCTCTAGACTCGATTCTTTGCACATTGGTTTGGTCGTCGGAGGCATGGAGCAGATTGCCTCCTTTTCAATATCAACACATCTCGTAGTGAAAGGTCGATAGATAATGAAGGGTTCTCCGTGTGAAATGAAACAAGTGTCTTTTGAGAGACACCTGAGTGGCTAGAAGGTTTAGTGCAGTGCGTCACTGGATCCATGACGGCTTAATCTTCAATACCGTGTATTGAACCCGATGTCTGCCCTAAGGTTGATCATATGGAGGGCTATTTCTTTTCACCCTTTTCTTTACTTTTCTTTTTAATTCTTCAACCCCTTCTTTCTCCTTCCATTTATTTTCTCCTTTTTTCAATCATACCTAGGACTTTCTAGTACTAGACTATGGGTATTGTCCATGGGTAGATCCCTCCGGCTCTGGCGGATCATAGGACGGTTTCCTAAACCCTAGTCACCTTATAACTCCATGACTATCCTATGTTGCCACAAACCAATTTGAATTGATTGATTTTCCGTGAATATGACCGTTGCGAGACACGTTTACATCACTAGTTAAACTATCTTGAAATTATTACCTGTCTTGGTCATATTCAAAGAAAATCTTTTAATAAGGTACACTCTACTCAGACTAGTCCTTTGCGAGACACGCTTACATCACTGGATAATCAGCTTGAAATTATTACCCGTCCAGGACTAATCCTTTCGATTACTGACATTTGCTCTTCCGTCAATTCATGGGTGATATCTTGAATTGGTACATTCTACTCAGACACATCCTTTGTGAGACACATTTATATCACTGAATAAATTTAGCTTGAAATTATTACCCGTCTAGGACATGTCTTTGATTACTAACTTTTGATATTCTGTCAATTCAAGGGTAAATATGAGTCGAGCTCTCATGAGATTACAACTTTACTTTTATCATATTTTAATCATTCGCTTATACTCCCCCTCAAAAATAGCATACTCATGTTGTTTTTGTTAAACTTTTGATTAAAATATGCTCTTTTTGAGGTTTACGAGAAGAATTGCAAGAACTTTTGTTTTTAGAACAAAGATTATGTTTCAAATACTCCCCCTTAGCAAGGGAATACTTGTCCTTATGAGCAGAATTTTAAAAAACTTAGAAAAAATTCTGGTTTAATTCTACTCATAAGTAAGAAGCTTTCGCTCCTTTGATCAGGATTGAGGCACTGAAGCGTACCTCAGGGTCCTTTCATTACAAAAATGGGTTGTGCACTGTGATGTGTGCACAAGCGATAGTCAAATGTAACAAAATGATGAAAGATGATGAAAATGTTATAATTATACCAGTGATTACTGCTCAGGACGTCGGAAAGTGAGAATGTTAGGAATTCTGGATCTTCCTCCCACATAGCTCTCCAATTGTCTCATTGTCATCCGAAACTTGAGCCTTCGGTCAATCCGCTCCATGAACTTGACGGCTTGCTTCACATCATTCTTATTCCAGGTCATATGCCTTAGCCACCCCAGCTTCAACCCTTTTCTACGGTTCTCCAGAATTTGTTGAAGTTCAGACTTGACAAGTATCAACGTTTCATTACTGAACTTATGAATATCTTGATATCTTATGAACCTTGGTGAACTTCTTCTTAAGTACACTAACCCAAATGGTCTATCACCGAAAGTGCATGGCTGCATATCTGCGATCCCTGGAGGTTGAGGATCTAGCTTGATTAAGTTCAATTTCTTCTGATAGCTCTCTACTCCAAGATGAACGTCTTCAACTCTTGATCTGATGACAATATTGTGGATGTACAGCAGAACAGAGTTGATGATGTCATACTGAAGACGCCCAGGAAGATGTTCGATTTTTCCTTGGACTTTGAGAAGATACATGTCTTCAATATCGTTGATGTGCAAGTAGGTATAATCTGCTTCATTGAAGTTGTATTCTCTATCATCTAGCCTCCTTACGGTGATCTTTTTCATAAAGTTGTAGCCAAAGATCGACTTTGTTTCAGCACTTGTGATTGAGAGAATCTTACTCTTATGAAAAACATTAGCCTTTGACGGTTTTGTAAGCTTCCATTTATAGAACCATTTACTCATATCTGGCTAGTGATAGATTCCAAGTGCAGCTTCATCGTTATATTCTTCAATGTTGTTGACGAATAAATCGCTGATCTGTTCTTCAAAACCTTCTAATGCATATGATGCTACCGGATACTTGGTGAGAGAAGTAGCATAGCATTTTTCTGGGTTTGTATTTCCATAGACCAGATAATCCAAATCTTTTTTGAAGAAGTATGCCTTGGGAATCTTTGGGTTGTGAGAGTGACCAACGAGGGGTAAAGGTTGCGAGTAATCATGGAGTTTAAAGTTGTCGGATGGATGAGAAGCCCGTGCATGATCCCAGTCAATATTCTCTGAAAGAGCCCTTGCCACTTGTTCCAAGTTGTATTCAAATTCAAGTTCTGAAGTTGTAACGGTTTTAAATTCCAAGAAGTCGTCTTTGCGAACTCTGAAGATATCAAGCAATCCCAATTTTTGAACTCTCATCACCTTCTTTAATCTCTTGGTGAAGTCCACAATTGAACCTTCAACAGGTGCTTCATCTTCTTCTAGAACACTTAGATATACATCCACCATTGCTTCAAACCAATTATTCTTTGGAGCGTTTGGGTTAACACATTCTGGTGCTGGTTTGAGTGAAGCATCTGCTGGTGGTGCTAGAACAGTTGGAAGTCTTGGTGGTGCAGGAGCAGTTTCTTGATCAACACTTATGTCATCATGAGGTTCAGTCTCATCAAACGCCCTAGTTTCAAGAGGTACGAACTTGTCTTGGCTGTATTGTTGAACGTCAGAAGAAGGTGCAGTAGTAGTAGAAGGGCCAGTTGATTTAGAAGGTTTCTTTCTTTTCTTCGCTTGATCTTCTTTTTCGGGATCATCGCGACGACGCTTGATGGGCGTATCCTTCCTGCACACCTCTCCTTTCTTTTCTAATTTCTTGATTGAATTAAGTAAGGCCTGACGAATTTTTTCCTCCTCGGGATCATCGATGATATCTTCAAGCAATTTTCCTTTGAATTCAGTAGTAGACGGCTTGGGTGGTAAGGTATGAATCGTCATTGGTATGGTTTGATTAGATTCGCCACAGTCTTTTTTAGATTTCGTTTGACATATTCCTTAAGAAGTTCTGGGAGTGCCTCTTGAATATGTTTGTCGACTTCTTGGGGTACTTGAGAGCTGATTTCTTGAGGGACATGTTTCCTAAGATATTCTCCTGCTACTTTCTCCAGATCAAATGATTTAATATCATTGATGTCAAATTTCTGTGCAGCCACCTGTTTTTGCACTTCAGTGAGTTTTTCATTCAAAGCTTTGTGCTCACTTTCTTCTGATTGTTGAAGTGCGGTAACCTTCTTTTGTAGTGAAAGGAGTTGCTCATTTAGATCATTGAGCTCACTGGGGGATTGACCTAGAGATGACGGTTGTGGAGATGGAATAGGATTGTCATCTTAGTTTTCACCTTTATCATTTCCTTCATCGTCTTTTTTCTCATCATCCTCGTCATTTTCACCCTCTTCATCTTCTTTTTCGTCATCTTTTTCATCTTCATCATTTTCATTCTTATCTAATTCAGAGCCTGAAGGTGTGGGTGTGTGTAGGATTTGATCAGTCTCTTAATATTCACCCTCTGATTCGCTAAGTGTGACCGATCTTGTGGCCTCTGAAACCTCTTCAGATAAA
The DNA here is from genome assembly GCA_021014915.2 of Artemisia tridentata subsp. tridentata. NCBI lineage: Eukaryota > Viridiplantae > Streptophyta > Magnoliopsida > Asterales > Asteraceae > Artemisia > Artemisia tridentata. The sequence continues at coordinate 217,450,783 of CP139508.1, forward strand.
GGTTGTTCTTTTTCAGCATGTGAAGCTGATCCTTCACCTCTTTTTCTTCTTTAAAGTTTCTCTTGATCTGCTAGCTATTTCTTTCTGTTTGCCTTTGATGATTTCTCAAATTGTTCTTTCTCTTCTGCTTCAGTCAAGGGTGATTCGATGGGTTCAAAAGATTGTTGTGTCATCTTGAGTGATTTTCACTTTCCTTTGCCCAAACCTTTGTCTTTCTCTGCCAATGTTGTCTTCATTTTTTCAAGCTCTTTCTTCATCTTTTCTTTTCAAAGATCTACTTCCTCTTCTTCATCATCTTTAGTGGGTTTGTCTCTGAGTTTCAATTCAGTGGACTTGCCTCTAGTTATCAGTTTAATCTTCTCAGCTCTTGATGTTTTCTTTGTTCTAGAGGAAGCTGCTGGGATAGTTTTGCAACTACCGTTGACCCTGGTTGACTTTGCTCCCTTAACTGTAATACCCACATTTCCTGCCTTTTCAGCATCATCGTATAATTTGTAGGCTTCAGTTCCCATCACCGCTTCTGATAACATCCTTGGTGGGGTTCTCAAACCTTGTTTCTTGTTGTTTGTCATTTACACTTTAACCCTGGTGGGAATGTGATCCATCTTTTCATTATGTGCTTTTTCATTTATCGTCTATTGATTCCTGGATGGTTTTTCATGAAATGTGAAATTATCAGCTTGGTGAATCGTGGAAAGGGTATCTTGTATCCCTTCTTTTGTTGGAACTGTTGTGCTTGTAAATCATATCTTTCCATATATACTTAGCGAAGTCCATACGGTAGAGATTGATGACACCTCAAAAGAATTGCAAATGTTCCAGTCTCGGGTGTTCAAGGCCAGTTTCTTTTCTGGTTATACAGTGGATAATGATGGTGTAGAGGGATAACCAAGGTTGAGGTATATTCTTCCTGTCCACATTAGAATGAGAGGTGAGCTCTTCACCCTGATCATCATAGTCAAGACGTGTTAATGTTTCAACAATTGTTTCGAAGTCAGGGTCGTCATGAAATCTGCCTGTTGGGCCTGAATCTTCTGACGGAAGATCAAGAATGTTACGAAGAGTATCAACCCCAAACTGAATCTCTGTGCTATCAACTATGACTATCATGGTTTTGTTGTCTCTACCTATGATCATGTTGTGCCAAAACTGATTCATATAAACTTCAGGTATATATTGGCTGTCTTAGTCATGACGGAACTGACGTAGTGCCTCTAGAGTATTTCTACCACTATTTGACAAGACTGATGACATGGTAAATTCTCAAAGTCGACTCTTGAGTTGGATTCACTGATTTTACACTCATCTCCTTCAGGTATCATCTCCTTTCGAGTAACGGATCCTTGAGACATGATTAGCCTGTATGCCATAAACACCAACAACAACACACAATGGACATTTTGTTGAGAATCGTTTAGCCCATCTAGGATATGTTTTACAAACATCATTGTTGTGCACAGCGGAATCAAACAAGAACAATAATGTTAAACAAGGTTTTATTTATTCAAGCGCGCTAATCTTTATTCAATACTAATAAATGAACTACCTACTACAAACTAATTAACGTGTACACACACAAGTTACTATTAGACTCTCATTGGAGAGATCTATATTTTTCTATATCATTTACTGCCGCCCTAATACCCTTTATAAATAGGGATTACAAGAAAACCTAACTTTCACAAGAAGCTAACTAATTTATTACATTAAGTGCCTGTTGTTTCACGTTTCATCATTTAGGCATATGTAGTTTTGTAATCATCAAATTATAATTCCCAACACATTGCATATATATGTTAGTGTATATTATTTATTGCATGATTTTAGCCTAACTAGTATGATGAATCACGTAGAGAGATTAAATCATGAAAAACATTCACATATCAGCCAAACAATCCATATTCAAGCAACCTAAGTTCATGCCATAAAAAATTCTTTGTTTGAGAAAATTTGACATACTTGAAGAATTGTGACAAACTCGGAAGATTTGAACAAACTCGGGGGATTTGGCAAACTCGGATAGTTAAAAACTCTGGAAGTTTACAAACTCGGAATCTTTAGAAACTCGAAGAGTTTTAGAAACTCGGAAAGTTTATAGAAACTCGAAGAATTTTGGAAAATCTAAGAGTTTTTAGAAACTCATAGAATTTTTAGAAACTCGAAGAGTTCCATGACTTTAGTCTCATAACTCAGAGACAAAGTCGAAGAGTTTTAGTTTTTCAACAAAGTCGAAGGTTTTTAACAAACAGCAAAGTCGGAGAAATTTAACCATTAAACACAAATTCCAAGGCAGCAAAGTCGAAGAATTCTAACTAACAGCAAAGTCGAAGGATGAACATTACTTAACCAGATTTCATGAAAATTATTTACAAGTCACAAGCAATGTTTAACTATCATCCTAACCATATTCTTATCTTTATTCATAAGCCAGAAATCCTCATTACACAACATATTGTTTTCCACAGTTAATACGAACACAAGTAATCACTTGAATTTAGACTAACTTTTTGATTCAAATTATGAAACGTTAAACGCATAATCTAGGACTACCAACAAGCATATCCAACCAATCAAACATTCAAACACATCAGTACGTACACCTAGCCAAACATATCGAATTTCTTAAACCCTAATAGCCTCAAATTTGTAATTCCTGATGTTGTGAATCTAAATTAAACATTTGCATTTCATTCTAAGACATGTTGTTCCACTATTGCACTAAGTTAATTAGATTAAAATACAACAAACAAGAAATTCCCAATTCAAACGTATAAACCGTAAATCGTAAAACATGATATTTGAAGACAAAAATGATGCGCAAATGATTATAAGGCATAAACAAATGAATTAAACACTTACAAATTGAGTTTTAATGATGAATCAAAAATCTTGATTTTAGAGGGTTTTGGCGGGTTTTTGGGAGGATATATCTTTACTGTGTGATTTCTAAAATCTGATTTTAAGATATATTGATATGATTTTAACCTTTTGACAATTTCAGCCCCTTAACTAGACTCCTGGTTCACATAAGGCGCTAAAGTGGTAACTTTTTACAACTTGTCAAATTCGGTCCTTGATGTTTAAGACGGTTAAACCCTTGATCCAATTTGATGTATACTTGAAGTATTTGCATTTCTCCCCTTTGAACTAAGACATATTTTTTTTAAAATTTTGACAACCTTGTAGTTCAAGAGGTCATAGAAATATTTTTTATGAAGATTTTGATAATGATGAAGAATTTTGATTATAAATGTGCAAAAGTTTGGAAACATTCTCCCGCTAAAAATATGTTTGTAATTTGAAATTGATTAAATTTGAAATGACGAGGACATATTTTGATTCGTTTTTACTTTTGCACATTCAAAGAGGAATTTTTTTTTAATGAAATAAATTTGAAAATCTTTTTGTGTTTTTGAAATTTATTTACAAAGATAGTTTTGATGTTTGACTCATTTTAATTATGTTTAAGAAAATTGTTTAAATCGTCTGGAGTCAAACATCGCATACCAATCTGGTGAACCAATTCCACAAATCTTGCATGAGGCAAGGCTTTGGTGAATAGATCCGCCAATTGGTATTCTGTACCCACAAAGTAAAGTTCAATTATACCATGTTCCACGTGCTCTTTGATGAAGTGCAACGGAGAGCAATATGCTTAGACTTTGAGTGCTGAACGGTGTTACACGAGATAGCAATGGCGCTCTTGGAGTCGCGATACATTGAAATCTTGTTGAACATGTATCCGTAGTCCATCAGCTGTGACCTCATCCAGATGACTTGAACGCAGCATGTTGACATGGCGACGTATTCTGATTCGATAGACGACAGTGATGTATAGTCCTCCTTCTTTGACTTCCAAGAGACAAGCTTGTCACCTAAGAATTGCACTCCCTCAAATGTACTTTTCCTTGTGTCTATGCATCCGGCATGATCGGCATCTGAAAAAGCTATTAGTGCAAAACCAGAATCCTTCGGATACCATATCCTCAAGTGAATGGTTTCCTTTATGTATCAAAGGATTCTTTTAACCGCAAATATATGTCTTTTAGTTGGTCTCGACTGATAACGGGAGCATAGATAAGTGGAAAATACAATATCTGGTCGGCTAGCTGTGAGATACATGAGAGACCCAATAATACTACGATATTTGGTAGGATCAATGGGAGATGTAGATCAGCATCTAGCTTCGGGGATGATGCAGACATTGGGGTGTTATAAGTGTCACAACTTGTCATACCATGCTTTTTCAAAATCTTTTGAGCATATTTGGACTGACTTAAAAAAATACCACGGGGTGATTGATGAACTTGCAGTCCTAAGAAGAACTTGAGTTCACCGATCATGGACATCTCAAAGTTTTGTTTCATTAATTTTCAAAAATGTTTCAGTATTTTTTACGTGTTGAACCAAAAATGATCTCATCTACATAGATTTGAACAATGAGAATATCCACCTCTTGTTTTTGTATAAACAAAGTCGGGTCAACTAATCCGTTAGTGAAATGATTAGCCAGTAAGAATGCAGATAATTAATCGTACCATGCCCTCGGGGCTTGTTTAAGGCCGTAGAGGGCTTTCTTGAGCCGGTAGACATGATTCAGATGTTCTGGGTCGACGAAGCCCTCTGGTTGTGTGACGTACACCTCTTCACGGAGTTGTCCATTGAGAAATGCCTTCTTCACGTCCATTTGGTATACAGTAATATTTTTGTGAGCTGCATACGCCAAAAACTGTTGGGAATTAAATTTGAGTTGAAGATGACAAAACATGAAAGATGAAGGGCTTAAGAAGACAAAGGATGAAAGTTTGTAAAATGTAGAAGATCTTTTATATTTTTAGTATATATCCTTTGTAACCCTAATCCTCTAGTATATAAAGAGGATATGGGGCATTAGGTTTGATGTACAGATGTTAGAGATGTAACATCATAAAAGGTGTGTGTGTGTAACACCCCAACCCGATAAGGGTAGAAGTATTACGTTATGGTGACATATCAAAGCAAACACAAGCATATGACTTAAATAATACAAATGAATCTTGAGGAGCCTAATCGATACACTATAAGGTGGTTAAACCTTGTGACTTTGTGTATAATGATATATTGAGTTTATATGATTAAGAATGCGGAATCTTCTTAATCACACTTAGAAGGTCGTATATGTTATGGAAATGGAACAAATATGTTTATTACTTAAAATTGAACAAAGAAAGTTTATCACCAAACGATTCAATATTATTCAAGATAATACGAGTGATCACTATCACTAGGGTTACAAAAACCTTGAATCTTATGTTCTTATGACTTGTGTTTTGTGTTTGTTCTATGTTCTAATAGTTATGAGTTCTTGGTTACACGTACTACACAATATCAAGTCTAAGATCTTCTTTTATAGTCCAAGAAGATCTTTACAAATATATGTTAAAGTCTTGTCAAGCTATCTTCCTATAGCTTACAAGAGTCACTAGACAACTCATACACTTAAGAGTATACAATTTGAACACTTAACTATGACACAACAAAGATATTTATCTAACAAATATTGTTGACTAATATGACCAATAATATCTTTTCAAGCTTATCCATCCAGCAGCAGCTTATGTGACAGCTGTTAGTTGTAGCAGCAGCATCATACGACAGCAGGTTGTTTAAGCTTAGCAGCAGGTTGTTAACACTAGCAGCAGGTTGTTAAGCCTAGCAGCAGGCTGTTAACTCTAGCAGCAGGAACAAGTGTAGTAGCAGCAGCAATGAAAAGCACTAGCAGCAGCAACATACTTAGAGTATTTCCCGATACTTAACCTTCAGAATATTTAATTCCCAACAATCCTCCCCTAAACATGTGAATCATTTCAACATGTTTTTCTTGAATTAAATGAGGACTTGTGAAGATCTTTCAAACACTTCATGGTTAGAACCTAGATCTGAACTATCTTCTATTCTGAACTCATCTGCTTTGTTCTTCTTTGACTTTAACAATATCAAAATATTGCTCCAATCTTGGACTAAAAGATGGTGCAATTTCCTTGGATGAAGGAATTATAAGAGGCAATGATGCTGTGTACCTTTGATGCTTGTTTCAACAAGTGAAATCATGTAACAGCATGTCTTTGCAAGAGATGAACAAACGTAGTGAATTGAAATTCAACCTTGATTGACCTAGATAGAACTTTCTCCTTTAGTTCAGTTCTTGTCATTTTCAACCTCTATGTCATCATCTTGTATGCTCTTGTCTTCTCCTTCCTTTCATTGGATTATCTTCCTTTTCTGGGTTATTATTTCCTCCCCTGAGATGCTGTTCCTCCCCTGAGATACAAATAACAATTTTTCCTCCCCTTGTTTGAAAGATCTCACTGTGTAGCATTAACTGATCTATCAATGTGAACTTGTTATCAGACAATGTTGTACATGAAGCCATCAATTCCTTAAAAGTTAGTTTGCTGCCCTCATCACTTCTAGGTGTGTAACCTCCTATGAGTGGTGAATCAAAGGGAAATAGCACATAATCAATCATTTAATGGTTTCTGAGCCTTTTTTATTCCAAAATTCCCTTTTTAAGAAAAGTTTTGCCTTTTTAGCATTATGCATATGATTTTATTATAAGAAATCATACTGCTCCAACCATTTTGAATGGATCAAGTGTAGTTACAGACACTTAATCAAAGTTTCAGTTTAAAGCAACCTCTGGTTGTGTGAGAACCAATGTTTTTTAGTTATAAATAACTGCCTGTGTGAAGATAAACTCATTCAAAGAGCTTTCCTGACAGGGTTTCCAGCTCATAGCAATTGTTGCCTCTAACACAAGTGTTAGATTCACTTTTACTAGCTTTTCTTTCTATCAGATGTCCTTAGACTTGCTCATTATACTTAAAATTATAAAATGATAGAAAGTGAGTTGCATCAGTTACTATCTGATCAACTAAGGCATCAATTCAATGTGAAACATCATAACAAGGTTTCAAGAAAGAATTTTTAAGAAGTTTAAATCCCCAAACTCAGTCCATCATAAACCTACTATGTTAACAGCTGGATAAGCATTCTGCTGTTCCCAATTCACTTGAAATCTCCTTTGTGTTCACAAATTCATACCTGAAATAGTTAGTCTAAAACCAAAAGAACAATGTACAAAGTACTTGTTTTGCATTAGAATAAACATAGGACTAACTGTATGAATAACACAATTTTAATGTGTACTAGCAGCACCTTGTGTTGTTAGCAGCACCTTGTGATATAATAGTAGCATCTTATAAATCCAGCAGCACCAACAAAAATTTATTTACATAAACACATTAGATTGAAAATTTAAAGGTTAAGCATTCCAATACTTGCTATCAAGTACTCAAATCTTTTAACATCAAAAGCTTTTGTAAGTAGATCTGCAAAATTATGTTCTGAAGCAACTTTCATTACTTGAATTAATCTTTTCTCATTGCAGTCTCTAATAAAATGATGTCTTATTTCAATGTGTTTTGTTTTAGAGTGTTGCACTGGATTTCTAATAATACAAATTGTACTACTATTATCAATATGAATAACAGTGTTTAAGAAATTGTACCCATAATCAAGAAGTTGGTTTTGAAGCCATAAAACTTGACCACAGCAACTTGCAGCAGCTACATATTCAGCTTCAGTTGTTGAATTAGCCACAATAGTTTGCTTCTTACACTGCCATGAGACAAGTCTACACCCAAGGAATTGACATCCTCCAGTTGTTGACTTTCTGTCCAAGCTAGCACCAGCATAGTCACTATCCGAATATGCTACCAAGTCAAAAGGTGACTCTCTAGAATACCATATCCCCAACCTTGGTTGACCTTTAAGATATCTAAAAATTCTCTTGACTGCAGTTAAATGAGAAACCTTTGGAGTTACTTGAAATCTTGCACAAGCACAAACAGAGAACATGATGTCAGGTCTAGATGATGTAAGGTACATCAAAGAGCCTATCATAGATTTTTAAGTGTGTACATCCACATTTTCTCCATCTATGTCTTTAAGAAGATGTTTCTCAGCATCCATTGGTGTGCTTGCCACTTTTGAATCAGCAAATTGAAATTTTATAAGTATCTCTGCAACATATTTGTCTTGACTATTAAATATGCCTTCAGATGATTGCTTAACTTCCAGACGCAAAAAGAATGTAAGTTCTCCAATAGAACTCATCTGAAACTTATCATGCATAAGCTTCTCAAATTCTAAACACATTTCCTTCCTTGTAGATCCAAAGATAATGCCATCCACACACACCTACACTAACAGAAGATCCTTCTTGTGTTGTTTGATGAAAATTGTCTGATCAATCTTCCCTCTTTGAAATCCATTCTCTAATAAGTAGGAAGCAAGTATTGCATACCAAGCTCTTGGTGCCTTATGTAGGCCATATAGAGCTTTCACTACTTTGTACACTTTGTCTGGATGGTCAGGATCAATGAAGCCTGGAGGTTGTGAAACATACACCTCTTCTTCAATTATACCATATAAAAATGCACTCTTGACATCCATTTGATAAACTGTGAAGCCTAAAAATGAAGCATACGCTAGAAACAGCCTAATTGCCTCAATCCTTGCTACTAGAGCATAAACCTCATCATAGTCTATTCCTTCTTCTTGTGTGTACCCTTGGGCTACTAATCTAGCCTTATTCCTAATCACTATGCCCCTTTCATCCCTTTTATTCTTGAAAACCCATCTAGTGCCAATCACCTTTTCATTCCGAGGTAAATCAACTAGCACCCAAACCTTCTGAATCTTGAACTGAAGAAGCTCATCTTGCATAGCCTCTAACCAGCTTGAATCATCTAGGGCTTTAAGAATGTTCTTTGGTTCATCTTGTAAGAGAAAACATACAAACAAGCAAGAGTTTGAAAACTCATGCTGTTTTGAAGCATAAAGGGCATCAAGAAGCCCTTGTTGGTCTGAAGACATCAATTGTTGTCTTGTCTTCACACCTGATTGCACATCTCCAATCATATTATCCAGGGAGTGGACTCTGTGAATCCTTGTATGTGGTGTAGTAGGAACTTGATAAGATGGTGGGAGATTACTCAAATCCACTTCATCTTCTTGAAATTCTGCTTCTTTTGTTTCTGAAGGACTAGCAGCAGAGTCACTTTGCCTAGCAGCAGGTTCCTTTTGCCTAGCAGCAGGTTGCTCTGGCTCAGCAGCAGAATGACTAGCAAAAACATTTTGTTGTTCCTGAGTTCCATCTTCTTTTCTTGCATTTTCAACACCTTCTTTAGCATTACTAGAAGTAGATTAATCAGTTGTTGAAGTTGATTCCACACTTGCACTTGACCATATTGGCATTATGACATAAGTTTGATCTTTTTCTAACTCTGCCTCATTTGTTGCTTGTGAACCTGAAAAATCATTAGTTTCTGCAACAACAGGCACATAATTCATAGAATTGGTTAGATACTCAAGATCAAATAGCCATTTTGGTCCTTGACCTACTACATTGGATTTGTTTTCTAAAAACTCCACATGTAGGTTTTCTTCTACTTTCTCAGTTCTTAAGTTGTATACTCTAAAAGCTTTGCTATTGAGAGAATATCCAACTAAGAACCTTCATCTGCCTTACCATCAAACTTTCCTAAATGGTCTAAGGTATTGAGAATTGTCACATGACATCCAAAAGGTCTAAGAAATCCTATTGCAGGAGTTCTTCCATTAAAGAGTTCATATGATGTCTTATTGTGAGGCTGCACAACTAAAACTCTATTTTGGACATAGCAAGCAGTGTTGACTGCCTCTGCCCAAAAAGTTATAGGTAGCTTAGAATCAGCTAACATTGTTCTAGCAGCTTCTATTAGTGTTCTATTCTTTCTTTCAGCTACTCCATTCTGTTGTGGAGTTCTAGCAACACTAAATTCTCTCCTAATACCTTTTTCTTTGCAGAAATCATCCATAACTCTATTTTTGAATTCTGTCCCATTATCACATCTAATGACTTTTACTTTCTTGCTTACTAGGTTTTCTATTTCTGTTATGAAAGTCTTAAGGATGCTTGATGTCTCATCCTTAGAAGCTAAAAAGAAAACCCATGTAAATCTGCTATAGTCATCAGTTATAACAAGACAATATTTCTTATGCATTATACTCCTTACTGAAACAGGTCCAAATAAGTCCATATGAAGCATAAACAAAGGTTGATTGATAGAGTTAAAAATCTTGGGCTTACAAGTGGCTTTGTGTTGTTTGCCTTTAAGACAAGCAATGCATGTTTGATCATTTTCAAATCGTTTCTGAGGTAAACCTCTTACCAAACCATTTTTGACAATCTTATTTATGGTTTTGAAATTAATATGACCAAGCCTTCTATGCCATTTCATTGATTCATCCAATGTGGCCTTTGCTACAAGACAAGTTAAATGCTTTTTAGGAATAATGTTCTTCATATCAACACTGTACATATTGGCCTTTCTAGGAATTCTAAGAAGCACTTGACTTTCATCAGGCATCTTAAAATCTTTAGAGAGAACAAGACATTCAGTGTCAGTGAAAAGAACATTGTTCTTTTTGTCACACATTTGTGAGACACTAAAAAGATTATACTTAAGTTCTTGCACATAGTACACATCTTCAAAATCTAAATTTCCAGTTTTGATTGTACCTTTACCAGAAATTTTGCCACGAACACCCCCTCCAAAGGTAACATATCCTCCATTAAATGCTTCAAAATCTGAGAGATAAGACATGTTGCCTGTCATGTGCCTTGAACATCCACTATCTGAGTATCCTTGATCTTCTTGATTATCATTTGAATGTTCCTGCACATAAATAAGAGTGTTAGTTTCTTTTGGGGACCCAAGCCATTACTGACTTGGATCTGCCTCTTGCATCAATGAAGTGTAATCTTTTGAGAACAGTTGATGCAACATTGGATTTAAGAATCCAACATGCTGAGGCCTTAACAGCATTTGCCCTGTTTCCCTTAGCAGTAGGATGAACCACATGCTTAGCAGCAGAGACTGCTAACTTTGTAGTTGTCCCCTTTGGTCTCCAAATTTGTTTGTGGACCACTGCTTTTGTTTGAATGGGCCTCAAAACAGTCTTAGATGCATGTTTATAAAAAGATTTTGCACCTTTAGCTGTTGATTTTAGGTTAACAGTCATATATGGTCCAGCAGAAGGATAGTTTTGTCTAGCAGCAGGACCTTTTGGTCTAGAAGCAGGTTCAGTTCTAGAGCCAGACTTGTTAGTGACTGTTATGGGTTTGGTTCTCTTAGACTTAACACTAGAGTGAAAGTGAGTTTGAGGAGTTTGCCTTTTGTAATTCACCCTATTGATTTCATACCCAGATACCCATTGGTTGCAGAAAGCTGCAAGATGGTCAAAACTACCAGATGTGTAACAAGCTTTGTTATAAAAAGCAAAGTCATCACCTAGTTGGTGAGACTTAAGGCCATTCCAATTCCTTTGGTTGCCTTTGGGCTTGTTTGTAGTTCTATATTGTTCACAATATCTAACTGGTTGCCTAACATGTTTAACATTTATCATAGGCCTATCAGTATTGTGTTTGACTATCTTAGGAACACTTGTTCCTACTTTCTTAACCATAACAGGTTTAGACATAACCTGATGTTCTTTATCACTATCAGATGTATAGTCTTCAACCACTATATCATCTAATTTCTTAACAAAGGACACCTTGTCCTGAAAAAGTAAAGTTTTATCTAAACTTTTACTCTCTTTTTCTACCTTAAGGCTCTTATCAGCCTTAGCACCATATTCCCTGATTGGTACTTGAAACTCAGCTATTCCTGTGTGTGCTAAATCAACACCTAGAGGTGAATGAACACCTCTATATGGTGGAGGGACAGACTTGTTACCTACACCAGAATTAACCTTATCAATTACTTGAGCCTCCCAAAGCTTATTAAATCCATCTGAGGCATGTGCTAAAGCATCTACAGTTATATTAACATTTCCTTTTTCTCTTTTGTGTTTTGCTAGTGATTCATTCAACACTTCAATACACTCATCCTTGAATTCTACGTTTCTTTTTAAAGCATTCATGTCATCAGTAAAAGTAGATTCATTTTTCTGAAAATGTAATATTTGTTTTTCTAGGACACCTACACATCTCTTATGATTAGCCAAATTATGAAGGGCATTAAATAGCTCTTCTCGTTGAGCATCAAATCTTATTTTTAGGTCTTCACAATTTTTAAGATTAGAGCATGATTAAGTACAGTTTGGAATAGGATTTACCTCTGAATCAGAAAAGGCCATTAGAGCAAATTCAGTGCCCACAAGAGCAGCATTTGGTGGTGCTTCCTCTTCATCAGCCATAGAGCTCCAATCATAACCAATACCATCAATAGCCAACATAGCCTTTGGCTCTTCAGCTGTAACTTCTTTCTTCCTCTCTTGCTTATACCATGTGTTCCTATTATCCTGCTTCCTTGGGCTTCTACATTCTTTAGCAAAGTGTCCCAACCTATGACAGTTGAAACATTCCACTTTCTTCTTATCAAAACCAGCAGTATCATTACCATTTATGGTAATCTGCTTCCCAGTTCTCTGCCAATACTTCTTAGCTCTCATGCTAAGCAAAGCAACTTGCCATTTAATATCCATCTCTTCCAAATCATCACCATCTACTTGCTCAAGGTCTTCATGATTTAGGGGAGAACCACTAGATTGACTGGTTATAAAGGCATAAAATGTTGGATCACCAAGTCCAGCAACATCTTTTTGTGAACTAGTAGAAGGACCACCATAAGTAGCATTAGAAACACTTTCAACTTCATCTACCTCGTCAGATTTACCAATACTAGGGGATGACAAAAGTGCCACGTTCCCAGAACTAGTACCATAGTTTCCAGACCTTTTTAGACTTTGTTCAACAATTTTAAAGTTGTTGAACAAATCATTGAGTTTCATTGTTTCAATGTCTATTTTGTTCATCCAGACAATAACATGAGTATCGAACTCATCAGGTAGACTTTTCAAAAACTTCATATTGAGATCTTCTTTCTCAATATCAACTCTCAACACAGCTAACTGACTGACAAGCTTGTGTAACCTTGAAAATAGCTTATCAAGAGACTCATTACCAAAAGCAATAAAGTTTGCATATTGTTGTTTCAGCAATTTCTTCTGTGTTTTCTTGGTAGATTCATTACCACCAAACCATGCACAAATCTCTTCAAAAAGAGTTTTTGCATCAAGATACTTACTGAAAGATACCATCTGCTCACCAGGAATGGTCATAAGCAACAAGTTCTTGCTTTTTGATCATTTCTCTTATGTATCTTTTCTTCATTGGAAACTGGTCCAGTATTTCTTTTTCTAATTGTTTTGCCTTCAAGAACAACATCTGAATAGCCTAGTGTGAAAGAATCACCATACAGAATGATATCCCAAAGAGCATAATCTTGAACCATAAAATATTGCTCAATTCTCAACCTCTATAACTCAAACTCATTCTGTTTGATCATGGGCAACTTTGCAGCAACATTTGTTTTAACATCTTGAACGTCCATTTATGTTTCTTCTAAATCAATTATATCAGCCTTGCTCTGATACCAACTGAGGATGCGTGATACACTATAAGGTGGTTAAACCTTGTGACTTTGTGTATAATGATATATTGAGTTTATATGATTAAGAATGCGGAATCTTCTTAATCACACTTAGAAGGTTGTATATGTTATGGAAATGGAACAAATATGTTTGTTACTTAACAATGAACAAAGAAAGTTTATCACCAAACGATTCAATATTATTCAAGATAATACGAGTGATCACTATCACTAGGGTTACAAAAACCTTGAATCTTATGTTCTTATGACTTGTGTTTTGTGTTTGTTCTATGTTCTAATAGTTATGAGTTCTTGGTTACACGTACTACACAATATCAAGTCTAAGATCTTCTTTTATAGTCCAAGAAGATCTTTACAAATATATGTTAAATTCTTGTCAAGCTATCTTCCTATAGCTTACAAGAGTCACTAGACAACTCATACACTTAAGAGTATACAATTTGAACACTTAACTATGACACAACAAAGATATTTATCTAACAAATATTGTTGACTAATATGACCAATAATATCTTTTCAAGCTTATCCATCCAGCAGCAGCTTATGTGACAGTTGTTAGTTGTAGCAGCAGCATCATACGGCAGCAGGTTGTTTAAGCTTAGCAGCAGGTTGTTAACACTAGCAGCAGGTTGTTTAACTCTAGCAGCAGGAACAAGTGTAGTAGCAGCAGCAATGAAAAGCACTAGCAGCAGTAACATACTTAGAGTATTTCCCGATACTTAACCTTCAAAATATTTAATTCCCAACAAATTTCAAAGGTTACAAAGGGAAAAATCTGAAATACAAGGTTACAAATGAGAACAACAATAAAGTACAAAGTCTGAAAAAGTAAACACTTCTAATCATCTTTAATCCAGAAATGCTATCAAAGTGTAGTCTTTTAAGTCCAAAAGTACTCTCCCCTCATAACCCAGGTTCCTACTAAAACCTGCCGTAGGAAAAAGAAATGCAGCTGAGCTTAAAAAGCCCAGTGAACAGATATGTATAAACGAAGCAAAAGATAAGGGACAAATAATATAATATGGTGCATTGGGGAAAACATAAGGCATAAACGAATGAATATCAAAGTGTAATGGAAAACCAGTAATCAAACCCGAGCCCAAACAAATCAAATCAAATATCATAGTAACCATGGAGTAGCTAGCTCCCGAACATGTGAAAGACGTGGATTGCACCCATGCATCAATCACCGAACATATCATATAATATCATATCATGTCATATCCATCAAATACAAATCGAACCTAGGATGCATCCATACGCCCCCGAACAAATCATATTGGCCATAACAAATATAAAGTGCGCATATCATAATCAAAATGGGACGGTGTGGAACATCACTCAACCACACTAGAGTCATGCCATTGGTGCATCAATGACTCGGCCATGTTACCTTCATGGCTAGAAAAACAATTGGCTCGGGTATCAAACTGAAGGGTTCAAATGTCATATCATATCAAAGTCAAATGTCTAAGTCATCAAAGAGTCATAATCAAAGTCCAAATGTCAAAGGTTCATATCAAAGTTTCAAGGCAAAGGTTCACAAACCTAAGGGTGCATAGCAAAGGTTCAAATAGAGCATAAGTCAAAGGAAGCCATACTAGGAAGGCTCAGATCAAAGGTATCATTGTAACAACCCAACCCAATAAGAGTAGAAGTATTACGTTATGGTGACGTATCAAAGCAAACACAAGCATATGACTAATATGAATTTCAAAGGTTACAAAGGAAGAATTGAAAATACAAGGTTACAATGGGAACAATAATAATTTCTAAGTTCTACAATTTGTAAACGTTCTAGTCATCTCTAATCCAGAATAGTTAGTAAGGTCTTCTAAGTCCAAAGTACTCTCCACTCATAACCCAGCTTCCAACTAAAACCTGCCGCAGGAAAAGAAATGCGGCTGAGCTTAAAAAGACCAGTGAACAGATATATAACATAACATAATGGTAATTAAGCATAAGCAACGAATGGATAAGAATACTAAACGAAAGCATAATCATGAAGGTCATACGAATTTTAAAGAGAACTAAAAATCAAGAATGCATGAGAACTGAATAAGAAATGAAACAAGGAATGAAATGAAAATAAAGAAAGGTTCATATAAGGATGTGCCATAAGAACTCCATATCATAATCCGTCAATTCATACACATAACATATCATATCATAATCAATACAAGTATACGAAGAGGGGAGACCTCTAAGTAATAATAAAAGTGTGAGAAGGAGTGTAAGGCACACACCACCTGGTAACCATATCATACACATACATAAAACCTAGGATGCATCCATACGCTCCCTAACATAAGTATGTATGCCAGTACTAGACTGGTCACACATATAAAGTTGGCCAATAGTGTACACAAAATCATATCATATCATAAAGGGGGGAACGCCGTAGATCTATCACACCTCTACGGGAGTGTCATGTCGAGGGTGCCATCCAAGACATGGCCATGGTACCTCCATGGCTAGTTAAGCTCAGGCACGGATCTATCATAGCATACATAATAACAAAATAGCATGGCAAGAGAAACAAGATAGTAACTCAATAAGCATGGCAAAACATACGCACAGCATAGTAGAGACATTTAACCAAATGTCAGAATAAATCAAATAGAATGACAATCATACAATGAAAGTCATGAGTCAAAATAAGGGAATCATATCAGGCATAGGATCTCAAAGGTTCATAATCAAAGGTTCGAAATCTAATGGTTCATAGCAAGGTTTACTTCAAAGGTTTCTATCAAAGGTTCATTTAAAGAAATCTTTTAATAATGGTTTTCATAAAATGATCTTTAAAAACGGTTTTCATAAAGGTAGTCTTTAAAAGTAATTTTCATAAAAGTTAGCAAGATTCTATATAAAAATGGTAGCGCATCATGCTCATAACATTGTTTTAAAAATGGTTTTTCTCAAAACATTTTCATGATATAGTTAATGATGACGTATAGTCCGCATTCGGGTCACGAACCCGACCCATACTCAAAGTCCATCACGAATGGGCTTAAGCCCATCACGCATGGGCTATCATGATAACGGTTTGGGCTCACGATGGCCCAAACCCAAAGTTATTTTTGGTCTTGATAGGATATCTCTTATTTATGGGATATATATCAAGCAGCCGACTTAGGCGGGATATGCGAAGGTTAAGGAACACGAAACCATCTAGGGTTTCGTGTGTATATAAAGAGTCTCTCGACTCTCATTAAAGGTATGACATATTAACCCTAACTCTTCGACTAAACCCTAAAACCGATTACTTACTCTCACGCCGGAGGATAATCGTGGGAGACAATCCCACGATAAGCCAAACGGTGTTTTTCTGTTTTCTTAGTGCGCAGGTCTCAAGCATTAATATCTGATTGGTACGGAATCAAGGAACGCCCAACTTTTGTATCAACAAGTGGCGCCATCCGTGGGACCCTACACTAAGAACTTTGCTAAAGAACTAGAATGACAAAGCACGGAAACTCAAACCTGCGGACTCCGCAGGCTAAGAAAACGCATGACGACCCACGGGGGAAGAAGCAGCAAACTGATGCAGCCTCTAAGTAGGCCTCTGGAACAACCAGTGCGCCCAAAAGCTTAGGATCATACTCAGATCTGGTCTTTACTGTAACACCCCAACCCGGCAAGGGTAGAAGTATCACATTAATGGCTTCATATCAGATCAAACAAAGCATACATTCAATAGTAATACAAAGATTCTCAAAGGTTACAAATGAAATACTAAAATACACAAGGATACAAAGGAAACAAAAGCTAAATACTAAGTCTGCAATTGCAATCCTTCTAATAACTTCTACTTCAAAAACTATCAAGGTCTTCTAAGTCCAAAAGTCTCTTCACTCTTACCCAGCTTCCATATAAAACCTGCCGCGAGAAAAGAAACGCGGCTGAGCTTAAAAAGCCCAGTGAACAGATATATATAACAAACGGAAACGAAAGTAAACGGAAATGAACAGATACAGCATAATGTATAAGGTATAAGCAAAGGTATAAAGAGTAAAGGTTTAGGACAGTAATCCACCACGAGCCCAGAATCATATCATATCATAACATATCATATCATATCATATCTTCATAATCATATAGAGTGGAGACCTCTCAGATAATCAGATAATATGAGGGGTGTCCTCATTCTTCAAATGGAGTAGATAGCTCCCATATTTTGTGAAAGACGTGGATTGCACCCATCATCAGTCACCATATCATATCATATCATATCAGAAACAGAACATATCTAGGATGCATCCATTCGCCCCCCAAACAAATCATATTGGCCTTAACAAATCATAAAGTGCGCATATCATATCATAATGGGGACGGTGTAACCAAATCACTCGAACCACACACGAGTCATGCCAGTGGTGCATCACAGACACGGCCATGTTACCTTCATGGCTAGGGAACATATTTTGGCTCGGGTATCAAACTGGGGTCAAAGGTCAAGGTTCATATCAAAGCAAAGGTTTATATGGTCATAGTCCAAATATCAAAGTTCATATCAAAGGGTTCATATCAAAGGTTCAATATCAAGAGTTCATATCAAAGGGTTCATATGCCAAAGGTTCATAGCAAAGGTCAAAGTCAAAACAAATCAGAGTACAAGAGACCGAAGGCACCTTATTAAAAAGGGCAGAATATCTGTACCTTATACCGCACGTGTAAACACAACAGAAAATATAAAGGTCGGAAGCAAACTCCATCTTCAGCGAATCTACACGAATCCATGACTGTCTTATTAATATCTCATTTAATTCAGATTACTTATTTTAGTCGGTTTTCCATTTTTAGTGACTTCTCTTTTTAGATAACTTTCCAAAATAGCACTTTCCATAATTAGTGAGCTCTTCGTTTTAGTAATTTAATACTTTAAGGTTATCATTGACAATTAACAATATTTAAGGGTGAAATTGACAAATATATTAGTTTAAGGATCTAAAGTGTTAATGTTACAAAGCTTGAGGTCCAAAAAGTAAACTGTACCAATATATATCAAGTTTTTTATATTACTAACCCTTCTTATTGTACTAAAATAATTTGAACACTCTCACTATACAACACAACCCAAATTACTCTTTATTATATTTAGATTCGAAAAAAGAAGGGAGTAATGGCCATGCATGCACTGTTTCGAATTAGAAATTCTCATCTCATTTTATTGATTTTACATGACACTCTTTTACATTATGCGACAATACCCTATGCCTTCACTTTTTTTTTTCCTTTTTTTTTTTAACTCATTCACAAGTGCCATGTCAATGACCCATATTGAGTTTTATTTGGTCGCGAGCTACGTAACAAACCTTGGTGACACTATCCACATCAAACGAACACACTTTAGACTACTCAAATCCCATACACTAGCACTCCATTTAATAGCTTACCAACGAAACACATACACGCAAGACCCGAAATTGACTCGAAATGCACATACATACACGGTTCACACATACTGCCCTATTCGAATGAGCAAAATCCCTACGTGAACTCTATGGCCTCGCATGTGAATTCTTCTTATTAACGATACATAAAACGAATTTAGTGGCCAATATACGAGACATGTTCATTAATTTTTTTTTTCATGACCAGGTTTTAGTTATATTCGTATAACTTTATTAAACGAAACAAAACATGCTTGTGATCGTATATACGTATGAATATTATTACAAGAACATAAAACGGATATTAGGGGTACCTTATGGTCGGATAAACGAATGGAATACGAGGGCAAGAGGCGTATCAAACTCCACGAATCAAACCAGAAGCGAACCAAAGTGTCCCACGATCAAAACCCCTCTTCACTTGGTTACTGTCTTTAATCTTCTTTTCTTGGAGAATAGATGTATGGGTCGGTTGTTTGTTTTGATCATGAGAGTTTATCTTAGTTTTTGGATCGGTGAGAGTAACAGGGATTTGCTATGCGTCTAAATATAGGGAGGAAATAGCAGCAGACCTTGTGTGTTTATTTAGGTTATTCGTATATTAGAAAAGAAATAGAGAAAGCTTTTTAGTCAGAAGGTGCAAGTGAAGCGTGTCTCCAAATATGGAAAGCAGTAATGTGAAATCAATTTAATATTGATTGTCCTTGATTGGTTCAGTTATGCCTCATAATTTGGCCAAAATTAGTGGGGTTCATATCCTTTCCTTTTTTTTTTTTGTCGTATATTGTGTATAAGAAACTTTTAGTTTTGTAACGCATTTATTATTATAACTTAGATTAGTACAAATGGTGTTACTTACGTAATTTTACCAGTTCTTAAAAGTTCAAATTTGAGGGTATTTTGGTCATTTCAAATTGTGGTAAATTTGGGGTTTTACAATTCTTCCCCTCTAAAAGAAAATTTTCGTCCTCGAAAATTGAAGTTGCAAGGTTAAACGAAGTCGTAGCAAGTCGCAAATGATCATCACAAGCATTCTCACGCCCGGGGAGGTTCTTTCAAAAAGATCTTCAGACCAAATAGTTTCTCATGACTCGAATCAAGACGAAGTGGGTTCAAAATTTCTTAGAAGGAGACAAATTAGGTTGATTCCGATCAAAAGGTCCATGCAACATAAAATGGATGATAGGTGAGTTTTCTGGAAAGCTTATATGGAATACAAACAAGATTTCAAATCAAATTAACTGTATCAACAGTAGAGAGCTCTACAAAGAGTTCAAGCTTTATAACTGAGGTCAACGGAATGCAAAACGAGAGTCCAAAGTCATCCCGATACTTAACGAACGAAAACAGAGTATACGCATAGGTAGAATGAACCTAAAGTCTCACTAATCACGGTTAATCCAACGGAGATCAAATTCTTAAACTTCTTAGGTACTCCCCAAGATATCCTATGTCCACAATGAGTGCACGTTATATGGTGTAAGTATTATCACGTTGATCAGGCGTCATAATACTAGCACCACATAATTATGCCTTCATGATGATCATACTTTATCTCGAGTCGTGAGCAAAACCACCTATCTTAATCCACCTAGTACTTCTACAGTCTCAGAGGTTAACAAAATCAAATGTCATAGTCAAGAGGGAAAACAAAACTATTCGCAAGAGTATCAAAATCCCAGATTGCCTAGCAAAAGTGAGGCACGCCGTTACAAGCATCATATCTTCCACAATTCGCCAAAATCTCTCAAAACAAGGCCATCACCGATCATACGAAAAATAAGCACGAAACCAAAATGCTTCAAGGGAACTTAAATCATAAGAGGATCTTATTACTATATAACGAAACTTAAGAGGGTCAACGAAACTAGAAATTAGTTGCTAAGAACTTCGGCCTTCATAAAATCAATTCTTTCAAACATAAAGGGCCTGTTTCAAAAATCCGTTCATCTAACACATCCAATCTCTTCAAGTCCGGTTAATCTGTCTTCGTCTGTCCATCAATCGGGAAGTGAAACCAAATCGGGAACTTGTGTCTGGTTCGTCAAGTCTCCTGCAGTTTTTTTTTTTTTTTTTTTTTTTTTTTTTTTGGATTGTGATGGAATAATGTGAATTTCTGGCACGATCTTTAAATCTCTTCATCATCCAGTCTGCTTCCGCTCTCAATTCATCTTATTACAATCAAGATGAATATGGAAGTGAGACTGCATGTCTTCATCAGCTTCGGGTTCGCCGTCTTGCCTGAATTGTCTTCCTCTGCATCGCCAACCTCCTGCCTTATAAAGAACGTCTTCACTCTTCAGGGTAGCCGCCGTTGTTGTCAACTCCAAGTCAGGCAGTGAAGTAACTCTTCTGACATGTTTCTAGTTGTCCTGCTGCATACGAAAAACCTTCTGTGCTGCAAGGGAGTACCACCGAGTCTCTTCCTAATTTATCCTAAAACTTGTTCCGCCCGAGGGTATGGAATCTAATTTCTATTTCAACTTTTCCAAAC
This sequence comes from Artemisia tridentata subsp. tridentata, assembly GCA_021014915.2. Taxonomy (NCBI): domain Eukaryota; kingdom Viridiplantae; phylum Streptophyta; class Magnoliopsida; order Asterales; family Asteraceae; genus Artemisia; species Artemisia tridentata. Next base: position 217,472,217 of record CP139508.1, read on the forward strand.
CTCCATTCTAAATCAAACTAAGCTGCTTCTCTCTGTTCACGAAATTTCTCAATGGTATCATAAGTTGCAAACATCTTCCAGAATTCTTCTGAAAGGTTCAAAAGTTTCAGTTCTCCATTCTGTTGTTGATCTTGACCACATGGTGATGGTTTTCAAAACTTGCGGGATTTAAAGAGATATCCTCGATTAAGAACATCGTTGCCTCTACAAATATCAATCTCTCAGAAAGCACCAATGACCGACGAATTTTCTAACGAAGTGCAAAGATGATTTTCATGCTCTTTCTCGGTTGTTCAAATCGATTTATATGATCCCGGACACATCTGAAAGACACCTTCGCTTGGTGACTAGACAATCTCTCGGTATCAAATCAAATCCTACTTCACGCTCCGATGGAAAATTTTGGTGGTTCAAACAGGAATCAATATTCAGAAAATACAGGGTGCCAAGTAATGTTCAAGATAAGGTTCATGTTCAGAAGACTCAAAGTGCCAACGAGCTCTCAAGATAGGGTTCATTCATTGGTGTACGAAATGGGTTCTAGGAAAAACTTCATAACCGAGAAAGTAACACACGAGTCTCCAGAGTAATGGTGATAGCAGAGGGTTTAACAATCGGTAATCATGGCAGGGAGTTCAAAATTGTTGCAAACGTTAAAGGTGAGACATAGAAGGAAATTGTCACTATTTGAATGCTCAATCAACCAATTCCTTGTCAGAATAAAATCGAAGTTAATTATCCAAGAAAGATGGATCACAAATCAAATCTTTATCATTCTAAAGTGGGGAAAACCTTTTTATACTTGTGGTTGCACACCACAAGGCTTCTCATAGGGACAGAGATGGGTGAAACGAAATCAATTTGTGTCGGAAGATTCATAGATACTTATCAAAAGTAGAAGACAAATAAGTACGTCATTGCCATGGGGATTCTCAGAATGATCGAAGAGGCATCAAAATGATTAACGAAAGGATCAGAGGTCAGAGTCAATATCTGAAGATAAGGATCAATTAGTGTCAGGCAATTACTATGCAATTCTCAAAGCCTTCCAGATTTAATCAGGTTCAAATTTTCAGGTGGTGCAAGGTGTGAGCTTTCAATTTCCAAACGTGATATAAACAGGATCTAACCAAAAGCAAGGCACGAATCAGAGTGATGCGGAAGCAATGATATTCAAACAAATGCCTTATAGTCTACCCATTCCTCACTGGTCAAAACTTACGTTCCTATAAGGGAATCTTAAAGCAAATTTTCAAAGGTTGTCCTATGAGCGCCTACAGGGGAAACTTAGTGGTCCTAATTTACACAGGCCAAGGGTAAATGTATTACGAATCGCAGCCTGTCTCTCTGATATCATAATTGTAACACCCCAACCCGGCAAGGGTAGAAGTATCACATTAATGGCTTCATATTAGATCAAACAAAGCATACATTCAATAGTAATACAAAGATTCTCAAAGGTTACAAATGAAATACTAAAATACACAAGGATACAAAGGAAACAAAAGCTAAATACTAAGTCTGCAATTGCAATCCTTCTAATAACTTCTACTTCAAAAACTATCAAGGTCTTCTAAGTCCAAAAGTCTCTTCACTCTTACCCAGCTTCCATCTAAAACCTGCCGCGGGAAAAGAAACGCGGCTGAGCTTAAAAAGCCCAGTGAACAGATATATATAACAAACGGAAACGAAAGTAAACGGAAATGAACAGATACAGCATAATGTATAAGGTATAAGCAAAGGTATAAAGAGTAAAGGTTTAGGACAGTAATCCACCACGAGCCCAGAATCATATCATATCATAACATATCATATCATATCATATCTTCATAATCATATAGAGGGGAGACCTCTCAGATAATCAGATAATATGAGGGGTGTCCTCATTCTTCAAATGGAGTAGCTAGCTCCCATATTTTGTGAAAGACGTGGATTGCACCCATCATCAGTCACCATATCATATCATATCATATCAGAAACAGAACATATCTAGGATGCATCCATTCGCCCCCCAAACAAATCATATTGGCCATAACAAATCATAAAGTGCGCATATCATATCATAATGGGGACGGTGTAACCAAATCACTAGGGCTACACACTAGTCATGCCAGTGGTGCATCACAGACACGGCCATGTTACCTTCATGGCTAGGGAACATATTTTGGCTCGGGTATCAAAGGTCACAGTTCATATCAAAGCAGAGGTTCATATGGTCGTAGTCTAAATATCAAGGTTCATATCAAAGGGTCCATATCAAGAGTTCATATCAAAGGGTTCATATGCCAAAGGTTCATAGCAAAGGTCAAAGTCAAAACAAATCAGAGTACAAGAGACCGAAGGCACCTTATTAAAAAGGGCAGAATATCTGTACCTTATACCGCACGTGTAAACACAACAGAAAATATAAAGGTCGGAAGCAAACTCCATCTTCAGCGAATCTACACGAATCCATGACTGTCTTATTAATATCTCATTTAATTCAGATTACTTATTTTAGTCGGTTTTCCATTTTTAGTGACTTCTCTTTTTAGATAACTTTCCAAAATAGCACTTTCCATAATTAGTGAGCTCTTCGTTTTAGTAATTTAATACTTTAAGGTTATCATTGACAATTAACAATATTTAAGGGTGAAATTGACAATTATATTAGTTTAAGGATCTAAAGTGTTAATGTTACAAAGCTTGAGGTCCAAAAAGTAAACTGTACCAATATATATCAAGTTTTTTATATTACTAACCCTTCTTATTGTACTAAAATAATTTGAACACTCTCACTATACAACACAACCCAAATTACTCTTTATTATATTTAGATTCGAAAAAAGAAGGGAGTAATGGCCATGCATGCACTGTTTCGAATTAGAAATTCTCATCTCATTTTATTGATTTTACATGACACTCTTTTACATTATGCGACAATACCCTATGCCTTTTTTTTTAACTCATTCACAAGTGCCATGTCAATGACCCATATTGAGTTTTATTTGATCGCGAGCTACGTAACAAACCTTGGTGACACTATCCACATCAAACGAACACACTTTAGACTACTCAAATCCCATACACTAGCACTCCATTTAATAGCTTACCAACGAAACACATACACGCAAGACCCGAAATTGACTCGAAATGCACATACATACACGGTTCACACACACTGCCCTTTTAGATCGACTCGACTCGCATCCAACACCAGTTTTTTTAACGTGGTACACAAAGAGTAGCCAAACACACACAATACCACTTGTTTCCCATTCTCATTACACGAGTGTTTGACGGGTTATTAAGGTGCGTTTTAGTTAATACTAAGGGTGTGTTTCAAAAGTATTTTAGAGCGACATGGGCTAATCCCTCAACACACATCGAAACGGACTCGAACCAACATATATTCGAATGAGCAAATCCCTACGTGAACTCTATGGCCTCGCATGTGAATTCTTCTTATTAACGAAACATAAAACGAATTTAGTGGCCAATATACGAGACATGTTCATTAATTTTTTTCGTGACCAGGTTTTAGTTATATTCGTATAACTTTATTAAACGAAACAAAACATGCTTGTGATCGTATATACGTATGAATATTATTACAAGAACATAAAACGGATATTAGGGGTACCTTATGGTCGGATAAACGAATGGAATACGAGGGCAAGAGGCGTATCAAACTCCACGAATCAAACCAGAAGCGAACCAAAGTGTCCCACGATCAAAACCCCTCTTCACTTGGTTACTGTCTTTAATCTTCTTTTCTTGGAGAATAGATGTATGGGTCGGTTGTTTGTTTTGATGATGAGAGTTTATCTTAGTTTTTGGATCGGTGAGAGTAACAGGGATTTGCTATGCGTCTAAATATAGGGAGGAAATAGCAGCAGACCTTGTGTGTTTATTTGGGTTATTCGTATATTAGAAAAGAAATAGAGAAAGCTTTTTAGTCAGAAGGTGCAAGTGAAGCGTGTCTCCAAATATGGAAAGCAGTAATGTGAAATCAATTTAATATTGATTGTCCTTGATTGGTTCAGTTATGCCTCATAATTTGGCCAAAATTAGTGGGGTTCATATCCTTTCCCCTTTTTTTTGTCGTAAATTGTGTATAAGACACTTTTAGTTTTGTAACGCATTTATTATTATAACTTAGGTTAGTACAAATGGTGTTACTTACGTAATTTTACCAGTTCTTAAAAGTTCAAATTTGAGGGTATTTTGGTCATTTCAAATTGTGGTAAATTTGGGGTTTTACATTTACTCCAGTAGAGCCGCTCACCAAGACTACCAATGCTACTACAACAAGTACTAGCGCGGTAGACCTACAGTGCACTCCTCTCGCCATGCCAGAAGTGAACTTCACTGAGCCGCCAAACACGCCTATCCGAAATAAGGATCTTGTTTTGGAAACAGACACCCTCGCACTAGAAGGAGTCACGCCTGAACTAGCGCCAAGTGATTTCGTGTCTCAAAACTACAAAACCTTGGCTACGCTCATGCGAGAGGAAGCGAAAAAGAGGTCAAGTCAAAGTCTGCACGCTAGGCTCAACTTCGACCCTGAACATGAAGCATCCCCACCGCGCTACCGAAAGGAAAGACACGATAAGGATAGCCGCAGAACACCCAGTGTTTACTAGGATTGGAAGGAAGGTTGTGGATGACGAAGCAGCCGACTTTCAATACCTGGAGGAGCATGAAGATGGGGGACGGCGCGCCAATGTTCACACTAGGCTTGGTACTCGCAGGGTTCATGATAGGCTTGGGCGACGGTGCTCCCCAAGCGAAAGCCCTTCAAGCTCTGATTCCGAGGATAGTCGGCGCAAGCGCCGCAGAGGAGCAAGCTCGGATTCCAATGATAGTCGGCGCAAGCGTCGCAAAAGAGTAAGCTCATCCTCAAGTGACTCCTCGGACAACGAGGACAAAGAAACAGGACACTGGAAATCAAGGGGAAGATACTGCGACCAGGAGGATGAAGACATGTCTCGTCCCTGGCGCCGCCAAAAAGTTGATGCGTTCACTAGGCGCATCAGCGATTTTTCGGAAAATAAGAGAAGGCGCATGCCTGCTAATGTCAAAACATATGATGGGACAGGTGATCCTGATGATCACCTAAAAATTTTCGAATCAGCAGCCACTATCGAAAATTGGCCACAACCTGTGTGGTGCCACATGTTTAACACTACATTAGTAGGGAATGCGCGCAACTGGTTCAGTAAGCTTCCGTGCAGAAGCATCGGTGGGTTTGAAGAGTTGCGGAAGGCGTTTCGTTTGAACTTTACTCAAAGGAAGAAGTGCGCCAAAAACCCTGTCGAACTCGCTAGGGTAAAACAGCGCCAAGGGGAATCCACAAGCGCTTTCATGGAGCGCTATAAGGACGAATGCATACACGTCAAGGCATGCCCAGAAATACCAAAGATCTCAGGGTTTATGAATGGAATCAATAACCCAGACCTGATCAAAAAGTTGAATGATAGGGTTCCCCAAACCTTTGACGAACTCATGAAGCACACGAGGTCTTTTATCCAAGGAGAAGCAGCCGCTGCGGATTGCAAGAAAGGCTACTCAAACTATAGGTCACAAGAAGAGCCAAGGAGACAATCCAATGACCAGAGTAGCAATCGCAACAAAAGCTATCGTAGTCAAGGAGGCGGATAGGGAAACGACAAGTATACCCCACTAACTAAGACTCCAAGGGAGATACTTGCAACGGAAGGCGCGAACTTTCCGAGACCCCCAACAATGCGCACTCCAGAAGGGCAGCGCGTATTGAACGGGTACTGCGAGTATCATGCACAGAAGGGCCATACCACCAATGAGTGTGTCCAATTGCGCCAGCTAATTGAGAAGTTAGTAAAAGAAGGAAGATTGGATCATCTGGTCAAGAACATCAAAGATGGGAAAAATAAGCAAAAGACCGAGAACAAGAAAGAAGCACCTAAGGAAAAGGCTGATACTATTTACATGATACAATCATGGCAGAGAAAGACTAGGCAAAAGATCAGCCAGAAATTTTCTCATGGAAGCGAAATTTCTTTTCCCACCTTGGCTGCGGACAACGCAGTGGTGGAACCACTTACCATCGAGATAAATACGGGGGGTCACGATATCCACCGCATGTATGTTCATGGAGGGGCATCCGCAGACATAATGTATGGGCATTGTTTCAAAAGGTTGCGACCTGAGATACAAAGACAGTTAAGCCCGGCCACGACGCCGTTGACTGGCTTCACAGGAGAAAAGATATGGCCTATGGGGCAACTACGACTACTAGTCGCTGTTGGTAATAAGGAACATTCCACAACAGCCTGGATGAATTTTATGGTGATCAAATCTCCTTCACCATACAATGGCATTATTGGAAGACCAGGAATTTTGGCAATGCGTGCAGTACCGTCCACAGCGCACGGAATGCTCAAATTCCCGGTAGAAGGCGGCATTGTCACAATCTACAATAACGCTGCGCCACCAAGAAAGTGTAACACAATTACACTCGAAACGACGCACATCCCAGAACAGAGCGCGGCTAAAGTACCAAACCTGAAGATCGTAATTCATCCTGATTACCCGGAGCAAGAAGTATCGATCGGAGGATCATTGTCTGACAAAGGCAGAGCGGCCGTGTGCGCACTCTTGCAAAGGAATCTGGATATCTTCGCATGGGAACCAAAGCACATGACTGGTGTGCCACGCTCGATTGCAGAACACAAGCTGGAAATCCGACAAGGATATTCCCCAGCGCGGCAGAAAAAGCGCGGCCAGGCCCCAGAGCGCGCAAAAGCCATCCTGGAGGAAGTACACAAACTTGTGGACGCAGGCATCATGCGAGAAGTCTATTACCATGACTGGCTCTCCAATCCATTCATGGTCAAGAAGGGTGATGGCAACTGGCGGATGTGCGTGGATTTCACTGATCTCAATAAAGCATGTCCACAGGACTGCTATCCGCTGCCAGAGATAGATTGGAAGGTAGAATATCTGTGCGGATATCCCTTTAAATGTTTCTTAGATGCATACAAAGGGTACCACCAAATCCAAATGGCCAAGGAAGACGAGGAAAAAATAGCTTTCCACACAAGCCAAGGTGTCTATTGTTACACAAAGATGCCTTTTGGCCTGAAGAATGCGGGCGCCACCTACCAGCGATTGGTAGATAATGCATTTGAAAAGCAAGTGGGCCGCAACTTAGAGGTTTATGTGGATGATCTTGTCATAAAAAGCCATACTGAAGACGAAGTGGTGCGCGACATTGAAGAAACATTCAGAACACTACGAAAGATCAACATGAAGCTAAATCCTAAGAAATGCACTTTTGGCGCTACAGAAGGCATGTTCCTATGGTATTTGATCAAACCTGATGGCATTAAGCCATGCCCAAAAAAAAACAGAGGCTGTCATCCAACTTCCTTCACCACGCACGTTGAAAGAAGTTCAGTCTCTGAATGGGAAACTAGCCGGCTTGAACAGATTCCTATCCAAATCAGCGGATAAGTCACTCCCTCTCTTTAAAACACTCAAGAAGTGTACAAAAAAGGGAGACTTTCGTTGGACTACGGAAGCGGAAGAAGCTTTCACACAGCTTAAGCAACATATAGCAGCGCTTCCTAAGCTAGTCGCACCCCGACCAGGGGAGGAGTTAATCGTCTACTTATCTGCGACTCATGGAGCAGTCAGCGAAGTGCTACTGACAGAAAGGAACTCTGTACAAACACCGGTATACTTCGTAAGCAAAGCGCTCAAGAAGACAGAGATTAACTATAGCCCAATGGAAAAGTTGGTCTTAGCATTAGTATTCGCCGCCAAAAGATTGCGCAGATACTTTCAAGCGCATCCAATAGCGGTGATCACAGATCAACGAATCAAACAAGTTATCTCTAAACCTGACGCATCGGGGTGATTACAAAAATGGAGTGTGCTGCTAGGCGAGTATAACATCTCCTATAGACCACGCATTGTGGTTAAGGGGCAAATACTAGCAGACTTCATCATCGAAAAACCAGACACCGATGCTGCACCTCCACTGAGCAAGCTAGAACTACAGGAGCCATGGGTCCTGTTCACGGATGGATCTTCATGCGTGGATGGGTCGGGCGCAGGCCTTATCTCACCAACCCAGAAGGAATGGAATTCACTTACGCACTGCGTTTTGAATTCACAGCCACGAACAACGAGGCAGAATATGAAGCCCTAATTGCTGGACTGCGCATTGCAACTCGAATGGGCGTACGCAACCTAGAAGCGAATGTGGATTCTCGACTAGTAGCCAACCATGTGTTGGGCGAATATGTGGCTAAAGAGGATAACATGGTTCAATACCTCGAAAAGACCAAGTCACTAATCCAATGTTTTGATAGGTTTACCATCAAACAAGTTCCTAGAGGGGAAAACAAAAAAGCGGATGCACTGAGCAAGATCGCATCTACAAGCTTTGCGCACCTGTCAAAACAAGTGTTGGTGGAGATCCTAAAAAACAAGTCCATCTCGGAGATGGAGATATCTACGGTGATAGAAGAGCAGGACCCTACATGGATGACCCCTATCATCGAATTCATAAGTAAGGGCAAATTGCCCGAGGAGCAGAAAGACGCTCGACGGATACGGCGCACAGCGCAGAGGTTCGAACTTAGAGATGGTATCCTATATCGGCGCTCATTCCTACAACCATGGCTTCGATGCGTTGGACCTCTTCAGGCAGATTACGTACTCCGAGAGATCCACGCTGGTTCATGCAGTATGCATTCAGGACTACTGGCCTACTATGCACCGTGATGCGCGCGATGTGATAAAGAAATGCAACGATTGCCAAGTTCATAGACCCATCCCGCGCAGACCACAACAAGAGCTAACGCCTATCACTTCCCCATGGCCATTCTATAAATGGGGTATTGACATTGCGGGTCCCTTCCCTGTCGCAGCAGGAGGACTGAAATTCCTTATTGTGGCAATAGATTACTTTACTAAGTGGATTGAGGCAAAAGCAGTTGCGACAATCACAGGTAACCAAGTAAAACGATTTGTTTGGGAAAATATTGTATGCCGCTTTGGATTACCTGGGGAGATCGTTTCGGACAACGGAAAACAATTCCGTGATAACCCGTTCAAAGACTGGTGCGCAGAGCTAAATATCACACAACACTTCGCATCAGTTAAACACCCACAAACCAATGGTTTAGTTGAGCGCGCAAATCGTAGTCTAGGCGAAGGAATTAAAGCGCGCCTGGATAAACACAAAGGAAGATGGGTGGACGAATTGTCGCATGTCTTATGGGCGCACCGCACGACAATCAAAGTTAGCAATGGAGACACTCCTTTTTCCCTTGTCTACGGGACAGAAGCTGTCATACCAGCTGAAATTGGGATGCCAACTATTCGCACAGCGGAAGTTAATGTCGCAACCAATGACGACGAACGACGTATAGACTTGGACTTATTGGAAGAAAGGCGCGAACGCGCAGCTATACGTGAAGCAAAAACCAAGTCAAAAATGAAGGGATACTACGATGCTAAAGTTCGAAGCACCTCATTCAGACCAGGCGACTTTGTTTATCGCGCTAACGATGCGAGCCACGCAGAAGATACAGGTAAACTTGGACCAAAGTGGGAAGGACCTTATGAGGTCATTGAGGCACTAGGACAAGGCGCGTACAAGCTGCGTGACACGGATGGCCGCGAGCTACAACGCACATGGAATGTTTGCAATCTCAAGAGATGCTATCTTTAGGAAAGGCTACGGCCTCACACACGGACACCTTCGCACTTTAGTAAGTGCTCAATAAATATCCGTGTATTTACATTTTGTTTCATTTAGACAAATGTTTTTTCTTTTTAATAAAAACTTGCAAGTATTAATAAAATGTTGCGGTTTCTAGCTAACTCCGCGACACACTTTACTTTATTGTTTACATGTTATTTATGTCTCAATATTGTTATTACATTACTTTTCGCCTACATGGCGTGCCTACATGGCGTGCATGCACTAATTAAAAACCCACGATGGTAAAAGGATGAGTAAACCTACTAAATAACTCGTTGAGTAAGAGGGTTGCAAACCCATCAACATTGGATCACGCATCCTTGTTAAACACCTTACTCTCAAAACATTGGAGTAAGTTCGATGCGCATCTCACGACGGGTGCGCAACAATGCACACTGTGCGCGTTTAACAAATTAGGAGTTAAGACAATTAACCCCTTAATATGGTATTCGCAGTACGCTGCAATCCATACACTTGTGCATCCCACGACGGATACACAACAACTTGTGCATTTCATACACAATTATGTTATACACGATCATGCCATACACGACTATGTCATAAATTTCATACACGCTTATGTTATACACGATTAAGTCATGAATTTCATACACGATTATGATATAAGTGATTATAGATTCTTGTAATCTTTTTTAAATGTGTTTATACAAACGGTTTTGATTCTTAGACGTCTTTTACGCAAAGACAAAAATAACTAAGTACAAACATTATAACCACAATCACATTTGATACAATATGCGTACAATCGTATTTTTTCAAACCAACACTTTATTATGGATTACGAATTCATACAAAAGATAGACTTAACATGCACATGTGCAACAAAAATGTTAATCTATTATAAAAAGTTACTAAGACAAAAAAATCTAAAGGCTACGGGTACGCCTGAGCCTAGAACTGCTAACACCATCTCGGGGCGACATTGTCGGCACGCTGACAGGCACCCCATCAGACCTTGGAAGATGCGCGGCACCAACACCACAGAGGATGGCCTTCCCCTTTACGCCCTGCTTCTTCGCCAACCTCATAGCATGAGCCTCTAAGGATTGCTTCAGGGGGATTTCCTTCTCAAGGGCAAATGGATCTTGGACGTTGCGAGGGTGGGCAAAGATGGGTACCTGCAGCTGCGACACGTCTGGCTTGAGAAAATAGTCAGTTTCTGCCTCTGCGCCCTCCGCTGAATGCCTAGCCAAGGTCAACCTCTCCATGATAACACCTATGGGGTAATCCTGGTCGCGCTCAAGTTGAGCGATATGAGGAAGATCCAGCAGCTTCATCTTCTCCATAGCCGCAACAAGCTCATCAAAAGCATTAGCATTGTAGTCAGGCACTTGTGCGGCAGGCACCTTCAACAGTCCGCTCTCAGAGAGCTCCTCTACAGCTTGCGCCTTGCCACGTGCAAGCGCGCGCTCCACAACCTCCCCGAAGGCCTCTCGCACCTCTTGGGACTCCAAAGTACCCATTGCAGCAAGGCGTAACCCATGGCTAATGAGCCATCTGCGCTCAGCAATAGCAGATACCAAATGAGGGTATAGCTCCTCATCATATTCGATGCTGAGCTTGCGCAGCTTGCGCTCCTGATTCTCCAGCAAACTCTCCACAGTCTTGCGGAAGTCATCCAAGTTAGAGAAGAGTTTGCCCTTGTTTAGCTCCATATATTTCAAGGACCAAAGGCAGGAGGCCTTGTATTCTTTTGCTCCAGTACGCTCTTGATTCAGTTCGGCCATGAGCGACATCTTCTCATCAGCAATTTTCTGGGCGTACATAGCAGATACCCTCACTTCAGCCTGCGCATCAGCCAACTGCGCCTTCAGAATGTCAATTTCCTTGTCCTTCTGCGCAACCTAGCTACCCTCACCACCATATTGAGCCTGTAGCCGGGCAACTAATGAAGCCAACTCCTCTATAAGGCGACCTGTTGGCACATCTTCAGCAGATTTTTCCTCACCCACTGGACTCTTAGGCACAAACTCACCAGCATATGCAGAACCAGTCTTGGGTGGCGAATTCACAACATGCGCATCATCAACAGCAGTTTCAGCACTGCACGCAAATAACAACGTTACTCTATAGTATTAAACGCGGATTAAAAGACTGAAGATCTAAAGATACAAGTACTTACTTGGGGGGAGGAGTTTTATGCGATGACGCATCCTCCTCAGATGATTGCTCGACAGAAATAGCAGGGCGCTTACTTGATGTCCCTGCGCCATCATCACCAGACGATCTCTTGCGCTTTAACCCTTGTCCCTCCTCCTCAGACTCATCCATAGCACTCCCCGACGAGTCTATATGCAATAACTCCACAGGGATTTGCGACCCAGGAGCGGGAAAACTACGCAGAGGCGTAGCCATAGTGACACCTGCGGGGATCTCCGCTGTCTCATCTGTCTCCTCTGGCTCCTCCTGCGCGATCACCATCGTGCGCCCTGCGGTAGCCTGTTGAATTGGCTCTTCGCCATCCCTCAGAGGGCGCACCCCTACGGTCACTTGTTTTGGCTTCTCCAAGCGAACAACACTGAATAGATCCATTTCTGCGCAACAAACAACAAACAAACACAAAACAAGTCAGATAAGATACAAAGGGAAGAGCGCTTACAACTAATAAGTGAAGACGAAGGAAGGACAAGCACCCTCCCCGGCTATTCTCGTCTAAAAAAGTTGGCACTTCTTCCGGACTACCGTAGTAATTGCGACTAATGCCCATGTGCAACAAAAACTCTTCTGGATACGCTTTGATCGGTATGCGATTGGTGTTTATCGTGTCCGCATCAGCTACGTTATACAATCCGGGGTTGGGGCGCTCATCCTTCGGCAATGATTCTTGAGTATAGAACTCAAATATCCATGGAAAAAAGGCACTATCGACCCAAAAGAACTTTTCCCTCCAAACCCTCAGTGCATCTAATTTCTCCGTATAACACTGCAGCGGCCCTGCGCGCTTAGCGAAAGAAACCCACCCGTTTGACCACTGTGTGTAATAAAACGCGCGGAATAGATGAATTGTGGGTTCAATCGCCAACAGGCGACAATTCACCTCAAAATTGGTTATTTTTGCTGCACCTATACAGTGCAGCTGGGAAATATGAAGACGATAATGGTTTAATATATCGCACAAAAATAGGGAAATGGGCGCACGTTGGTTCGCAAACTCAAAAAAACATGTGTACACCCCCACCTTCCCTTGAGGGAAATTCGCTATTGATGCATTCGCCACCGGGACAACCGGGTACAAAGTGGTAGGGATGTAATAATCTGAGGCGAACTGACGAAGATCGTCCTCAGATAAATCGGAGTGAAAATCGGATAACTGCAGAACCATGTTTAGAATTTAAAGGATGTTGAAGCGCACGCGCTATTACCTTAGATTTCGTGGATTTCTTGCTTGCTATTCGAAGGTTTAACAATGGTGGCAAATGATGATTTTTACTGTGGCATTCACAGTGAAAGGATGGCTTAACTTTATATAGGGTTACACATATCCATGGATGGATGCCAAGTGTACCCCACTTGCTCTAATCGTGTGGCTGGGAACCAAAAAGGTGAAGCACTTTTTCACCCACCACTCACGATTTACGATGGAGATACGGATTTACTTGGACTAAATTATTTATATTATTCTTTTGGCGGGAAACATTTGCGACTTCCCCGCTACGCATCGAGGAATATTTTTCGCTAAAGTTGTTAGTCTAGTATCCGCAATTTCGCATTGCGCACACTAGACTGCGGGGACATGATGACGTATAGTCCGCATTCGGGTCACGAACCCGACCCATACTCAAAGTCCATCACGAATGGGCTCAAGCCCATCACGCATGGGCTATCTTGATAACGGTTTGGGCTCACGATGGCCCAAACCCAAAGTTATTTTTGGTCTTGATAGGATATCTCTTATTTATGGGATATATATCAAGCAGCCGACTTAGGCGGGATACGCGAAGGTTAAGGAACACGAAACCAACTAGGGTTTCATGTGTATATAAAGAGTCTCTCGACTCTCATTAAAGGTACGACATATTAACCCTAACTCTTCGACTAAACCCTAAAACCGATTACTTACTCTCACGCCGGAGGATAATCGTGGGAGACAATCCCACGATAAGCCAAACTGGTGTTTTTCTGTTTTCTTAGTGCGCAGGTCTCAAGCATTAAGATCTGATTGGTACGGAATCAAGGAACGCCCAACTTTTGTATCAACAGTTAAGAAAGGTTTTCACATCCAGTTACAATATCAAATGAACCTTCAAAGCATTAAGTGGTTCGAATACTCATGTCATAGGGTAACGAATGAATTATGTCAAGTATCATATCACAAGGGTCATAATGAACGAATGTCAAATGAATCATAATATCAACGAAGCATATCAAACGAATGAATCAAAGAACAGGGGATCATAGCAATGGCTTAAGGGAATCCTAATGAATCAAGATCAAGAGAATCATGAGAACGAAAGCACCCTTACTGAAAAATGGTAGAATATTTGTACCTTAAAATCAATTCAAAGCGTACTCGAAAAAGGCGTACTCGAACACACAACTTACTCCCGCTTTGGATTATCTACATAAATTATGGAACCATTTATCAAATTGTGAATGACTGACTACTACTTTATTTTATACTCCAATTATGATTTATTATACATTTTTACTAATTTATTACTTTCATCAGTACGTAGCTTTGTATACAAAATATGATAATTGTATTCGAGAAATTTTCCGTGCTTATACCATTTATAAGTTTATTGATTAAATATATATACTTAGGAAATTTAGCATGTCGATCCAGTTTCAAATAGATTCGTAACTCATTAGTTAGGCCAAAATGACATCTATTGGTGTGTATAAAAACGACTAAGATTTAATGATCCATTTCAAACGGTTATATATTTATTAAGGTCAGAAAATGATGTATCATAAATCCAGTCGAGCAACTTGTGCTTATGTACGTTTAATTCGGCTAAAGTGGACTCCATATTTAAATAGATATGTAGCTAACCAAGGCATTGTTATATAAACGTACAGGCTTAACCAAGTGATAGTATGTTCTCTATTATTATCAAAACATTCAAAGCTATTTAAGGCTAATAGTAATTATCAAGTTTTGAAAACTTAATATGAAACATCCTACACAATTTTAATATCAATTATATAAAGTTAATTCACGCATAGATTCATCTTCTTTGGTAGAATACTCAAGTTTTTATTCATATATATATAGCCTGTAATCAGATTTCCTTACTACATTTTATATAGCTAATATGCCTTTTACAATCTTTACATTTATAATCATAATGGTATATATACATAGTACATATAACATGTTGTTGTAGTAAATTCATGCATGTAAATCTCAAGCCCCATATCAATATATTTCATGCACACATCATGTCATTATATATATATAATATACATATAAGTATGGTGTGGTACGACTAGTGAAACTCCATTTATATTTCATATGGTCATTTTTCTCAAAATATAGTTTACTGATAACAGGTTTCGATCTATAACATGCATGCATATAATATTCGTGAATTTAAAAAGATCATATCCATGAATGATTATTATTTTCATTAAGCAAATACATGCGTGCAAAAGTCAACCCAATTGTGTTTCATAGATGCTTATATTGTCCTATATCTATATATCATATAGTCATTTATATACCAGTTCACAAGATACCATAAAATTATACTTGAAGAGATGGGAGCCGAAACAAGAATACGAACGTTAAGAATAAATGAGGCACAATCGAACCCGAACCCAACCGTACACAATCAGCTAACCGAGTAGTGAGTTATATACCACCAACGAATGAGACCGAAACGAAGACCGAACTCAAAACCAAACACAAGAGCGAGCACATAGACTAGTTCAAACCCGAACATTAAGATTCAACAAGACATGGTCGAACCTCTAAACCCTGGCGTAACCGAACACAAACGCGGCACCACGTCGAGTACCAACACAGACTCTACGTGACACGATCGAACCAACAACTCGTACAGTTAACCGAACCAGACTCTAGCTAATGCCAACCCAAAACTTTGAGCATAACATGTACCTTCGAAGCTTAAAACACAAGTACCATAGGTCGAATAGGGTAAGGTCGAACCAAACATGTTCACCGCCCCATCAGCCTCCGACTCTTGTTTCTTCGTAGAGAAAATGACATGGTTTGGAATTTTGTTTACTGTTTTTGTTTTCAGTTGGAGAGAGGGTAAGCAATGTATGTGATTATATTCAAGAGAGATGGCGTTATTATATTCAAGAAGAAATGGCGTGTAAGTTAATTTGGCAAGAGATATGGTCTTATCTTCAATCGTATGAGTCATTGAACGACGAGAGGGAACCGAAATTTATGGGTCACTTTACCGAAATTTATGGGAGTTAAAAGGGGTGATTTCTTGATTGACTTTCTTACCATAAATATTAGTGGGTACGAATGATTAATATGAATTGGTCCCTATGATTACATACGTGTAACATGCATACATATATTTTGTCATCTGTTTATTTAGTTAGTTTAGATTTCCACATTTTCAAAATTCCAAAGTATAACGATTCGTTTTCGATATTAGGTTAAGTCGTATTGTACCAAAACTTATTTTTAATTTTGAGGTCGTTATAATTCTAAGGTGAATTTTAATTATGACGCAATGTTATAGTTAATTCTCATACTTTAAAATATAATGTTCTTGCATAATTATTTGTAAGCTCTTAAAATTCAAAATTTTTTTGAGGGGCAAAATGGGAATCTCAAATGAATGGAAGTTTAGGGTTTTACAACTCTTCCCCTCTTAAAAGAAAATTTTCGTCCTCGAAAATTGAAGGGATATGAAACGGAAACACAACGGACTGTGAACAGAAATGTGAATGACTTGTTTCTCATGATTCTATTTTGTTGATCAAAATGGCTTCGGCTTTCTCAGAAAAGACACACCATACTAACTCCAGATCAAAAGAATAATATACCAAACGTAACAGATGATAATCGTATTCTCTCAGAAGAGATACAAGGAAGACGTAGGATTTGACGAATATATCATCCGTGGAATTTGATTAGACAAATCAGATGAGAACGTACCGAATCGCAGAAATATGAGGGTGATAAATATGCTTATGGAAGATAATTTAATCGATAACATCGGACGATAGAAAGCTCTACAACGAACCCTAAGATTGTTATCAAAATACAGAGGTCAACAAACATATCTCGAGGATCCAAACATACCAAATCGTACGGCATTAGGGCAGATCAAACGTATAGATCGAAAGATCCTAAAGTCTTACTATTCGCAGATAAACTCAAACAGCTATCAGAAATTCTAAGGCTTCTAAGGCACTCCTCAAAATATCCTATGATCACAATAAGTGCACGTTATATGATGTAAGTATTATCACGTTGGCCAGACGTCATAATACTGGCATCAGATAAATATGCCCTCATGATAGTCATACTTTATCTCAAGTCGTGAACAAAATAACCTATCTTAATCCACCTAATCCTTCTACAGTCTCAGAGGTCATCAAAATCAAACAACATAACTAAAAGAAGAACGAAACTACTCGTAAGAGTAACGGAAGTCCCAGAATGTCTATCAGAATTTAGGTACGTCGTTAATAGCGTCAATCCTTCATCACTCACCAAAATCAACTCATCCAATATAAGTGGTTGCTTCAATAATCCGCCCATTTCTAGACATAAATCTCAAGGTTCCTTCCACAATTCGTCAAAATTCGCATGAGAAAACCATCATCCAACATACGCAAAATGAAACAAAACGGAATTACTAATAGGGAACCTAAATCATTCAAAGGACCTTATTATCAGGTAACGGAACTTAAGTAGGTTGAGAGGAAGTGAATTGCGTCATCAATGGCTTCATCCTTCACAGAATCAACTCTCCCAAACACAATGTTCGCTTCAAAATTCATCCATTCAAATACATGATTTCAAATCTCTTCCAATTTCAAGTAGTCTATCTACGTCTGTCCATATGATTATAGGGTGGAAAGGAATTATAAACTTGAGTCTGGTCCCTCAAGCCTTCGGCACCTCTTCTGGACACTGTGATGTGGTAATGTGAGTCTCTGACATGATCACTGTGCATTCTTCCATTCGCGAGTCTGCCTCTGCTCTCAATTCATCTTAATACAACTAAAATGAATAGAGAAGCAAGATTGCGTGTCTTTGACACATCTTCTAGCACAGTTCGAAATTCGCCAAGTCAAACTGCTGTCATCACAGGATACCTGGTAGTGTTGTGTGCTACAATCTCTGGACGCCAATCAAATCTACTCTTCCAGAACAAAGGGTCATTCTACTTAATACAAGATGATCTACTTGTTCCTTGATCGTCTCTGAGCGCAAACACACTGTCATACTATGACAATTGTCCAAATACTCGCGAAAAACATGATTCTATTAGCCAATACAATTGGCATCCTTTATAACTCATAATGATCACAACGAGTACGAAGGCCGCTTCAGGGATCGTCTTCATATCTACTTCACATCACCAATCTTCCTCTTCACGAATAAAACTGAAATGCTTCGCGGGGTTACTCTCAGTTAGTCAACTCCCTTCTTAGAAGTTTTTGTGGCTGCTTCTTCTGTCCTTCAAACCTAAATGAGACCATCGGATACGGAGTTTTCAAAGATAGGCCAAATCGATCATTGATACGCGGAAATGGATAATGATTTTCGGATAGTGGTACGGTTAAGTTCACGATAGTCGATACGCCGCCGCATTCTTCCCTCCTCCTTCTTCATAAACTAATAGGAGCATCCCAAGAGAAACACTGAGGGGAACAAAATCATATTCCATCAGTTCTTCAATCTCTCAACTTCTATGGCATTATGGTTTCATCAACTAAGATCAGTTCAATGCTAACTCCACTTCCCAAGCAGGAGGGAACCCCAAAAGGTTCATCAGAGAACATCGAAAAAATTTTGTACAACGAAATACTTCCAATGCCAAAGCTTTCTAAGGGTGGATACTAATAGGTGTCAGGAGAAATTTGACAACCAAATAAGATCGGAGTAAGTGTTTCCATAGCAGCATTAATCTTACGAGATTTAAGTGGTAGAGATCCATCATAACAAAGTAGGATGAAAAATAGATTGCTAAAGGTCTTATATCAGATATGGTAGTCTCTTGTAGCTTTATGAAGAGCCAGCCAATCCATAACCAAAAGACCTCAAAATCAAATATATCAAAAGTAAATGGATTCGTAGAACGAATACGGTCGTCAAGCCAGACGGGTAGTTCATATATCAAGGTCAAGTACATGGTTCATCCTAGTGTTGAGATAGATAAGCGAACAGTTCAAGGTGTTGGAATTTTGTTTAGCTTTTTAGCATAAGTGGCAGGTAGGGTGTGTATCATCGGTAATACGAACATCGTATAACTGTCAAAAGTGAGATGTATGGAATATTAGTTATCAGCATCATCATGCTCAGTTAACAATTCCGTACTGAGATAGTATTTACATCATATCCTTCCAAAGGAACTGATTGGCAGGCGAGGTTCGACATTCAAATGGAGGGATCAAAACTTCCTATATCCGTGGTTAATAATTACCGGAGTCCTCATAGGAGTAGTAATGGATTATGCAGAGTTAAGTAGTATCAGATGATACATTTATATCCAGCATAAGTAATGAATTCATAGAATGTGTCAAACACATTATGGTCGGATGACCTTCGGGATGGCTGGAAAGTATCAAACTGTTTATCGAACAATTTGGAAAAATGGAGATCAGAATTTGGAAGTGAAGCTTAAATGGTGTAAGGTATCCATGTAGTTTCTAAGGTATTCCAAACTTACTTGGTTGCTAAACTTAGGTTGCAAAACTTTCTAGCTTCTGAAACAAATGTTCTTATAAGGCATAGCTAAAGGCAGAGGCATGAATCAGAGTGATGCGGAAGCAATGCTACTTACATAGATGTCCTAGTCTACCCATTCCTCACCGGTAATAACTTAAGTTCCTATGGGGAAATCCTAAAGCAAGTTTTCAAAGGTTGTCTTATTGAGCGCCTACAGTGGAAACTTAATGGTCCAAACTTCACAGGTCAAGGGTAAATGTATTACAAGTCGCAGCCTGTCGCTCTGATACCATAATTGTAACACCCCAACCCGATAAGGGTAGAAGTATTACGTTATGGTGACATATCAAAGCAAACACAAGCATATGACTAATATGAATTTCAAAGGTTACAAAGGAAGAATTGAAAATACAAGGTTACAAAGGGAACAATAATAATTTCTAAGTTCTACAATTTGTAAACGTTCTATTCATCTCTAATCCAGAATAGCTAGTAAGGTCTTCTAAGTCCAAAGTACTCTCCACTCATAACCCAGCTTCCAACTAAAACCTGCCGCAGGAAAAGAAATGCGGCTGAGCTTAAAAAGCCCAGTGAACAGATATATATAACATAACATAATGGTAAATAAGCATAAGCAACGAATGGATAAGAATACAAAACGAAAGCATAATCATGAAGGTCATACGAATTTTAAAGAGAACTAAAAATTAGGAATGCATGAGGACTGAATAAGAAATGAAACAAGGAATGAAATGAAAATAAAGAAAGGTTCATACAAGGATGTGCCATAAGAACTCCATATCATAATCCGTCAATTCATACAAATAACATAGCATATCATAATCAATACAAGTATATGAAGAGGGGACACCTCTAAGTAATAATAAAAGTGTGAGAAGGAGTGTAAGGCACACACCACCTGGTCACCATATCATACACATACATAAAACCTAGGATGCATCCATACGCTCCCTAACATAAGTATGTATGCCAGTACTAGACTGGTCACACATGTAAAGTTGGCTAATAGTGTACACAAAATCATATCATATCATAAAGGGGGAACGCCGTAGATATATCACATCTCTATGGGAGTGTCATGTCTAGGGAGCCATCCAAGACATGGCCATGGTACCTACATGGCTAGTTAAGCTCAGGCACGGATCTATCATAGCATACATAATAACAAAATAGCATGGCAAGAGAAACAAGATAGTAACTCAATAAGCATGGCAAAACATACGCACAGCATAGCAGAGACATTTAAACAAATGTTAGAATGAATCAAATAGAATGACAATCATACAATGAAAGTCATGAGTCAAAATAAGGGAATCATATCAGGCATAGGATCTCAAAGGTTCATAATCAAAGGTTCGAAATCTAATGGTTCATAGCAAGGTTCACTTCAAAGGTTTCTATCAAAGGTTCATTTAAAGAAATCTTTTAATAATGGTTTTCATTAAATGATCTTTAAAAATGGTTTTCATAAAGGTAGTCTTTAAAAGTAATTTTCATAAAAGTTAGCATGATTCTATATAAAAATGGTAGCACATCATGCTCATAACATCATTTTAAAAATGGTTTTTCTCAAAACATTTCGATGATACAGTTAAGAAAGGTTTTCACATCCAGTTACAATATCAAATGAACCTTCAAAGCATTAAGTGGTTCGAATACTCATGTCATAGGGTAACGAATGAATTATGTCAAGTATCATATCACAAGGGTCATAATGAACGAATGTCAAATGAATCATAATATCAATGAAGCATATCAAACGAATGAATCAAAGAACAGGGGATCATAGCAATGGCTTAAGGGAATCCTAATGAATCAAGATCAAGAGAATCATCAGAACGAAAGCACCCTTACTGAAAAAGGGTAGAATATTTGTACCTTAAAATCAATTCAAAGCGTACTCGAAAAAGGCGTACTCGAACACACAACTTACTCCCGCTTTGGATTATCTACATAAATTATGGAACCATTTATCAAATTGTGAATGACTGACTACTACTTTATTTTATACTCCAATTATGATTTATTATACATTTTTACTAATTTATTACTTTCATCAGTACGTAGCTTTGTATACAAAATATGATAATTGTATTCGAGAAATTTTCCGTGCTTGTACCATTTATAAGCTTACTGATTAAATATATGTACTTAGGAAATTTAGCATGTCGATTCAGTTTCAAATAGATTCGTAACTCATTAATTAGGCCAAAATGACATCTATTGGTGTGTATAAAAACGACTAAGATTTAATGATCCATTTCAAACGGTTATATATTTATTAAGGTAAGAAAATGATGTATCATAAATCCAGTCGAGCAACTTGTGCTTATGTACGTTTAATTCGGCTAAAGTGGACTCCATATTTAAATAGATACTGGCAGGGTACCCGCGCAATACGGCGGCGGGTACCCTGTGACTAAATTTGTGGCGTGCAAATATTTTTCATTTATATATATATATTTTTTTCTAACTGTAACATTAGTAATCAACGTTTTTTTGTGTTCAAAAGGACTACATAATTTATATAAAGTTAAGCTTTATGGATAGGGGTGTTCAAAAACGATCATTAATAAACCGAAACCAAGCTTATGGTTTTTAACATTCAGACACCCTTATAGAAACCCGAGCCTAAATCAACAACCACGAACCTAAGGGATACAAAGAGTTAAGAAAAGTTTGTAATCGTAGTTACTTATTGTTATCTTTTAATAAATAACTTAAGAGATAGAAACAATTAATATTAATTCATTGACGTTTTTCTTCTACACTTTTAAAGAAATGATTACAATTTTAATATTAGCTTAACATTATTGTACAAATCTCTACTCTATATAAAACAATGTTTGAATTTGACAAGTAGCCTCACAAAAATCTTTAAAAATTGCCCCGTGGAATTTAATTTGATCTAGCGGTCCATAATCATTTAACACCATAAAATAACTCTCCTACCTCATTTACCTCAAAACAATTTTTCCCAATTTCATAACGGAAATCAATCAACCCTAAATCAATTCACACCCAATATCCTTTATCATCATCAATTCATCCCCGAAATAAATCATAACCGAAGCATTTTACCCTAAATCAGTTCAATACCAATCACATGAAATGTCGAATAAATCAATAAGTGTGATTTTCTATTATCATAAACCAAGAATTAGATAATATATGTCACTGATTATCAAGCATCAATTATTAAACAGGTATGTTATTTATTTATATGTATAAGATGAAGATCATGTAGAAGTTATATTAATAAAAATTATGCTTTTGTATATGGTTTTTAGTGTTGTTTGTTAATGAAAATCAGTTTACCCTAAATCAATTCATCCCCAATATAGTTATCATGATCCGAAACCAGAATCCTACACTACTACCGCCGACAATACAATCCGTCAACAAGCGCCAGAACCGAAACCATCATGTATATGTTTTTGTTATATATGATAGAATCACGTGGATGAAGAAAATCAGTTTGGCCGTTCTTAATCTCATAGATGAAAAGATCATGTAATCATTGAATTCTTGAGCTTTCTTATAAACCATGATTGATGATATCCTCAAAGGTGTTTGATCAAATGCCTCAAAGAAATATTAATCAAAGGTATCATCATAAACTGTATTTACATCATCTTTGATCATAAATTGTGTATTGCCTTCCAAAAAAAAATTTGGATTGAATAATAAGCACTTTTGAGTTTTGATTAGTTTTCTTAACCATCTCTTCTCTGATTTTGGTTGATCTCCATTCTGCAGATAAGTCAGATGGCGATTAATTATAAAACTTGTTTTTGATAAAGGAGTTTTAGATGCTTTAATGGATCCTTAGCATGGTCCTACTTTGTGAACCAATACGTATCAGAGGTATACAAAAGTCAATTTTGAGTATAATTTGTAAATATTAAATTCTCTTTACTGATTATGTTCAAATAAATAATGGGCTGTGTATTACCAGGTAAAAAGAGTTCTAAAAGCGTTATAAGGGAATTTATTCATAACTTTTGTAAAACTGATTTACATGTATACTTTATTGTACGGACTCGCAAAAGCGGTGAATTAAGTTTACAAATGGTCGTTAATGAGTTCCTTTCTGATGCGTTTAAATTATATTTAGCTTTGTATTAAATTAGAAGTTGGAGTACATGATTCTAGAATGATGACATGTGAAGTTTTAACATCTCTATGCTTAATACGAGCACCTTTTAAAGGATGGTCTAAAATTATGGATTTTTAAATACCCCTATGTAATTGCAGAAAGCATTACTGAAGAAGAAATTAAAGGTCTTGAAGCAATGTCCGTCGCCATAGACACATATAATAGTGATTCAATCACTTACGGGGAATTGAAGACATGACTTGCTAGGCTCGGTTCCAAGCTCACTCAAACAAAAGTAAAATAGCGCATGCAAGTTGTCAGTTACAGAGTATTTGTTTATGTGTTTACATAACAGTCCTTTTAATGCACATATATTTGTGATAGAACTATTTTCTAAATCTATTGCTTGGAACTGTTTACTAGATTATAGTGTAACAGGAATATCGACAACATTATATGGACCTGATTATGCTACTTCTTCTGCTTTGATGATATTCTATAACATTATATGGACATGCTTCTGCTTTTGCTTTACTGACATAGTACCATGATGTGGCTTATGAGTTTGATTTTTACATTTGCAGGTCAACCGAACCCCATTTCGATGCTAATGGCCAACTCGCCTCCAATGGGGTAAGTTATAAAGGTCTGGACTTTATAGTTAATAACGAGTTGGTGAACAATTGCTAATGGCCAGCTCGCCTCCAATGCCACATTTTCATAGTAACTGATTTTCCATTTTTATGCTCATAAGATTTTAAAGTTGTAGTTTGGAGGTGTATGACCCACAATTTAGCTTTGTTGAAAGTGTTATTCCATATGGCCACCCTAATGCTCCACAATCCACATTATAGGGAGAATGCATTTGATGAAGGGCAAGATGGACATGATGGACATGGGTAAAAAGGTTGATTCTCTTAATAAGTTTTGCCTTTCAGTTAAATTATTACAATATTGCCATATCTAAATTTTTGTTCATTGTTTTTGACTACAGGATTGCCTTATAAGCAAGATCATCAAAGCTGCTTTTAGGATCATCTTAGCTCCCCATCACCAAAAGGAGGAGATAATGGTAAGGATGATCAAATTTTTTGTAAGTTCCCTATTTCAAATAAAACATTTATTTTTTAAAATGTTTAAAATGTTTATTTTAAACTGCATTATTTTCCTAATGGGTCTCAAGGATCCATACTTTTGCTTCAGTTTCGCCCTTTCTTTCTGGAATGTTATCTTGATTTTTTGGCCCCCACAAAATGAGCATATTTAATGACAAAAATGAATATAGCATACATTTTTCCGCATAAAATATAAAATGAGAAAGCTTATACATTGCTTGCTACGACTAAAAGTTTGGTTCACGCTCAAATTTTTTTAGCCGAATATGATGATGTTTAAAATCTAAGTTTAGCTCCACTTATTAAAGAGACTATATCAAGCATAGGAGAGTATTTGTTAATTTTTAGACCCCCACTGTATGATCTGGGCCACATCAATTTCTTATGGAGTTAATGAGTGGCATTTATTTATTTACTATACATGTTTGCATGATCAGGTGACCACATCCTCAAGCACTGACGAGCAGGAAGCAACATGATCGCTTAATCTTCAGAGCTCATGTTAAAAGGAATACACAATGTATCATTGTGCTTAACAGGGGTCATACTTCTCTGCGTGATATCTTTGTATTTTATGCATAAGTATTTGTGAAACATGCATTAAGATCAATAATAGCTGTAATTTATAAGTTCTATATGTTTAGTAACAAATAGGTATTTCATTGCAGGAAACAATGCATTGAAGAACAAGTTTCAAAGATCACGGAAACAATGAAAAGGTATGTTATAAAGTGAAGTTTTATTTAAAGTCTGCCAAACAACTTAATCAAATAATCCCATTTTCAACCATTTTTATTCAATTTGATTTGTATTTTCATGATAATTGAGTTTACAAAAAGTCATAAACATAAGGAGTATAATTTTATTATTTAACATACACAATCGTTATTGAAAAAACTTATGCAAATAACTCAGAGACATATTAAGGTATGTAAAAACTTAACAGTGATTTCCAGTTTTTCAAAGAATCTAAAAACCGTATTGAACCATTATTAAAGCCATATAACATAATTTTGAACCGGTTTGTTTGTGTATTATGTATAGATAACATTAACGATACAGTTGATGAAATTCAAAAACCATACGAATTGGCGCCTGATGAGTGGTACTATGGAGTAGAAATGGAGGATCAGAAGCGTTGGGAAGTTGAAGATGAGAATGTAGCAAACAAACAACATCTTATCGAACGATGAGAATCCTTTGTATTTTTGGATTGCGAAAATGCACATTTAGGATGGTCTTCCGAGAAATCTCCTAAATTTCACTTTTAAATCTATAGGAACAGTTAACTTTTATTTTGCTATAACGATTTAAGAAATTTAAATATTTTATATTCATCTTATGTTGTGAGATGTTATGTATGATTTTTTAATTATTCTTCACTTTTTACATTATCTTCAACGTGATCTTATTAAGTTTTTGGTTTTTAATATAATGTCATTTTCCGTTATTTCTATCAACCATTTTACTACTATTATATTTTTTAACAATTATTATAGGGTATCATAACTTTGAAATAAAAATGATGATAATGTCGAAAACTTTGAAAATATTGATTTAGTGTATTAAAACTTTAAGCTAGCCGGCCAACGGCCGGGCCTTGGGCTAGTAGCATGTATAATTGTAATCTCAAAATTTAAAAACTTTTTTTATTCATGCATTATAAAAGAGTAAGATAGCCGAGTACATGTGCCTAGTGACAATCGTTTATGGTATTTATAATTTTCTTCTTGCGATGATATTTGTTAGGGGCCGCTTTATCTTGAATCCTAGTGTAATATTTGCGTGTGAGAGTTTTTTTCTCTTATTTATAATTTTAGAGGGAAGATTGATCGAGATAAATAATCTTGAAACATGATAGATAAAATATCTTTGTGTGTAGTTAGATACAAATAGTCTAGCGGCAACCCGAGATTTTACTTGCTTTTATAAAAATATAAAAAAATACAAAAAGAATCTTCCCTCACCCTTAGACCTATTAGAGTGGTTTTTCAATCCTAATGACACTATTCCCCTAGAGAACGATCAATCCCCCGGTACTTGCCACTACACTATACTACATCGGTCAGATACACTGCCTGGTGGGGATTGCAAGCCTCTTGAGATCCCTCGAGAGGTAAAACCTATTGTAAGGTCGCAAAACCACGCATCAAAGATGAATATTTGAAAAGAAAATTCAATCTTAAAATTCATGAACATATGGTTTCGATTCACGCTTGTCTACAAACGTGGTACAGTTACATCGAACAAACACAAATAATTTAGCCCGAAATTAACAAAAAAATTTATCGTCAAATTGAGCCCAAAAGTAAACTTAATCCAAAGATACAAGGCTTATTACCAAACTTGGCCCACAACCTCAAACTCTAACCTAAGGAGATATAAGGCTTATTACCCTAATATCACTCACACAAAAACCACGCCTACACACAAATGCAGTCAACATTCATATCACCTCATCCTTTTTCTTGTTATCTTTCGTTACAAACGAAACACAAGCCAAAAGCACCCTTTTATTACTTTTTTATACCGAAGCTAAACCAAGAAAAAATCACAACTCATTTGAATCTTGTTGTTGTTGATGGTTTCGGATTAAAGAACCATGAAATCGGATTTCGTCTTTGTTGTATTTCGAACCCAGGTAGGTGCTAAAGGGTTGTTAGGGTGTAAAGGGTCTGGAGGGCTTGAAGATCCTGAACCATAAAGCACAGCGAAACTTTATGCAATCTTAATAGATCCTGAACCAGAAAACACCACCAAACCTCAAAACTAAACACACCAAACCAGTTAGATCCCGAAACATCCGGTTAGATCTGGACAGATCGTCAAAGATAGAACACATAAAGACTCAAAACACGACCAAGCCACAAAAATTGCACCGATACCACTAAAACATCAACTAAACCACAAAACTCAAACACCACTTGTTTTAGAAAGAACCGGCGGTGTTGGGGGCGAAAGTAGTTGATGGTGGTGGCGATGTTAGTAGTGGAAACAGAACCTAGTGCTCGTGAGTCGTGACGTCCGAATCAACTGGTGTTTGAGTTTTTGAAATATAGAGAGAAAATAATAGGATGGAGGGGATGGTGAGTTTCTGTGTTTTTGTTTCTTTAGAGAAAAGAGGATTGTGGTAGGTTAGTTTGTGTTATTTTTCTGTATGTGATATGTTTTTATATCTAGGAGGTTTGGGCGGTTAAATCTTAAACGGGCTGTTACAAGTTTTGAAATGGGCGCTATTAATATAAAATGGTTGTTACAAGTTTTTGAAATGGTGATATTAAAGTCTTTTATTGACATTTACATGGCTTTTATATAACATCATAAAGTCTATTTTTCCACAGCCATAAAGTCCCTTTTTTTTAGTACAGGCTTTTAACGCATTGACCATTTGTTATTTCACGTATTGCTATTGACTAAATGAGTAAATGGATTGTTATTTATTAATAAGGAAATGTTTTTTGTGACGTATTTCAATAATAAATTTACGGATATCAAGAATTTCATGTGACGTATTTCAACTCTTTAACTAAGGAATTTATGTCGTCTTTTTGGGTCTTTTTTAAAGTCATTCGTATAACATGAGCCCGTTTGGCCAGTGCCCGTTTGGCCCGTGTCCGTTCGGGTTCTAGCCCGTTTGGCCCGTGCCCGTTTAGCCCGTGCCCGTTTGACCCGTGTCCGTTCGGGTTCTAGCCCGTTTGGCCCGTGCCCGTTCGGGCTCTAGCCCGTTTGGCCCGTTGCCCGTTCGTGCTTGAATATTTGTATAATGTGCTTTATTATTTGTATTAGTAACATTTAATGCAGGAATTGTATTTAAGTTGGTCGTACAATATACTTGATAATTTGTATTTCTTATGTAAGGGGTGTTTTAATAACTAAATTAATTGTATTTATTGACCAATTAATTAATTGACTACATTAAATATCTTGAACAAATTAATAGTGCTTTGTATTTTGTACATTAAGCTTTAAGACTTGTAAGTCTTAAAATTAAGATTGATGAGAAAGATCATTAATAGTGCTTTGTGTATTGTACAATAAGCATTATAACTTATAAGTCTTAATTTTAAGACCAAGAGGAGAGAGAGTCATTCATGCTTTATATGTAGTATAGATGTAGCTAACCAAGGCATTGTTATATAAACGTACAGGCTTAACCAAGTGATAGTATGTTCTCTATTATTATCAAAACATTCAAAGCTACTTAAGGCTAATAGTAATTATCAAGTTTTGAAAATTTAATATGCAACATCCTACACAATTTTAATATCAGTTATATAAAGTTAATTCATGCATAGATTCATCTTCTTTGGTAGAATACTCAAGTTTTTATTCATATATATATAGCCTGTAATCAGATTTCCTTACTACATTTTATATAGCTAATATGCCTTTTACAATCTTTACATTTATAATCATATACATAGTACATATAACATGTTGTTGTAGTAAATTCATGCATGTAAATCTCAAGCCCCATATCAATATATTTCATGCACACATCATGTCATTATATATATATACATATAAGTATGGTGTGGTACGACTAGTGAAACTCCATTTATATTTCATATGGTCATATTTCTCAAAATATAGTTTACTGATAACAGGTTTCGATCTATAACATGCATGCATATAATATTCGTGAATTTAAAAAGATCATATCCATGAATGATTATTATTTTCATTAAGCAAATACATGCGTGCAAAAGTCAACCCATTTGTGTTTCATACATGCTTATATTGTCCTATATCTATATATCATATAGTCATTTATATACCAGTTCACAAGATACCTTAAAATTATACTTGAAGAGATGGGAGCCGAAACAAGAACACGAACGTTAAGAATAAATGAGGCACAATCGAACCCGAACCCAACCGTACACAATCAGCTAACCGAGTAGTGAGTTATATACCACCAACGAATGAGACCGAAACGAAGACCGAACTCAAAACCAAACACAAGCGCGAGCACATAGACTAGTTCAAACCCGAACATTAAGATTCAACAAGACATGGTCGAACCTCTAAACCCTGGCGTAACCGAACACAAATGCGGCACCACGTCGAGTACCAACACAGACTCTACGTGACACGATCGAACCAACAACTCGTACAGTTAACCGAACCAGACTCTAGCTAATGCCAACCCGAAACTTTGAGCATAACATGTACCTTCGAAGCTTAAAACACAAGTACCATAGGTCGAATAGGGTAAGGTCGAACCAAACATGTTCACCGCCCCATCAGCCTCCGACTCTTGTTTCTTCGTAGAGAAAATGACATGGTTTGGAATTTTGTTTACTGTTTTTGTTTTCAGTTGGAGAGAGGGTAAGCAATGTATGTGATTATATTCAAGAGAGATGGCGTTATTATATTCAAGAAGGAATGGCGTGTAAGTTAATTTGGCAAGAGATATGGTCTTATCTTCAATCGTATGAGTCATTGAACGAGAGGGAACCGAAATTTATGGGTCAATTTACCGAAATTTATGGGAGTTAAAAGGGGTGATTTCTTGATTGACTTTCTTGCCATAAATATTAGTGGGTACACATGATTAATATGAATTGGTCCCTATGATTACATACGTGTAACATGCATACATATATTTTGTCATCTATATATTTAGTTAGTTTAGATTTCCACATTTTCAAAATTCCAAAGTATAACGATTCATTTTTGATATTAGGTTAAGTCGTATTGTACCAAAAATTATTTTTAAATTTTGAGGTCGTTATAATTCTAAGGTGAATTTTAATTATAACGCAATGTTATAGCTAATTCTCATACTTTAAAATATAATGTTCTTGCATAAATATTTCTAAGCTCTTAAAATTCAAAATTTTTTTGAGGGGCAAAATGGGAATTTCAAATGAATGGAAGTTTAGGGTTTTACAATCATAATCAAAACTAATATCAAAAAGATGTGTACGAATCATGAGAAACCTTAAGAGATAAGGTCAGAATATTTGTACCTTACACTGCAAGTGCAAACATAACCGAAAACATAAGGATTGGAATCAACTCCTTCTTCAGCGGATTTACACGAATTAATGATCGTCTTAATAATAACTCATTTTAAATCAGATTATTCATTTTAGTCGGCTTTCCATTTTTTTTAGTAACTTTCCTTTTTTAGCAAGTTTCCCGAATTAGTAAGTTTTCATATTTAGTAAGTTCCCCGATTTAGTAAGTTTCCACATTTAGTATCTTAGGGTTACTTTCATCACAATTAGGGTTTACAAATAATTATAACTTAGTTTGCTTACTAATTATGGCTATCAATGCATTCATAGGGTTTCCTTGCCACTTTAGAAATTTAGGGTTTTAATCTTAGGTTTAACATTTAATACATGCACTAATCATGTCATAGGCCAATTTAGGTTATGAAGTGTATTAAGGTATCTTAATTACCCCTTTAAAGGTTATAATAATGATAAAGTTTAATTAGGTTAAATCATGTTAGTGACAATTAGGTTTAACACATTTATTTAGCCTTTTATACAAAGATCAGGTTATAACACTTAAACAGGTCACACATTTTCGGATTTTTAAAGTATACTCAGTTATTTCCTGGAGATCTAATATAATTATCATAGGTTCATATATGTCTTAAGTACTTAGGTGAATTTTTCCAAAATTTATTTCCAAGTGTAACTATAGTCTAAAAATCCATTAAGTCAACTATTCCAGATTTGTGATCTGATTATACATACGAAAAGTTTGTATTATGTTACCTTATCTAAACCCTTCAGAAAAATCTACAAAAATTCCAGTAATTACTAAGCATATGAAATATTACTCCTGTAAATTGGCAGCCACTAATTCGACATGGTTTGAAAACTAAAAATCATAAACCTCGACTGATTTCCAGACACCCAAAATACAGTTTTGACACTTGAATTTGTAAAATCAGAAAGGACATTCTCCCGACCTCCAAAAATTATAAGGCTTATATTTTCTGAAAGATCTTTTCCAGAACTTGATTTTAGACCCAAGAATCACTCAAAAACACGTTGATATCATCAAGATCCACCCTAATCAATTCGACCTAATTTTCTGGACAGCTTACCCTTGTGACAGAAAAATGACTCCTTGACCCCTTATAAACACGACTCGACCTCTAATTTATTCCTAGGGTTTTCTCGATTTTAGTAGCTCATAATTAATGTCTTATTAATGACCATGTACTAATTTTTAAGTGTCAGTTAGGGCTAGCACAAAGACACTAAAACAGCCCCATAATTCACGATCAAACAGTTCACAAAGGTGCAACATTTTATGATTCATGTGGCCTTTTCTTTGGTATTTATATATTACGAACAAGCATGAATTAAATATATCAGATTAGCGTATAAATGTTAGGGTTTAGGGTTTTATAATTTCAGATCATATGAATACATGTGTGTGTCGATTTGTTGGAACAAACAAAGGAGGGGCATGATTATACCATAGACGATTTCAGAAAGGATCAAAGACACAAGCACCCCATTCGAAATAGAATTTACCCTCTTCAACTCAAGTAACACCACGATCAACACCACCTTCTGCTGGACCTTCGAACACTTCCTTTATGCCACCTTTTTATTCGGATCAAAGCAGGAGAAGGCTGCTGCCACTAGGTTATTATTTAGGGTTTCGGTTATGTCCTTTTTTGATGTGTATTCGGTATAAAAAAAGTAATATGAAGGAGTTGGGGCTGATTTGTTGGCCAAGGATTAGAGGGTAAAATGAGACCAAATCTCATTCAAATTATTAATATATCTGATCATTATATTAGACTCATAGGTTGTGCACAAATTTTATATATATTTTAGCCCATACACATGTTCTAAATCGTGTGCTATTAGTTTTAGTATAACATGCATGTCGTCATCTTATATAGCTTAAGTTATGGTTTTCATACTTGGTAGTTCTTAGGTTATAACACTTAGTTACTTAGGTTGTATTCGGTTTCAACGTTCAAGTTAATAACGGATTTTAGGAATAATATTTTGGGCTATCGTGATTGTTTAATTAGTTTAGTAACTTAGGTTATGGAACACCTTTAATTCTTCCATTATACTTTATGTGTTCTTGAAAATTCAAATTAGGGGGGTAATTTAGGGATTTCAACTGGATGGAAAATGAGGGTTTTACAGTGTGTGTGTCTAGTCGTCAAGTTCCTACAATGGACGCCTAGGTTTTGTATTTGTTAGTAGTAGTAGAGATGATTACGAGAAAAACCTTGTACTCAATAATAATGATTAGTTTGTTTATCCGTTGCATATTGTTCTTAATCGTTATTATTGTGTAATCCCTATATGAGTTCTAACCAACCTCGAGCTATAAACGATCTTCAAAATTGGTATCAGAGCCTAGGGGCTCGTGATCGTGGGATTTACAAGGTTTCGTTGGTCAAAGATCGAAGAAAACAAAAAAATTCATAACTGGTTCGTATCTTCAAAACTCACTATAGGGCTGTTTTTGAACGGCGATAACTCCTTCGTTAACCGTTGGATCGGGCTGAAATTTATGCTGGAGATTCTTCATATATCAAGGTACAATTTAACTGGAGGGATCTTCGATCTGAGCTCTAAATCGTCAGGTATTAATTTTTGAAAACTGCTACAGAAGAGTATGTGATTTTCTAATTTTTAGGGTTTTCGTGATTCAACTACATGAATTTGGTTCTATTCTTGTTAAATGATCGTGGAAGTTGTTTTTATGTTGGTTGGAGAAGGTACGATGGTTTTTAAGGGTTTTATGGTATAATGGTTCTTACAATTGAATATTCAATCAGATATTACCTCGTACTTCTTTAAGCTTATTATTGGTCAAACTTTCCATGATTGGAGGATTATTTTATTGTTTCCTCTTGTCGCTGAGAAGTGGTGCATTTCAATTGTCTAAGATCATGCGTTGATGGATTATTAAATTCAGATTTGATTCGGTGACTTTATATTTATTTATTGGCTTGTTGGATCTGTTTGATGCAAATGCTTCTCCCGTCAAAAAGAGAAAACAAAGTAATATGTCAGCTCGCTTTTGGAGAATGAAAGTGTGAGATAACTGGGTACAAGTCGAAGGGATTATGATTGGACCTTGGGTGTTCGTTTGTCGTATATGGAAGCAAAATCAAGTTAGTTGTTATTGGTGTTGTTGTTCGAAGGTACTTAATACTGTTTATGAATTTTTAGTACTGCTCGAATGATCATTAGTACTGCTATCGTTCTATATTTGTACTGCTTTCATTCGCGGTTAGTACTGCTATAGGATGATTTGTACTGCTCTCGATCGACTTTGTACTGCTCACGAACTCACTTAGTACTGTTGTCGTTCACATGGTTTGTACTGCTGGTATTTTATCATGGTTATTGTTCGATGTGTTTTTCTCATTGAAGTTGTTGCTATTTAATTGTTTGACTTACATGGAAAAGGTATTGGTTACTTTATTCTGATCGGTGAACATGCATGCACACTGAATTACGTTGTACAAAGGCTCGCATTATGAAGTAAGACACACATGGGATAGTGTAACTTTTTCATGGTAACTGGCTTTTATTTTACTTATGTTTGATTGGATGCAAGAGTTCATGGGACGGTGACTTTCTATTACTACATTGTGAAGATCATTAATGGTACTGGTTCTAGAGGGTTGCTTTGATTCAATCATGGGACGGTGAACATTTACATATGCGGAGCTGTTCGATATTCTATTTAAT
This sequence comes from Artemisia tridentata subsp. tridentata, assembly GCA_021014915.2. Taxonomy (NCBI): domain Eukaryota; kingdom Viridiplantae; phylum Streptophyta; class Magnoliopsida; order Asterales; family Asteraceae; genus Artemisia; species Artemisia tridentata. Next base: position 217,506,748 of record CP139508.1, read on the forward strand.
TATTCCATCATAGGTCGGTTTGATAATGGATGGTGATGTATTGGCATACCTTTTTTTTCATGCACAATCCTACGTTGAAGTTATTATTTTTAAAAGGATATTGTTTACTACATGAATGGTAATCTTTTTCTTATAACGTGGGTCGATGAACTTAAAGATGAACGTTGGGACTACATGAAGTGAGGGGAAGCCTATTGGACGTTTGGAGCAGGTTGGTTCCAACACACACACACGAGGAATACACACACAGAGGATATTTTTGGATTTGATTCTGGTTTTCGGTACTTAAAAATTTATGGCTCGCATTTATTTATTCTCCATGGCGAAGAATATTATTTGTTGCTTATTTGATGATGCAGTAGAATTTTTCAAGGTTTTGTTTTATCATACCTTTTGACAGGAAGTAACTTGTCCGTTCGTTCAAGTGACTACGAATTGACAAACACTTGATGGAGTTACGTTATTGTGCTCAGTGATTATTGTCAAGAGATTGCGATCTCCCTAACGTTAAGTATACGTTCGAAGTCAGTTTTAGTACAAGATATAAGACACAAGGTTGGTTTATTCTACTTCAGCATCGAATTGGTAATGGTTAGTTTTCTTCATCATTACATACAGCCTAGAGAATTGGAGACTTGAATGGTTAACATATGGGTTTCAGGGGAAGCTTAAATGTTCAAATGATTAACCATTTATTTGCTACATCGAGGTGAAGGTTTTTATAGCTGCTTGTTGGTATTTTTACTTAAGAGTTGGGATTTTTCTGTGAACATATTTTTTAAAAAAAGCTAGCTTCAGATTTATATGGCTACTAACCGTTAATTCATACTACAGGGGCTCGTTCGAGAATCAGATATTACCTCATTTAATATACCATGGTACAATTGTGAACAAGTTTAATCTCGATATTGCTTCATGATAAAACACGAAGGACCAAAGTTGTACAATAGAAAGTTTGTAACCGAAAGTTAGTTAATTCGGTTACAAAGGTAGTTATTAGATAGTTAGTTACAGAATCGATTATAAAGCCGAAAGGGTGTGTCGTTTGGTTCACAACCATTCGACTAGTATATATACTTATGTACATGTAACATTACAATAGTTAGACGATTAATATAGTTATTTAGATTTCATTGCAATTTCATATATCGACTCATATTTGGGACCTACATTTGGTATTAGAGCCACGCTCGTTACAACATCAAAACCAGAAAACCTTTTTAACGAGACAAGAAGGAAACCAAAAGAAGAAAGAACACGCTGAAACTTTTGTTTCAGAAGAAGAAGACGCGACGTACAAAACATAGAAACGTTGCCTGGATAACTAGGACGCAAGGAAAGTAGTGCACGACCGTACTTGTGTAGAAATTGCAAACGAGAAGCCACCAAACAACGTAGTGACTTATTGGTTTGTGTTGGTGTGATTTGTGTACGCGACAAAGAACAAAGAAACAAGAAACGTTTGTTGCAAGAACTTTGTTGGCAACTAACATCGCACAACAAAACCGGAGACCCTTTGTTGCTATCTAACGCAACAAGTAGGAAGAGAAAAGACGTCAAGAACAAGAGAAGACCCACTGTTGCAAACTCTAACGCAACAAGTTGGAAGAAAAGGAGGTTGCTTGGGCATAAGAGAAAGGTATACCAAGAGAGAAACAATCTAGGATTGTTTTGGAGAAGAGACGCTAGCAATACAAGGACGACAACAACAAAAAAAAACAATCTGATCAATTGTTTGGAAGAATACCGTGGGGTATTTTGTTGTGGGATATACAGTGTGGAACAAAGTAGACAAAGGAAAGGAGTATTGTGGTACGCGGACAAGCAACAACGACAAGAAGAAAACAAGCAACACGCTATTTCTTGTTTGAAGGACATACTACCGTAGTAGTATTAGAGAAGAAAACAAACAAACCATTTGTTTTGGATTAAATACCGAAGGGTATTTGGACATATTATGAAAGCCGAGACCAAAAAAAGGGATCTAGGGCACGTTTGGTCTCAAGTCGACACATAGGAGGAAAAAGGACGACGTGGTTGATGAACTCAAATAAGTACATTTTATTACTATCATTTATCCTATTAATTTGACTTGTTTTACTATATTATATATGAGGATTGATACTTAATCGTTTACTTTTGTAATTCTCAGGTAAAAACAAGCATTTGGTGAAACTTAGCGATTTTGGACTAATAATGGAGCAAAACGTGCATAAAGTGAAAGTCTTCTGACATGGACAAGATCAAGTCAATTCTGCTCCAGATGCGCCGCATCTCACTCACGACATGCGCCGCATCTCTATCAAGATATCACCAGATACGATCCAAGATACAAGAGGACATGCGCCGCATCTAATCATGGAGTTACGCCGCATCTTCTGGCGGTGTACGAATATTCCTGAATATTATAATCTTGGACCCCACGCGAAGTTAAGTACATGCGCCGCATCTACTTAGTAGATGCGCCGCATCTTCCCTCAGACAGAAACTATAAATACCCCGTAGACCAGACGAATTAAAAAGGTCCGAAACCTAAACACCGAAGACCGAACAGAAGGAACAAAGGACGAATTCAGTCAAGAAGGCAGCACAAGACACACCCAAATCAAAGATACAAGAGCTGTAAGAAGGTGCTGCATGTATTTAATTCATTAAGTAGTTTTGTTTTATTGTGTTAGCAAACTTTAATTCATCAGGATTGGTGGCTTGTGTAATGTGACAACGAAAGATTGCACTCCCTTTAATACTTGCTTTCCCATCAATTAAAGTATATATGATGATGTCTTTGGTTACTACTTATTAGTGCATTGATAACCTCTGTGTTTATTAGTGGCTTGCGGGCATTTGACTGCGGGACATAATGTGGCTCCCACGGTTGTTTCTAAATTGATCACTTAGGAATAACTTTTAGACATAAGTAATCATTAAGGGTTTACTCGCCGATAAGAATAGGACCAACGAGAAAGGGTTAACTACATACACTTCATATAAAGCTATCAATAAAACAAGTGACAATCTACTTAATCATAAGGACAGCCCTCTTATTGTCTCAAGTATTTATCTGTGTACGTGTGTGCTACTTGCTGATTCGTGCCTATTGGTTTATTTTATTATTTAAATGCAACAAATCGTGCCAGTCTCTCAGGCTGAAACCCCCTTGCGTTAGGATATTAAAATACTGATTAAAATAACTAGATAATACGTTCCACTCTTAGTGATCGACACTCTACTTACCATTATCTTCATACTGACCGGGTACACTGCTCGTTAAGTGTGTGTGTTATTGATAAGTCGGCTAAATATAAATTTAAAACTTGAGTAGGCATTAAAACTGCTAAACCGCAACGACACATCACGCGCGCCAAGTTTTTGGCGCCGTTGCCGGGGAGTGAATTGTTATTATCTGTTAATTTGATTAGTATTTTAATTAGGTTTTTCTTTTTATTAGATTAATTGCATCATTGTACTATTTTGCATATTTGTTGTATTGTGTGTTAATTGTTTTATTTTTATTTTTGTGTGTTTATTTTTGTTTGTGTGTTTAATTTTTGTTTTTATTTTTCGTATTTTTCTGTTCTGCTATCGTTGTACGGTGCTAAATCAAACGATACGGCGCATCTGATCTCTCAGATACGGCGTATTGCGTTTAATTTTTTTTTAATACAACGCGTTTAATTAATTCGATACGACGCATCTTTTCCCCAAGATACGGCGTATCTGTTTTTAATAAGAAAATTTTTCTAAGCGATAAAGTAATACGACGCATCTGCCTTTCCAGATACGGCGTATCTGTTTTTAATAAAAAAAAATAAAATTTCTAAACGTTAACGCCATACGACGCATCTGCTTTCGCAGATACGGCGTATCTATTATTTTAATTAAAAACAGTTTGCGAATTATTAAACAGATACGGCGTATCGATCTCTGTCGATACGGCGCATCTTTCTGAATCAAAAATCTTTTATTTTTAAACGTAACGAAAATACGGCGCATTAACTTTCGTTAATACGACGCATTTAATTTTATTTAGATAAGCTGATTTTTGATTAATTAATTCGATACGGCGCATTCTTAATTTCTAAGCGGCGTATCTATTTTCTGAATAAAGTCTGATTAAATTTTAACGTATTAAGATACGGCGTATCCAACTTTTTGGATACGGCGCATCGTCTGCAGATATCAGTAACTTTAATTTTTCGTATTCCGTTTTCGTTATTAATTATCTGATATACTACTTTCTCGAGCATACCCTACTGATATTTTTGTGTTGATTTCAGGAATTGCATGACCAGGAGTTCTACGAAGAACTTGATTCAACCTTTTGAAGATCCTGAACGAGCCCTACATTCGCTTAAAAGGCTTTTCAACACAAGAAGCTTTGATCTTTCAAGTTCACTCGAGCTTGATTACTTTTCTGAAGAAAAAGAGGAAGTTGAAACAGAAACAATGGGCGAAAACACTACTATGGAGGAATACATGAACAATACCCGTGCTGATTACACTTCAGGAGTTGCTAGACCTAAGTTTGATGACAAGTCAAAATTTGAGTTGAAGGGACAATTTCTCAAGGAGCTCAGAGAGAATGCTTTCAGTGGGACGGAACAAGAGGATGCTAATGAGCATGTTGAAAAGGTCCTGGAGATTGCAGATTTGTTTACTTCAGAAAGTATCAATACCGATCAACTCATGCTAAGAATCTTCCCAATCTCACTAAAAGGAGCTGCCAACAAGTGGCTAAGGAATGAACCTGCTAGTTCAATCACTACATGGGAAGGTTTGAAGAGCAAATTCCTGAAGAGATATTGTCCACCTGCTAAGACTGCTAAAAAGATGGAGGCTATCAATAGTTTCAAGCAAGAGCCTGATGAAACCCTTTATCAAGCTTGGGAACGATTTAAAGATTTATTGATAAAATGTCCTCAACACTATCTAACCCCTATGCAGGAGATAATATTGTTTTATCAGGGACTGGACGTGCCAACTAGACAGATCTTGGATGCTAAGGGAGTTGTACCTCAGATGAGTGCAACTAATGCTAGGAAAGCAATCCAAGAAGCTGCTGATCATTCTCAGAAATTGCACGATGGGACCTCTACTAGATCTAAGAGCAGCACTAATTTTGACGGGATTGCTGCTATTCAAGCTCAATTGGATAAAATTAGTAGAGAGATGAAGAAGCGAGATGAAAGAGCGTATGCTGCCCAAGTTGGATGTGAAAAGTGCGAAGGACCTCACTACACTAAATATTGCCCGAACAAGAATGAAAGTGAGACATTTGAAGAATCATATTACACCCAATTTGGACAACCATTCCGACCTTCAGCAAGATTTAGGGAAGCTAGTCCGGGATTCTATCAAAAGAACAACTTCAATCCCGCTTATCAAGAGAGGAGGCAGACTTTAGACGATACTTTAAAGCAAATTATGGCCGATGCTGCTAAAAGACATGAAGAGAATACTGCTATGATCAAAGAAATTCGAGCTTCAACGGACACTACTACAAGAAATCAAGGGGCTTCGATCAAAGCATTGGAACAACAAATTGGTCAAATGAGCAAAGTTCTTCAAGAAAGGGGATATGGAAGTCTACCGAGCTCAACTGAAACCAACCCAAGAGATCATGTCAAGGCCATAAGCACCACTGAAGAAGTCACTCCTAATATACCTAGAAGATCGATGAATGGTAATGATGGTGCAAGACCCGAATTTTTCTTTAATTCTTCAATCAGCTTAAGGAGACTACTAAAAGAGAAGACAAAGATTGAAGAGGAGATCAAGGCAACAATGAAAGAAGAGAGCCCTGCAACCGACTCAAATGCCTTGCCTCATAAAGAAAGAGACCCAGGAAGTTTTACTCTACCTTGTTCTATTAATAATATGTCTTTCAATAATGTGTTAGCTGACTTAGGAGCTAGTGTTAGTGTTATGCCTCTTAAGACATTCGCTACCCTAGGACTAGGAAAATTAGCACCAACTAAATTACTTATTGAATTGGCTGATAAAACGGTAAAACGACCTGAAGGGATTGCTAATAATGTGCTAGTTAAGATTGAGCAGTTTATTTTTCCCGTAGACTTTGTTATACTAGACATGCCCGAGGATGTTAAGATTCCTTTAATCCTCGGAAGACCTTTCTTGTCTACTGCCCATGCTAAGATTGATGTGTTTAAAAGAAAATTTTCATTAAGGGTAGGGAATAATAAACTAGTCTATAAATGCCAAGATCCGGTTAAAAGCATAATTAGAGGTGTTTATGTGCTAGGATTAAGAGAGCGTATGGACCTCGATCTTGAAGCTAGACTTATGGGAGAAACATTGATTCAAAACAACTCAACTAGTCCTAATCATGAGAACTTTGAAGAATTCATTGACCTTAATGTACCTACCGAACTTAGACGCGATGTTGTTAGTGATTCTGATGATGAGTGGTATGATTGTGTAGTAATTAATAAACGTAGGAGAATAGTTGAGAAAACGAATTTGAACAATGATGTGTTTATTGAACTACCACCCCACCTTGCTTATTTGTGCCTACATGATAATAAGAATTTCCCGTCTATCATTTTGTCATCTCTGCCCGAAAGGGACAGGACTTTGTTTATACAGATATTAAAAAAGAACGGCGTGGAAATTAAGGACAAGCAAGGAGTGTTCAATATTACTGAATTGGCGATGAAGGAGCGTGATGTTTCCGACTCCTTCAATGATCGATACTAAAGAGCTGAACGTGAGTCTAACTTGAAGACTCTGGAATAAAGACAAGTGCTTACCGGGAGACAACCCGGATTTATCTTTTATTATTCTGTTTTCTGTGTCGAGTCAGTCCAGGCCGCACGAGGATACGGCGCATCTCAATTCTGAGATGCGACGCATCCTCTGCAATGGTCATATCTTATTTTATTTTTCTGCATTTTTATTTTCGACTTTGAAACTCTTTATCAGTTTATTTTAATGCGGCGCATCCCTGGTTAAGGATGCGGCGCATCTTTATTCTGATCCGTATCTATTCCAGGCTCGATACGGCGTATCTTCTTCAATAAGATACGGCGCATCGACTGACCTGATGATCTTCAGTTTTAATTTTTAAGTTTTATTTTTCCTAACTACTAATGTATTATGCAAGTTTGAACCTTTCTTATCTTAGGTGTGTTTTAAAAGTGTTGGTGGTATTATAGTTTCCTGGATTTCCTGTGGATACATCAAGTATGAAGCTTTAATGTTCTAATCCACAAGAAGATGATTTTTGCTCTTATACAAATGGAGGATCATACCGAGCAAATCTCAGGGGAGTTTTTCTGTTCTAATTCTTTTATTTTCCAGTTTTTAACCTTTTATACAAACAACGAGGACGTTGTTTAACTTAAGTGGGGGGATTGGAGAATTAGAACACTTAACAATTACTTGTCCTAAACTTTTTCAAAAATTATGCTTAAAATGTGCTTAATATATCAAACTTAAAAAAATTTTAGCATGTTTTTGTTTAAGATCTAAGTTGCATAACTGCACACACGACGTTATTTTCAAAAATTGTGATTTTTCAAAATTCACAAATCTATGAGTGTGCCGGTGACTTGTAAACTTTAGAACTTGGCTTGTATACTATTCGAGACCACCATAATGAGTATTATTTATATAATTGGAATGACTTGTCTAAATTGGTAAAATTCTAGGATTACACCCAAATAGCCTTTATATGTTATGTGTTATTAACTAACTACACTGGTTAGTTAACCCCCGTATAAAACCTTTTGTTACTCTCATTTTTAGAGTAAGATACCCCTAGAAAAACACTCAGAGCCATTCCTTTCGTTTCTTACACCTATGTTTAAAATATTTTGTTACACCCTTACACCTTAGCCTACCCTGTAGATTAGAATCCGTGGTTGGTTAATTGCTATAGGCAAAGTGTGTTTCCTTACATTACCTGTGTTCGCGTGCGTAATTCATTATCTTTGGTTAGGTCGGGAAATTGCACAATGCAATTGGAGTGAAAGTAAATATTGTATATTTTGGAGTTTATTTTTCGTGTGTTTACTACTTTCACTATTACCGTTATTTCTGAAAGTATGAAAAGTATGAATAAAAATTATCCGGAAAGAAAGTTATAGTGATGTGGTAAAATTTTACACATCTTTGTTATGTATTAAAAAAAAAAAAAAAAAAAAAAAAAAAAAAAAAAAGAAAAGTTGGATGTTTATTTTAAGCCAACTTATGTAAAGTTATGTAAGTGGTTCATATGGCCACTATTTGTTGTATTATATCTATGGATTGAATGGGAATTGGCAGTTATGGGAACGCCAATTAAGGTTTATTCTTTGATTAAGATCTTGTTGAGTATAATTCGTGTCTACCTAAAGCGTGTGTTTCAAGTGTTAAAGCGTGAGTTATTCGATGATATGAGTCTTATTCATGGGATGGTTGGGATAGTGATTAACCACACTTAGGATTTTAATTTATTTGTTTTGTTTATTTTTATTTTTACACCAATTTATATCCCAAATGTTATCCATACCCTTTATTATTCTTTATCCAACGAAACCTTTGATTTATTGAGATTAGGGATTTGAGCAATCTTAAGTATCGTAGTCGTGGATTCGGCTATGTATTTATGATTTTGTCGCCCTTTTTGATATATTATTATTGGTGAAGTTTGGACCTATCTTTAGCCTATTCGAGTTAAGGATCTGAGCAATTGCAAGTATCGTGTTCGTGGATTCGATCATGTATTTGTGATTTTGTCGCCTTTTCTGGAATTTGAGATCGATAGTGATTAAGAATAATTAACCCTTAAGCCTAAAAACCCTTTTTACCGCTTTAGACTTGTTATTCCTTAGCTTTAGTGGTGGAGATGTGTATACTTGCCAAGCTTATGATAGAATATTCGTCGCGACTGGACAGTTAAACGATTAGATTTGCTTTTATCGACTTATTTTATTTTACTTCTAATTCGTTAAGTGTTTAGTTGTGTGATTATGAAATAAACGAATACATGCTTAAATATAAAAATAAATCCTAATATCTTTTAGGATACATTTTCATAAATGAAATTCTAAGGTTTACTTGGGGACAAGTAAAGTTCAAGTGGGGGGATATTTGATGAACTCAAATAAGTACATTTTATTACTATCATTTATCCTATTAATTTGACTTGTTTTACTATATTATATATGAGGATTGATACTTAATCGTTTACTTTTGTAATTCTCAGGTAAAAACAAGCATTTGGTGAAACTTAGCGATTTTGGACTAATAATGGAGCAAAACGTGCATAAAGTGAAAGTCTACTGACATGGACAAGATCAAGTCAATTCTGCTCCAGATGCGCCGCATCTCACTCACGACATGCGCCGCATCTCTATCAAGATATCACCAGATACGATCCAAGATACAAGAGGACATGCGCCGCATCTAATCATGGAGTTACGCCGCATCTTCTGGCGGTGTACGAATATTCCTGAATATTATAATCTTGGACCCCACGCGAAGTTAAGTACATGCGCCGCATCTACTTAGTAGATGCGCCGCATCTTCCCTCAGACAGAAACTATAAATACCCCGTAGACCAGACGAATTAAAAAGGTCCGAAACCCAAACACCGAAGACCGAACAGAAGGAACAAAGGACGAATTCAGTCAAGAAGGCAGCACAAGACACACCCAAATCAAAGATACAAGAGCTGTAAGAAGGTGCTGCATGTATTTAATTCATTAAGTAGTTTTGTTTTATTGTGTTAGCAAACTTTAATTCATCAGGATTGGTGGCTTGTGTAATGTGACAACGAAAGATTGCACTCCCTTTAATACTTGCTTTCCCATCAATTAAAGTTTATATGATGATGTCTTTGGTTACTACTTATTAGTGCATTGATAACCTCTGTGTTTATTAGTGGCTTGCGGGCATTTGACTGCGGGACATAATGTGGCTCCCACGGTTGTTTCTAAATTGATCACTTAGGAATAACTTTTAGACATAAGTAATCATTAAGGGTTTACTCGCCGATAAGAATAGGACCAACGAGAAAGGGTTAACTACATACACTTCATATAAAGCTATCAATAAAACAAGTGACAATCTACTTAATCATAAGGACAGCCCTCTTATTGTCTCGAGTATTTATCTGTGTACGTGTGTGCTACTTGCTGATTCGTGCCTATTGGTTTATTTTATTATTTAAATGCAACAAATCGTGCCAGTCTCTCAGGCTGAAACCCCCTTGCGTTAGGATATTAAAATACTGATTAAAATAACTAGATAATACGTTCCACTCTTAGTGATCGACACTCTACTTACCATTATCTTCATACTGACCGGGTACACTGCTCGTTAAGTGTGTGTGTTATTGATAAGTCGGCTAAATATAAATTTAAAACTTGAGTAGGCATTAAAACTGCTAAACCGCAACGACACATCACGCGCATCAGTGGTAAAGTGTGTTTTATTTGAAAAGAACTATTCGACAACATCAAAGAAGGGTACAACCGGAAGATTGATACATGAATTGTTTTTTGGTGAACAAGGGAAAGAAAAAGACGTGGTTGGTATAATACTCAAGTACCGACACACAAAAGGGAATACGTTTGTGTTTAACACAAGAACGAGGTCACACAATTCAAACTTTGGATTTCAATTCATATTAATATAGTAGAGATACTTATTTTGTACTATTAGGAAATCCCGAGAACTTCATATTAATCCCCTACTATTAGGATTCCCGGAAAACTATTTTATGTTCCCATAGTAGTAGATATACCATACTAAGTTAGAAATTCCCATACGATTAGAAAGGTGAAGATTATAAACACTTTTAAGATGGCCGGTGACGATACAACTAACACATCGACAACACTGAAACCCGTAACACCAATTGCACAATACCAATGCCCTAAGTTGAAAAACACAAACTACACGGTTTGGGCTATACAAATTAAGGTTATATTAGAGGCACATGGTTTATGGGAAATGATAGAACCTAAGGAAAACACGCAAGTAGATGACAAAAAGGATAAGGTAACAACTACCCTTCTATATCAAGCATTAACCGAAGATGTGATTTTACAAGTAGCAAGTTGTAAAACGGCAAAGGAATTATGGGAATCGTTAAAAAGGAGACACGTTGGAGAAGAAAGAGTGCAACAAGCACGGTTACAATCATTGATGATTGGATTTCAGACCCTTCAGATGAAGGAAGATGACACGGTGGATGCATTTACGGCCAAACTAAACGGCTATGCCACGAAGGCTAAAGAATTAGGAAAAAATTTGGATAAATCACTTTTAGTACGAAAACTATTAGATTCCACACCAGATAGGTTCATTCAAATAGTAGCATCCATAGAACAGACAAATGATCTCGACGACATTACCTTAGATGAGATCACTGGAAAACTAAAGGCATTCGAGGAGAGGATAAAACTCCGAAAGAGATGACAAGTAGAAAGCCAGGATAACTTATTATTCGCATAAGGCGAACACTCTAGAAAAGGAAGACGTTTTTTCAAACGCGGAGGCAGATCAAACTACTCACGAGGAAACTGGCATAATAATGGAAATAGAAATAACTTGAATGAAGAAAGCTCAACTCACAAAGAAAAGTCAAATAAGAATAGACGTGAGTGGGATGTAAGAAAGGTAAAATGTTTCAATTGTGGGAAACTAGGACATATCAAGAAAGACTGAAGAAAACCATCAACAACACAGGAACAATCAAACCTTATCTTGGAAGACGATGAACCATCAGTATTAATGACTACACACGAAATTAAACACGAAGAATTTTTGTTGAACGAAGGACAAATTCAACCCGGAAAGTATGCTACAACAAATGCTAGCATATGGTATTTAGATAATGGTGCAAGTAACCATATGACGGGAACCAAGAGGGCATTTTAAGGACATTGACGAAAGCATCATTGGACGCGTTCGTTTTGGAGATGGATCGTACGTGGAGATAAAGGGTAGAGGTTCAATACTCTTAGGATGTAGAAACCAACAACAAAAGATAGTTTCGGATGTTTACTACATACCAAACCTCAAGAGCAACATACTTAGTCTAGGACAACTTACAGAGATAGGTTGTAAGATCATCATGGATGAAAACAAACTGACTTTGTATGATAAGGATAAGAAGTTGTTGATGAAGGTAGAAAGATCTAAGAATCGACTTTACAGTATTAGACTACAAATAGAAGCACCTATATGTCTCTTAGCAAACGTAGATAACCAAGCATGGTTATGGCACGCTAGATTAGGTCATCTGAATTTTGACGACATCAACAAGATGACGAGAAAGGGTCTAGTGGAAGGAATACCGAGAATAAATCATGCAGGACAGATTTGTGATGCATGTTTATTAGGAAAACAAAGTAGAACACCATTTCCAAATCAAGCTAAATTCAGATCAAATATCCCGTTGGACTTAGTATATGGAGATCTCTGTGGTCCCATAAGTCCAGCCACACACTCTGGAAAGAAACTCATCTTCTTATTAGTAGATGACTGTACACGTTTCATGTGGGCCTACTTTCTAACATCAAAAGATCAGGCATTTAACACATTCAAGGAATTTAAACAGAAGATTGAAATGGAGTTGAGATTGAAATTAATAATGCTAAGGATAGAGGAGGGGAATTTATATCTAATGAATTCACCAAATACTGTAAGGAGAATGAAATAGTACGACAGTTGACAGCACCATACTCACCACAACAAAATGGAGTAGTGGAGAGAAGAAATAGGACAGTGTTATCAACTACGAGGAGTATGATGAAAGAAATGAAGTTACCTTTAACTTTTTGGGCGGAAGCAGTCAAACACGCCATTTACATACTCAACATGGTACCTACGAAAGCCCTGGAAGATAAAACACCATATGAAGCACTCTACAACAGAAAACCGAATTTGGAATATCTAAGAATATTCGGATGCACAGCTTATTCAAAGATAACGATACCTCACTTAAAAAAGCTGGACGATAGAAGCATACCGATGATTTACTTAGGAGTAGAGGAAGGATCAAAAGCATGTAGGTTATATGATCCAATAGGAAAGAAGAAACATGTTAGTAGGGATGTAAAGTTTATGGAAACGAAACCGTGGGATTGGGATAACAATGGAGATGATACGAGTATACAAGACACATTTTAGGCTAATTTTGTGATAGATGGAGTTGACAATGAAAATCCTATACCGATCAATGATAATACGTATCAGGAACCGGATCCAATACCAGATCCAGACTCACCAATCACACCACCAACGTACACTTACAACCCTAACTCAGAAGATGAAGAAGAAGCTACTTTTAGCTCAGTAGGAAGCTCAGACAATAGATTTGATGATACACTAGTACGAGGTTTCAAGAATATAAAAGAGATATATGAGAACGCACGTGAAATTGAAACTGAAAGTTTGTTATTTACGGAACAAGAACCACGTAAATACAAGGAAGCATCAACAGATAAGAAATGGATGGAGGCCATGGAGATTGAATTGGATTCAATCAACAAGAATAACACATGGACTCTTACTACATTGCCAACAAATCAGAAGGCAATAGGACTCAAATGGGTTTATAAGACCAAGAGGGATGCAAAAGGAAAGATCATCAAATATAAGGCAATATTAGTAGAAAAAGGTTATGTACAAGAACAAGGGATAGACTTCGATGAAGTATTCGCACCAGTTGCTAGGATAGAGACAGTTCGATTGATATTAGCACTAGCAGCATATCATGGATAGCAAGCACACCACTTAGATGTAAAATCAGCATTTTTACATGGAGATTTGAAGGAAGAAGTCTATGTTACACAACCTGAAGGATTTATTCAACAAGGAAACTCAGGAAAAGTCTACAAGCTAACTAAAGCTTTGTATGGCTTAAGACAAGCACCGAGAGCTTGGAATGTGAAACTTGATCAGACCTTGAAGTCATTAGACTTTAAGAAATGTAATCTCGAACAAGCAGTTTACACGAAGAGAAGCAAGACTTCTACACTAATAGTTGGAGTTTATGTAGATGATTTGATAATCACGGGCACTCCAAAGAAGGAAATAGACTTGTTCAAATCCCAGATGAAAGACAAATTCGAAATGAGCGACTTAGGGTTGCTAGCTTATTACCTTGGGATAGAAGTTACACAGACAGGATGAGAGATTACAATCAAGCAAACAGGATATATTAACAAGATCTTGAAAGAAACAAGTATGACGGACAGTAATGATACGAAAATACCAATGGATCCCGGCACTAAGTTGGTCAAGACGGAAGATGGAAACTCAGTTGACGCAACTTACTACCGAAGCTTAATAGGAAGTCTCAGGTACTTATTACATACAAGACCAGATCTTAGTTACTCAGTCGGACTACTCAGCAGATTTATGCAAGACCCGAAGGATCATCACCTGAAGGCAGTGAAACAAGTAATCCGATATATCAAAGGAACAAAGGAGCATGGAATAATATACAAAGAAGAAGGCGGTTGCAAGATTACAGGTTACAGTGACAGTAGTTATGGAATCAACACCGATCAAGGAAAAGGAACTACTGGCATAGTATTTTACTTTATGAGTCACTTATTACTTGGTGTACTCAGAAGCAACCAATAGTGGCGCTCTCATCATGTGAGTCAGAATTCATGGCGGCTAATGGAGCAGCATGTCAAGCTTTATGGTTAAAACGACTACTTAGTGAATTAACTGGATGGCAAGAAAAAAGGATAACGCTGAAAGTTGACAACATATCAGCAATAGCACTCGTAAAGAACCCAGTTTTTCATGGAAGGAGCAAGCACATCGACATTCTCTATCATTTCATTCGTGAATGCGTAGAAAATGGTCATATCAATGTGGAACACGTCAGTGGAGAACTACAAAGAGCAGATATCTTAACAAAAGCCTTACCAAGACTAAAGTTCGTGACTATGCGACAAATGATCGGAGTTCAAGACTTAGGACAAATCAACGATCAAGATTAAGGAGGAGAATGTGAACAAGTTTAATCTCGATATTGCTTCATGATAAAACACGATGGAGCAAAGTTGTACAATCGAAAGTTTTTAACCGAAAGTTAGTTAATTCGGTTACAAAGGTAGTTATTAGATAGTTAATTACAGAATCGGTTATAAAGCCGAAAGGGTTGTCGTTTGGTTCATAACCATTCGACTAGTATATATACTTATGTACATGTAACATTACAATAGTTAGACGATTAATACAGTTATTCAGATTTCATTGCAATTTCATATATCGACTCATATTTGGGACCTACAACAATCCATGTGAAGATGAAATTAAGACCATTATTGAAAATGAGGGATCGTTTTCCCTTGATAGCATCACCGCAATCAGAGAAAGCTGGGTTCCATATGACACAGATTACACAAATACGTGTGCTTTCAAAGAGCTCAGTCTTCGTCACGGGGAAAATGCCAAAAAAAATGGTTAGAGCCATAATGGAACCCTTGTTGGCGTCTCATTTTGGAAGCTCCATCATGTGTCGGAATCTCTTGTTATCAACAAAGCAAGACACACTACAAATATATTCATTTCAGTGATTAAGAAATGATCAACTAAAGTTTCAATTTACGTGGTCTGTGATTTATTTCGGATTGCTGGATTTGTAGCAATCATGTACTTTTCTATGTTTCTTCTGTTTGACAACGTGTTTCTGATGTAACTTTTCCCAGCACCTTGCTTGGGTTGTTCACTTGTTTGTGGTAATAAAATCATATTGGAAGTCCAAATTTAATTCGCACAGTTGATAAAAGGGAAAATACCATAAAAATGCATTATACTTGTCAAAAAATCATCTTCAGAGTAGCGAACTAAAAAATACTCTTGTGAACACTAATGTTGACACTTTTGCCTTTATATAAGTAGTATGACCATTTTACCCTTCCAAATTACATGTATGATCCCTGTGGGTTTGCGAAAATTGCATCAACCGTCCCTAGGCTTTTTTTTTCCAAATCTTTTTTTCAAAATTCTTTTTAAAATTTTTTTTTTTCATAATTTTAATGTCGAAATTTTTTTCAGAAATAGATTTTTTTAGAAATTTTTTTTCTTGACATAAAAAAATTTTGAATTTTTTTTCGAAATATTTTCTAATAAAATTTTTTTCCGATAAAAAAATTTCACTTGTGTCAAAAAAATTCACATGTGACGAAAAATTTTCAATAAAAATTTCAAATGTGCCGAGAAAAAAAGTTGAAAAAAAACAAAAAAAAAAGGGACGAAAACGTTAGAAAAACGAACGAAAACGGGTGAAAACGTATAAAAACGTAAATAAAATGTAGAAAAAACGTATATAAAAATGTAACAGGTCAAAACCATAAGGACTGGATCCAAAAAAAAGTATATTAGAGACTGTGGATGCAATTTTCGCTAAACCACAGGGACCATTTATGTATACCCTAGGGACGGTGGATGCAATTTTTAAAAATCCACGGGTAAAATGGTCATCACAGAATATTTTTTTGTCTTTATTACTCACATAAAGATAAAAATGTCAACATGATTGTTCACAAGAGTATTTTTTTAGTTCACTACTCTGAAGATGATTTTTTGACAAGTATAATGTTTTTTTATGGTATTTTCCCTTGATAAAAGCGTACGTGTGGCTCACTAAATTGGAACTTTCTTGACCATGTTATGAAATAAAAGGGTTTTAGCTATAGGGGTTTTCGCGAGTCGGTCTTGAATAATTTCACGAGCGAAGCTTGTAAAACTAATATTTTGCTCGGCTCGTTTCAAAGCTCGTTTAGTTGTTCGAGCCAAACGAGTATCGAGCTAATTATGTAGTTTCAAAATGTTGGATAGGTCTGCATGTTGTTATCATCACACACAAAGACAAGTTAGAGTTTGAGAGATAGCGATGTATGAAAGAGGGTAGCGAGGTAGCTAAAAAGAAAAGAGCACTCTATAATATGAAAAAAGAAACCAAGCCACACCCTCACCACAAACCGGTGAGGGGTATTTATACTAAGTGTCCAACGAGGTAGCAAGCCTACCTCGTTGGGCTTGTCCCTTAGGCCTCTAATGGGCTTCCTATTACACTAAATTATTACATATTTAAAACATAATACAAGACCAATAATTAACGCTTGAATGATACCTAACAATATCCCCCTAAGGGTTAATTATTTGGGTCTTGGTACGGTTAAGTCTCTCTTTGGTCTTCCACTAACATAGCTCTCCCATCTCCTCATTTTTTCGCGAAGCTTGAGACGTCCACTGATTTCTTCCTTGTAATCTTTCCAAATATCCAATTCATCTGGTGCTAGTCAGTTCTCATCATATCCCAGAAGATTATCAACAACTCTTCGACTTATCACATCTAACACTCTCTTCAGCGTTGCATCGATCACTGTACTTACACACGTCACAGATAGCGATGAATCTCTTCTCTTGTTTATTGTTCAAGTATATGAACCCAATCAACGGTTTGTAATCATAGTGAATGGTTCCTTCTCTTCAATGCCTTCAAAAGTGAGTGTTGGAGTAATTAGATTGATGTGATGCTGGTAACTTTCTACACCTAGTTGATAGCCTTGGACTCTTAGAAGGATAACACAGCTTCGGATATAAGCCATCAATGTATCAAGGAGTCTACACTGAAAGTGATCTAACTTTGTCTCTACGCAAAGCAGGTATAAATCTTCAATATCGTTCAGGTTCAAGTACTTGTAGTCGGCTTAATTCAGAGAACGAGTACTCTTTGTCATTGGTTCTGACCACTTTTATCTCTGATATGAATTGGTGCCCTCAGAAGAACTCTGTCTTTATGTCAACTACTTCCTTGATCTTGAACTTTGAATTTATTTTCTCCCCATTGACGTTGATCAACCTTTGCTTTACTTTATAAACCAGTTTTCTTCTTAGATCATTCCAGTGTTGGATGGACAGCCTTGCTCCTTTATTGAATCTTTTAAACTTGATTACCCTGCTCATCCACTTCTGTGTGACTATCTCCTCAATGTCATCTTCATCAAATCTTTCAGCATGAAACATATGATTTGACAAGATGTGGGTTTTCTGCTTTGTGTTACCGTGCTTCAGATAAGCCAAGTCATAGTTTTTCAACTCTGGTGCAGGTTTTGAAGGTCCGCACAAGACTTGATTCTTTTGAACTCTGAGAGAAAGAGGATATACAAGCACTTAATTCCTTGCTACTTTCCCAAAAGTTAATATTCTTCACGTAATTCTCCATTTCACTTTTGTGGTACTCGTATTCAAAACTGCTCGTGCACCAATCCCTGAGCATTTCATTCGCGGTTTGCTCCATTCTGTGATAGTATTTGATGGTAGGGGTTCATCTTTACCGACCTTCAAACCAACATCTCCATTTTGCTTTGTGTAATACCCCTATAATATTTGTGTAATACCTCTATCAAGCATGTTTAGGAGCGGCGTCTCTATTTGGTCACGAGTTATCAAACATTAAACATTAATCAAGTTAAATCACCATATGCTATAATTTCGAGATCAATCTTTAGACGTGTAACTCACTGATAGGAATTATGAGCATTTTAATTCCTATTAAAATATTATTTAAATTTGAAATTGCAAAAAGTTAACATATGTTAGCTTTAATTTTATAGTTAAAGTGATGGTCATTCACTTTGGTTAAGAACTTTGTGTATTGTGGGCTTATGTTAGATCTAGTGGTAAATACAAATGTCCAATCCATTGTAAAAGCCCACAAGCCCACACCTAAAGCCTTTAGGGCAAAGTCCTTGTACTATTTAAAGTTCAAAATGCCTCATTTAGGCAGTGGTTCTGTGTGTGTATTGTGTGTGAAATAGAAAAGCTTTCAACATATCTCATTCTCTCATATTATATACGATCCAACTCACCACAGTCCCATCTCATCTCTTGTGATTAACGAGCATATAAAAGTGTGATAAAGAGTGATTATCGACTACAACAAGTGGTATCAGAGCCTAGCTTCGAGGTAGGAGTTCTTGTGTTCGAATCTTGTTGCAAAATACATTTGTGTTGCATTTTTATTTGGAAAACGTGGACCTTTGTGTCTTTGGTGGCTACTGTATGCAAGGTTGAAGATCAAAGGCAGTAAGTTGTGGTTATTTTATGTTCTAACAACTTGGTTTGGAAGTTCTTTATGTTGTTCTTGGTTCTCAGATCGATTTTAATCAAAAGGCTTGGATAAGATAGTGTTTGTTGAATATCTTTGATATTATATTGGTCCAAGTAGTAAAAGGTGTCAGGGGAAGTTGCAAGTGGTGAAAAGTTGTAAGGCTTCACGTGGGCTAGTACTAAAAAAGTCAAAAAAGGTGGGTAAAGTGCGTTTTATCGCATTTCAGAGAAAACAGCGTCTTTTATCGCATTTGGGAAAAAATCTGCGTTTTATCGCATTTCAGGTTCTGTCGCTATTGAGTTTTGTCAGGTTCTATCGCATTTGACATTTTATCGCATTTGGAATCTGAATTTTTATCGCAATTGACAACTGCGACAGTTATCGCAATTGACAACTGCGACAGTTATCGCAATTGAGCTCAGACATAAACATCGCAGTTCTGTCCGATAAATCCATCTCAGTTCTGTCCGATATCTGATCCCAACTGCGATATCGGACAACAAAGGATTTTCTGCAGTTCTCAGAGTTGTCAACTTCAGTCCCTGTACTTTCTAGCAGCCTTTGGGAACTTCCAGAATTGGCAGTTTTGGCCCTCGTACTTATGTGAAACTTCAAAAGGTCATAACTTTTGAACCGTAACTCCGTTTTCAGCGAAACACCTGTCAAAACGACCGTGAGACAGAGGAGAAGGACACGTTGAATTAATTTATTCATTCAACCCAAGTTTCGAGGCCTGAAAACGCTCCAGAATGAAGTTATTGAGGTTTTAAGTTTCCAGACCAAAATTCCACCGTAACAAAGCTTCACAACAACAACAACCAAGTTTAACCTTTTACAACAACAACATCTCCTATTTCGTTGCAAAGATCCTGAATCAAATTTATCACACATTGGAGCTAAATGGAAAAGCAAATGAAAATGAAAGAGAGAAAATCAAGGAAAGCGTTTATTGTGTTCAAGACTCATATTGAGAATGTCATCATTTCTTCAGGATATGACTCAAGTTTCGATCAGGCATTTGAATACTACATAAGATGCCCATTTCATTATTTCACCGCTCCACTTCAACAAAGCCTGAATCAATATGAGAAGATACTGAATGAAGAAGAACTGTATACGCACAACTGCAAGGAAGCTCTTGAAGTGATCAAATCTCAACTTCAGATTATTCTGCAACCTGGGATATTAAGCCTGTCAGAGTTTCTCAATGCATTTGCCCGGAAATATTGGCTAGACTTCAAAGACTTCCAAACCCAATGCATCGATTACATGAGTGAACTCGAAAAATCACTTGCTGAAGAAGAAGTTGAGCAGAGTGAGATTGAAAAGCAGAAACGGGAAAGGGAGCAAATTGAAAGAGAACGGCTCTTAAATGAATCAGTGGGAAATGAGAAAGAGGCAAACAAAGAAGAAAAGGTCGATGAGGGTACAACATCTGATGATAGCTCGGTTTTAACGGGTAGTGACACATCATCAGAACAGCAGGTTGTAAGCAGTACTCCAAGATACGATTCGGATGCTGAGGGTACACACAGGAATGAAGCTGTCTGGGATTCTGAAGCTGACCACATCAGACTTTCATCCGACATTGCAATTGTGGCTACGGTACAACATTCAAACGATCATGATAATGTTGATTTGTTCGAGAATATGTTTGTTCATGACAAGACACATCCTGCGCATCCTGAGTCCATCAGTGACACATATGTGGAGCAAAGGTTTGATAGTAATATCACTCCCACAACCCCAGATATGGATCCTAATGGAGGGAAGCCTGCCCAGGATGGATCTTCTCCTGATCAAGATCATGCCATATTTGCTTCTTTAATCCATAATTTCAAACATGAACTTGAAAAGTGCAAAGAGGACAATCTCAAAACTAAGCAAACAAACATCTCATTGTCCAAAGAGCTTGAAAAATTAACAAAAAGCAAAGACACTGAAATCTCAAACCTTAAATCTCAAGGTCAGAAATATGTGGAGAGAAATTTGGGCCCTGCTAACAGAAAGGTCCAAGAGCTTTTAAAAGAGAATGTTGAACTAAAAATGAGATACTCAATGCTTCAGGAAAACACTTCAAATCTTAAGATTGTTAATACAAAACTTGAAAATGAAAATCAAGAGGTTTTAAAACGTTCAAACAATCTTGAAGAAAAACTTCGAAAAACAGACCAAAGTGCTCAAACTCTTCAAATGATGATTCCTAAAGCTGAGAAAGTTCATAAAGGAAAATCAGGAATTGGTTTTGAAAATACAGATCAGGTGGAACATAAATTTTTGCCGCCTGATGCTCTGTTCATATCAGAAGAAGATGAAAAATTGGCAGAGGAAAAACGCTTAAAAGTCAAAAAAACAAAAAACCCACTCTCGTACCAAGGCTTTGTGTATGGTTGTATACAATTGTCAGAAATACCAAAACCACCTTTAAAAAGAAAAGAAACAAATGTGAAAAGATTTTTCAAAGAAGTTCAACTTGCTACTTATGATGCTAATCTATGGCAAAATAAAGCGAGGAAACAGTTTTGTAACCTTAAATATCACATTGACCACACGTTAAAGGTCATTTGGTCAAAACAACAATACACCGAGAGTGACTACCGTCGTCTCATGTCATCAGACACTTGGCTAAAAAGGGAAGTCTGCAAGTATTTAAAAGATGAGATTGAACCTCTTGTGGAAAATATCAATTTCAGTTTTGAACATTTCGAAAAACTTCTTGTCACTGATATGCGAGAAGATTCAAAGTACATCCATTCTCTTGAAGATGAATTCGATGCAAAATGCTTAAATCTTGATATTCAAAAAGAATTTTTCTCAAATCAAATTGAGTCACTCAAGTCAGTGTATGTCAATCTTGAGCATGAGAATGTGGATTCTGATCATACATATTTTTTGAAATCTGAGAATCTTTGTTTCAAAAGGAAAATCACCGAACTTTCAAAAGAAGTAGCTGAAGTCAAAAAGGAATTGTCAAAAAGAATTGCTTCTTCTGAAAAGAAAAAGATTTTTGAAGAAAATTGTGATGATGCCAATATCAAGTTTGATTTGGATGAACTTGATACGAAAAATATTGAATTGGAACATGCTGTGGCATCATTACAAAAAGAAAATGAGCATTTGAAACAGACTTACAAAAACCTGTTTAATTCAATCAAGCGTTCACGTGTTCTGAATCAAAAATCAAACACGAAACAAAAGGAGTCTGAAGTATTGATGCCTCAAGTTACAAATGTTTCCTATCCAAATCCCCTGTTTGATTCTGATACTCCCGAGTTTGAAACGGAAAACGCAAATCATGTGCTTCAAACAAAAGTACTTGAGCTTGAAACTCTTTTAGCTCAAAGAACAAACGATCTTGAGGATGCCAAAACTGATCTTTTCAACAAAACGAACAAATTCGAAACATATTTTGAAAAACTTGAAAAAGAAAATATTGTTTTCGAACGAAAATTGGCTCGTAAAATAGATGATTCAAAAGCTGAAAAAGATCATTTTTTGAAACAAATTGCTTCTTTGGAATCTAAATTGGCATCTCAAGATCTTCTTCAAAAAGAATACAGTGATTTGCGAAGTTCATACAATGCTTTAAGAGTGAAGTTTGAGTCTCTTAACCATTCAAAAGGAAAAGCTCCCATTTCAAATCACTCATCACCAAAAGGGAGTGTTTCAAAGAAGGTTTACACGGGTGAATCTTCAAGACCAAGACCATTTTTGAAAAAGGTTTCCCAATTTACAACCTATTCTTTGCAAAAAGGAAGGAAGTTTACAAAGAAACCAAGATTTTCTGAAACACTCTCTCCTCAAAAACTTTCAAGGTCAAACATGTCTCATGAAGAGACTTCAAGATTTCAAACTCCACAATCTAGCTTTACACGGGTAAGGCAAGTGTGGAGACCAAAGCAAAGTCCTTCTAACTCTGAAAAACTTCCGCTGCAACACAAGGACTCTGCTTTGAAAAAGATTTTTAAATCACCGTTGATTCCGCGAGTGTTATTTCCAAATGAAACACCGGTTTTCAGTCCTCGTTGGAATTCAACTTCTTTGAACCAGATTGACACAACTTACAAATGGATTGCAAAACATGCTAAACCCATTGGTGCAGTGCTCAAATGGGTTCCAAAAGTTGTTGTCTAATATGGTCAAAATGGCTTTTGTTCAAATCAGTTCAAAACCCGAGCTTCATTTAATGGCTTCTGAACACATCAGTTCAGGACCCGTACTTCAAAGAAAGGAAAGTGCTTCATCAAAAATTTTCGAGCACTTATCCTAAAAATCAATGGCTTGTAAGTATTTCAGCTTACAACCCGAGCTTCAACGTTTTGGCTTATGTACACATAACAGTGCATAACCCGTTTTTCAAAGAAAGGACCCTGTTGTACACTTTATGGCAACAATCCTACAAAGAAAGGAAGTTTTCATGAAATGTTTATTCAAACTTCTTAACCTTAAGCAAAATTTTATTCAAAATTTCTCAAAAGGTTTTTCAAAACTTTTCAAAAATTTTGCTTAAGATTTTCAAACCGTTACTCCCCACTTGCTCCAAAGTTTTCAAAAATGTCAAAAACAATGCAAGTTTTGAGGGGGAGTATTTCAAAAAGAAATTTGTTCCAAAAAGTTCATGCATGATCGTTTCTCCCTATTAGCTTTCTAAAAACAATGATTTTAATCAAACGGTATCAAAAATACCATTGGAATGCTATTTTTGAGGGGGAGAAATGTGATTAAAATGTGATCGTGAGTCGAGCTCTACAAAAAGACTCAGTTTAACCCTCGAATTGACGAAAACTAAATGTCAGTAATCGAAAAGACTTGTCCGGGACGGGTAATAATTTCAAGCTGGTTTACCAGTGATGTAAGCGTGTCTCGCAAAGGACTTGTCTAAGTAGAATGTACCAATTCGAGAGATGATCATTGAATATGACCGGGACGGGTAATAATTTCAAGCTAGTCTAACTAGTGATGTAAGCGTGTCTCGCGAAGGTCATGTTCATTGAAAATTGATCATTCCAAATGTGCGAACTCTACCCAACATGTGCAATTTATTTCAAAAATGCATGAGCACATGTGAAGGGGGAGTATTTCAGAAAATGCAAAACTCTTAAAGTGTTAACCAAAATGTGTTTTATACATAAACGCTTTGAGAGACTTTTCAAATGGTTTTATGGCATGCGATCAACAAATCTAGGATAATCATGGAGTAATAAGGTGATTATGGTTAGGTAATGTCTAATGATCCACCAGAACCGGAGGGATCTACCCAAGGACAATTCCAATAGTTTAGAATTAGAAGTCCTTAGGTATGATTGAAAAAAGGAGCAAAATAAGAAAGGAGAAAGAAGGGGTTGAAGAATGAAAAAGAAAAGTTTTTGTAAGGGTGAAAAGAAATAGCCTTCCATGAAAACTTAGGAAAGAAACCGGGTCAATACATATGCTATCGGTACTCACTAAGGTGATACTGATATTGAAGACAAGACGTCATGGACCCAGTGACGCGGTGCACAAACCCCTCCTAGCCACTCAGATATCTCTTAAAAGATATTTGTTTTTATTTCTCACGGAGATCAATGCATAATCTATCGACCTCTCACTCCGAGATGTGTTGATATTGAAAAAGGTGGCACTCTGCTCCTCGCCTCCGATTACTAAAACCAAAACGCACATAATTGAGTCTAGAGCCATGAGATTCATCAAAGATCTCTTAGGAACACTTTCAATAAAATACACTTGTGTTCGCCAAAAAGGACATAAGTTGTAAGTGTCATAACGAGATCTGAACCAGAAAGAACTGGACGATTTATTGCTAACTGTTTTATGCAGGTACTGAAGAAAGTCCATGGATCATCGTATGTCTCAACATCTACAATGGAAGAAAAGACGCTGTAAATACATGAAGATGTTGATCAAGGCAAAGAACAATCCAAAAGACGATACGATGAAGATCACAATGCATGAAGGAACGAAGAATCACAAAGTTCAAGACCCAGAAGTCTAAAGATCTAATCATGTAGTGCATATTGAATGACCATCCCTTAGGGAGATTGTTACTTTAAATTTTAGTTAAAGTGATGGTCATTTCACTTTGGTTAAGAACTTTGTGTATTGTGGGCTTAGTTAGATTATGGTAAATACAAATGTCCAAATCCATTGTAAAAGCCACAACCACACCAAAGCCTTTAGGGCAAGTCCTTTAATATTTAAAGTTCAAAATGCTCATTTAGGCAGTGGTTCTGTGTGTGTATTGTGTGAATAGAAAAGCTTTCAAATATCATCATTCTCTCATATTATATACGATCCAACTCAACCACAGTCCCATCTCATCTTTGTGATTAACGGCAATAAAAGTGTGATAAAGAGTGATTATCGACTACAACAAGTGGTATCAGAAAAGACTACAACAGTTTAACCCTCGAATTGACGAAAACTAAATGTCAGTAATCGAAAAGACTTGTCCGGGACGGGTAATAATTTCAAACTGGTTTACCAGTGATGTAAGCGTGTCTCGCAAAGGACTTGTCTAAGTAGAATGTACCAATTCGAGAGATGATCATTGAATATGACCGGGACGGGTAATAATTTCAAGCTAGTCTAACTAGTGATGTAAGCGTGTCTCGCGAAGGTCATGTTCATTGAAAATTGATCATTCCAAATGTGCGAACTCTACCCAACATGTGCAATTTATTTCAAAAATGCATGAGCACATGTGAAGGGGGAGTATTTCAGAAAATGCAAAACTCTTAAAGTGTTAACCAAAAATGTGTTTTATACATAAACGCTTTGAGAGACTTTTCAAATGGTTTTATGGCATGCGATCAACAAATCTAGGATAATCATGGAGTAATAAGGTGATTATGGTTAGGTAATGTCTAATGATCCACCAGAACCGGAGGGATCTACCCAAGGACAATTCCAATAGTTTAGAATTAGAAGTCCTTAGGTATGATTGAAAAAAGGAGCAAAATAAGAAAGGAGAAAGAAGGGGTTGAAGAATGAAAAAGAAAAGTTTTTGTAAGGGTGAAAAGAAATAGCCTTCCATGAAAACTTAGGAAAGAAACCGGGTCAATACATATGCTATCGGTACTCACTAAGGTGATACTGATATTGAAGACAAGACGTCATGGACCCAGTGACGCGGTGCACAAACCCCTCCTAGCCACTCAGATATCTCTTAAAAGATATTTGTTTTATTTCTCACGGAGATCAATGCATAATCTATCGACCTCTCACTCCGAGATGTGTTGATATTGAAAAAGGTGGCACTCTGCTCCTCGCCTCCGATTACTAAAACCAAAACGCACATAATTGAGTCTAGAGCCATGAGATTCATCAAAGATCTCTTAGGAACACTTTCAATAAAATACACTTGTGTTCGCCAAAAAGGACATAAGTTGTAAGTGTCATAACGAGATCTGAACCAGAAAGAACTGGACGATTTATTGCTAACTGTTTTATGCAGGTACTGAAGAAAGTCCATGGATCATCGTATGTCTCAACATCTACAATGGAAGAAAAGACGCTGTAAATACATGAAGATGTTGATCAAGGCAAAGAACAATCCAAAAGACGATACGATGAAGATCACAATGCATGAAGGAACGAAGAATCACAAAGTTCAAGACCCAGAAGTCTAAAGATCTAATCATGTAGTGCATAGTTTGAATGACCATCCCTTAGGGGGAGATTGTTAGCTTTAATTTTATAGTTAAAGTGATGGTCATTCACTTTGGTTAAGAACTTTGTGTATTGTGGGCTTATGTTAGATCTAGTGGTAAATACAAATGTCCAATCCATTGTAAAAGCCCACAAGCCCACACCTAAAGCCTTTAGGGCAAAGTCCTTGTACTATTTAAAGTTCAAAATGCCTCATTTAGGCAGTGGTTCTGTGTGTGTATTGTGTGTGAAATAGAAAAGCTTTCAACATATCTCATTCTCTCATATTATATACGATCCAACTCACCACAGTCCCATCTCATCTCTTGTGATTAACGAGCATATAAAAGTGTGATAAAGAGTGATTATCGACTACAACAACATACCAATTAACTCATAATTTAACAGCATTATAACAATTAACTCAGAATTTAACAAGATACGTCAATAAAACAAATTAACTGAATTATAATGCTAAAAATACGAATTAACACAATTAATTGGCATCATAACATCATTTTAGGTCAATTAAACTAATATTAACACAATTAACTTGCATTACGTCAATGATGAACAAATGAAAAACATGATATTTCATCTGGCCCATGATTGATTTATTGGATCGGGCTTAAAACAAAAACTCACAAATGAAATGCATATAAATATAATCGAAATATAAAGGGGAAATGATTAAAAAAAAGTATTATACTTGCCATGGTTTCCTCTTCAGGGTAGCGAACAAATTTTTTTGATTTTGTGGCTAATTTACTTTCAAATTCATCCTCTTTAGGGTGATATGTGACATTTTTGCCCTTCGGAAAAAAAATTATATTAGCTAAGAGGGGCAAAAATGTCTAAAAATTTCGCAAAATACCCTAAAAGGGATGAATTTGAAAGTAATTACCCACAAAAGCAAGAAGAGGAAACCATGGCAAGTATAATATTTTTTTTAATTATTTGCCCAAATATAAACGAGCCCCACAGCAAGTGTTTTTTTTTTTTTTTTTTTTTTTTTTTTTTTTTTTTTTTTTTTTTACCGGCCCCAAAACAAGGTAAAAAAAAAAGTAAAAGTAACTCGCAATACCATCTTCCACGGGTTATAGGTCCAAATAACGTCTTCCACGGTGTATGGGGGTGGTTGAGACGTAAACAGTGTTACCCCTACCAAAAGTAGAGATGCTCTTTCCGGTTCTAGCAAAGGTAGAAAAGAACCTCCGGCCTTGCAAGAGGTGAGGATCGAACCCTTGACCTCTGCCTCCATAGGCAAGGGCGTTAACCACTTGATCCAACCTTGATTCATATAAACAATGCCTTATAAATACAGAGATTCTATATTGTTAAACTCGGTGAAACAACTATTTTCGTACTTTGAAACTCAGTGTATTTGTTCCTAACTATCTAATTACAATCAACTTTCCTGTCGTTTACTTCACTTCCTGAAGTTAATTTTTCTGTTATCTGTAGTGGATCCATGCGCTCAGGGATTGAGTCTTGATGTTTGATGTTTTTGAGGGAGTCAAGCTATGAGATTTCATCAGTGCTACCTCAACTTTCTATCTCCTCTCATTTCCCCTCACTCCCTCTCACATTTCACCCTTTTTGGTCACCTTCCCCTCACCTAAAATAAAAAGAAAAATCTCACTTGATAGGAATCTACCGAGTAGACCTAAACGACAGAGGTTCTCACTTCTGTAACAAACAAATGGAGAAAATCATGAAACTATAATATAATTCACCCATTTTCACAGAAAAAAAATAAAAATACATAATCAGTGGTAGCAAAACTAATGAGACAAGGTTATTATTGGCCAACCATGCAACGAGATGCTAGAGAAGTGATCTGAAAATGTGACTCTTTCCAAATACATGCACTCGTTTCGAAGCTGATGACTTCAATCATGGCACCCTGGCCATTCTACCAGTGGGGCATGGACGTGTTTGGACCTCTACCAGAAGCTCCGGGGAAAATCAAGTTCGTCATCGTGGCAATTGACTATTTCACAAAATGGATGGAAGCCAAACCATTAACAAGAACAACGGGGAAAGACGTCAAGAAATTCGTCTGGGAAAATATTATGTGCAGGTTCGGACTGCCAAAAGTAATCGTAACGGACAATGGAAGTAACTTCATTCATGACCCGTTTAAAAGTTGGTGTGAGAGGTTGAATATAACCCAAATAAACACTGTTGTGGCCCATCCTCAGGCTAACGGACTGGTAGAAAGAGCTAACAAGAGTCTGATGAAAGGATTCAAATCAAGGCTCGGCAGAGAAAGAACCGGATGGGTGGATGAACTGCCGAATATCTTGTGGGCACACCGTACATCCCTGAAAACAAGCAATGGAGAAACACCGTTCAGCCTCACGTACAGAAGTGAAGCAGTCATCCCGGTAGAAATAGGAATGCCTACCTTTCGGAAAATGATAATAAAAGAGAAAGAAAATGGCTGCAATCCGAGAGGCAAAGTACAAAAAGAAGGTAGAGCAGTACTATAACCGAAGAGTCCGCCCCGAATCATTCAAGGTAGGTGACTTCGTGTATCGAAGGAACGAGGCAAGCAGGGTTGAAAATCAAGGAAAGCTAGGGCCCAATTGGAAGGGCCATACCGAATCGTGGAAGCTTACTAGACCGGCTCGTATAAGCTGGAGACAATAGAGGAAAAGGAAGTGCCGCGTACATGGCATGCCATCAACCTTAGAAAATGTTTTTTGTAAGCATAAATCTAATGTATCGAATGTAAGGCCCGAAAGGGCCCATTATTGTTTATTATGAATGACAAGTACAGCTGTCCCACAAATGTAGGGAAGCAATTTTCACCACAATACTGTGTTCTGAACATAAGTTCAAAATGATCCCTCCGGAAGGCTCGCGACCTCTAGAGATCAGTGGTCAATGTTCAAAGATGGTTCATACCCAAAAAGGGGTTGTAACACCCCCAAATTTGGTTATGTGGCAGCGGAAAATATTTAGGTGTTACACTGAGGATCGAAGTTAGAAATTTCAGAAAAAACGACTTTGGAAAAGGCGTTTTGAAAGTTATATGTCATTCAAAATATTGTCTTATTATAAAGGCGAAATATTTTATTTGAAAACCTCATAAAAGTGTGATAATTTGGAAAAGAATGACATATTTGATTTTACACCATTTAAGTTATCAGAGTATATAGGATGCCCGCTCCGTGTCTTGTCCTGCTCCGTTAAGTACCTGAAAGACACATGCTTAAAACGTCAACACAATGGTTGGTGAGTTCGCGGGGTTTGGTAGAAAATAATTTGCTTTCAAAAATGTCGAAAGTTGTAGAGTAAATGTTGAAATAAATGCTAGTTCGTATGAAAGTAACTAGCAAGTTTGCAAATTTGGGTAAAAATCCAAGAGTAAATCATTTATGATCTCTGACGATCATAGGTCTAAGTTTGAGTAAAAAGGAGTATTGTCGTTATATACTTGCAATGCAATAATGGTTCAACTTCTAAAAAATAAGGATATACCAAGCATTATTTTGTTCTATCATATCATAACAGTTAGGTTTCAAGTATATAATACGTAGTTATAACACATAGTGAAAATAATAGTATAAGGTCTGATATCTATCAGTAAGGAGTGGTGGTCTACAGCTGTATCCAAATATATATAGGATGAAATATATATTCATAGGGTTATATTGTCCTAAGCCTCATGATGCGCAAAGCATTAACAAAGGTTCCGTAAAAACGGTAAGGTCACATCAGGTTATGATGGGTTGCCCCCAGGTAATAGGTGATTGCCTCATCCTACTATTTATTCAAATATAGTGTATCGCGACTAAATACGACTAGCCCTAAGGCATTCCGTCCATACTTAGTGGGATAGGTCGTCAGCCTCTATAGGTTTCGAAGCTGTCCACTATATTCGCGCTCACCGTAGTGATTAATGGCTCATGATCGAGGGACTTTATGGCAACTTAGGTAAACTTAGACAATATAGAGTTCAGTAGTTCATAGCATAGTTTTGGCTATTATTTCTAGTCGAATGTAGAAATATCATAGTAAAGTTTAACAGTACATTCAGTTGTTAATCGTACGCATATAATGAGTATCGTGTTACAACACGTAGTTTGAAAATGTTATGTTTCAATACAATGTTTAGCTAGGTAAGTGATTGGCAAGTATACAAGCACATATCCCTTTTAAGAGGGGTTTAAGACATGTAAAACACAGTTGATGGTTTTGAATTATTCATGAGAGTTTCTCAGAGTAATAAAGTAATTTAAAACAGTTGAAGCATGTATCTCCCCCAAAAGAGTTATTAAAACAATTAATAAAAGTAGGGGACCACGACTCACCTGGAGTGTAGCTGGCAAGATAGAATTATAAGTTCAAGTAAGACTTACGGAAACGATCACGGAAACGTCTTCGATACAAGACCTGAATGTGAGGAATATCTAAGTATTCGACTTATAATTACGATGAGTGTGATCGTGAGAAATCGTATAACGATTTGATGATGTGAGCGTGATATGCCTAAAATGCCTCCAGTTAAGAAAATATAATATCATACAATGATATTATCGTAATTCTTATGTCACTTGACTCGAGGTATTACCTCCTCAAATTATGATGGAATGATATGCAAGTGAAATCGTTTAATATTTAACGAAAGTTAAATATATGTACTAGAATGAAATGAATGCATGTGAAGTGATGTGGTGATGAGAATGAGGATGTTAAGTGAAAAATAGTTGATCCTTGTCCTTTCCCGATTTTATACTTTTCATCCTAACTGTAGTTGCGTTACGTAGTTAGTCCTTTGTTAGACATAAGTTTAATAATATTCCAAAAATAGTTTAAATGTACATATAAGTCTTGAAATAAATTTAAAAGTCATTTTAAATCCTTTAGAAACTGTTTTCACAGTTTCAACCTTCAAGTTTCACAGTTTGGCAATTTTAGTCCTTATAGTTAAAATGCGTTACGTTTTTAGTCCAAAAATGGCAAAATGATAAAGAAAGAATTTGAGACTTTTTACAAGGCTTATTTTAGACTAATGAGGCTTATTTTACTAGCTTATTCGACTAATAGCTTATTTCTCAAAATTGGGCCCTTAACGAGCTACAACGCTAAGCCCGTTTATGATTTCTAAATATTTTCCAAAAGGGTTTATACACTTTACTTGTACTGTTTTAAAGGGTCGAGACTTGAGTATTTTCGTAAGAGGTTTATACAAAAAATATAAATAGTTGTGTTGTGAAATGGATCGTGTAAAGAATATGTGGTCGCTTGATTAGATTCGCGAGCTATGGAATTTGTTTCTAGCCTATTTGGGTGGTTTCGGCTGTACCACTTATTTAGTGTTTTCCAGTTTTAGGTTATAGCACATAATGTAAAACGTTTACTGGTTCGAGAGTTTCATGGAATGCAATGCATGCGAGTGAAATGTGAATTGTTTCTATATTTTCCTTAATGACTACAAGTCATGCTTTTTAGATTATTATGAATTCATGCGAACAGAAAAATAATAATACGTTCGAGTGACATGCCAAAAATGATACCATGCGTGTTTTTCCTAATGTGTGGATTCTTTCATAAAGTTCTTTTCTCCTCATTTTAACGTGGTGCATGGAGTGTTAAAGCATGAAGAGGATTCGACATTATTCAAAATAAGTTGGCATGTGTTTTAAAATATGTATGTTTATGCGTCTGTTTTGGAAAGGCAAAAGAGAGTGTGCATGCATGTATGGTTAAGGTTTTAGATATGAACGTAGGTTGTGAGTTTTGAACCGTTCACATTGAAGGTGTAACATATTCTTGTACGTACATACAACATTTAAAAGGAAAGGTTTCGTTTGAATCAAATAAGGATAGTGTATGCCTGTGTTTTTATCGTGCACTGTTCATCAGTGAGTGTTGTGGACAAATGGGTTGTTTCCATGCAATCTAGTTCGAACATGACTTATGCAAAACAATTGATACGCTTAAATGAAGTGTTTAAGGGATGCATGTATGCTTAGACTATGTGAGAAATGATATTATAAAGAAAATGGACACTTACTATACTTGCAAAGGTGGTGAAGAGAAGCAGTGAGGATCGAACCAGGCACAAAAGTGAGGCAGTAAGTTTTGCGAGCTAAATATGTTTTACTTATTACTTCTCCTACTCGATTGGCTTCCTAGGCAAGAGACAAGTGAGGCTGGTTTTTCAAGAGTGGGATAAGTGAGATAAGTGAGAGTGAAGTGTGTATGGCTCTTTGGCAGTGAAGGATGCTAGATCGAGTGGGTTTTATAGAGGTATTTCGCACGTTTATTTCAAGGACTCTCAAACTAAATCATGAAAGGCCACTGTGGATGAGCAGCGAGTTGTAGCATCCTTCCACTGTTTTGGGTTGAGTGTGGGATTGACCATGTGATAGGAGGTGCTTTGTATTCTTATTGTTGGAATGTATATGTGAAATATATATTCATACGTTAATATCATTTGAGTTTCTCACATGTTTCTGTTGTTTCTAGTTGTTGGCATTTGAATGCATTCTTTAGATATTTTCAATTGTGTATGTAAGTATATAAACGTGTGAAATGGAGTCTTGTCTTTTGTATTTGGATTGTACACATATTCCTTTGATATTTGTGGTGGAGTATGGCAGTGTCTAAAGGGTGAATGAATGCAGGTTTGGGCAAGTTTAATATTATCTTGTTTCTAGTTGTTGGATCGTGTATATATTCGGTTGAGTATGAATGGGTTTACCCATTCTCTTACGTCCACTGTTGTCCTACGCATCCTTGAAATATCAACTCATGTCAAGAACATTATCTGTAGAAACGTAGGACAAGTCGGGTCTTGAATTCGTTGGGTTTGTGATTTTTACATACACGATTTTGTTGGAATGAAACAAACACTTTAACATTCAAAATTGTGTCAATATTCGACTTGAGTTTCTGAGATTTGGGGCTCGAATAGTACTGTGGCTCGTGTATGGGCTATTGTAAAAATATTCGAGGTTTACGTTTAAAATCTGAAAGATATGGAATCGTTTTGAGGAGGTGTGACTGTAGTTGGTCGAATTTGCCTAAGTCACAAAGTTAGAGATTTATTTGGATGTGGGCTTGGACAGTGACTTGGATCGAAGGTGATGTTGGGCTGAGACGAAGGGTGTGGCCCAATTGGGTTTTTAAAGAAATAAGTGTAGGATTTATTAGAGATTAGTGTGAAATAAATGAAATAGTTAAGGGTAATTAGGAGAAGTACTTATATCCTTGAGTAGAGATTTTATCATCACTAACTGTTATTATTTGCGAGTTTTCGAATTTAGTGAGAATGATATCGCGTAAGTTGTTTGTGGTTCGAGTAACGTTTGCTATTATATATATCACGAAAACATTTCGTGATAACAATAGCGATGATAGAAAAGTTTAAATTTTCCCATAAAAATGGGTTTTGTTAAACCGTAAGTTGTGATTATCATTAATCACTGAGATTTATTACGAGGGATTTTTGCGGGTTGTCACATTATCCACCCCTAAATTTTGAACTTCGTCCCGAAGTTCAGGCCGTGATGGGTGTTGAAAATGTGATGTTCGGAGATGAGAGTTTATGGAAAACTATTGTCGAGAGGTTTTCGTTTGAAGATTCGAGGAATTAGGATCAAATTTGATTTATTCGTACCGGACGAATTAAATTTGAATGTTAGATCAACTAATGCATTCATAAGCTATGAATGATGAAAGTGACGGTCGAGAGTAGGAAGTATTTAACACTTAACGTTCAGTGTTCTAGCGATTCGAGACTAGGGGATTTTTAATGGTAGCGATTTGTAACTTAATGGTCGCGAATAGTAAAATAACGGATACTTTCTCCACCTATATTCCCTATTTAACTTTCCTCTTTTTCCTTTTCACCTTTTTCACTCATCACTTTCATTCCACTTTCCCAATTAAAATAACATGCCGCCGATCGCTATAGTAATTGCAGCCATGTTCATCATTTTTGTCGTTGCTGGTTTGGCTCTTCTTCCCGGCGAAGATACCGGCGGTTGGATCGGATACTTGTTGGTTATCGTTCCCCTCACAATCCTAGCAATTTTTGCGGATGACTTTTGGAAGTGAGGGTCACAAGCTAGTGTGGTTAGAATGTATCTTAGTTGTGTGTCGATGTAATCCATAATAAATGTGGAGTAAAATCTCACTTATGTTTAGTCGTTGTCCTTAATGATTCGGTTTTTATTTATCTTCCAGAATAATCAAGGTACTTCATCCTATGGTGGCTCTTGCTATTGCTGGGTTGGTGGTGGTTTTTGTTGCTATGGTGGTCCAATCTATTGAAGACTCTATGCCTTTCATTGGGTTTATCGTACTATTAGTACTTTCGGTGTTAATCATCTTGCTATGTATTAATTTTCGTGGGTTCTAATAAAATCTATGTTATTTGTGTTTTCCTCAACTTGTTGTGAATTCTTATAGTTTCTAATTTCGTACTTTCCTCGACTTCTTATAATAAGGTAATGGGTAATAAGTGTAGATCTTGCTAGGGTTCGGTTAGGAGTGGGGTTTATGAACAATTTATTTTTGTCTCGAAATTTTTGTCTTGGAATGAAAATTGTTATTAAAACTTTGAAAAGGTAGCTGTTCCATTTATAACATGATTCTTCCTAAATTATACATAGGTAGCTAGGCTATGTATAATTGAGGACCAAATGATGTAACGCTTGGAGCAGTTGTTCAAGAAATTTTATATGATTTAATTTATCAGGGTTGTGTCACAAAATCAGGCATCTTTTGATTATTTTCAAAAGAATTTGGAAAGTTGTTTTTTTTTTTTTTTTTTTTTTTTTTTTTTTTTTTTTTTTTCATATTCCGAGGATTGGTCAGGAATTTCTAAAATGATATCCTTGGTATAGACCTAGGTTTTAGGTGAGGATTTCTTACAATGTGGTATCAACCTATGGTTTGGTCAATATGGAGTTAATTAAATCCTTAAGATTAATATCAGTGTGTTGTTACCTAACGATTATGAGTAGAGAGGTGGAATCGAAATAGACGTAGATTATAATCATGGAAATATTACAAGGTAGAGTTCTCATACGGTAGGAGGATAATTGTTACACTTAGGTTACATTCATCGTACCTAAGGTAAGTATAAACGGAAATATAACTTAGGTAGTTCTAGACTAGAGTTTATTTATTTTACAGCAGGAATCCATTCATCTGCTTAACATAGAGGTCATTCTTCGACACGGTTGAGATTTCTTGATGAGTTCTTATTCCCTTGTACAAGTCTTGGGCTTCCTAATGGGCCTTGTAGTTTGGGCAATAACTCTTGTAATGACTCATTTTACCATATTCATGGCATTTTATGGATGAGGGTTGCTTATTTCCTTTCATGGTTTTGCGATCTCTTGTCTTGTGGCCTGTTTTCCGGCACCTTCCGCATTTATTAATGCAATGTCCGGTGTGATGCAACTTACATCTTGGGCACAGAGGTTGCTTTCCATGGTTTTTGTTTTCATTACTAGGGTTGGTGATGAAGTTTCTTCCAACTTCTGGTTTGGGTCTTTGTTGGCGAAGGTAGTCAATGCGGTCTTGTAGATGATTGCGGATGCAAACATCATTGTGGAACTCGCATTCATTGAGGATGAAGGATCTTTTCCCCTCAAGTTTTCGCTTTTGGTTATTTTTCTTAAGTGCAATATCTTGCCTAATTCTTTGGGCACAAGTGCGGATAGGTTTAGTTATTTTCCTTGAATCCTTTATGTACATTGGCTTACACTCCATGAAACTTTCATGGTTATGCTTACAAGGTATAGCCTTCTTTCTTTCTTGTCTTAGCATGTCATGGTTACCTAGGTGAACTGTTGTGGTTACTTTCAATTTCTTAATAGTTTTAGGAGTCAGGGTTGTAGTGGATACTACGTTGTTCTTGTTGTCCATTCCCTATGAACATCACAAGAAATGTTGATTTAGTATTCACTCTATCGTTAGAATAATTCAAATAACAAAGTATTTGTATATTAGTGCTAACAACGTGATCTCAATACAAAATCAAATCAACTGAGGATCATAGAAATACGATGTGTCTGGGTAACACCGTAAAGTAATGATCAACTCTTGATTGTTAAGGAACTTCAACTTTTGAAGATAAATTCATTTGTTCCCTTCTGAACATTTTGTCCTTGGAGTTCTATGGTTTAGGGTTTAGTCGTGGTATAGTTGATGTACAATCATCGATAATACCATAGCAGGTTTGAATACAATCATCAATATTGACATAACTCTAATAACTTGTTTGATCAAAACGACCAACACAAGGTCTTTTATTAGTGTCTCATTGATTCTTGTGGAGTCATTTGTTTACCTAAGGGAGTAACAGATGGTAAGGTTTTGCATGGCTCATTGCATTTATAGCACCATAATAGGGTTTGGTGGAAGGAATTTGTTTACTACCGAAAGATATACTAGAAAGAGTTTGTCATAGCTTAAAAGTCGATTACAAATTCTGAGAGTTACAGAATTATGGAAAGATACATGGAATACTAACCAAAACTATTTGGTTTATTGAGTACAACAACTATACTTAAGATTAGTTACGTCTCTGACGTAGACGTCTAACTTCCGTCTCAAGATCTAGTTGTGCAGTTTCCATGGCTGAGAAACGTTCTTGGCATGCATTCATCTGATTAGCTAACATGTTTTCCAAGGCCGCAATCTTTTGGCTTTGGATTCTTGCTGTGTCTCTAGCTAACCATAATGCTCTTTCAACGTCCTCGATCCTAATGTGTGTTTGGGTGTGGCCTCTACCCAAACAGCGGGTTCTGGCATCCAAGTTTCTAAGTTTTTGTTCGTAATTGTCCTTTATGTTACCAACATTTACTCCTAGATCAAACACTTCTCTTCTCTCAGCATTTGTTCTCTTGAACAGGGTATCAATGTTACGATCGTACCATTCGAATCGTAATGGTTGTAACTCTTTTAGCTGTTCAGAGTGAGCGTCTAGTATGTTGGTGTGTTGGTGAAGGCAAATCCATATGGGGTTATGGGTGTCTACATTGTGGTCAGGGGAGTTGGGTAAGGATACATCGTTTGGAACATCTGGCATGGAGAAATCTGAGGTGTTAAGCAAAGGAGAATTTAGTTCAATGTTCTTCCAAGTTATCTCTTGGTGTGAACTCTGTCCAATTTCAAATGTTGGTTGACCACCAATCAAATCTTCATCTGAATCGGATTCAGTTGTTCTCCTAAGTTTCTGACGTGGAGGTGAGTGAGAAGGTGATGACTGAGGTGATTTCTGGGTGTGTTCTATGTCTGTTTGAGGTTGTGACATTTGTGCATAGGGATCTTCAGTATCTGGAGCAATTTGGTAGGTAGATAACGCATGTGTAGTAGGAGGGGTAGTCTCGATGATATCAACTAGTTTAGAAGACATGGTACTGTAGCAAGCGATGATAATCATGAATATTCATATGTTTAAAGTGCAACATTGAGTGTAAAATAATACAATGTGTTATAAGTGAACGGTAATCATTAAGCATGTAAAGATTAGTACAAAATAATCTTAGTAGGTAATGTATTGAGCACGACAGTCTGCAGACACGGAGGGCGTAAAATGGTATGGTGTAAAATCATTTATTTTGAAAGTGTGGTTATAGTTCAATGTTTGAAAACATTTGATTCTCTATAACCTGTGGCTCTGATGCCAATCTGTAACACCCCCAAATTTGGTTATGTGGCAGCGGAAAATATTTAGGTGTTACACTGAGGATCGAAGTTAGAAATTTCAGAAAAAACGACTTTGGAAAAGGCGTTTTGAAAGTTATATGTCATTCAAAATATTGTCTTATTATAAAGGCGAAATATTTTATTTGAAAACCTCATAAAAGTGTGATAATTTGGAAAAGAATGACATATTTGATTTTACACCATTTAAGTTATCAGAGTATATAGGATGCCCGCTCCGTGTCTTGTCCTGCTCCGTTAAGTACCTGAAAGACACATGCTTAAAACGTCAACACAATGGTTGGTGAGTTCGCGGGGTTTGGTAGAAAATAATTTGCTTTCAAAAATGTCGAAAGTTGTAGAGTAAATGTTGAAATAAATGCTAGTTCGTATGAAAGTAACTAGCAAGTTTGCAAATTTGGGTAAAAATCCAAGAGGAAATCATTTATGATCTCTGACGATCATAGGTCTAAGTTTGAGTAAAAAGGAGTATTGTCGTTATATACTTGCGATGCAATAATGGTTCAACTTCTAAAAAGTAAGGATATGCCAAGCATTATTTTGTTCTATCATATCATAACAGTTAGGTTTCAAGTATATAATACGTAGTTATAACACATAGTGAAAATAATAGTATAAGGTCTGATATCTATCAGTAAGGAGTGGTGGTCTACAGCTGTATCCAAATATATATAGGATGAAATATATATTCATAGGGTTATATTGTCCTAAGCCTCATGACGCGCAAAGCATTAACAAAGGTTCCGTAAAAACGGTAAGGTCACATCAGGTTATGATGGGTTGCCCCCAGGTAATAGGTGATTGCCTCATCCTACTATTTATTCAAATATAGTGTATCGCGACTAAATACGACTAGCCCTAAGGCATTCCGTCCATACTTAGTGGGATAGGTCGTCAGCCTCTACAGGTTTCGAAGCTGTCCACTATATTCGCGCTCACCGTAGTGATTAATGGCTCATGATCGAGGGACTTTATGGCAACTTAGGTAAACTTAGACAATATAGAGTTCAGGAGTTCATAGCATAGTTTTGGCTATTATTTCTAGTCGAATGTAGAAATATCATAGTAAAGTTTAACAGTACATTCAGTTGTTAATCGTACGCATATAATGAGTATCGTGTTACAACACGTAGTTTGAAAATGTTATGTTTCAATACAATGTTTAGCTAGGTAAGTGATTGGCAAGTATACAAGCACATATCCCTTTTAAGAGGGGTTTAAGACATGTAAAACACAGTTGATGGTTTCGAATAATTCATAAGAGTTTCTCAGAGTATAAAAGTAATTTAAAACAGTTGAAGCATGTATCTCCCCCAAAAGAGTTATTAAAACAATTAATAAAAGTAGGGGACCACGACTCACCTGGAGTGTAGCTGGCAAGATAGAATTATAAGTTCAAGTAAGACTTATGGAAACGATCATGGAAACGTCTTCGATACAAGACCTGAATTTGAGGAATATCTAAGTATTCGACTTATAATTACGATGAGTGTGATCGTGAGAAATCGTATAACGATTTGATGATGTGAGCGTGATATGCCTAAAATGCCTCCAGTTAAGAAAATATAATATCATACAATGATATTATCGTAATTCTTATGTCACTTGACTCGAGGTATTACCTCCTCAAATTATGATGGAATGATATGCAAGTGAAATCGTTTAATATTTAACGAAAGTTAAATATATGTACTAGAATGAAATGAATGCATGTGAAGTGATGTGGTGATGAGAATGAGGATGTTAAGTGAAAAATAGTTGATCCTTGTCCTTTCCCGATTTTATACTTTTCATCCTAACTGTAGTTGCGTTACGTAGTTAGTCCTTTGTTAGACATAAGTTTAATAATATTCCAAAAATAGTTTAAATGTACATATAAGTCTTGAAATAAATTTAAAGATCATTTTAAATCCTTTAGAAACTGTTTTCACAGTTTCAACCTTCAAGTTTCACAGTTTGGCAATTTTAGTCCTTATAGTTAAAATGCGTTACGTTTTTAGTCCAAAAATGGCAAAATGATAAAGAAAGAATTTGCGACTTTTTACAAGGCTTATTTTAGACTAATGAGGCTTATTTTACTAGCTTATTCGACTAATAGCTTATTTCTCAAAATTGGGCCCTTAACGAGCTACAACGCTAAGCCCGTTTATGATTTCTAAATATTTTCCAAAAGGGTTTATACACTTTACATGTACTGTTTTAAAGGGTCGAGACTTGAGTATTTTCGTAAGAGGTTTATACGAAAAATATAAATAGTTGTGTTGTGAAATGGGTCGTGTAAAGAATATGTGGTCGCTCGATTAGATCGCGAGCTATGGAATTTGTTTCTAGCCTATTTGGGTGGTTTCGGCTGTACCACTTATTTAGTGTTTTCTAGTTTTAGGTTATAGCACATAATGTAAAACGTTTACTGGTTCGAGAGTTTCATGGAATGCAATGCATGCGAGTGAAATGTGAATTGTTTCTATATTTTCCTTAATGACTACAAGTCATGCTTTTTAGATTATTATGAATTCATGCGAACAGAAAAATAATAATACGTTTGAGTGACATGCCAAAAATGATACCATGCGTGTTTTTCCTAATGTGTGGATTCTTTCATAAAGTTCTTTTCTCCTCATTTTAACGTGGTGCATGGAGTGTTAAAGCATGAAGAGGATTCGACATTATTCAAAATAAGTTGGCATGTGTTTTAAAATATGTATGTTTATGCGTCTGTTTTGGAAAGGCAAAAGAGAGTGTGCATGCATGTATGGTTAAGGTTTTAGATATGAACGTAGGTTGTGAGTTTTGAACCGTTCACGTTGAAGGTGTAACATATTCTTGTACGTACACACAACATTTATAAGGAAAGGTTTCGTTTGAATCAAATAAGGATAGTGTATGCCTGTGTTTTTATCGTGCACTGTTCATCAGTGAGTGTTGTGGACAAATGGGTTGTTTCCATGCAATCTAGTTCGAACATGACTTATGCAAAACAATTGATACGCTTAAATGAAGTGTTTAAGGGATGCATGTATGCTTAGACTATGTGAGAAATGATATTATAAAGAAAATGGACACTTACTATACTTGCAAAGGTGGTGAAGAGAAGCAGTGAGGATCGAACCAGGCACAAAAGTGAGGCAGTAAGTTTTGCGAGCTAAATATGTTTTACTTATTACTTCTCCTACTCGATTGGCTTCCTAGGCAAGAGACAAGTGAGGCTGGTTTTTCAAGAGTGGGATAAGTGAGATAAGTGAGAGTGTAATGTGTATGGCTCTTTGGCAGTGAAGGATGCTAGATCGAGTGGGTTTTATAGAGGTATTTCACACGTTTATTTCAAGGACTCTCAAACTAAATCATGAAAGGCCACTGTGGATGAGCAGCGAGTTGTAGCATCCTTCCACTGTTTTGGGTTGAGTGTGGGATTGACCATGTGATAGGAGATGCTTTGTATTCTTATTGTTGGAATGTATATGTGAAATATATATTCATACGTTAATATCATTTGAGTTTCTCACATGTTTCTGTTGTTTCTAGTTGTTGGCATTTGAATGCATTCTTTAGATATTTTCAATTGTGTATGTAAGTATATAAACGTGTGAAATGGAGTCTTGTCTTTTGTATTTGGATTGTACACATATTCCTTTGATATTTGTGGTGGAGTATGGCAGTGTCTAAAGGGTGAATGAATGCAGGTTTGGGCAAGTTTAATATTATCTTGTTTCTAGTTGTTGGATCGTGTATATATTCGGTTGAGTATGAATGGGTTTACCCATTCTCTTACGTCCACTGTTTTCCTACCCATCCTTGAAATATCAACTCATGTCAAGAACATTATCTGTAGAAACGTAGGACAAGTCGGGTCTTGAATTCGTTGGGTTTGTGATTTTTACATACACGATTTTGTTGGAATGAAACAAACACTTTAACATTCAAAATTGTGTCAATATTCGACTTGAGTTTCTGAGATTTGGGGCTCGAATAGTACTGTGGCTCGTGTATTGGCTTGTGTAAAAATATTCGAGGTTTACGTTTAAAATCTGAAAGATATGGAATCGTTTTGAGGAGGTGTGACTGTGGTTGGTCGAATTTGCCTAAGTCACAAAGTTAGAGATTTATTTGGATGTGGGCTTGGACAGTGACTTGGATCGAAGGTGATGTTGGGCTGAGACGAAGGGTGTCGCCCAATTGGGTTTTCAAAGAAATAAGTGTAGGATTTATTAGAGATTAGTGTGAAATAAATGAAATAGTTAAGGGTAATTAGGAGAAGTACTTATATCCTTGAGTAGAGATTTTATCATCACTAACTGTTATTATTTGCGAGTTTTCGAATTTAGTGAGAATGATATCGCGTAAGTTGTTTGTGGTTCGAGTAACGTTTGCTATTATATATATCACGAAAACTTTTCATGATAACAATAGCGATGATAGAAAAGTTTAAATTTTCCCATAAAAATGGGTTTTGTTAAACCGTAAGTTGTGATTATCATTAATCACTGAGATTTATTACGAGGGATTTTTGCGGGTTGTCACAGGGGTTGACATACAACTAATGCAAAAAGGCCGAATGGCGCATGACGCCCTAAAATGGTTCATACCCATAAAAGGGGTTGCCATGCAACCAAGGCAAAAAGGCCA
The DNA here is from genome assembly GCA_021014915.2 of Artemisia tridentata subsp. tridentata. Taxonomy (NCBI): domain Eukaryota; kingdom Viridiplantae; phylum Streptophyta; class Magnoliopsida; order Asterales; family Asteraceae; genus Artemisia; species Artemisia tridentata. Next base: position 217,549,811 of record CP139508.1, read on the forward strand.
AATGGCGTATGATGCCCAAAATGGTTCATACCCAAAAAGGGGTTGCTATGCAACTAAGGCAAGAAAGCCGAATGGAGCATGACGCCCAAAAATGGTTCATACCCAAAAAGGGGTTGCCATGCAACTAAGGCAAAAAGGCCGAATGGCACATGACGCCTAAAAATGGTTCATACCCAAAAAAGGGATGCCACGAATAGCCAAGGCATAAAGGCCAAACAACCCTAAATGTCTCAAACTGTCCGAACGATGCAAGACGAAGTAATCATGTCAAGAAGGACCGAATCATTGCAGAACACAAAGTATACAAAGTAAAAAACATGGCAGAAATAAATACAGATGCAACACATTTAATAACTAATAAAACAACCATAATAGATAAAGGCTAAAAAATGTACAAATAAAACATGGTTCCATCGGTTACAGAATCATTACATTCATCTAAGTTTTTCAATTGTTCACAAGCTATTTCAACGGCCCCAAAGGCCTTACATCAAACCACCAAATTGTTTCTAAAACATCGTAACGGAAGTAAATGAAAGCTTCACATAGAATTCGGAGTAGCCTTTATCCGTAGTCAACACGGAGACACTCAGATCCTAGAACGATTGGTTCCTTCAAGGAGCAGAAACATTTGCTTCCACGGTGGAATCTTGGACGGTCAGATGCTCAACAGTGGGACTCCCGGTACTAACTCAAGCATCGGATGCCATGCCAACTGTCCCAGACATAACAACAGTCGGCCCGGTAGAAGCATCGCCTATAACAGTCTCTGTGGGCTTGGGTGGAGTAGGATACGAAAAGATGTCCATGATTTCCGCAAGAGGCTTATAACAAGCATTGCTAACATTCTGCACATATGGATATTCGGTCACAAAGAGCTTGTCATACAAGGGTTGAAACTTTGCCTCGGCCTCCAAATCCAAATCTTCCACATCCGCTACGACCCTGGCCACCTCCTCCTCGGAACGCTCCAGAGCAACACCATCCAAAAATCCAGCCATAGAAGATAGGCTAAATGGAATGGCTAGAGACTGTTTGTATTCATGACTATTGAGAAGACGACGAACCATTTCTGGAATAAATTCCTGGACAACTTTAAAACGATCCATTTCCGTGTGACCAATCCTTACGGCCAGATCCTGCTTCTCCTTTCGGAGCTCTTGGTTCTCCATCTCCTCATCACTCAATAAAAGCTTGGTTTTGTCCAGCTCAGCCTCCAATAACCTAATTTTCTCAGCCTGATCACCAGAAACCTTCCTCCATTCCTCCTTCTCCTTTTCCAGCTCAGAGATGCGGTCATTTAAACTTGACTCCTTAGCCACACAATTGGAGTGCTCAAGTCGCAACCTTTTTAGCTCTTCCGGTTCCCGTACGGCACACCCAAAATGTTCGTCCTTCAATTTCTTCATCTCTTCCGCCATATCACTAAAACGCCGAAAATTCTATTTGGCACTACGGTCGCAATCTTGGTGAGCAAGGGTGAGGTTTTTGTATTCTCGGAGAAGGGTCTCAAACCGAAACAACATGTCCGACTGAGCCACGACACTCTTGCCTAGCAACATCCAAGCACGCTGGCAAGCATCCTCATCATCCAAGCTCTCTAAATATTGTTCCTCCCGAGGGGTGGGAAGATGAACCATCAAGTCATGGTACACCGAGGAGCTATTCAGACGAGCATTCCTATTCACTGACCACTCTGGCACAAACAACCCTCCGAAAGCAGACTCATCCCTATCGCCATCATCATCAATGATCTTCCCTTTATCGTGACTGGAGGAGGCAACCAAAGGACTACTTGAAAGGTAAACAACAAACAACGTGACTCTCACAGCCAATATAAAAAAAAAGGGGGAGGGGGAAGAAGAGAAGTACATATATAAATGCATCTCGATAACTTACCAGCATCAGTGACCCCAAACTGATTACTCGCACCCTCCTCACCTACCGGTTGTTTCCCTGCCTCGTTCGGATGCAAGGATCGAATGGGGATGGGGGCAGGAACATGCTCCGAAGAATCCAAATCTACCACAGGGACAACACTTGTTGACTTTCCCCTCTTGGACAGACGGGTGGAACCACCTTCTTCACCGGCACAGTTGCCTCGAAGTTTGATTTTCTTACTACCTCTCACACCCCCCTTGTTTCGCTTTAAGAGCCAGCCGAGCGGCTACTTGCTCTTGTTTCTTCTGCTTCGCCTCCAACACCTTCTCATCCGCCACTTCGACCCTCTTCAGCTCATCGGTCTTTTCTGGAATGTCAGCATTCGACAGGGCTGGTTCGGTCACATACAACTCGTGAGATTGACCCTCTCGGTATTTGTCGCCTTTGGTCATAGTCGCTCCCTTTCAGAATTTGGGTTTAATTAAGTAATCAGACATTGTCAAAGATGCAAACAAATAAGTCAAAAATATAAATTATTCAGAAATAAGCACACATATACACATCAACACGCAAGAAAATCAAAGCAAAAGCTATACCCTTTCCCTCGGCATCTCTAAGCGCCGCCCGATAACCGGGATGTTTCCAGTGAGAAGTTAGTCCGGCGGCATAAAGGAAACCCGAAGGAATTTGAATAAGATCGATTACATTATCTGACAACCTCGCAGCATCTTCGATGCTAAATTCTACCTTCGAAAAAGGATCCGAGATATCAGAATCGTGATGCCTCCAAGGCATCACAAAAGGAATGGCCCGTCTGTCTATCAGGAAAACATTATACTTCCAACCCTTCAAACAAGTCATGATCTCATGAAATCAAACCTTCCTATCCTTACCACCTCGTTTCTCGAAGGAAAACCATTGACCCTGCTTACTCAGTTTGTACAACGCTCAAAAGAGAGAAGTAGTGGGTGTAATGTGCAAGCTCCGACTGTACACTTCAAAAAGAATAGCACGATGCAGACCCAATGGAACTAATTGAGAAATATGGACTTTATAATATCTAATTACATCTAACAAGAAGGTGGAAAAAGGCACACTAAGACCGCCTTCATAAAGTACTCCAAATATAAACCTATCGCGTCATCCGGCAATTCGTCCATGGTCATATTCTCCGGTGGTGGCCTCGGATGTAAATCTTTCGGTATACCAAACTTCATAGCCACCAAAGTCACAGCCCCGTCATCCATACGAGAAGTATATTTCTGAATGTCGAACTTGGGCAAATATCCCTCAACTTCCAGAGCATCCTCCTCATGAATCGAAACGGGTGAACCCGACATAGCTTACCGAAGGAAAAGAGGGTATAGCCGAACAACAAAAATAACACAAAATATTGGTAATATGAAACATACCTCTTTAGACGAACGAGTTACGCAGAAATCACTCAGACTAATTGAAAAATTCGTTCGGAAAAGTACTAGCGGAAAGTGTGTCAGAGGAGTGTGTAAAATTAAGATGGTAAAAAATGAAACAAATGGTGCTATTTATAGGCAAAGGTGAGGGGTGCGAAACGTCGCGTCGTGTCAGACACCGACGTGGCTCTCTCTACTCCACACGATGAGGCACGCGTATACGTATCCAAATCCTAAGGATACTGTAAAAACGACGGCGATCCTTAAACACGAACAATAATGATTTTTGGCATGTTATACATAAAATCCAACTCGCAAAACCACACGGACCAAGCACTTCGAAAAAATCAAAACGGAAACTTCCGGACCTAAAGTCAAACCTGATACAAAGAGTAAGTGGCAAAAGAACTGAACAAAGACCCAAAAAGAGTAAGACCACAGTTGCCGCTCAAAAGCGTCATTGTCTCGTTTGGAGGCATCCGATAGAGACAAAAACAGGTCTCCTATATAAGGAAGAGGAATTCTCACTCCATGGTAAGATCTTTTTACACACACTTACTCTCAACCATATTATTTTACGTACCATATACTCATTCTCAAGCCGGAGTTTGGTCCTGGGATAAAACCCGGGGCGAGACTAATGCGTGCTTCTTTCTTATAGGGATCCGAAGGACCTAGGAAAATCCGAAGGACCCAGAGGCGTCCGAAGGAACCCTTTTGTTTGTTTGGAGTATGACGCAAGATTTTACTTCAACAATAGTGTAGTCGAAATATTAAATTAGCCCGAACTTAACCATGAATTTAGTCCAAAAAAAGTTTATCATTTGTTTCATTGTCCGTAGTCAACACGGAGACACTCAGATCCTAGAACGATTGGTTCCTTCAAGGAGCAGAAACATTTGCTTCCACGGTGGAATCTTGGACGGTCAGATGCTCAACAGTGGGACTCCCGGTACTAACTCAAGCATCGGATGCCATGCCAACTGTCCCAGACGTAACAACAGTCGGCCCGGTAGAAGCATCGCCTATAACAGTCTCTGTGGGCTTGGGTGGAGTAGGATACGAAAATATGTCCATGATTTCCGCAAGAGGCTTATAACAAGCATTGCTAACATTCTGCACATATGGATATTCGGTCACAAAGAGCTTGTCATACAAGGGTTGAAACTTTGCCTCGGCCTCCAAATCCAAATCTTCCACATCCGCTACGACCCTGGCCACCTCCTCCTCGGAACGCTCCAGAGCAACACCATCCAAAAATCCAGCCATAGAAGATAGGCTAAATGGAATGGCTAGAGACTGTTTGTATTCATGACTATTGAGAAGACGACGAACCAATTATGGAATAAATTCCTGTACAACTTTAAAACGATCCATTTCCGTGTGACCAATCCTTACGGCCAGATCCTGCTTCTCCTTTCGGAGCTCTTGGTTCTCCATCTCCTCATCACTCAATAAAAGCTTGGTTTTGTCCAGCTCAGCCTCCAATAACCTAATTTTCTCAGCTTGATCACCAGAAACCTTCCTCCATTCCTCCTTCTCCGTTTCCAGCTCAGAGATGCGGTCATTTAAACTTGACTCTTTAGCCACACAATTGGAGTGCTCAAGTCGCAACCTTTTTAGCTCTTCCGGTTCCCGTACGGCACACCCGGAATGTTCGTCCTTCAATTTCTTCATCTCTTCCGCCATATCACTAAAACGCCGAAAATTCTATTTGGCACTACGGTCGCAATCTTGGTGAGCAAGGGTGAGGTTTTTGTATTCTCGGAGAAGGGTCTCAAACCGAAACAACATGTCCGACTGAGCCACGGCACTCTTGCCTAGCAACAACCAAGCACGCTGGCAAGCATCCTCATCATCCAAGCTCTCTAAATATTGTTCCTCCCGAGGGGTGGGAAGATGAACCATCAAGTCATGGTACACCGAGGAGCTATTCAGACGAGGCATTCCTATTCACTGACCACTCTGGCACAAACAACCCTCCGGAAGCAGACTCATCCCTATCGCCATCATCATCAATGATCTTCCCTTTATCGTGACTGGAGGAGGCAACCAAAGGACTACTTGAAAGGTAAACAACAAACAACGTGACTCTCACAGCCAATATAAAAAAAAAGGGAGGGGGAAGAAGAGAAGTACATATATAAATGCATCTCGATAACTTACCAGCATCAGTGACCCCAAACTGATTACTCGCACCCTCCTCACCTACCGGTTGTTTCCCTGCCTCGTTCGGATGCAAGGATCGAATGGGGATGGGGGCAGGAACATGCTCCGAAGAATCCAAATCTACCACAGGGACAACACTTGTTGACTTTCCCCTCTTGGACAGACGGGTGGAACCACCTTCTTCACCGGCACAGTTGCCTCGAAGTTTGATTTTCTTACTACCTCTCACACCCCCCCCCCTTGTTTCGCTTTAAGAGCCAGCCGAGCGGCTACTTGCTCTTGTTTCTTCTGCTTCGCCTCCAACACCTTCTCATCCGCCACTTCGACCCTCTTCAGCTCATCGGTCTTTTCTGGAATGTCAGCATTCGACAGGGCTGGTTCGGTCACATACAACTCGTGAGATTGACCCTCTCGGTATTTGTCGCCTTTGGTCATAGTCGCTCCCTTTCAGAATTTGGGTTTAATTAAGTAATCAGACATTGTCAAAGATGCAAACAAATAAGTCAAAAATATAAATTATTCAGAAATAAGCACACATATACACATCAACACGCAAGAAAATCAAAGCAAAAGCTATACCCTTTCCCTCGGCATCTCTAAGCGCCGCCCGATAACCGGGATGTTTCCAGTGAGAAGTTAGTCCGGCGGCATAAAGGAAACCCGAAGGAATTTGAATAAGATCGATTACATTATCTGACAACCTCGCAGCATCTTCGATGCTAAATTCTACCTTCGAAAAAGGATCCGAGATATCAGAATCGTGATGCCTCCAAGGCATCACAAAAGGAATGGCCCGTCTGTCTATCAGGAAAACATTATACTTCCAACCCTTCAAACAAGTCATGATCTCATGAAATCAAACCTTCCTATCCTTACCACCTCGTTTCTCAAAGGAAAACCATTGACCCTGCTTACTCAGTTTGTACAACGCTCAAAAGAGAGAAGTAGTGGGTGTAATGTGCAAGCTCCGACTGTACACTTCAAAAAGAATAGCACGATGCAGACCCAATGGAACTAATTGAGAAATATGGACTTTATAATATCTAATTACATCTAACAAGAAGGTGGAAAAAGGCACACTAAGACCGCCTTCATAAAGTACTCCAAATATAAACCTATCGCGTCATCCGGCAATTCGTCCATGGTCATATTCTCCGGTGGTGGCCTCGGATGTAAATCTTTCGGTATACCAAACTTCATAGCCACCAAAGTCACAGCCCCGTCATCCATACGAGAAGTATATTTCTGAATGTCGAACTTGGGCAAATATCCCTCAACTTCCAGAGCATCCTCCTCATGAATCGAAACGGGTGAACCCGACATAGCTTACCGAAGGAAAAGAGGGTATAGCCGAACAACAAAAATAACACAAAATATTGGTAATATGAAACATACCTCTTTAGACGAACGAGTTACGCAGAAATCACTCAGACTAATTGAAAAATTCGTTCGGAAAAGTACTAGCGGAAAGTGTGTCAGAGGAGTGTGTAAAATTAAGATGGTAAAAAATGAAGCAAATGGTGCCATTTATAGGCAAAAGTGAGGCGTGCGAAACGTCGCGTCGTGTCAGAAACCGACGTGGCTCTCTCTACTCCACACGATAAGGCACGCGTATACTGATGAACTCAAATAAGTACATTTTATTACTATCATTTATCCTATTAATTTGACTTGTTTTACTATATTATGTATGAGGATTGATACTTAATCGTTTACTTTTGTAATTCTCAGGTAAAAACAAGCATTTGGTGAAACTTAGCGATTTTGGACTAATAATGGAGCAAAACGTGCATAAAGTGAAAGTCTACTGACATGGACAAGATCAAGTCAATTCTGCTCCAGATGCGCCGCATCTCACTCTCGACATGCGCCGCATCTCTATCAAGATATCACCAGATACGATCCAAGATACAAGAGGACATGCGCCGCATCTTCTGGCGGTGTACGAATATTCCTGAATATTATAATCTTGGACCCCACGCGAAGTTAAGTACATGCGCCGCATCTACTTAGTAGATGCGCCGCATCTTCCCTCAGACAGAAACTATAAATACCCCGTAGACCAGACGAATTAAAAGTTCCGAAAACCCTAAAACCGAAGACCGAACAGGAGGAACAAAGGACGAATTCAGTCAAGGAGGCAGCACAAGACACACCCAAATCAAAGATACAAGAGCTGTAAGAAGGTGCTGCATGTATTTAATTCATTAAGTAGTTTTGTTTTATTGTGTTAGCAAACTTTAATTCATCAGGATTGGTGGCTTGTGTAATGTGACAACGAAAGATTGCACTCCCTTTAATACTTGCTTTCCCATCAATTAAAGTTTATATGATGATGTCTTTGGTTACTACTTATTAGTGCATTGATAACCTCTGTGTTTATTAGTGGCTTGCGGGCATTTGACTGCGGGACATAATGTGGCTCCCACGGTTGTTTCTAAATTGATCACTTAGGAATAACTTTTAGACATAAGTAATCATTAAGGGTTTACTCGCCGATAAGATTAGGACCAACGAGAAAGGGTTAACTACATACACTTCATATAAAGCTATCAATAAAACAAGTGACAATCTACTTAATCATAAGGACAGCCCTCTTATTGTCTCGAGTATTTATCTGTGTACGTGTGTGCTACTTGCTGATTCGTGCCTATTGGTTTATTTTATTATTTAATTGCAACAAATCGTGCCAGTCTCTCAGGCTGAAACCCCCTTGCGTTAGGATATTAAAATACTGATTAGAATAACTAGATAATACGTTCCACTCTTAGTGATCGACACTCTACTTACCATTATCTTCATAGTGACCGGGTACACTGCTCGTTAAGTGTGTGTGTTATTGATAAGTCGGCTAAATATAAATTTAAAACTTGAGTAGGCATTAAAACTGCTAAACCGCAACGACACATCACGCGCATCAAGTTTTTGGCGCCGTTGCCGGGGACTGAATTGTTATTATCTGTTAATTTGATTAGTATTTTAATTAGGTTTTTCTTTTTATTAGATTAATTGCATCATTGTATTATTTTGCATATTTGTTGTATTGTGTGTTAATTGTTTTCTTTTTATTTTTGTGTGTTTATTTTTGTTTGTGTGTTTAATTTTTGTTTTTATTTTTCGTATTTTTCTGTTCTGCTATCGTTGTACTGTGCTAAATCAAACGATACGGCGCATCTGATCTCTCAGATACGGCGTATTGCGTTTAATTTTTTTTTAATACAACGCGTTTAATTAATTCGATACGACGCATCTTTTCCCCAAGATACGGCGTATCTGTTTTTAATAAGAAAATTTTTCTAAGCGATAAAGTAATACGACGCATCTGCCTTTGCAGATACGGCGTATCTGTTTTTAATAAAAAAAAATTTTCTAAAACGTTAACGCCATACGACGCATCTGCTTTCGCAGATACGGCGTATCTATTATTTTGATTAAAAACAGTTTGCGAATTATTAAACAGATACGGCGTATCGATCTCTGTCGATACGGCGCATCTTTCTGAATCAAAAATCTTTTATTTTTAAACGTAACGAAAATACGGAGCATTGACTTTCGTTAATACGACGCATTTAATTTTAATTAGATAAGTTGATTTTTGATTAATTAATTCGATACGGCGCATTCTTAAATTCTAAGCGGCGTATCTATTTTCTGGATAAAGTCTGATTAAATTTTAACGTATTAAGATACGGCGTATCCAACTCTTTGGATACGGCGCATCGTCTGCAGATATCAGTAACTTTAATTTTTCGTATTCCGTTTTCGTTATTAATTATCTGATATATTACTTTCTCGAGCATACCCTACTGATATTTTTGTGTTGATTTCAGGAAGTGCATGACCAGGAGTTCTACGAAGAACTTGATTCAACCTTTCGAAGATCCTGAACGAGCCCTACATTCGCTTAAAAGACTTTTCAACACAAGAAGCTTTGATCTTTCAAGTTCACTCGAGCTTGATTACTTTTCTGAAGAAAAAGAGGAAGTTGAAACAGAAACAATGGGCGAAAACACTACTATGGAGGAATACATGAACAATACCCGTGCTGATTACACTTCAGGAGTTGCTAGACCTAAGTTTGATGACAAGTCAAAATTTGAGTTGAAGGGACAATTTCTCAAAGAGCTCAGAGAAAATGCTTTCAGTGGGACGGAACAAGAGGATGCTAATGAGCATGTTGAAAAGGTCCTGGAGATTGCAGATTTGTTTACTTCAGAAAGTGTCAATACCGATCAACTCATGCTAAGAATCTTCCCAATCTCACTAAAAGGAGCTACTAACAAGTGGCTAAGGAATGAACCTGCTAGTTCAATCACTACATGGGAAGGTTTGAAGAGCAAATTCCTGAAGAGATATTGTCCACCTGCTAAGACTGCTAAAAAGATGGAGGCTATCAATAGTTTCAAGCAAGAGCCTGATGAAACCCTTTATCAAGCTTGGGAACGATTTAAAGATTTATTGATAAAATGTCCTCAACACTATCTAACCCCTATGCAGGAAATAATATTGTTTTATCAGGGATTGGACGTGCCTACAAGACAGATTTTGGATGCTAAGGGAGCTGTACCTCAGATGAGTGCAACTAATGCTAGGAAAGCGATCCAAGAAGCTGCTGATCATTCTCAGAAATGGCACGATGGGACCTCTACTAGATCTAAGAGCAGCACTAATTTTGACGGGATTGCTGCTATTCAAGCTCAATTGGATAAAATTAGTAGAGAAATGAAGAAGCGTGATGAAAGAGCGTATGCTGCCCAAGTTGGATGTGAAAAGTGTGAAGGACCTCACTACACTAAGGATTGTCCGAATAAGAATGAAAGTGAGACGTTTGAAGAAGCTTATTACACCCAATTTGGACAACCATTCCGACCTTCAGGAAGATTTAGGGAAGCTAGTCCGGGATTCTATCAAAAGAACAACTTCAATCCCGCTTATCAAGAGAGGAGGCAGACTTTAGACGATACTTTAAAGCAAATTATGGCCGATGCTGCTAAAAGACATGAAGAGAATACTGCTATGATCAAAGAAATTCGAGCTTCAACGGACACTACTACAAGAAATCAAGGAGCTTCGATCAAAGCATTGGAACAACAAATTGGTCAAATGAGCAAAGTTCTTCAAGAAAGGGGATATGGAAGTTTACCGAGCTCAACTGAAACCAACCCAAGGGATCATGTCAAGGCCATAAGCACCACTGGAGAAGTCACTCCTAATATACCTAGAAGATCGATGAATGGTAATGATGGTGCAAGACCCGAATTTTTCTTTAATTCTTCAATCAGCTTAAGGAGACTACTAAAAGAGAAGACAAAGATTGAAGAGGAGATCAAGGCAACAATGAAAGAAGAGAGCCCTGCAACCGATTCAAATGCCTTGCCTCATAAAGAAAGAGACCCAGGAAGTTTTACTCTACCTTGTTCTATTAATAATATATCTTTCAATAATGTGTTAGCTGACTTAGGAGCTAGTGTTAGTGTTATGCCTCTTAAGACATTCGCTACCCTAGGACTAGGAAAATTAGCACCAACTAAATTACTTATTGAATTGGCTGATAAAACGGTAAAACGACCTGAAGGGATTGCTAATAATGTGCTAGTTAAGATTGAGCAGTTTATTTTTCCCGTAGACTTTGTTATACTAGACATGCCCGAGGATGTTAAGATTCCTTTAATCCTCGGAAGACCTTTCTTGTCTACCGCCCATGCTAAGATTGATGTGTTTAAAAGAAAATTTTCATTAAGGGTAGGGAATAATAAACTAGTCTATAAATGCCAAGATCCGGTTAAAAGCATAATTAGAGGTGTTTATGTGCTAGGATTAAGAGAGCGTATGGACCTCGATCTTGAAGCTAGACTTATGGGAGAAACATTGATTCAAAACAACTCAACTAGTCCTAATCATGAGAACTTTGAAGAATTCATTGACCTTAATGTACCTACCGAACTTAGACGCGATGTTGTTAGTGATTCTGATGATGAGTGGTATGATTGTGTAGTAATTAATAAACGTAGGAGAATAGTTGAGAAAACGAATTTGAATAATGATGTGTTTATTGAACTACCACCCCACCTTGCTTATTTGTGCCTACATAATAATAAGAATTTCCCGTCTATCATTTTGTCATCTCTGCCCGAAAGGGACAGGACTTTGTTTATACAGATATTAAAGAAGAACGGCGTGGAAATTAAGGACAAGCAAGGAGTGTTCAATATTACTGAATTGGCGATGAAGGAGCGTGATGTTTCCGACTCCTTCAATGATCGATACTAAGGAGCCGAACGTGAGTCTAACTTGAAGACTCTGGAATAAAGACAAGTGCTTACCGGGAGACAACCCGGATTTATCTTTTATTATTCTGTTTTCTGTGTCGAGTCAGTCCAGGCCGCACGAAGATACGGCGCATCTCAATTCTGAGATGCGACGCATCTTCTGCAATGGTCATATCTTATTTTATTTTTCTGCATTTTTATTTTCGACTTTAAAACTATTTATCAGTTTATTTTAATGCGGCGCATCCCTGGTTAAGGATGCGGCGCATCTTTATTCTGATCCGTATTTATTCCAGGCTCGATACGGCGTATCTTCTTCAATAAGATACGGCGCATCGACTGACCTGATGATTTTCAGTTTTATTTTTCCTAACTACTAATGTATTATGCAAGTTTGAACCTTTCTTATCTTAGGTGTGTTTTAAAAGTGTTGGTGGTATTATAGTTTCCTGGATTTCCTGTGGATACATCAAGTATGAAGCTTTAACGTTCTAATCCACAAGAAGATGATTTTTGCTCTTATACTAATGGAGGATCATACCGAGCAAATCTCAGGGGAGTTTTTCTGTTCTAATTCTTTTATTTTCCAGTTTTTAACCTTTTATACAAACAACGAGGACGTTGTTTAACTTAAGTGGGGGGATTGGAGAATTAGAACACTTAACAATTACTTGTCCTAAACTTTTTCAAAAATTATGCTTAAAATGTGCTTAATATATCAAACTTAAATTTTTTTTTTTTTTTTAGCATGTTTTTGTTTAAGATCTAAGTTGCATAGCTGCACACATGACGTTATTTTCAAAAAATTGTGATTTTTCAAAATTCACAAATCTATGAGTGTGCCGGTGACTTGTAAACTTTAGAACTTGGCTTGTATACTATTCGAGACCACCATAATGAGTATTATTTATATAATTGGAATGACTTGTCTAACTTGGTAAAATTCTAGGATTACACCCAAATAGCCTTTATATGTTATGTGTTATTAGCTAACTACACTGGTTAGTTAACCCCCGTATAAAACCTTTTGTTACTCTCATTTTTAGAGTAAGATACCCCTAGAAAAACCCTCAGAGCCATTCCTTTCGTTTCTTACACCTATGTTTAAAATGTTTCGTTACACCCTTACACCTTAGCCTACCTTGTAGATTAAAGTCCGTGGTTGGTTAATTGCTATAGGCAAAGTGTGTTTCCTTACATTACCTGTGTTCGTGTGCGTAATTCATTATCTATGGTTAGGTCGGGAAATTGCACAATGCAATTGGAGTGAAAGTAAATATTGTATATTTTGGAGTTTATTTTTCGTGTGTTTACTACTTTCACTATTACCGTTATTTCTGAAAGTATGAAAAGTATGAAAAAAAATTATCCGGAAAGAAAGTTATAGTGATGTGGTGAAATTTTACACATCTATTAAAAAAAAAAAAAAAAAAAAAAAAAAAAAAAAAAATCGAAAAAATAAGAAAAAGAAAGAAAGAAAAGTTGGATGTTTATTTTAACCAACTTATGTAAAGTTTTGTATTAAGTGGTCGATATCACCACTATTTGTTGTACTATATCTATGGATTGAATGGGAATTGGCAGTTATGGGAACGCCAATTAAGGTTTATTCTTTGATTAAGATTTTGTTGAGTATAATTCGTGTCTACCTAAAGCGTGTGTTTCAAGTGTTAAAGCGTGAGTTATTCAATGATATGAGTCTTATTCATGGGATGGTTGGGATAGTGATTAACCACTCTTAGGATTTTAATTTATTTGTTTTGTTTTGTTTATTTTTATTTTTACACCAATTTATATCTCAAACGTTATCCATACCCTTTATTGTTCTTTATCCAACCGAACCTTTGATTTATTGAGATTAGGGATTTGAGCAATCTTAAGTATCGTAGTCGTGGATTCGACTATGTATTTATGATTTTGTCGCCCTTTTTGATATATTATTATTGGTAAAGTTCGGACCTATCTTTAGCCTATTCGAGTTAAGGATTTGAGCAATTGCAAGTATCGTGTTCGTGGATTCGATCATGTATTTGTGATTTTGTCGCCTTTTCTGGAATTTGAGATCGATAGTGATTAAGAATAATTAACCCTTAAGCCTAAAAACCCTTTTTACCGCTTTAGACTTGTTATTCCTTAGCTTTAGTGGTGGAGATGTGTATACTTGCCAAGCTTATGATAGAATATTCGTCGCGACTGGACAGTTAAACGATTAGATTTGCTTTTATCGACTTATTTTATTTTACTTCTAATTCGTTAAGTGTTTAGTTGTGTGATTATGAAATAAACGAATACATGCTTAAATATAAAAATAAATCCTAACATCTTTTAGGATACATTTTCATAAATGAAATTCTAAGGTTTACTTGGGGACAAGTAAAGTTCAAGTGGGGGGATATTTGATGAACTCAAATAAGTACATTTTATTACTATCATTTATCCTATTAATTTGACTTGTTTTACTATATTATATATGAGGATTGATACTTAATCGTTTACTTTTGTAATTCTCAGGTAAAAACAAGCATTTGGTGAAACTTAGCGATTTTGGACTAATAATGGAGCAAAACGTGCATAAAGTGAAAGTCTACTGACATGGACAAGATCAAGTCAATTCTGCTCCAGATGCGCCGCATCTCACTCTCGAAATGCGCCGCATCTCTATCAAGATATCACCAGATACGATCCAAGATACAAGAGGACATGCGCCGCATCTAATCATGGGTTACGCCGCATCTTCTGGCGGTGTACGAATATTCCTGAATATTATAATCTTGGACCCCACGCGAAGTTAAGTACATGCGCCGCATCTACTTAGTAGATGCGCCGTATCTTCCCTCAGACAGAAACTATAAATACCCGTAGACCAGACGAATTACAAGTTCCAAAAACCCTAACACCGAAGACCGAACAGTAGGAACAAAGGACGAATTCAGTCAAGAAGGCAGCACAAGACACACCCAAATCAAAGATACAAGAGCTGTAAGAAGGTGCTGCATGTATTTAATTCATTAAGTAGTTTTGTTTTATTGTGTTAGCAAACTTTAATTCATCAGGATTGGTGGCTTGTGTAATGTGACAACGAAAGATTGCACTCCCTTTAATACTTGCTTTCCCATCAATTAAAGTTTATATGATGATGTCTTTGGTTACTACTTATTAGTGCATTGATAACCTCTGTGTTTATTAGTGGCTTGCGGGCATTTGACTGCGGGACATAATGTGGCTCTCACGGTTGTTTCTAAATTGATCACTTAGGAATAACTTTTAAACATAAGTAATCATTAAGGGTTTACTCGCCGATAAGATTAGGACCAACGAGAAAGGGTTAACTACATACACTTCATATAAAGCTATCAATAAAACAAGTGACAATCTACTTAATCATAAGGACAGCCCTCTTATTGTCTCGAGTATTTATCTGTGTACGTGTGTGCTACTTGCTGATTCGTGCCTATTGGTTTATTTTATTATTTAATTGCAACAAATCGTGCCAGTCTCTCAGGCTGAAACCCCCTTGCGTTAGGATATTAAAATACTGATTAGAATAACTAGATAATACGTTCCACTCTTAGTGATCGACACTCTACTTACCATTATCTTCATACTGACCGGGTACACTGCTCGTTAAGTGTGTGTGTTATTGATAAGTCGGCTAAATATAAATTTAAAACTTGAGTAGGCATTAAAACTGCTAAACCGCAACGACACATCACGCGCATCATATACGTATCCAAATCCTAAGGATACTGTAAAAACGACGGCGATCCTTAAACTCGAACAATAATGATTTTTGGCATGTTATACATAAAATCCAACTCGCAGAACCACACGGACCAAGCACTTCGGAAAAATCAAAACGGAAACTTCCGGACCTAAAGTCAAACCTGATACAAAGAGTAAGTGGCAAAAGAACTGAACAAAGACCCAAAAAGAGTAAGACCACAATTGCCGCTCAAAAGCGTTATTGTCTCGTTTGGAAGCATCCGATAGAGACAAAAACAGGTCTCCTATATAAGGAAGAGGAATTCGCACTCCATGGTAAGATCTTTTTACACCCACTTACTCTCAACCATATTATTGTACGCACCATATACTCATTCTCAAGCCGGAGTTTGGTCCTGGGATAAAACCCGGGGCGAGACTAATGCGTGCTTCTTTCTTATAGGGATCCGAAGGACCTAGGAAAATCCGAAGGACCCAGAGGCGTCCGAAGGAACCCTTTTGTTTGTTTGGAGTATGACGCAAGATTTTACTTCAACAATAGTGTAGTCGAAATATTAAATTAGCCCGAACTTAACCATGAATTTAGTCCAAAAAAAGTTTATCATTTGTTTCATTGTCCAAGCAAGTATTTGTAAACTTCAGACTCTAGTTTGAGTTGCCTCAAGTAGACAAAGTTTCAGTTTCAACCAAATAAATCAACCAGTAGTTTCACATATAGGCCAAAGAAAAAAGTTACTCATTTTGTACCTATATGTAACCATTTGGGCAAGCACCGTCTTTTAATGTCACAGCAGACGCAACACCATCGACAAACGCATCACATATCACACAATCATTGGCCACAGCTATAAAAAATATGACAAAAGTGTTTCTTTCCGATACATGTACAAAGACTAACAACGGGCGACTACTTTTATGACAACAGAGATGACCAAAAGCCTCATTCACACGGTATCCCTAACAAATCACTACACATGTAGAAGTGAAGAACTAGTATAAATTTTATCATATATTTCTGTAATCATCTAGTCTCTGAATCTTTTACAGCAGGTACCTCTTCTGAATAACCAGACATGTTGATATCTACTAACGAAAGATCATATGGTATTTCTGATGCTGAATTTGAGACGTCCATTAGCAGCGATGAGTCCATTGATTCTGATTTTGATGTTTTATGTGAAGGGTGGTTATCATTTTCAGGTGAACTGTCACTAGAAGATGATAATTTGGATAGTTGTATGTCATCTAACTTGTTAGATGCAATGTCTTTGCTTTTCCTAGCAGCATCCATCTCTGGTCCGAGAGGAACAAAGGTGCGTGCCCTGTACTTTGTACCACCATTTTCTTCACCCGAATCACTGCTATGGTTGTAAAGCACGTAATCATGATATGTTGGTGCAAACTGCAAGGGAAGTCAAATCATAAAATACGTTAAATGCCCATTAACGACAACTACAAAACCAAGTTGAATACGTAGTTATCAGTTACCACATAAGTAGTTGTTTTAAGGTTTCATAGATCCTTATTATTCAACTATTGAGAATATGACCTATAAGGAACTTGGTATATAATTATATACTGGTAAATGTATATCTTTATATTAATTTTTCCCACTTTACAATTATAGTTCTTATAGTTTAGAAGAAACATTATTATATAAAACTCCAACATGTCATAATATGATTATTAATAATAGACGTAGATATAAGGAATGCAAAGGTAGGTATTTGGCCATTTGGGGTAAATAAGTACATTTAGCGGTTTCTTGAATAATCTTTTTGTTATGTTGCAGCGTGTATGTAACTAATTATCCAAAAATGATTATTTGACCCCCTAAATAATTATATAACCAAAATTAGTCACTTCATAAGCCACTTACTCTATCGCAAGAACTTCGTATCTACACAATCAGCACACTTAGAAAAAACATTGCAGTTGCTATGATAATGCGAACACAACATTTGATTGAAGTGTTTTTTTTTTTTTTTTTCAGCCCAACTATTGTTCCTTTTGCTATATTCACTATGGTGTAACTTCTACAGATACTTTCACGTATGTCCGGAATGACCAAATGATAACTAATCTATAGATAAAGCATAACATACCTGGTGAACAGTGTCATGATAGAAGTCATTTAACTTCAAAGCATGTGCAAGACTGGCTGTAAACCCAATGGATGCACCAACATTTGCACCAGCATACTCTCTGTATGGAAATGCATAAAGATGACCCACCACAGCAATAAGCATCTCAACACAAATTATGAAGTTTTGGAACTCAGCTGCTTCCTCTGCGTTTTTGATGAAATTATACTTTGCAGCAAGAAATACTAAGACACCCTGAAAGCAAAAGAAGAGTTAACATCAATAGAGCATGTGCTCCTTGTTGCAAGTAAAAAAAAGATACAAACAATAGGATGCAGTGTGACACTGAAAAAACAAACAACATTGTTTTGTAACAGAAAAGCTGTATAAGATTAATTGCCCTTTCCTGATTATAGATTGATATGTACTACCCTATTTTGGTAACTAGGAGAAAGCACACTTCTCTCAACATTTTTGCACCCTAAAACTTTGTCATCAAAAACCTCCAGACCCTGCCTGTATAATTTACTATAAGTAGGTCGGCCATTAATCAATGTTTACAGTAGAAACGATAAATTTTGAATCTATAAGTAGCAAAAATCAGGACAACATGTGATGCAGGGGCAGCCATGTCTTTCCATCCACAAAATTCAGTTACAAGAAAACAAGCTCATTGTATGAATAGAGATTACTTTGGGCCAGATTTAGAGTCTTCGTCTACAATTGGGTTTGAATCTCTGTGAGGAAAACCATACTTTTCTGGCTGCCCAGTGGAGTCCAAATTCCAAAACAACCTCTTAGGAAGTCCTAGTTGAATCCCATGAAGAACAATAATGTTCGACAAATTCAACTCAATTAACTGAATCTTCATCATTATTAGTTTAATTAGTACTTAAGTTATTTTCCAACTGTTATACACATCAATGCCCTAAACTGACACTGACTGATTGTATTGCTGGGCCATAACATCTCAAACTCAACATTGCCAATCAATTAGCTTCTCCATATGCCTTAACAACAAACAAAGCAAAGAGCGCTGGCCACACCAATGACCATGAAAGTCTTCAACAGCATGCACAAATCAAGGCTTGAAGGGTGTACACAATGAAGGAAACAACAAATTAGACTTAAGCTATACACTTGTTATAAGCAGCCACAACCAGTTGACTATGGTGTGAACAAATCAAACCTCCACCCCTCGTATAGCTATGCAGTGAATACAACAAAGATTTATGGTAACTAGTTGTGACGGGCGTTGATAGGCTCAAGAAGATATACATACCATAACCCCAACTCAAACAGAGCTCTCCACTTGGCAAAATAAAAGTGAGACTGGTAGCTACTTATCATAGGGTGCTTAATCAAGTATGCATAAATCATGAGCTTCGTGTTCAGTTTTCTCAAGGTCTGGAAAAGTTTGAGATGCAAAGTACTTGCTTACCAGTCACTGGGCATTTTTTGAAATAAATCTACGGCATTCAAAACTTTGCTATTCTATGTTAATAACTCAGAAGATTCAAACAGGTAACTTAAAACGCCTAGAGAGAAGATTGAATGATTGATTCTGTAAACATAGACACTCAATTCAATGTCCCTAAAGCTCTTTATAAACCTACTCTCTGCTAACAATGGGTCCTTGACAAGCAAAATTACCAAATACATTAATTGCTCCAGCCATTCTCCCTATATCCATTTCAAGAACTTGAAACTATAATAATTTGAGTGTCAACATCTATATTTGGTTGAAAGTTTAGGTTCCTGTTCCCAGAACATCCAGTGTGAGGGTGTTCACAATCAGGTTAGTCTACTGGCATTTGAAGAAAATACAGTCAAAATGAGGCTCTCAATCTAAATTACATTGCAAGTGGGGCCACATGTACATGCACAATCATGCGTCTCATCAATTTTAAGAATATACATAGCGACTGCTCGTGATTTAGGAATTAGGATGACAGTCAATATCTTCATTGTTAGTGAAAGGACATAAATTTAGAATCACTCAGCAATACTTACATGCTTGAAAAAAACAGGGTAGATATAATGAAAAAAAATAACATCTTCGGCAAGTTTGTTGCACTATGGTACTTCTTCATGTTATTCCATATTGTTAATGGATTCATGCTTGTCCCATTCTCATATGGGCACCTCCGTTGTTTATAAAAAGTCAGTTTATAAAAAGTCAAACACTATATAGACAGGCTTTGTTTCTTTTTCTTAGTGAAAGAATTGGACCCACAAAACATAATTTAATATTTTTTTTTGCAGTGAGGCCTACTCATTTCCACTAATTCGTCTATATCAGGTGGGTGTAAAACATGAGCTCCTCTCCATTAAGAGGAAGCAACAGACGTTGGACCCATATATCTCTTAGTGAAGGAAAAGAAAAATAAACAGGGCCTAACTTCTGTTCCTTAATGAGTCAATGTGTTCACTATCAGCATAAAATTTTAGGTTGCAATGCATAATTCTACGCCAAATACTAGTCAACTTGATCCAAGAGCATTTATGTTATAATGTTGCATGTGTGTGTGTGCGCGATGTATGTGTGTGCGCGTGCACGCGCATGTACTTTTTAAGAGCAATTGTTTATTAAATGGATACAAGATGAAAAATTAGTGAGGGGTTGTTTGATAAAATAAAATGACTTAGCGCTGAATAATTTTGTTCCCTGAATGATTTAGAAGCTCTGTAGAATTTGGTTTTGATTGTTTAATAGCTAGTGTGAATCGACATTCTGAATGACGAGAAACACGATTTTAATATTTATCATGCCAATTATTTTCATAGCTAATTATTTGGGTACAATAGCATTTTTTTCACTTTAACAATACAAAACTAAAATATTGAAGGAAAAACAATATACAATTACCAGCGTACTCGAGGAAAACCGTATATACAAATCTAATTCATTAGATCATGACCAATTTTGTCATCAATGTGTCAGCAGCCACTATGTACGAATATTATATACTTGAGAAAGGAACATGACATTATAAAATGAAATAATGAAGAGAGGAAATAATAAAATGATTTATAAAAAGAGACGTAGAAAAAGAATATCATGATTTCATTCGCTGAATCGTTTAGGGAGAATATTTTGAAGAATCGGTAAGCGTCATTTCCCTCATTCAGAAGTCACATTAGTTCTCAATCAAACACAATGTGTTCTGTACGTTTCAGCATGTAGTGCTGGCCTATTTCATTAAGAGCCAATCAAACACCCCCTGAAAGGTGTTACCTGCCAATATGTCAGAAAGACAACACTCTTAATTATGATGAATTTTGGAACCGGATTAAATGGCTGGAGCATATCCCTGCATGCCATGTAAAACAATGCCAAAGCATACAACGCCATAGAGTAAGAAATCGTGTATATGATGGTGAGATATAAGTATGACTGTGCCACACTGAAATTTCCATCATGATATTTCCCGTTCGCATAAAGTACAAAAGTTACAAAGGTTTGAGAATAACAAACTGCAAACACCCTTGTTTGCATCTCCGTATAAATCTCCTGCATAAAGAAACAAGATTAAGAAATGTACATACAACGAAGAACGAAACTATTAGATAAATGGCAATTTCGACCCATTAACCTATAAAGAGGTGGAATGGGTTATGTTTATATCTAACGGGTTTAATGAATTTATCTAAGAGATCTAAATGAAAAGGAAATGGGTCGAAAGGTTCGAATGGGTCGAAGATGAAGAAAGTCATCTGAAGTTTATGCAAATGCATGAAACCTCCTAAATCACTGTGACCCCGTTAGACCCACACTAAAGTATTCATATGTTTGACCCATTACCCAATCGGCCCAATTTGCCACCTCCCGTTATCAAGGTACGATGTTCTTAAATCTCGAAAACCAACAATGTTCAACTACAGAAGGTACACCTAGAATATCAATATAAGAAGAATCTCATAGACTTTACCCATCTAGTGGAATAGGAGGGAAGCAACATGTCATTAAACACCAATTTGACTTAAGAACACGTCCAGTAAGACTCAAAACAACAGCATCTGGACCACCTACCCATGCCAGGCACAGTGATAGAAAATTATAAATGACCCAAGCTTCGTACCTGAAATAAGATATACAAAGATACACATTATTAGAGGGATATCAAATTAATGTACATTATATCACTTGCTACAAATTCAACAGAAGAAAGTATATAGTAAAAATGTTCATCAGCATTTCCAAGCTTATTTACATCAAACGAAAAAACTAGCTTTTCTAACCAAGTAGCAAGCAATACGATAAAATGTGATTATAGCAATCATATTCTAAACAGAAAGGGAAAACACGGAATACTATCAAATATAGCGAAAAGAAAAAAACCTAGGTCTTTACTTACTCCTATTGATTATGTTTTCCCACCCTTCCTGATTTATAAGGTAGGTATAATAAGAGTAAACAGTTAGCTACATGAAGTCGACGGTGTCATCTCCATTAAGATAAGATCATTTAACTGTTAGCCTAGACATTTTGTTGTGCATTGGCAGATAAATAACAAACTATTTCACACTCAATGTTGCCCTCATCATTTAGTTAATATCTATTTTCTTAAACGATAAGAGCAAACCAAATGTGGCACAGGAAGATATGCTTGCAATTGAAAGTGATCAAGAATACAGTTCCTGATAAAAGCAACTGATCATCTCTAACTGCCACCACTTCCACCCATTTCAAAAATAAATGAACAAAATTACGTTTTGTTTTCCATTGAGCCTTAGCTTCGACTAAACCCATAGTCCCACACATACGAAAAACATAAAAAAGAGCAAATTGTTAATTCTTCAACAGCTTTCTCTTCCCAATAAGCAAACTTTCAACACCCGTTTCTTAATGAAGATAATAAGTTGTGCATAATATTAACTCTGACAAAAAAAAAACAGCTCGGGCGATAGAGGTATCTCTTTTCCACAAAATTCTTTTTCAGTGAAGGAAAAGCAAAAGAAAATATTTAAAACAAAGGTAAAAGGAAAAAAGAGGAAGACTCTATATATGAACATGCCTTATGAATAATTGGGTTAAGATGCATGGAGACTTTTCGACTCTATTACAGGGTAACATCAGATGCAGTAAAAGTTAAGGAGTGATGGTTTCTAGAGGGCGAGGTTAGAGTTTTCCTATTATATATCGGTCCCAATATGTGAACCACGTGAAGTATAAAAGAATTAAAGCCTAAAGGTTAATATATTGGACCACTATATACCCAAAGGCTTTGGTCTAGTGGTATGTGAGTTGCCCACCAACCTAGTAGTTGTGGGTTCAAGCCTCGCTGGAGGAATTTGTAAGATAGGTTGTATAGGGTGTTAAAAAAATAATTGTCGGTCAAAAAAAAATACACATTGGACCACTATATAGTTGAAAACCTTTAATCCCACCCTCTAAAAAACCTCAATCTCCCCAACTCTTACTATGTGTGTTCTTTATCCTACAATAGGGTCGAAAGAATTTTCAAGTGTTGCATCAACCCCAGTTGGGCAAGATCATATTTCTTGTATCTTGTTTCCTTCTACCTTTATCTTCATCTTTCTTTCTTTGTGTTTTTGTTTAAACCTATCTACAACTTTCAACAGGAGGCATCTCCTCCTCCTGGTAGGGAACCAGATGATATGGATACTTTTCTCATTGGCTGCATCAGCAAGGTGACAACACCTGGATATACAAATTGGTTCGTTGTCATAGCTTCCAAAAGTACTATTTTTTTCTCACTAAACCTAGAGTTTTACATAGTTTCTCCGACAAATCCTCCTCACCATCGACTTGGTATATATGATTCATAATATATATCTTTGGTACTTTTATTTGTATGATAAATGACAGTATATTGATAACCCTTAACCCGAATAACAGGGTAACTTGCAACATTTTCAAGGCTTAATTCAATATGACCACAAAAGGCATCAACATCATCTATAGACTTGTAAGCTTCAACATCTATTTTGTAATCGCCGAAATTGTATGACAAACCTTCTTGTTCCAGGCGTACTACCCTGATACGTTAAGCTGTAATTATCCAGGCCCGGTTCGATGCGCCCGCCTCTTTCTTCTGGGAATCCTACGTACCAATGTTGCAACAACCAACTCTTCCCCAATCAACTCAAGGTATGAAGGTATCTTTTGCTCCACCACCTCAGGCAACCTTACAACAGTCTCAGTCTCAGCGGGTTCGCCCGTCTCCACCAAATCAAGCTTCGTTATAGATTGAGATCTTCTTCGAACTTGATGCACAAATAGATAGAATAGCAGCAAATAGCATCTTTCTAGCCTGCATATTCGTGGAACTTAATCTCATTTAGAAAGCCTTCTCTCTATCTTTCAGCAACCGAACGGGAAGTGGTTTAGGAAAGGACTTTAGAATCGGATGCGCTCGCCCAGCGAGAATGTTAAGGTCAGTAATTACGTCGTCATACATTCATAGAGTTGGTCCAAACAAGTTGGCGAGTACCATAGGTACACACCAACCTTCAGCTTTCTGATTTGTAGTCATGTTGTCAAGACTCAAGACAACAGATATGTCGCTTTAAAATAGATATACATAGTTTAATTAATAAATATTCAATTAATCAATACTTGTTTAATCATACAAAGACACCTACAAGAAGCAAGCTTATCTTTCACTCTTCATCATTAAGCATTAGATTGCCAAAATGAAATTAGCCCATCAAGTAGTTTCATATGTACACAACCAAGTGATCAACTTTTTTTTCATATTTTTCACGTGAATAGATTAGTATCACCAAAACATAAATCCATGTAGCAAACAATTACCGTGACTGATGTCTAACAGAAAGAATACTACAAACATTCAGCCTTGTATAACTAGGTATTGAATACTCACACTTCTCGGATGGAATTAAAGTAGATTGAGCTCTTATTGAATACAAGAGACATGAAAGACATCAACGCATAAACCTGTGAATAAGAATAAATCACATGTTAAGGCAAATGCGATACAATTGCAGATAGATTACATGACAAAAACAAGAAAAAACCATAAAAGATCAACACTTAAATCACCGTATGTCACTAATACACGCAAAAAAAAATCTAAGAGGGCAGAATTTCAGGAGACCATTTATCAACATGTGCCAAAATATTGGAAGAAACGCAAAATTGAATTGAAGCCTATACTCAAAAATATAAATGCTTTCAATCGACAACAAGATAATCAACCATCTGGAATGGTTTAACTGACAATCTAAAACAGAGAGAGGTACAAACCACCATTTAAACCTCTATGATACGGCAAGCTTTAACAATGGGAAACACTATATTCTCTCAAGAACGGCAAGCTTTAACAATGGGAAACACTATATTCTCTCAAGAACACACTAAAGTTCAGAGTAATGTTCCATACTACACTAAAATATGGCTGGCTCCTTAAAGCCAGCTTAGCTAAACATTTGCCTCGAGATATGAAATTGCCCAGTTTTTTAACCTCATAACGTAAAATGAAACTAAAGCCCGATCAACATAAACCAAAAATCATAATTCTCCCTAACATGCATCCCTAACAGTAGCAGATTTGAAAACATGATAGGTTTTCCCGGATTACAGCATATACACATACAACATATGTTACCTACCACAAGTCCTCATAAAAAGCATACCAAATGCTTAAATTTGTCAAGTACTCATCCGTATACTATATGCCCCACATGATAACAAAATGCTCTTCAGACAAAGAGTTGGTTGTGTACTAGCACTATACATACTATTTATAGTGTAGTGATGATAAGGCATGAACATATGCTTATCAACTAGGGGAATTTCAGTATCGAACTTAATTACATCTATAACAGAATTACACACACAAAAATACAGTCAGTTCAACGAGATGCATTCCATATGGCATTAGAACTTGTACTTGTCTTATTTATATCTTTGAACAACTAAACAATAATAACGCCCCACATTATATCAAAGCCAGATACCTTCAAAAGCATACATAACTATCTTAAATATACTAATCTACTGGGTGGACAGACATTATCTAACTTAATAACAAATTCACGCAAATGAGAACATTAGTCAATATCGCATCTTCATGTAAAAACATTTCATTTGTATACAATATGTCTCCCACATGATAACAAAATGTTTTTTTTTTCAGACAAAGAGTTGGTTGTACTAGCACTTAGATACTATTTATAGCTAAGTGATGATATATGCTTATCAAATGATCAAATTTCAGTATCTAACTTAATTAAATCTATAACAGAATTACGCATACAGGAATACAGTGAGTTCAAACGATAGACATTCCAAAACATGCCAGAACTTATACTTGTCCTATTTATAACTTTCAAAAACTAAACACTAATAACACCCCACATTATATCAAAGCCCATTACCTTCAAAAGCATACGTAACTATCTTACATATACTAATCTACTAGGTGAACAGAAATAAAGGCGCAAATGAAATGTAATTAAAAAAACACTTACAGGGACCATGAAAATGATACGAAAGATATAACGCTGGTAAGTGGGCTCAGTATAATTCAAGAGATGTCTGTAAATATGAACAAGAGCTAAAGCAATAGCACCAATAGTACAAGGTAACGCCACTATTATATAGTATACCGGCCCCATCCTGCCTGCATCAATCAATCAAATGAATTATATAAACAACGTAACAATTAGCTAGGGTTTTCTATCTATAAATAAATAAACCCTAACCTCCAAACAGATGGATCTGGTGTTTTGTGAATTGGGGATCTATTATGTTTAGTATTTCTTTGCGGGGTGGTTGGTTTCCTCGGGTCTTGATGCTGTAAAGCCTTCCGATACCTGCTAAACGTGTTAGTCTCGCCTGGAGTGTAATCCTAGGAGCAAACTTTGGCGAGAGAATAAGTATAGGTAAGTAAGATAATAAGGTGAATAGTAAGTATGTGTGAAAAGAAGTTACCTGAAAACTATTCCTTATATAGGAAGCTTGTTTTTGTCTCCATCAGATGCGTCCAAATGAGATAGCGACCCTTCTGCGCGATAACCGAACCTTTGCTCTTTTTGAGTCCTTACTTGATTATGTCACGGCTTCTGAACGTCTGTCGCTTACCTTTTATATCAGGTTTGACTTTTGAGCCCGGAAGTAGCCGTTAGTCCGAACGACCCTCTGAGGTTCGTCCGGAACTGGGGGTCCGTTCTGATTGAGCCATTCGGATATATACTCCAACATTTGTCCGTTCGGATTGAGCCGTCCAGACATATACGCTAACATGTCCCCCCAGTATCATAGTATCGTTTAACGATGGTGTGATACTCTGTAAAATTTTCGCTCTGGTTTTTCCGATGTGTTTGGTCAGTGGGGCTTTGCATGCCGGTATTTATGTACAACATGCCAAAAGCCATCATTGCGCACGTTTATAGGGGCGCCGCCGTTTTTACAGTGCCCTTAAGATTGGGACACGTGGGAGCATGCCTCATCGTGTGGATCGAAAGCGGACACGTCAGCGTCTGACACGATGCGACGTTTCGCACTTCCTTCTTTTTGCCTATAATAGTCTCATTTGCTTCATTTTTACCACTGTAACTTTCCATATTTCTCTGACACACATTCCGTCAGTCCTTTCCGAACGTCTTTCCCGAGTGTCTGCTGCGTAGTTCGTCCGGTCAAAGAGGTACGTCCCATCTTACCATTATTTTGTTATCCTTGTTGTTCGGCTATACCCTTTTTTCCTCCGGTTAAGCCATGTCGCGTCGGTCCGTTTCGTCTTGCAAAGAGGACATTCCGGAGTCCGAGGGATTTTTACCTAAGTTCGATATTCGAAAGTACACCACTCGCATGGATGAGGCGGCTGTTACTTTGGTAGTGATGGAGTTTGGTATTCCGGAAGACTTACATCCGAGGCTTCCTCCTGCGGACATGACTATGGATGAATTGCCGCCGGATGCTATAGGCTTATATCTTGAATACTTTTATGAAGGCGGTATTAGCGTGCCTTTTTCTACCTTCTTGTTGGATGTCATTAAGTATTACAAAGTCCACATCTCCCAGTTGGTTCCGCTGGGTTTGCATCGCGCTTCTCTTTTTGAGGTCTATAGCCGGAGCTTACACATCACGCCTACCACCTCTCTTTTTCGGGTATTTTACAAATTGAGCAAGCAGGGTCATTGGTTTTCTTTCGAGAAACAAGGGGGGTAAGGACAAGAAGGTTTGCTTTAATGAGATTTTGACTGGCTTGAAAGGATGGAAACACCAGTTATTCTTGATAGATAGACAAGCTATTCCTTTTGCCATGCCTTGGAGGCATCACGACTCGGATATCTCCGATCCCTTTCCGAAGGGTGAATTTAACATGGCGGATGCTGAGAGGTTATCTGAGCATGTGATTGACCTTATTCAGATTCCTCGGGGTTTTCTGTACGCCCTTGGGCTGACTTCCCACTGGGATCATCCAGGTTTTCGAGCGGCGCTTAGGGACGCCGAGGGAAAGGGTATAGCCCTTGCTTATATATATATCTATATATATATATATATATATATATATATATATATATATATATATATATATATATATATATATATATATATATATGTGTGTGTGTGTGTGTGTGTGTGTGTGTGTGTGTGTGTGTGTTTGCTTCCAAATGATATGTATCCTTGATTTATTGGTTGGCAGCTTTGACGATGTCTGAGTATCTCATCAAGCCCAAGCTTCGAAAAGGAGCATCTATGGTCAAGGGAGATTCGTACCGCGAAGGTGAACCTCGTCCTCTGCATGTGACGGATCCTGCCGCATCGAATGCTGACATTCCGGAAAAATCTGATGAAATGAAAAAGTTTGAAGTAGCTAGCGCGAAGGTTTTGGAGGCTAAGAGGAAAAAACAAGAACAGCCGCTGCACGATTAGGCTTCAAATCTAAAGAGGAAGGTGTCGGAGAGAGTTAGGAGGTCAAAGGTCCGGGTAAGCGTCCCGCCGAAGAGGGTGCTGCTTCCCGTCCTACCAAGAAGGGAAAGTCATCGGGTGAGATTCCTGTTGTAGATAGTGGTGTGCACGGTTCGGTTTGGGTCGGTTTTTGGCTAAAACCAAAACCGAACCGAAACATTCGGTTTTTAAAAATCCAAAACCGAAACCATTCTGTAACACCCCGACCCGACAAGGGTAAAGATATCACAATAATGGATTCATATCAGATCAAAACAGAGCATACATCTACAGTAATACAAAAAATCTCAAAGGATTACAAATGAAATACTGAATTTACAAGGTTACAACGAAAACTTTCAACACTAATTCTAAAACATAATATCTTCTATCCAATTCTAATCCAGAAATAGCTACCAAGCCTTCTAAGTCCAGAGGTACACTCTCACCCATTCCCAGCTTCCTACTAAAACCTGCCGCAGGAAAAGAAATGCGGCTGAGCTACGAGAGCTCAGTGAACAGATATATAGATGACAGAAACAATAACAGATAACAATACAGAAACAAATCCGAAATACAGATTATACAGATACTGAATTAAAGTGAAAGAATAGGAAAGGAATAAGGGTAAAAGAAAAGAAATGAGAAAGGAATAATGTACAAACCAGGTTTAGGGAAATACAGAAATCCATCACGAGCCCAGAGATAACAGATAATATAATAACAGAGTAATCATATAATAATCCAGAGGGGATACCTCTCAAGTAACAGATAATATGAGGGGTGACCTCATGTATCAAATCGGAGTGATCAGCTCCCAGATATATGTGAAAGACGTGTATCGCACACACCATCAGTCACCAGAGACATATATAACAGATAACATAATAACAGATAACAGAAATCAGATCAGAACTAGGATGCATCCATGCGCCCCAGTAGGCCAGAATCTTCTCCTACATAACAGATAAAATCAGGGACGGGACAGGTCATCACTCTCCTGCCCTAGAGTCATGCCATCGGTGCATCAATGACATGGACATGAAACCCTCATGCCTAGTGATTGGCTCGGATATCAGACTGTGGTCAAGGTCAGATGTCATATAATAAACAGAGTCATATCTACGGGTTCATGGCAGAAGGGTCATGTCAACAATTCAGAATAAGATAATAAGGTTCAAATCAAAGTTTATCAGATTAAGTTTAATATCAAAACTTAAGTTCAGATTAAAAGGTTTATTTCCAATAGTCCCAAAAGAGTATATCAAAGGTTAATAATTACAAGTTTATAGCAATAATCCATTTCAGAAGTTCCTGTCAAAAGTTCATTTAAATCAATCCTTTAATAATAGTTTTCATAAAAATGGTCTTCCAAAACTTTTAGTAACTTCCATTTCAAGTGGTATCGCTTCTTTTTAAAATAGCTTTTCTTAAACAGTTTCATATGTAGTTTA
Organism: Artemisia tridentata subsp. tridentata; assembly: GCA_021014915.2. Lineage (NCBI taxonomy): Eukaryota > Viridiplantae > Streptophyta > Magnoliopsida > Asterales > Asteraceae > Artemisia > Artemisia tridentata. Next base: position 217,579,685 of record CP139508.1, read on the forward strand.
ATAAAGGTTCAAAATCAATTAGGTTCAGATAAGGATTTAACAGGTTAAGGTTTATACCAAAAATCAAATCAAAGTTTACAACAGATATATCAGGTTAAGGTTCAGAACAAGGTTCACAGATCAGATTCAATCAAGATTCACAAATTCAGGGTTCAGAACAAGAGATCAAAACACAAAGGTTCAAGAAAGGTTCAGAACAGAAGAAACACATCAAAGGTTCACAAACAAGTTTACAATCAGAGTTCAGGAAAAAAGTTCAGAATAAAAGAATCATAGCAGAGGTTCAAACAAAAGGTTCAAGACAAACAGATCACAACAAAGATTCACAACAGAAGGGAACATAGCAGTGGTATCGGAGATCCTAATAAAGAAAATGAAAAACTGAAAGAAAAGGGGATGAAAAACCCTTACTGAACAAGGGCAGAATATCTGTACCTTATTAGCAAAGCAGAATAAGCAAAACAGACACAGAACAGAAATCAGGACTTCTCCTTCTTCACACCTAAGGAAGAGGAAGACAGAATTACTACAGATTCTATTTCAGATTATTACTTTTAGTTTATCACTTCATTTTATGTACTTTCTATTTTTAGTAACTTTCCAGATTTAATAAGTTCCCATAATTAGCAGGTTCCCAAAATTAACAGATATTATCATTTCAGATTAGGTTGAACCCTTATTCACAGATTATTATGGGATAACAGTATATTTTATCAAGTTACAGATGTTTAGGGTTAACTATGACAATTATACAAAGTTTAGGGTTTTAAATGTAACTTCATTAATTTCCAAGGTCATTAGTGAAAATACTTTAAGTTACAGAATTATATGCTCATTTTATTCAGAATTACATTTTATTTCCTTAAGTTTCACAATTTACAGATTACACCCCTTTAGTTATATAATTTACAAAACCAACCTTATAATTACACATTTTACAAATTAAACCCTACAATATCCATATTTACCAAACAAACATATTATATTTCATAATTACAGAATATATCATCAGAACTTAGTACATTACAGATTAGACCCCTCAGAATTCAGAATTTACATATTTAGTCCTTAAAGTTTACAAAACATATATATTAAATCATAATTCATAACAATTACATATTTAACCCATAAATCCTCAAAATTGCACAATAACCTTTTTATATCAGTAATAACTCAAAATAACCTCAAAATTTCAGATTTACACTTTTGGTCCCTCTCTTTTATTTAATTTCCATTCGTACCCTTTAATATCCATTTAATTCATTATATTGCAATATTTACACTTAGGACCCCAAAGTTATATTTTTCTTATATTCTTACAGATGTATATGACCTTACAAAAATATCCCAGAAGTTTCAAAGTTGGCAAAACAGGTCCTTATACTTTTTATTGTAAATCGGCTACACTTTTTACAAACAATTACAAACCCTACTATTTACCAATCATTTCACCATCATTAACTCATCCTTAAAACACCTTTAATGATCAGATTTATGCCCAAGAAACCTAACCCTAATAACCCCGATTTGCATTTTATTTGATTTCTTTGTTTTCACAAAAATCCGGTTATACATAAAATTCACCACACTTAATATAAGCTTCCAAAAATCAAAATCATATTTTTCCCAGATCATATGACATATAAAGAACCCACGAAAAATAATTAACATGCCCAGAAAAATCGTTTAACATATATTTGATTTTTACGTACGTTTTAGACATCAAAATTACCACGACATGATCTAGGCTACCATAAATCGTTCTAACATTTTTACCAGGTCTATTACATCATATGAGGTCTAAATAAAATAGTTATCATGCTCAGAAATTTGGATTACATATATTTGAGATTTACGTGTTCTATGATCATAATATTTTCATACGCATAGATTAGCTTGCATGATTCGATTCACATAATTTATATGAGTTATATAACATGTAAAGATCACAGGAAAATTGCTATATCAATTTTAGAACGTGTGCTTTAGTCGTATGAATTATATACCTTGCGTATGGCAATTCGACAAGAAAAATAGAACCAAGAACGAACCAGCGAAATCACGCACCAACCCTTATTTTTCCTAGCTTGCTTGCACCTCCAAGAACCCCAGAAAATTGCTTGTTCACGTCCAGAAATTGTGTGGCTACCTTGGTCGAATTTTTGGTGTCGCTAGGGTTTTTAGTTTGTTTTTGCGATTAGGTTTTGTGAAGAAAAATAAAAAGGATTTGTTTATAACTTGTAAAACCGACTTAGGGGGGCAAAGAATCAGTATTTTCGGATATTAGGATCAAATATTAATTTGGGTTGATTTTATTTAACCTTTCCTTAATTTATTTTTACATATTATTTAATTTGAAAGATTAAATCATTATATTTAGTTAATTATGCATATTTTGGATTTTAGAACATGTGGATTAGGCGTAGTAATTTTTGTACCTCGGATGGATAATCGACACAAAATAATTCCCACGATCGAACCAAGCTTCCTACGACCCAAAGCCTATTTTTCCCATCCTCCTTAGACCTTGATGATTACCAAAAAAATACCCAAATACCTCCAGAAATTCGGATGGAATAAGAGAGAGTTTTGGTTTGTTATTTTAGGGTTTTGGATAAGAATAAAAGGAAAATGGGGAGAAATAAATTAAATGATGATAATGGACGAAATTAGGGGAGGGAAAATGGGCTGGAGATTCGGTCCAAAGGCCTTGACCAAAATCATATTGAATGCATGATTTTATTTCCCATTTAATTTGTCCATTATCCTTTTATAAAGATTTTGATAAATATAATAAATTTAAATAATATAAACTTTCGGTATATATATATATATATATATATATATATATATATATATATATATATATATATATATATATATATATATATATATATATTTTTGTGTGTAATAATAATTTTTGGACATGTAAAAATGTGAACATGTTGTCTCAGAATTATTTTACTTCATATGTAGTTCATTACCAGAGATTCGGAATTAATTCGGTGCTTTATAAGTGATTTAATTTAGTTTTAAAGTGTCAGGGGTATTTTGGTCATTTACATGCTTTTTAAATTTCAGGTATTACAAAGGAGTTTGTACCCGAAATGGTTCACCGCCTTCTCGATAGTCATGAGTATAAGCAGTCCCTGGCTCTTCCGTTTAGCCTTTCTTCCATGGCGGGGTTTCTGGATGGGGTTAGTCTTGATCGTAACCTGGATAAGGTAGCTGAGGTCCTGGTGGATGTGGAGAATTTGGACATGGGTGCTGAAGCGAAATATCAACCTTTATATGATCAGCTGTTCGTGACCGAATACCCATATGTGCGAAAGGTTAGTAACGCCTGTTACAAGCCTTTAGCCGAGATAATGTATCTCTTCTCGGATCCTGCTCCCCCTAAACCTACCGAAGCTTCAATGATTGATAATTCCGCTGGTCCTAATATTGTTTCTGAAGTGGTTAATGCGGATGTTAGTGGTGGGGAGACTTCGGTCGAAGGAAATGCTGTTGCGTCTTGAATATGTTGTTTTGGGGTCCGAGTGTCTCCGTTTTGACCTTGGATAAAGACTACTCTGGATCCCTTGTGAAGCTTATCAACTCTTGTGGTCGTTTTCATAAGTAGTTTAATTTGTAAGGCTTGTATAGCCGTGATGATAGTTTATGAACATTAGAACGTCTGGATGATTGTAATGATTTTTGTAACGGATGGTACTACGCATATTTTGTTTTTCTTATCTATGATAGTTATTTCGTGCTTTGTCATTTATACATGTGCTGTGTTTGAATATTGTTTCTTTCATTCGGCGCTTTCATTTGGACATGTGCCATGACTTGCGTTTGTAATTGCCTATGGTAAATATACCTGGGGGCTTATCCTTAGTGTTTTTACACTTGTGGGATAGTTGTGTGCCGTTATGGCGGATACGCCTCGGCTCATCCCTAACGTTTTTAAACATTTTTCGTGGGTATTTATATGTCTAAAGGTGTTGCCCCGGACCTTCCCTAGTGACTTAGCACTTACGGGGGTATTATGTCGTATCGGCTAGACATTGGCCATATTGATCGGTTAGAGGTAGCTAATCTCTGGCAGAGTCATTTTGATATTATGTCTTAATTCACCAAGAAAAAATGTTGAAAATTTTCTACCTTCTAAACTGAAGGAGAATATATTATCATTTCTTTCTCAAAGGTGATTCATTCATGGTGGCTTATAGCCTTACAGAAAACATTTTCTCAAATTGATTGCATGCCATTTCCGTGGCACCTCTTCCTCATCCATTTTCTATAGCTTGTATGAGCCATTCTGATATGCTTCCATTATCCGGTAGAGATCTTCCCATTTTGGACCTAGCTTGCCTTGGTCTTCAACTCGGCTTGCTTCATTCTTCTTGTAGACGAAGTCTCCTGGTTTGAACGATACCGGACGGACTTTCTGGTTGTAGTACCTTTCCATCTTCGTTTTGTATCGAGCCTCCCTTATTGTCGCCTCTTTTCTCCTTTCCTGTAGTAGGTCCAAGTTCAAACGTATCTCTCTCTCATTCAGCTCTTCTATTCGGCGGGTATCGTCCTCATCGATTCCTTCTCTAGTGACCATTGTTCGGTGGGTTGGCATGCCAATTTCGGCCGGTATGACCGCTTCACTACCGTAGGTCAGGCTGAAAGGCGTTTCCCCGTTGCTCTGCTTGAGGGATGTCCGATGGGCCCATAAGACATTTGGCAGTTCATCTACCCAGCCGGCTCTGGTTCGACCCAACCTTGCTTTGATTCCTGCCAGTAAGCTTTCGTTTGCCCTTTCTACAAGACCATTGGCTTGCGGATGGGCCACAACTGTGTTGATTTGTCGGATGTTCAGCTTCTCGCACCAGCTTTTGAAGGGATTATCAACAAGCTGCTTTCCGTTATCCGTGACAATGACGCTTGGTAAACCAAATACGCAAACTATGATATCCTAGACAAATTTCTTCACATCTTTTCCCGTGACTCTGGCTAACGGTTTGGCCTCGATCCACTTGGTAAAGTAGTCGATGGCTAATATAACGAACTTCACCTTCCCTGCGGCTTGTGGTAATGGACCTAGAATATCCATCCCCCATTGGTAGAACGACCAAGGAGCCATGATCGGTGTTAGCTTCGTCTTTGGGAACTTCGGAATTGGAGCATGTATTTGGTACAAATCACATTTCTGGATCTCATTGCGGGCGTCCCTGTGCATGGTGGGCCAGTAGTATCATTGCCGCATGGCCTTTGCCACTACCGACTTTGGTCCCGAATGCATGCCGCATGCCCCCATGTGTATCTCCCGGATTACGTAGTTTGCTTGCAGGGGTCCGACACATCGCAACATAGGGACCAAGTAGGACTTCTTTTAGAGTATCCCTTCTTACATCACGTACTGGCTTATTTTCATTCTTAACGTTCGGGTGTCGTTCTGGTCCTCCGGCCATATTCCTTCCTCCAAGCATCGGACAATGGTAGTCATCCAATTTTCGCCTTCTTCTGCAACTATGTCATTGATCTCTTTTCCCTCGGTGGACCTTTCTCTCAACACCTCTACTAGAACTTCCTTTGTCAAATGGTCGAAAGCCATCGTGGCTAACTTACTCAGTATATCGGCCTTCTGATTCTGATTCCTGGGGATGTTCCGAATGGAGAAACGCTGGAACTTCGCTATGCACTCCTTTGCCTTGGCCAAGTATTTGATCATACTTTCATTGCTTGCCACATAGTCCCCATTTATTTGATTCGACACCAACTTGGAGTCCTTGTTGCACATGCATTCTTTCGGCCATCCGAAGTCCTGCTAGGAGGGCTTCGTTTTTCGCCTCGTTGTTGGTGCTGTCAAAATCAAAACGGAGGGCATAGGTATATTATGTCCCATCCGGGCTGGCTAGAACGAGTCCTGCTCCGGAACCTTCCCTATTTGAGGCTCCATCGATAAATAACAACCATTTTCCCACCTCGTCTTTTTCTGCTTTCATGGCCGGTTGGCTGAAATACCTGTCGGAACTGTCTCCGATGGGGGTTTCCGAGAGGAAATCCGCCAACACTTGTCCCTTTATTGCATTTCGTGGTTCATACGTGATGTTGTATGCGCCCAGCTCGACGGAATATTTGGCTAGCTTACCGGACGTTTCGGCCTTGTTGAGTATCTGTTTGATCGGCTGATCGGTGATGACCTTGATTGGGTGTGCTTCAAAGTATCTTTGCAGTCTTCTTGATATATGCAGCAATGACCTTGCTAGCTTTTCCATTGGTGCATAGTTCCTTTCAGCCTCATTGAGCGTCCGACTCACATAATGCACTGGACGCTGTTTACCTTTTCTCTCCGTCAGAAGGACAGCACTCACGGCCTCATGGGAAGCGGCCAGGTATACATATAGTGTTTCTTTGGCCAATGGGGTTGTTAAGGACGACAGGTCTGCTATTAGCTTCTTCATTTCTTGGAAAGCGTTCTCCGCGTCTTTCATCCATCGGTACTGTTCTTTATTTTCCTTAGTTATGTTCTTTAAAGTTTCGAAGAACGGTAACGATCTCTCGGCCGACCGTGCCAGGAAACGATTCAGAGCCGCTAATTTACCACTGAGGCTTTGCATTTCTTTCAAAGTACGAGGGGATTGCATGTCTATCAGTGCTTTTGTCTTATTTGGTTTGGCCCTAATCCCCTCGGAGGTCACCATGTACCCTATAAATTTTCCCTCTTCCATGCCGAACGAGCATTTTTTTGGATTTAACTTCATGTTGATCCTCCTCAGGTTATCAAATGTCTTGGTAATATCCCCTAACATTTCCGTCTCTTCCTTGCTCTTGATGACCATATCATCCACATATGCTTCTAAATTCCTTCCTATCTGAGACTGGAAAGCTGCGTCCACCACGCGTTGGTACGTCGCCCCCGCATTCTTCAGACCGAAGGGCATCTTGGTGTAACAATATGTCCCATTATCCGTATAGAAGGCTGTCTTTTCTTCATCCTCCTTCGACATCTGAACCTGATGGTACCCCTTGTAAGCATCTAGGAAGCACTTGTATTTGAATCCCATGACTGACTCTATCTTTCAGTCGATCTCCGGCAAGGGATAGTAATCCTTCGGAAATGCCGAGTTGATGTTCTTAAAGTGGATACACATTTGCCAGCTTCCGTCGCATTTTTTGACAAGGACATGATTGGATATCCACTTGGGATATTTAACCGGGCGGACAATGCCTGCCTTCACCCATTCTTCCACTTCTTTCGTTACAGCCAGGCTTCGATCCGGAGCTAACACCCTGTGGTTTTGGCACACCGGTTCTATCGAGGGGTTGGCATTCAACGCATGTTCAATTATGCGTCGCGGAACCCCAGTCATGTCTGCCGGCGTCCAGGCGAAGACATCCATGTTTTTCTTGAGAAGTGCTATGAGTTTCTTCTTACATTCTGGCGACAAGCTACCCCCGATAGTTACCATTTGTTCCGGATAGGCTGGGTTTACCATAACTTCTTCAGCGACATCTGCTTCCGCCGCTTCTTCTGTTGGCCCATCGTCTTGTTCCGAGGGGGTCATTTGTGATTCTTCTAACTTTTGGCATTCCGAGATGACGATTTGCCGAGTCCTCAAAGTGGCTATTCCCCTGGGGGTCGGGAATTTCATCATGGCATGTATGGTTGAAGGGATTGCCCTTAACATCTTCAATCCGGTTCTCCCAAGAATGAAGTTGTATGGCGATGGGGCCCGTATGACAGTAAACTTCATAGTCATCCTCCTATACAATCCCTCTTCTCCGAACGATACATCCAGCTCTATTTTTCCCAGAGGTTTGGTTACTTGCCTGGCAAATCCTAGTAGGTCCGTCTGAGTTTGTTTTAGTCGAGACTTTATCTCTGGACTTAAGTTATCAAAGCAATGCTCAAACATGACTTCTACCGATGCTCCTTCATCCATGAATACCCTTCTCACGAGATATCCTTCCATCATGGCCTCCATGATGAGAGGCTCGTCCGAAGCATCTTCGGTCAACATAGGGGGAAAGGTGATAGGAACGTTCATCCACCCCTTCACATTTTCACAAGACTTACGTTTCTTTTGCTCTGGCCTTGTACGGATCATGTTGATTATTTTATCTTTGACTGGGAGGTCCTTTTTCTGTATTCCTTCTCTTCTGACGCACATCTTTAACCAGGTGATTTAATTTTCCGACTCCAGAGCCAATTCCAATTGTCTTTTTAACTGATAATAGTCATTCATGTAATGACCTTTCTCCCCATGACAGTCGATGTATCTATCCTGGTTTTCCTTCTTCGGTGGGTCCCGCATCGGTCTTGGAGGAGGTAGTCGCAACTAATGCTCAGTGGCTAGGATCTTTTTCAGAGGTTTTATGAGTGAATCAAGTGTTAAACGAGGAGCGTTACGACTCTGATAGTCGTTTCGCGCCGGAAGGTATGGTGCTTGCCGATCCTTGTGCTTGTACTGAACGTATCGATTTCTGTTAGGATACCCGGACCGCCCTTCGTTCCTGTTCTCATTCCAGTGTCCCCTGTACTCTCTGTCATCCCTTCGGGATGACCCGGTCGATATCTTCCTATATCGGTCATGACTTTCTCCCCGAGGTAGTTCAGTGCTGACGAACGCTTCTTCCGACCGTACAAAGTCGTCTACCCGATCATCATCTCATCAACTGTCCTAGGAATCTTGTCGGCAAACCGCTTGGCCAACTCCGGGCACTTGCAACCGTTCATAAACGAAGAGATTCTCATAATTTATGGAGCCCCTTGTATAAATCCCGTTTATGTGGTCCACCTTTCTTTGAACTCCGGCAGTGTCTCATTAGCCTTTCTCACAATCTTCATTATCTCGATGAGGTCCTTAGTGCCTGCTTTGTGCAGGGAGAAACGGGTTTCAAATTGAGCCCTTAGGTCTGCCCATTCGTCTATACTACCTGGAGGGAGATGGTCGAACCATCCTCAAGCTCTCCCATCCAGAGTTTGCTGGAACATCCTGCACCATACGGGCATGGGCCAATCTCCTTGGCCTGCCGCTCCGGTGAATCGGTTGAGGTGGTCTTGGGGATCTGTCGACCCATCATACAACTTTATATGAGAAGGCATCTTATGCTCTGGTGCTGAGAATTCGATCAGCCGCCGAGTGAAGGGTGATTTCCTGACTTCCTTGAAAGGTTTTGCCAAATCTTCGTCCGGCACCTTGTCTCCCGTTAAGATCCCTTTCTTTCCTCCGGCTACCTCGGTCTTTTCAGGGCTATCCTCTTCATGAAAATCCAAGCGTATCGGTTGCACGGTGTTTTGTCTGCTGTGTTCTTTGACCATGGACTTGAGGGCAGAGATATACCCTTCTATCTGCTCGCGAGTGGCTGGAGGGGATTCGGCACCCCCTCCTCCGGATGGTTCCAGACTTTCGGAACTCGCCATTCTATAGCCTTGGTAGATTGAATGTTGGTCCCACGGATGCCGCCAATGTTTAAGTATTTCTTTGCGGGGTGGTTGGTTTTCAAGAGTTTCCTCCGGTCTTGATGCTGTCAAGCCCTTCGGATATCTGCTAAGATAGTAAACGCGTTAGTCTCGCCCCGGGTGTGACCCCAGGACCAAACTCCAGCGTGAGGATAAGTATTGGTACGTATGATAATAGGGTGAATAGTAAGTATGTGTGAAAAAAAGTTACCATTGAGTGAAAACTGTTCCTATTTATATAGGAGGCTTGTTTTTGTCTCCATCGGATGCGTCCAAATGAGATAGTGACCCTTTTGCGTGATAACTGAACCTTTGCTCTTTTTGGGTCCTTACTTGATTATGTCACGGCTTCTGAACGTCTGTCGCTTACCTTTTATATTAGGTTTCACTTTTGTGCCTGGTAGTAGCCGTTAGTCCGAACGACCCTCTGAGGTTCGTCCGGATTGAGCCATTCGGATATATACGCCAACATGTGTCCGTTCGGATTGAGCCGTCCGGACGTATACGCCAACATGTTAGTGATTTATATTTAAGTGTGATGTGATGTTAGGAAATGACAAGGTTTTTGCAGGTGATATGGATGATTTGGATTTCGATGTTTGTGGGCGAATTTTACAGGTATAAAGTTTCAGTATATTTGATTTTTTAAATCTTCCGGTTTCCGGATAAATTTCTTTTATATATATATATATATATATATATATATATATATATATATATATATATATATATATATATATATATATATAGTGGGACTTTCATTTCAGAACCATCTTATCTGCGAGAACTGACAGAACCACCAAAAACATACATGCATGCCTTCAATAATTGTATTTTTGCACATATGTCCTAAAAACAACATATATGTTTTAAAAAAAAAAACATGGTTGTTCTAAATATTTTGATAAGAAATTGGAAATACAAAATTTTTCTTTGAAAGTGTGCATGTACGTTTTTATAAGGCGTGCAACAACAATATTGCGGCCATGTGTAAGGTTTTTGTGAAAAAAGAGGATGAGTTCATGATGATATTGAAGAACATAGGTGGATACTTACGATTATTGATGATTTGCGTGTATTTTTATTTTATTTTAAAAGGCGTGCATGTATATTTTTGGTGGTTCTGTCAGTTCTCACGGATAAGATGGTTCTGAAATGAAAGTCCCCCTATATATATATATATATATAATATATATATATATATATATATATATATATATATATTATATATATATATTTGCTAAAGCGTGCGTGTTTGCCACATAAGATAATGTCATTTTAAAAAGTAATATCTGTTTGGACAACAAAGATTATGGATTATTTATAAAAAAATAAGTTTTTAAAAACATGCTAGAGATTATATTTCACAAAATTACCGATTTGCCCTTTTATTTGTATTCCTATTCATATTAGGTTTTTTATTTGTATGTCCAATTATGTCATTTTATACTTTTACTCTACAATTACAGCTAGTTTGCCCATTACCTAACAAAAAAAAATAAATAAATAAATAAAAAATAAAAAACCTACAATTTTAATCTTTTCGAGCATCAGCAATTATTAATTAATGTACAAAAAATTGATACATGTATATTATACTATATAATATTTGTGGAAGTGAAACTTGGGAGTCGTTACTCTTGCGAAGCCACCGGTTGTGTGGTCGACTGTAGGGAGGAAGATGGCTCGGGTATATTGTGGAACTTTGGCTCGAGTCGGCATGGTACACACACGAGCCGAGCCGAGTCGATGGCTTAGAGGGATTAAACTAAAGGTTAGTATGTTTCTTAGTGGGTTTTCACTTAGGCGGCACTTAATTGTGAAGATTTACTGCATGTTGTACACCTGTTTTCAATTATCAGTTCCAGATGTTTTCACACCAAAAACCAGATCTGATATTTCATTTGTTTAGTTTTTTATACAAAAATCAAACATACACACAAACGGTGTCGGTAAGAAAATTAGGCACAAAATTTATTTTATGCGATTGTTATTTAGGGTTTGTGGATTTATTTGGTAATAGCTTAAATTCTTTCAAGGGTTTTGGTTGTAATGATGAGTATAATGTGTTAATACAAATAAACCTCAAAAACGTTTATTTATATTTTACGATCTTTTAATGTTTTGCTCGATAACAAAAGTAAAATCATTTCAACGAGATATATAAAATACGTAACGCTTTGAGCCAAAAGCTTACTAACTCATTTCATTAAACAAATAAACCTTAAACATATTTAGTTAACAAGTTTACATAAAACCAAAACCATTTTATAAAAACACATAAGTAACTTAGTTACTTAAATTTTATAAAATACATGTTACATGTGAAAATAAACTTGGAAAGACTTGGACTATCCATGACCCAAAACCAAGTCCATAACCCATAACCCATGGAGCTTGATCCATAACCCATGACCCATTGCATGACATCATGCATGACACCAAAATGGGTAAAACCCATGATCCATGACCCAAAGTCCATAACCCATAACCCAAAGTCCATAACCCATGACCCAAGATGTCATTGACATCATGCATGACATCACATGAACCATGGATCATAACTCATAACCCAAAACCCGGAATTGTAACCCAAAGTCCGGACTGATGATACCAGATGGCCGGATCCCTGGATTTACACTAGCCGGATCCCTGTGGGAAGGGATAAGGTGGAACCGGGTGAACAATGCTCAGTTTTGCCTATAAATAGTTATTCATTTCTCTCTTATTCCTCACCCCTTTTAGACATATCTTCTCTCTATGTTCTAAACTCTATAACCTCAGATCTAAGGATCTTTCTATGTAGTCTTTCTTTGTGATTCTCTAGGTTCCTTCTAAAAGGCGAGATCACAAACTCTCAGAGACTTGCAAGCTCATGACATGAGTAGCCAAGATTCTTATTCTCTTCAAGATCACAGAAGTGCATCCTGTTCTTTCTTCTTCTCAAGGTTGTTGTATATGTGTTGAGTCGTTAGGTGTATAAGGACGTTGGTTCCTTTAGTTGTCTTGTGCTAGTTATGTTGATCGGGTAGTGGTTCCTCCTTTATAATGGAACCCGATATCTAGCCTTGTACCGGATAAAGTGTAGGCGACGAAGGTTTGGCTCTACCTCGTGGAAGAGCTCGGTATTTAGCTTTGTACCGAATAAAGTGTAAGCGACGTTGTGAAGGCTTCTCCGCCGGTGAAAGGAGTTTGTCTTGTGTAGTGTTTACGGAACTATCGAGTTGGGTACTTGGGGAGTGGAGTAGGGCAAGGAAGGTTTCCTTGTAGCTGAACCACTATAAATACTTGTGTTGTGGTTGTGTCTCTCTATCCCTCTCTCGTAGTTTAGTTTTATATGTTTTTCTACTATCAATATCCAACACGCCAAAACTAGATTGACATAAGTCTATCTAAAAGTTTTAAAATGAAGTTTTAATCGGTAAAACTATTCAACCCCCTTCTAGTTATCTACAATTTGCATCAGAGCTTCGTTACCAAGTTTCTTAGAGTATATTGTACTTTAAAAACTTGATACGATCCGTGTATGTTTTGAAAACTACAACGAAGGAAAATCTTTTGTAAAAATTGACATCTAACTCATTTTTACAAAAACAATAACACTTTCTATACTTGGATATCGATAAAGTTGTTATAACATTTAAATGTTTCTAACATACCTCCATTTAGAAATCTTCATGTTGGGAAGCTCTTTAAAAGCTCATGATGTATTGCTCATCTAGGAGTGCTCTCACTTTCAAAGATAATATGGCAAAGGTATGTTTATGAGAGGATTGTAATACACTCTGAGGATGTTAGTCCTTTATAACGTGTGCATAGAGTAAATATGATTAAGTATGCGGAATCTACTTAATCACACTTAGAAGGATATTGATATTTGAAATGGAACAGTAATGCTTTTGTGATGAACAATGAACAAAGAAAGTATAACACCAAGCAATTCAATATTATTAAGAATAATACGAGTGATCTTCACTATCACTAGGATTACAAAACCTTGAATCTCTATGTTTCTATGACATTAGACTAATTGTTCTATTATTAATTAAGCACACATTTGTCACTCTTATCTGTAAGCTAAGATCTCCCTTTTATAGTCCAAAGGAGATCATTACAATTATGTTAAGTCATGTCATGTAACACCCCCGTTTTTGATATACGCAGCGGAATACAGGTTTGGGGTGTTACTTCAAGTATCACAGTCATGAAGATAGGAAACGACTCGAAAAGAGACATTTTAAATAAAATTGTTATCATTCATTTATTTAAATAAGAGTACATAAGATAGGTCCTAGAGGGAAGTTCGGAAAATACGTTATAAAAGTTACATTATTCAGTTGAATGATAACAACGTGGACACCCTTATTAGAAGAAAGTCCACAGCCACTCCGTGCCGATAGTCATGCTTCTAGTTACCTGAGATAACATGCTTAAAAAGTCAACACAAAGGTTGATTGAATCCATAGTGTTTAAAGTTATAATCAGTTTGAACACAAGCTAAATAAGAGAAATTAGTTATATCACTGTTCGGAATATTGCACTAAACCTCATGACACGCAATGCGTTGACAGTTTCCAGTCTCAATAGCATAATAAAAATGATAGTGGTTTGCCCTCAGGTTTAGATATCAAATATAGTGCATATGTCTAACCGGCTACCACGAAGATATTCATCCGGTTAGAACAAATGGGTCTTCAGGCCAATAGATCTATTCACGATATTCGCGCTCCCCAGCAGGTGACTAATGGTGCATGATATGAGGGACTTTTCAAAATAAATAATAATACAAATTCAGATAGGCAACAGTTAGCTTAGTGCAATAACAATCAAGAAAATACTTGTGTTCGGTTTAATAGCATGTATCTCCCCACGTGTTTGGAAAACATATAAGGAAAAGTGGGACTACGAACTCACCTGAACAGTCTGGATGATAAACAATAAACAAAGTTGATAAACGTCTCCAGCTCGCAACCTGGGTTGGTGTGTGCAAGTTTCAGTAACCGTTTCTGAATATACATAAGTTTTATTATTCGTTCTGTAACGTTTTCGGCTGTCGACTAAATGTTAAATTTGAGACAACATGAAGTTTCTCCAAAAGTTATAAGATTCTATCTTATTTCTTATCTGTAGGTTTTCGTTCCGTTCGTTCGTTAAATAGATACTTCGTTTGTTCGTTATCAAAGAAAACGTTTTTCGTTTATATAATTACCAGTTTTATTAAACCACAAAAAAAACGACGTCGTTTAGCACTGTTTCATTTTCCCGCCAAAAATCCTTCCCGCCAAATTACCAGTTGCTGGGTTAGCCTGCTTTGTGCCCAGTTGCTGGGTTAGCCTGTTTTGTGTGTCCAGCCCATCCATAGTATACGTACAGACACATGCAAATTACAAATAGAATTATACACATGCAAATACAAATAATACAAATACAAATACAATCTCCTTTTTCTTTGGTTAGGTACTGATAATATTGACAATTTACAAAATATCAGTTGTCCCATTATCTAATACCATACTTCTTTAGATACATGGCATGCTTCATTTAATGAAAAAAAGTGCACTTTAAACATTCTATACCCTCATACTTTGGATCCTTAAACCCTCACTTTCTTCTTCTACCCATAACTGTGCCTGAAACAACACAAAAACACACTAAAACATACGGATTTCAGCTGCAACAACAAGACTACAGCTTTTCTATAAGGTCTGCCTTTACATGTTTAAATTCTTACCCTTTTTTCCTGTTTTTTTTTTTCTTTTTTTTTGGCCTTTTGCTTATGCTTTACAGATTCTCTTTATAAAGTATCATAGTCACATTGTGATGTGTCTATATATGAACCTGGTATGTATGTGGCTGTGCTTTTCTTTACTGTTTTTCCATGCCTTTGTTTCCTTATATGTGTCCAAGATCCATTAGGGTTACCTTTCCAAAATATATCAAGACTAAAAAAAAGGCCATAGGTAGAGTAACAGCTAATGGTATAGATCTAGGGAAGAATAGCCTCACATCTAATGTAGATGGTGGAACAGCCCAATTAGATTTGTTTGGTGGTCATTGTACTGCTACTCAGAGTGCCACCATTTATAGTACGTCGCAAAAAGAAAAAGAATGCGATACCTTCCCTCTGAATTATGGCTGTTGTGAAGGAAGTGCCATGTTGTTGCGCGAACCTTTAGAACCTATGGTCACTGACACAGATACAGGGCAGTCTACGCGAATGCATGATGCACCTGCAGAGATACCGGGTATGTGTTATACATCTACATATTAGTGCCGTGTTTTTTAGTAGTAATATATGCTTTACCTTCGTTACCATTTACAAATAAGGTCTGTTGCTATTTGACAGGAACATGTGCCATGGAAATTACACGAACCAGCGGCACAGCCACTTTAGATGTGTACCCTACATGGCATACAAGTGCTGCATGTTCCATGGATAAAGGAAAACGAAAAGTATTTGACGATGGTGGGTATAGAGAACATAGCACGTCGCAAAAGCAAAAAGAATGGCATACCTTGCCTCTAAATTATGACTGTGGTGAAGGAAGTGCCATGTTGTTGCGCGAACCTTTAGAACCTATGCTCGCTGACACAGATACGGAACGGTTTACGCAAATACATGATGCACCTGCAGAGATACGAAAAGTATTAGACGTTTACAATGAACAACAATTGCTATGTAATTTGCCTGTGCTTTTACTCAGCCTACATTTTTGACATTATTCTATAAATTCATGCCGTAAGTACCTTTCTTTCTTACAGGTTCAGAAGATATGTTTATTATAGATGCGGATTTGTTTGGTGGTCAGTCTGCTGCTACTCAGAGTGCCACCATTCATGCTTGCAATGATGGTGGGTATACAAAACATAGTACATTGCAAAAACAAAAAGAATGGCATACCTTGCCTCTAAATTATGACTGTGGTGAAGGAAGTGCCATGTTGCTGCGCGAACCTTTAGAACCTATGGTCACTCATCCAGATGCGGAACGGGCTACGCAAATGCATGATGCACCTGCAGAGATACCAGGTATGTGTTATACATCCACATATTACTGCCATGTCCTTTAGTAGTAATATATGCTTTACTTTGGTTACCATTTATAAATAAGGTCTGTTACTGTCTCACAGGAACATGTCACATGGAAGTTACACAAACCAATAGTGCAGGCACTTTAGATATGCACCCTGCATGTGACACTAGGCATGCATCTTCCATGGATAAAGGCAAAGAAAAAGTATTTGGTGTTTACAATGAACAAGAATTGCTATGTAATATGCCTGTGATTTTACTCAGTGTACATTTTTTACATTATTCTATAAATTCATGGCCTAAATACCTTTCTTTCTTACAGGTTCAGAAGATCTGTCTATTATGGATGCCGAATGTCCAACAGTTACACCGCAGGATTGTTTGCACCATGCACAATGCTTTCCTTTGTTATCATCTTTAGATAGCAGTGGCACTTCATCAGCTGCCGGCCACAATACAAGCCCTGTAATTCCATCTTCCAATGATCTGAATATGTCCATTCAGACTCAGCCCTGTCACAATCAAGGTTTCATACCTTTTTTTTTGTTAACATTAAATATATAACTGCAATAGGAGTTTGCCTAAAGTTTTGGCACCTGCTTACGTTCCATTTTTTTTATGTATTTCCAGATGCAAACAATTTTTCAGCGTCCAGAGGCCAGTTACGACCTGATCGTAGGCGACGCCTGCCTTTCTCACCATCCAGTGAAAGTTGTCAGAGTAGACGGCGCCGTCAGTCTCAAGGTTTGCCTGCATTTAAAAAAAAAATAAAATAAAATATCAATGAATCTAAAAAATACCAGTGAATAAATGTGATACTTACTGCATTAGTTTGTACTTACTTACCATTTTTTTTTCCCTTCTTTGTTGAACTTGCAGTGTGCACACGACCAAACGTACGCCAAAGGCGGCCTATCTTGCAAACCAGACCTGAAACATCTAGACAAGGTAAGCTGCAAACATATCTTCTTTTTTTTCATATATTAAATGAGCACTTTATTTTCTTTTGCCCAGGAACTTTTATTGACGACTCAGTTTATATATGCAATATATAGGTGTTCCAGATACATACATGTATATGGGCCGATGTGACCAAAATTGCCATCATTGCAGTGCACGATTCTGGTATGATGAAAAGGTCACTGTCAGTTCTAGAAGACGGCCAGAGTATCATAGATGTTGCAATGGAGGTCAAGTAAAGGTTGAAACTCAAGACAACTATCCAGAGTATATTAAGGATCTTTTTAAGAACCGTCACTTTATGGAAAACATTCGTGCATACAATCAAATGTTTGCCATGACATCATTGGGGGCAGAAATAGACAACTCGATAAACACAGGCCGTGGTCCTTATGTATTCAAAATTTCAGGGCAGCTTTACCATCGAATAGGGAGCCTGTGTCCAGAAGAAAATGCACGTCCTCAGTTTCTTCAGCTATATATCTATGACACGGAAAATGAAGTTGCCAATCGGTTAGAAAACTTTCAGAGGTCTGGTCATGGTTTGTGTGCAGATATTGTCGAAAACTTGATTGAGATTCTCGATGACCACAATCAACTGGTCCAGTTGTTCAGGACAGCAAGAGATAAAATCACAGAAGCCGATGTTCCAGAATTCAAGATCCGTTTGTTTGGTGTTATTGGTTCAAACCAACATGAACTGCCAACGGGCGATTCTATTGGTGCAATTGTTTTTGAAGGTGGGCCAGATGTAGAGACTGATTTTGATGTGGTTATTCAGCAGCATGATCGCCAACTAAAAAGTGTCAATAAGCTAAATGCTTCTTATATGTCGTTGCAGTTCCCCCTTATTTTTCTGTTTGGCGAAGATGGTTACCATCTAGGGCGTGTGTTACTGACTGACCGTTCATCAGGCGATCCACCAAAGAAGATGACAATGCTAAGATACTATTCGTACCAGTTACATGATCGACTCAACGAATATGTCCTACTGACACGGAGTGGCAGGCTATTCCAACAGTATGTTGTCACAGCCTACTGCAGCATAGAACAGTCACGGATTGACTACATAAGACAACACCAGAATGATATACGGAATGACTACATGGCTGGTTTATACGATGCTTTATCACGTGGCGATCAAGATGGATCAGATGTGGGTGCAAGGACAATTCTTCCTTCATCTTTTACAGGAGGCCCAAGGTACATGTATAGCCATTATTTGGACGCTCTGGCTATATGCCGTGTGCATGGGAATCCATCATTCTTTATCACGTTCACGTGCAATGTTGGCTGGCCTGAAATCAAAGAATATATGCAAGAGTTCTCGCATGTAACAGTTGCAGACAGGCCCGATGTTGTTGACCGTGTCTTTGAAAGGAAGATACATGATTTTGTAGGATTCTTGCGAGATTCAAAACCATTCGGCCAAGTTGAAGCAGGTATTTTTTAACTTGCATCTTCTGGTATCTCACAGTAAGTGCATGCATCTGTTACTGAAATACCTAATATATTCTTTCTACTTTTTTTTTTTTTCAGTCTTATATACGGTAGAGTTTCAAAAACGAGGCCTGCCACATTGTCATTTGCTACTGTGGGTGAAAGAAACTGAACGTATACAAGTACATGAAGATGTAGACTTATATGTATCTGCAGAACTTCCAGACCCATTAACTGACCCTGAAGCTTATAGAATAGTCACAGAGTTCATGATTCACGGGCCATGTGGGCTGGTAAATACATCTGCACCATGTATGCGTGGTGGGGATAAGTGTACTAAGGACTTTCCTAAGCCTTTTTGTCATGCAACGTACATTGATCCAAAAGGATATGTACATTATCGTAGAAGAGATTCAGGAATAACGACAGTGAAGCAAGATATTAACCTTGATAATGGCTATGTTGTTCCGTATAATCGATCTCTGCTAATGCACTTCTATGCGCATATCAATGTTGAGTATTGTGAATGGTCGATGCTTATAAAATATTTGTTCAAGTACATTTCAAAAGGCACTGATAGGATACTGCCTCACATTTCAAGATCTGTAGGAAATTCAGGAGCAACCACAAGCCGCTCTTCAGTGCACATTGATGAAATAAAGAATTTTCAGGATGCAAGATACATCGGACCGCACGAAGCATGCTGGAGGATCCTTGGATTCCAGATACATAGCAGAGATCCACCGGTCCAGATACTTGCAGTTCACCTTGAAAATATGCAGCGAGTTACTTTTAGAAGCCAACAACAACTGCAGGCCATTGTTGATAACGAGCACAACAAGAGAACGACGCTCACTGAATGGTTGAAATACAATACTTACAATACAGATGGGCGGCATCTCACCTATTTGAACTTCCCAAAGGAATTTGTGTGGTATAAAACCGGCAAGTATTGGCAGCGCAGAAAGCGTTCTTCTAGCTTGGCGATTGGTCGGCTGGCGTATATACATCCTAGCTCCGGCGACGCTTTTTACTTACGCCTCTTACTATGTCACCAAAAAGGCAGCATGTCCTTCCGCCATATCCGCTCAGTTGATGGGACCAGTTATCCTACATATAGGGCAGCGTGTGAAGCAATGGGTCTATTAGCAGGTGATCAGGAATGGAACATTGCTTTGCAAGAAGCTTCTTTCTCAGCAACTGCAGCTGAAATGAGGAATCTTTATTGCCAGATCCTCATCTTCTGTGATGTTTCAAACCCGGCGACCCTGCTACAATCACATGCGGATTCCATGTCAGAAGACATTCCATTAATACTTGCAGAATCATTACATATACCAAACCTTCATGTCAATCCAGATGACTTGGAAGGTGGTCTTATGTTTGAGCTGCAAAGTATATTGAACTTTTATGGAAAATCTGTCAAAGATTTTGGGTTTGATCTTCCTCCACCACAGTTATTGCAAATCTTGAATAACAGGGCAATCATGCAAGAAAGATCTTACAACCGTGATCTTTTAAGAAGTGAAAGTCAAAGGCTGATTGTTCAACTAAACACTGAACAACGCATAATCTTTGACCAAGTAATCAACGGTGTTCGCAACCGTCAACAGAAACTGATTTTTGTTTATGGTCACGGAGGAACAAGCAAAACTTTTGTTTGGAAAACTATAATTTCTACACTGAGATCGGAAGGAAAAATTGTTCTGGCAGTTGCTTCCTCAGGTATCGCCGCTTTGTTACTCCCGGCAGGACAGACAGCACATTCAAGATTCAAAATACCTCTCGATTTAACAGAAGAGTCGGTATGCAGTATCAATAAAAATACACAGATAGCAGAATTGTTAAAACAAACCGATCTTATCATTTGGGACGAAGCTCCGATGAATGATCGCAGATGCTTTGAAGCGCTGGATCGCACGTTAAGGGATATAATGAATACACCAGACAACCTGTTTGGGAACAAAACAGTTGTTTTTGGTGGGGATTTTAGGCAGACACTTCCTGTGAAGAAAAAAGCTCCAAAGCAAGAGATTATCACCTCTTCTATCACACTATCATACCTGTGGCCAGCTTTCAAAGTCATTAGACTTAAACAAAACATGCGCCTGCAACGAACCGGGCTATCAGCAGAAGATTATGAAGCAACTGACACTTTTTCTAAATGGTTACTTGAAGTTGGGAACGGTGCTATTGGCCAAGCAGACGAAAACGATCCGACAGATTCAAGATGGATAGAAATACCAGAAAGATACTGTATACCTGAAAGTGAAACAGATATCCAAGAACTTATCAGTTTTATATATGATCAAGAAACTTTGCAGTCACCAAACGCAGCATTATTACAGGAAAAGGCTATAGTATGTCCGAAAAACAGTACTGCAGACCAGATAAACTCTGTAGTGTTAGATTTGCTGGAAGGGGATACTCATATTTTTACAAGTGTTGACGAGGTTGTGCCAAAAACAAATGATGGCGGAGCAACAGAACTGTTGTATCCTCAGGAATACTTAAACACTCTTTCCTTTTCAGGAATGCCTCCCCATGAACTTATAATCAAAATCGGTGCGCCTATAATGCTGCTAAGAAACCTAAACCTAGGCGGTGGCCTGTGTAACGGAACACGCATGATTGTTACACAGATATACAGCAGGCTTATTCAAGCAAGGATTATAACTGGTACAAGAATGTCCGAGAAAGTTTACCTGCCAAGGATTTTGCTTATAAATAAGGATGAAACCCTTCCATTTGTTTTTAAAAGAAAACAGTTCCCGGTAAAACTCTGCTATGCAATGACAATCAATAAAAGCCAAGGGCAGTCTTTGAATAAAATTGGCGTATACCTACTTGAACCTGTCTTTGGCCATGGGCAACTGTATGTTGCACTGTCAAGAGCAACATCTCCTAAAGGTTTGAAATTACTGATCAAACAGCAGCAAGGCAAGGAAAAAAACATGACTAAAAATGTTGTGTACAAAGATTTTTTAGCAATGGTTTCATCTCCACAGGTTCCACATGCTCATCTTTGCATTTTCGTCTCCAAAGGTTTGAAAACCATTCCTAAAAAAACTTTGTACACAGCATTTTTAGCAAGTCAAGGAAAAAAACATGACTAAAAATGTTGTGTACAAAGATTTTTTAGCAATGGTTTCATCTCCACAGGTTCCACATTCTCATCTTTGCATTTTCAATATACTTTGCCGAAACTGTCGAATAGCTTATACAAATAAGACGTCTGTTCCCTTATCTTTGCAATTTAGAATAAGCATACTTGCATTGTAAACATTTTTTATACATTGACATACATCTAACCTTACTTTTATTATTTTGACATACAGGCAAATGGAACAAACCTCTAGCATTGTAGCATCATCCAGTTCCAAAGGCAAAGAAATTCTTGCCCAATCAGAAGATATTAGCCTAGCTGATTTAAAAGAAACAGATCATGGTAAAGCTATAAAAGCAAAAGTCTATCGAAAATGGGTCCCAACAAACAAACAAGGGAGACCGGTCGTGTTTTGTGTCCTGCTAATTGATAAGCAGGTGCATAATACTATTCAATGATTGATCTAAACAATTAATCATTCTTATATTCTAAAAAAAATACAAAAATAAATGAAAAATATATGTATATTAAATTTATAAGTTCCTGTTTCACTTACAGGGAGGAGCTATACAGGCCAATATCAACTTACGAGAAAAGAACAAATTCGATGCCCTGCTCCAGCTCAATAAAACTTACAACATATCCGGATTTGGATTCCAGCCTGCAAACATGTGGATGCGAGTTGTCCCCCACCCACTTTCAATGGCCTTTGGAACATGCACACAAACTCAGGACATACCTGATACAGGTTTCCCAAACCACTATTTCAACTTTGCCACCCATCGAGAACTGTATTCAAAAATAGATAATAAAGATGGGTTACTAACAGGTATATAATACATGCGTATATAAAACAGCCATAAATAATATACATAGGCCTTACTTATTGTACTTGCAGATTACATTGGCCGTGTCCAATATGTAACTGAAATACAAAAACCAGTTAAAGCAACAACAAACCCAATTGTTTGGAGAGACATTGGTGTGCAAAACTTAGAGTAAGCATCAAATATTTATCTACAAACCCTTATTTTAATGTCTCCTCTCATAAATATTCCGTAATTCTCACAGTGGCCAAACGGTGCGTTTCACTCTATGGAATCAAGATGCTCACAATTTCAGGAAACAAGACTATGAAAAAGCAAAAAAACCAACAATTATTGCAGTCAGTTCATGCTCAGTCAAAGAATATGGAGGTAAATTTAATACTTCATAGTAAACATTTGAATTATTAACTTTATCTTTTAACATATATTTATAACAATACAGGACTTCAGCTTTCAGCAACAAATGCAACAGAATACTACTTCAATCCAGACATACCAGAATACCATGAAATTTGCAGCGTGTAACTTAATAGACTCAAAATACACAAATACAATCTAAACTTACAAACCCACTGAAACCATATACGTTAACTATGCAGGTATGACGAATTCTTTGATCCACCCGCAATACTAAATGTACAGTATGAAAGATGTGCAGATCCACACCAAGAAAAGTTCAGAAACCGAGTCACTCTGGCAGATTTGGCAAAAGAAAACCCACAAAACCAGCAGGTAATCAACAACTTAAGTGCACTACTTAGCAAATAAAAATCTACTTAACACTTACATTTATAATGAAACAGAATGTCCGGTTTACTGTCGACGCAACAATTGACAAAATCATTACACAAAGGCCATGGTTTTTCAAGAAATGCTCAGACTGTAAGCAAAAAATTTCGGACCGATGGTCGCATACCCATTGCAAGCAACCAACATCCGAAGACGGAGCAATTTACAGGTGAACTATAATATTACCAAACTGGTATATGACTATATACACACCAATTTTTATACCAATGTATCTACAATAAATAACAGTTTCTATATTTTTTATACAGCTATTGCTTCAAACTCGAATTATCCGATGGCACTGCCAATGTGATAATGATATGTTTCAGTAATGAAGCAAATTCAATGGTAAAAGATTGTAAGGAGATGCTGCAAACAATGCCAAACCAAGACTCCCACGATTACCCACCAGAACTACTTTCTCTGCAAGGAAAGAAAAAAATCTTTCAGCTGCACTTTCATTCAGACAGTACAAAAGATCATCAGCTTTTCGTACTCGACACATGCTGGGATGACACGCCCTTATTGCCATCAGCAAATCCTATCACCACTGAAACTACAATCGACTCTTTGACAACAAATGCAACCCAAAGTCGAACAATTAAGACCACAGAATCTCCAACGAAAACGGACACAAAACCAAACATTACCATCTCAGAAGACAAGCCAGATCGATCGCTTGACATAAAACAAACTTACACAACCCCACCAACCGAACAACCAAAACCAGTAACTGTGACAGCAGAGACAAAAACACCCAGACCACTTGACATAAAACAAACTCAGGCCACAACAACAACACACACACCACCAAATACACCAGCAGAACAACAAACTTTGTCCGAAACATCGAAGACCATCAAACAATCAGCTAGAAAAAGTACCAGGAGAACCCTTTTCACAGCCCCCGATGATGGGACCACACCATCAGGGTCGAAAAAAACCAAAAAAGAAGAATGATCAGACCAACGAAAAAAGAACAATGATCAGACCTAAATTGCAGATGGAAGGTGTGAAAACAATATCCCAAACTATCTATGTATTAAAGTCTTACTTCCAGACACTTACTTCTATAAGTATTTCTACCAGCTACTTAGGACCAAGCATATAAGCAAGACCCTAATGTCAGGTAGTCACATTTACCTGTATTTTGTGAATGGCCTCATCAGCCATAACTTTAACACTAATTAACTACTGCCTTTGCTTTTTGCTGCAACCACTAACTATCTTACCAATTAACGATAGTAACACTAATGCATGCCACAGAAAAAATCCAGTCATTTTGCAACACAAAAGTACATATTAACAACCATACGCTTAGTATTATATTCACTGCCATTAAACTTCATACATTCTACTTACCATCCCAAAAGAAAACATCTACAGTCAGTCATAGCCAGCATACATACTTCTAATAAAAAGCCAAAAGACAGGCAAAATATACCACACAAACTGCCCACCACATCATCCGAACCAGAAAAGATTGATCTTCTTCTTCTCTCTTCCTTTACGGGCCAAATCCATCGCCTCGATCAACCCGGCAAGCACCTTCCTCTCTCTCTTCAGAGTCTCTTTCAAACGATCCAAACCAATCTGACCATCCTCATGTAATGGTAAGAAACCTTCCCCTTCTTCCACCAAATCCTCCAACCACTTGACCTTGGCGGATAACTGATCACGCTGCTCACCAAGCACCATTAATAGCTGATCATTTTCCGTGTAATCTTGACTAAACGCGGCTTGCAAACAATCAACAACTTCATCAGAACCAGCAGCAAACTTTAGCTTCTGGAAATTAGGGGTGCGGCCACCGGCATTGGAAGATGTTGATGGCAGTGTATCCATTATAGAAGCAAAGAATTAAAGGAAATAATTTGGCAGATCTAAAAGAAACTTATTAGGGTTTCACTTAAAATGAAAAGGGGCAAAACACCCGACCACATATTCACACAAAACAATGGCCAAAAAAAAAAAAAAAAAAAAAAAAAAACAAAAAAAAACAAATATAAAACATTAAAAAAAATTATTAAACTTAAATACTTACTAAAATTATTTACAAATTAGATTACATAGCTAAAACAAAAATAAATGTATTATAAAGGCATTGAAAAGCACATCACGGCAACCAGTACCAATCTCCCGTTAACCGTGCATAGCTAAAATAAAAATAAAAGTATTATAAATGCATCAACAGACTTAAAAATATTTTTTTCTAACCGCCAAAATACTGTGTTTTTAACCGTGCTCGCCCGCATCGCGGCGACCAGCGCCATTCTCGTAATAATAATAATACTAATAAGAATAATAATAATAATAATAATAATTATTATTATTATTATATTATAATAATAATTATTATAGAAAATGTTACACTTTAACCCCTAAGGTTTCACATATTGACAACTTATACCCTTGAACTTTCGTAAAATGACAAGTTTTACCCCTCAACTTTGGTCAAATGATAGTTTTTACCCCTGTAGTTTTGAAAGTGACACTTTTACCCCTGAGGTTCAATTCGACAGCAAATAAGGTCCTAATTATAATTTTAGTTAGAGTTTTGGCAGAAAATACCCCTGAGACTCCCGTCGCGTTACACATGACGTCCTTATTTTTATAAAACGCGTTATACATTACCGAAAATGGCAAAACTTTTTACGACTCTTTTACACACTTCTTTATCAGTTTATAAACTTCATTTTTAC
The DNA here is from genome assembly GCA_021014915.2 of Artemisia tridentata subsp. tridentata. Lineage (NCBI taxonomy): Eukaryota > Viridiplantae > Streptophyta > Magnoliopsida > Asterales > Asteraceae > Artemisia > Artemisia tridentata. Next base: position 217,605,980 of record CP139508.1, read on the forward strand.
AAATTTCCAGCTCGTGATTCAAGCTCACAAGCTCGAAATAATTTTTATTAGGGTGCGTTTGTTCGTAAATTTTGGACAGAAACAAGCTGAAAAGAAATGTTAATATCTTGACGAATACTAACTCATTTAACTCCATTCTTTTTCCTATAATTAGATAGCTATGTCATCTTTATCTTGACAAAAATTTAGAATTTTTAAGGTCTATTTGGTTGTCGAATTTAAGGTTGCAAAACTGAGGTCTGCTGTTGTGTCGACAGGAACAAAAGAGAGAAAAAAATTTGGTTTTTGATTTTCAAGCTTATGAACTAGAAATCTTAGCTTATTTGTAGTATATAAAATATATATATAGGTTAGTTTTTAATATATTTGACTTGTTCTTGGTTTCTAAAAAAATAAGAAGGTGTTTGTTTGGTTCGATTGAAATGAAAAAGAAAAACAAAATTAGGTTTTGATCTTTTAAAGTTTCTAGCTAATCTTCTAAGGTATAACATATTAATATTAAGCATATTAGACTCATTTCTAACTTGTTTTAACTTTCCTTTGTATTGAAAAATAAAAAAAAATAAGGGTGTGTTTGTTTTGTTCGAACAAAAACAAAAGAAAGAAAAGAAAATGAGATTTTTAGTTTTCATGTTAGACTATTATTAGAGGTCACTTAATTATTATCTTAAGAGTATTTAGAGCATATGAAAGATAATGAAATGAGTTTAGAACTTACCTAGCTTGTTTTAGTCAATTAGGGCAAGTTTAGGGCGAATAGGACTTGGAAATGATGCACAAGAGTTCTTCCTTCTTTCTTGACTTCCTAGGTTGTTTCTTAGACTTATTTAAGGGTTGTGGGATCAGTAGGGTTGGTGTATGAGGGCTGTGGTGGTGGTGTCGAATGTTTTGAGGGATTTAGAGAGGAGTAGTGCTTGGCTATTTATAGAAGGGGTGAACTAGGGTTTCTATAACCTTCTAGGGTTTCCTTTGGGAGGTGTGTAGAGAGACAAGCAGATGTGTCTCTTCATTTGGGCGCCACATGGGTTGGAGGGGGAAAGAGGAGATATGGAAGCTCCCCTTCCATACATGTATTAGGTTTCTAGAAGAAGGAAGATGTGGAGGGCTCTAGGGTTTAACATATGTACTCTTAGGATTTAAGAAAAGGTAATGATTTGGTTTGTTTTTGGTCATGTTCGAACTAGGCAAAAGGAAATGAGATTATTTGGTTCGAATGGAGCTTTATGGGGTTGTACATCAAGCTTGGTTATGTGGTACTCTATGGTTAGGGTTAGAGTTAGGGTTCTAGGGTTTGTGTATTAATTAGGAATAATTTCTAGGGTTTTTGTAAATATATATATGTATATCGAGCTATAGAAAAATAAAAGAAATCATTTGGTGCTTTGATGAGTTGTACCTTAGGCTTAGAAAAGTTGTACTAGGGTTTAGAAAATAAGTAAAATATATTTTTAATAATTACTTAAGTTATATAATTTTTATATAATTTTTATTAAGATTTTAAAGTATTTAAATGAGATTTTAAAGTTTTTCTGCATTAGAGGATTTTACAATAGGCTTAGGGGTTTGTATAATTATTTTATAAATATAATAAATTTATTTTAAAAATTAATGCATAAAATTATTACACAACATGTCCTTAAAATAATTATTTTTAAAGTTTAAATAGTGTTTTTATTAATAATTAGTTTTTATGCATTAAGGACTTGTACTTTTGGTTTAGAGGACTTGTACATATATATTTTATAAAAATATTATTTAGGGTCTGTGATTTTATTACATAAAATCACAGTTTTGCGAAATTAGGGTTTTATCAGGAGTTATAGTGGAATTAGGGTTTCTGTGCCTTTAGTAACTTGTACCTTACTCAAATAAATTGTATTTTAGAATTTCTAGGGTTTCTTTATTCTCACATGTTGTTATGGTAGTTTAGGGTTTCATGAAAACTCTTATTAGTTAAGAAACATTCAGTTTTTAACGTACGTTAACGAATTAACGCAAAGTGGTAAATGAGACCTCATAAAGTTTTAGGTCAGAGATGTTTATATAGATAAACATTAAATCAGTTAAGGTTGGGTTGCGAGTACGTTTATCGAGGATGTGATCTACGTCACATAAGATAATAGTTTGTTTTCAGGTAATAAATAAGTAAAAAATTTCTACGTGGAAAAAAGATAAGTACTAGATAATTATATAGGGAAATCTTACAGTGGTTACATGTCAACTACTTGCTTGTTATGTATGTCAGTAACCAAGATACAACTTGTTCTGTGTATACAACTTGTTGACTGAACACATATCTAAGATATTATCTACTTTATATATTTGACTTTTATACACAAATATCTTTTTCATACTTATCTAGTCAGCAGTAGAATACGCGACAGTTATCCACTCAGCAGTAGTATGAGTCACTCCAACAGCAGTATCTGATACACTAGCAGTAGAATCTTGCTGCAGTAGAAACTCCAACACTAGCAGTAGTATGGAATACACTAGCAGTAGTATCGACACTTAGAGTATTTTCCTTTATGAACCAGCAGTACTAATCTTCAGAACATTTAATTCCCAACAATCCTCCCCTAAACTTGTGATTTATCCCAAATCATCAAGTTTCTTCTGAATTAAATGAGGATTGTGAGAGTCTTCCAAACACTACATAGTCAGACTCTTGATCTAAGCTTTCCTCTGTTCTGCAAGATTAAATATCTTTCTGACTAACTCATATGCCTTCTGTGTATCACTTTCAGCCATTTTCTTTGTCTTTAACACAAGTGGTACCTTGCTCATGCTCCATTCAATGCCTAAAAGATGGTGCAATTTCCTTGGATGGAGGAATTATAAGAGGCAATGGTGCTGTGTATCTTGGATGCTTGAAGCTTGATATTATATTCCCTGTAATTGCTTCAAGAAGTCAAGTCATCTCTCAGCAAGCCATGCAAGTGATGAACAAACGTAGTGAACTGAAATTGAAACTGAAAGAGCTTAGAAAGAATTTTCTCCATTTGAATATCAATAGTCGAAGAAGAGAGATGAATTGCTTCATCCCTTCTGAATATATATAATACTCCAGAATCTTGTCCAAATTTCCAAATTTCTCTTTTGTTTGATCAATTTAAACTTCCTCCCTTGTTTCTGAACAAACACATTCACAGTCTTTCATCCTCTAATAATCTTGTCCTCAATATTTTCATCAATTTGGGCAATCTTCCTCCCCTACATTTGGTTAATCTTCCTCCCCTGTTTGGAAGATCTCTCACCATCATCTGAACTTAACTCCTTTGATCTTTTAAGATACTTGAGTTCATCTTCCAATTTGGATGCCTTATCAGACAATATTGTATATGTAGCCATCAATTCCTTAAAATTTAAATATGCCCTCATCACTTCCAGGTGTGTAACCTCCTGTGAGAGGTGAATCATGGGACATTGACTCATAATCCATCATTATATAGGTTTCTGAGCCATTCAGAATCCAAAATGTTTTAAGAAAATTTGACTTAGCAGTATGTGCTTGATTTTAATGAAAAACCATACTGCTAACAACCATTTTTAAGGGATTAAGTGTAGTAACAGACACTTAATCAAGATTTTGGTTTAATATAACCTCTGGTTGTGTGAGAACCAATGTTTTCAGTTATAAATAACTGCATGTGTACAGATAAACCCATTCAAAGAGCTTTCTTTATAGGCTTTTCAGCTCGTGGCAGATGTTTCCTCTAACACAAGTGTTAGATTCACATTTGCTCGCTGTTCTTTCTATCAGATATCCTTAGACTTGCTCATTATACTAATTAAAGTATAAAATGATAGAAAGTGATTTGAGTCAGTTACTATCTGATCAACTAAGCCATTAATTCAAAATGAAATATCATAATAAGGTTTCAAGAAAGAAGTTTTAAAGAATCAATTAACTTAGATGTAGACCTTTGTTAATGAATTCCCAAACTTTGTCCATCATGAACCTATTATGTCAGCAACTTGTATCATCATTCTGCTGCTCATACATTTCACTTGAAACTTCCTTTGTGCTCAAATTTTCATACCTGAAAGTGTTAGTCCAAAACCAAGAAAACGAAATGAAAAGCATTTGTCTTATAACAATAGAATTATATGACTAACAGTATGAACAAAACAATCCAAATTTGTACTAGCAGTACAAACCTTTCAATAATAGTACTAATTGACAATGCTAGCAGTACAAACTTAATTTATATACAAAAACACACAATTTTGAAAAACATTAAGGATTAAGCATCCCAATACTTTCTACCAAGTATTGAAACCTTCCAACATCAAAAGCTTTTGTGAGAAGATCTGCAAATTTTTTATTAGAATCAATTTTAAGCACTTGAATCAACTTTTTCTCATTGCAGTCTCTAATAAAATGATGTCTAATTTCTATGTGTTTTGTTTTAGAGTGTTGCACAGGATTTTTAATTATGCAAATTTTACTACTATTATAAATATATATGACAGTGTTCATGAAATTGTACCCATAGTCAAGAAGTTGATTTTGAAGCCAAAGTACTTGACCACAGCAATTTGCAGTAGCTACATATTCAGCTTCAGTGGTTGAAGTAGCCACAATTGTTTGCTTCTTACACTGCCATGAAATGAGTCTATATCCAAGGAATTGACATCATCCAGTTGTTGACTTTCTGTCCAAGCTTGCACCAGCATAATCACTGTCTGAATATGCTATCAAGTCAAAAGGTGATTCCCTAGAATACCATAGACCCAACCTAGGTTGACCCTTGAGATATCTAAAAATCCTCTTGACTGTTGTTAACTGAGAAACCTTAGGAGTTACTTGAAATCTTGCACAAGCACAAACAGAGAACATGATATCAGGTCTTGATGATGTGAGATACATCAAAGAGTCTATCATAGATATGTATGTGTGTACATCCACGTTGTCTCCATCTACATCTTTAAGAAGAGGCTTCTCAGAGTCCATTGGTGTGCTTGCTACCTTTGCATCAACAAATTGAAATTTCCTTAGAATCTCCGCTACATATTTATCATGGCTGATAAATATGCCTTCACTTGATTGCTTAACTTGCAGACCCAAAAAGAAATTAAGTTCCCCCATGGAACTCATCTGAAACTTATCATGCATAAGTTTCTCAAACTCTATACACATCTCCTTCCTTGTAGATCCAAAGATGATATCATCCACATACACCTGAACTAGCAAAAGATCCTTCTTGTGCTTCTTGATGAATAATGTCTGATCAATCTTGCCTCTTTGAAATCCATTTTCTATTAAATAGGAAGCCAGTGTTTCATACCATGCTCTTGGTGCCTGATGAAGGCCATAAAGAGCCTTGACTACCTTGTACACCTTGTCTGGATGGTCTGGATCAATAAAACCTGGAGGTTGTGAGACATAAACCTCCTCTTCAATAGTACCATATAAGAAAGCACTCTTGACATCCATTTGATAAACTGTGAAACCCTTGGGCTACAAGTCTAGCCTTGTTTCTTATCACTATGCCCCTTTCATCCCTTTTATTCCTGAAAACCCATTTAGTACCAATTACCCTTACACCCTTGGGTAAATCAACTAGCACCCAAACCTTCTGAATTTTAAATTGGAGAAGCTCCTCTTGCATAGCTTCTACCCAGCTTGAATCATCTAAGGCTTTAAGAACATTTTTGGGTTCTGCTTGTGAGAGGAAACATACAAATAAGCAAGAGTGTGCATCTTCATGCTGTTTTGATGCATAAAGAGCATCAAGTAACCCTTGTTGGTCTGAAGACATAAGTTGCTTCCTTGTCTTCACTCCTGATTGTACATCACCAATCACATTGTCCAGGGAGTGGACTTTGTGAATCCTTGTGTGTGGTGTAGAAGGAACTTGATAGTCAGGTGGAAGATTGCTGAAATCCACCTCATCTTTTGAAAAATCTGATTCATTTGAGTCTGATGGGCCAGCAGTAGAAACATTTGGCCTAGCAGTTTCTACTTGTTGGTCAGCAGTAGAAACATTTGGCCTCGTAGTATCGTGTTCTGTCTCAGCAGTACTATCATCATTAGAACTGTTAATTGGATTCTCTTGTTCCTCAGTTCCATCTTCCTTGTTTTCACCTTCAATCCCTTCTTTAGCTTCATCATAAGAAGGTTAATCATTTATTGAAGTTGAATCAACACTTGTACTTGTCCATATTGGCATCATTACATAATCTTGATCTGTCTCTTTTCCTAACCCTGCCTCATTTGTTGCATCATCAACTTGTGAACCTGAAAAATCATTATTTTCTGCAACAACAGGCACATAATTCATTGATTGGGTTAGTGTCCCAAGATCAAAAAGCCATTTGGGACCTTCACCTGCTACACTGGATTTGTTCTCTAAAAATTCCACATGCAGGTTTTCCTCTACTCTCATAGTTCTTGAATTCTATACTCTAAATGCTTTGCTATTGAGAGAATATCCAACCAAGAATCCTTCATCTGCTTTACCATCAAATTTTCCTAGATGGTCTAAGGTATTCAGAATTGTCACATGACATCCAAAAGGTGTAAGAAATCCTATTGCAGGAGTTCTACCTCTAAAAAGCTCATAGGATGTCTTATTGTGAGAATTAACAACTAAAACCCTGTTATGGACATAGCAAGATTAACTGCTTCAGCCCAAAAAGTGATAGGCAACTTAGAGTCAGCTAACATGGTTCTAGCAGCTTCTATGAGTGTCCTATTTCTCCTCTCAGCAACTCCATTCTGCCGAGGAGTTCTAGCAACACTAAATTCTCTTCTAATACCCTTTTCTTTGCAGAAATCATCCATAACTCTATTCTTAAACTCTGTCCCATTATCACATCTAATGACTTTTACTTTCTTGTCTACTAAGTTTTCTATCTCTGTAATGAATGTCTTAAGAATGCTAGAAGTCTCATCCTTAGAACCTAAAATGAAAACCCATGTAAATCTGCTTTAGTCATCAGTAACAACTAGACAAAATCTCTTATGCTTTATACTACTCACAGAAGTAGGTCCAAATAAGTCCATATGAAGCATAAACAATGATTGATCAATAGAGTTAAAAATTTTGGGCTTACAAGTGGTTTTATGTTGTTTGCCTTTGAGACAAGCAATGCATGTTTGGTCATTTTCAAATCATTTCTGAGGCAAGCCTCTTACCAAACCATCTTTGACAATTTTATTTATGGTTTTAAAATTAATGTGACCAAGCCTCCTATGCCATTTCATAGATTCATCCAATGTGGCCTTTGCAACAAGACAAGTAAGTGCCTCTTTAGGAACAATCTTCTTCATATCAACACTGTACATGTTGCCCTTTCTTGGAATTTTAAGAAGTACTTGACTTTCATCAGGCATCTTAAAATCAGAAGAAAGCACAAGACATTCAGTGTCAGTAAAAAGAACTTTGTTCTTTTTGTCACACATTTGTGAGACACTAAAAAGATTATACTTAAGCTCTTGCACATAGTACAAATCTTCAAAATCTAATTTACCGGTTTTAAGTGTACCTTTACCAGTAATTCTTCCTCCAATTCCTCCACTAAAGGTAACATATCCTCCATCCAATGATTGAAAGTCTGAAAGATAAGACATGTTGCCTGTCATGTGCCTTGAACACCCACTATCTGAATAGCCTTGATCTTCATCATCTGCTTGTGAATGTCTGTAAAACCCCAAAATTTAACACAATCCGAAATGACTAAAATGCCTCAAATTTAAATTTTAAGAACTTATGAAAAATTATGTAAGTAACATCATTATACTTAACCTAAATTGATTTATGTTCTAAGTTATTTAATGAATTAGACTACCAAATAAACCTTACACTATGATTTAAAATGTACCAAATAAAATTCCTATGCATCTACTATGCTAGTTGACATTCCCTATGTGTGCTAGCTTAAAAATTTTGGCCCATGAATGATTAGAAGGAGATAAGAACATATATGATTTGAATCCCACTAATTAAGCTCTTACCTTATTTGTACCCATCCTTATACACGGTTTCACCTCAAAACATTAACACCGAATATATTTTTAACTTCACCAAAACCCTAAAAACATCATACATCAAAAGTGTCGGCTGCCATTCTCCTCTTTCCCTCCTATTCGATCAGTAGCAGTAGCAACAAGGGGATTTTGGTGCTCCTTTTGTGGTTCCATCGTGGTGTTACAGCAGCCCGTGGTAGTGTGGAGTGGTCGTGGGTTTAAAAGCCCATCGAAGGAAGTTCGTTAAAGTTGTATTTTGGCTGGGATTTTCTGTTTCGATCCTTCCTTGTTCTTGTTTCGTTGATCACGCATCAAGGGTAACGTATCATCCTTGTTCAATACCAATTTTCTTTGTTTGATTCTTGATTCATACTTGTTATTCTTGTCAAATTGAATACACATAAGATTATAAAAGAAAGCTTCATGAAATCATAACTTGTTTCACATAAAATCACGACTTGATAAACCCTAACGTAATCGGTATATTGTTATTGTCTTGATTCAGATTGCTATGTACGGGATTAGACCACTTAAGGGTTGACCTAGATCTGTTCTAAACCAACCATAATTGTTTTGGATCAAGAATTAATCATTGGAATAACAAAACCCTAATTGATCACATGAAATAATGAAGAACTGCTACTATCCAGGAATTTTTTTTAACTTGATTCGATTGGATAAAAATGATGTGAACGTGTTTATGAGTGTTTCTTCGGTCTAAACGTAAGTTTAAGAAAAGATCTTTCTGGAAAAGTAAGCCTTGTAATTTTTAGAGGTCGGGATGGCAACTTTTCGATTTTTACAAATTCAAGTGTAAAACTAGATTCGTATGTCTGGAAAAATAGTCCGTGTTTTTGATTTTAAGTTTGCAAACCATGTCGAATTAGAAGATGCCCTTTTAACTGAGTCATATTTCATATGTCTAGTAATTACTGGAATTTATGTAGATTTTTCTAAATTTTCTAGATGGGGAAAAGAAATACAAACTTATCGGGTGTTTCATCAGATCCGATTCAGGAACATGTTGTGGAAATTGATTTTTCATTCATACTTAAATTACTTAATAAAATCTGGAAAAATTACATAAAATACTTAAGACATTGAAGTATCTTTGGGAAATTTTGGGGATATTATTTCTGAGCTCTTATATTTTTCATAAATTCGACAAAACATAACAAATTCGTATATATAAAAACTGTTAAGGGTTAGAAAGGATTAAAAGGTGCTATGTGTTTAATTTCCAAACTAAAGGGTTTAAATTGTCATTTTTGTAAACTAAAGGACTTAACTTGTGAATACATGTAACTTTATAATATTTACATTTCATACCCTAATCTTACCATAATGACACAATAATCCCTAAACTTGTTATACTTGCATATTAAACCCTATAACTTATGAAAGTTACACTATGAACCTTAAACTTATGTAAATGGCATTATGAACCTTAAGCTACTAAATATGGAAAGTTACTAAATATGGAAAGCCTACTAAAATAAGTAATTTGATTTAAAATAAGTTATTAACCAGACGATCATAAAATTCGTGTAGACTTGCTGAAGATGGAGTTTACTTCCGGTCTTTATGTTTCTAGTTGTGTTTTCACTTGCGGTCTAAGGTACAGATATTCTACCCTTTTTCAGTAAGGGTGCTTTCGTTCTCATGACTTTCTTGATCTTGATTCATTAGGATTCCCTTAAGCCATTGCTATGTTCCCTTATACTTTGATTCGTTCTTCATGATCCATTTGACATTCGTTCATTATGATCCTTGTGATATGATACTTGATAAAAATTTTCCGTTACCCTATGATATTAGTATTCGAATCACTTTACACTTCGAAGGTTCATTTGATTTTGGTGACTAGATGTGAAAACCTTTCTTAATTATATCATGGAAATGTTTTGAGAAAAACTATTTTAAAATGATGTTTACGAACGATGCGATACCACTTTTATATGGAATTTTGCTATCTTATATGAAAACTAATTTTGAAGACTACCTTTATGAAGACCGTTATCAAAGATCATTTTATAAAAATCATTTGATAAAGATTTCTTTAAATAAACCATTTGATTATGAACCTTCGATTATGAACCTTTGACGATGAACCTTTGATACTTTGATGACTTGACATTTGACCCTGATATGATTCCTTTATTTGACTCATGACTTTCATTGTATGATTGTCATTCTTATTGATCCATTCTGACATTTATTTAAATGTCTCTGCTATGCTATGCTTATGTTTTGCCATGCTTATTGAGTTACTATCTTGTTTCTCTTGCCATGCTACTTTGTTATTATGTATGCTATGATAGATCCGTGCCTGAGCTTACCTAGTTGTGGAGGTACCATGACCATGTCTAGGATGGCACCCTAGGCATGACACTCCCGTAGAGGTGTGATAGATCTACGACGTTCCCCCTTATGATATGATATGATTTTGTGTACACTATTGGCCAACTTTATATGTGTGACCAGTCTAGTACTGGCATACATACTTATGATGGGAGCGTATGGATGCATCCTAGGTTTTATGTGTATGATATGGTGACCAGGTGGTGTGTGCCTTACACTCCTTCTCACACTTTTATTTACTTAGAGGTCTCCCCTCTTCGTATACTTGTATTGATTATGATATGATATCTTATGTGTATGAATTGACGGATTATGATATGGAGTTCTTATGGCACATCCTTATATGAACCTTTCTTTATTTCATTTCATTCCTTGTTTCATTTCTTATTCAGTTCTCATGCATTCTTGAATTCTTAGTTCTCTTTAAATTCGTATGGCTTTCATGATTATGCTCTTCGTTTTGTATTCTTATTCCTTCGTTGCTTATGCTCATTTACTGTTATGTTATGTTGTGTATATATATCTGTTCACTGGGCTTTTTAAGCTCAGCCGCATTTCTTTTCCTGCGGCAGGTTTTAGTTGGAAGCTGGGTTATGAGTGGAGAGTACTTTGGACATAGAAGACTTCACTAGCTATTCTAGATTAGAGATGACTAGAAGTAATTACGATTGTATACTTAGAATTTATTATTGAATTTTCCCCATGTAACCTTGTATTTTAGATTTTTCCTTTGTAACCTTTGAATTTCATTTGTATTATTTAAGTCTTATGCTTGTGTTGGCTTTGATATGTCACCATAACGTAATACTTCTACCCTTATCGGGTTGGGGCGTTACAATGTCCCTGCACATAAATAAGGAAATTAGTTTCCTTAGGGAACCCAAGCCATTACTGACTTGGATTTGCCACGTGCATCAATGTAGTTAAATCTTTTGAGAACAGTTGATGCACCATTGGATTTAACAGGTCTCTAAATCCAACATGCTGAGGCTTTAACAGCATTAGCCCTCATTTCCCTATCAGCAGTATGAACTGCTTGCCTAGCAGTAGAAACTGTTGGCTTTGCACTTGTACCCTTTAGTTTCCAATTTTTTTTTGGACCACTGCTTTTGTTGGAAAAGGCCTTTTAGCAGTTATTGGTGCATGTTTGAAAGTTGCTTTTGCACCTTTAACTGATGGTTTTGGATAAACAGAGTTAAATGGTCTGGCAGTAGTAACTGCTTGTCTAGCAGTAGAAAATTGTTTTGGGCCAGACTTTAATGAAACTGCTCTGGGTGTGGTTCTAGTAAAATTAGAGTGACTTTTAGTTGTATGCCTTTTTAAATTCACCCTATGGTTTGAATACCGAGATACCCTTAGGTTGCAGAAGGCTGCAAGATGGTCAAAATCTCCACAAACAAAACAAGCTTTGTTATAGAAGTCAAAGTCATCACCTAGTTGGTGAGACTTGAGGTCATTCCAATTTCTTTGGTTACCTCTGGGCTTGTTTGTGGTTCTATATTGTTCACAATATCTTACTGGTTGCCTAACATGTTTAACATTTTTTTAGGCCTAACAGTATCATTTTTGACTACCTTAGGAACACTTGTTCCTGCTTTCTTAGCAACATCAGGTTTAGACATAACCTGTTCTTCATCATCATCATCAGATTTCCAGTCCTCAATGATTGGACCATCTGATTTCCTACCAGAGGACACCTTGTCCTCAGGAAGTGAAGTGTTACTTACACTCTCACTTACATTTATAGGTTCATTAACAACTACATTTGCTTTTGGTTGAACACCATATTCTAATGTAGATTGTTGAAGGTCAGACAAGCCTTTGTGCTCTAGGTATATCCCTGGGGGTGCAGGGATTCATTTGTAAGGAGGTGGGGCATTCTTATATCCTAACCCAGACTTGGCTTTGTTGATTACTTGACATTCAATTATTTTGCTTACCCCCTTAGAGGCATAGTCTAATGTTTCTACACTTAATTGAATGTTTTCACTCTTCTTTTTAAGCCTATCATACTCAGTTCTTAAAAAGTTAATTTCAGCATCTTTAAAAAATATGTCTTGTTTAGAAAGAGCTTTGTCATCAGAAAAAGCAAATTCATTGTCTTTATAGTGTATGATCTGCTTCTCTAGGGTAGCTAAACCTACCTTATAATCTGTTAAGTTTTGATGAGTTTTGTTTAGTTATATCCTTTGTTCATCATAATGTTTTCTTATAGAGTCTAGTTCTTTAAGAGCAGTGCAAGTATTAGAACAAACTTTATCATTTTGTACCTCAGTAGCAGAGAAGTCAATGAGAGCCATCTGAGTAGAAGGTTCTTCTTCATCTACCATGAAACTCCAATCAAAACATAAGCCATCAATAGCTACCATAGCTTTTGAGTTTGGCTCAGTAACCTCCCCTATTTTGGACTTGCTTCCAAAACCTTTGCTTTTGCCATCTTGATGCCTTGGTCTTCTACATTCCCTTGAGAAGTGCCCCATCATGTGGCAGTTGTAGCATTCTATCTTTGATTTGTCAAAACCAGCAGTATCATTGCTGCTGATAGTGATTTTCTTCCAAGTTTGGAAAACGTATAAAAAGTGAGACAATGAACTCACCTTAGCAGTCTGGATGGAAAACAAAGTTAAATAGAGTTGATAAACGTCTCCGGCACGCGACCTGGTTTGGTATGTCAAGTTTCAGTAATCGTATTCCAATATATATATAAGTTTTAATGTTCGTTTCATAACGTTTCGGTTGATATTTAAATGTTTAATTGAGACAACATGAAGTCTCTTCAAAAGTTGGATAATATTTTATCTTATTTCTTATTTTTATGTTTTCGTTTATTTGTTATCGGGATAAATGTATTTTGTTTATTAGTTTTTATTATAAATATATTCAAAATATATTTCTAATAATAATTATATAATGTTACGCTTTTTACCCTTATAGTTTCATATATTGACAGTTTATACCCCTGAACTTTCATAAAATGATAATTTTTACCCCTGAACTTTCATAAAATGACAATTTTTACCACTCAACTTTGGTGAAATGACATTTTTACCCCTGTAGTTTCAAAAATGACAATTTATACCCTCAACTATAAGTCGTTGGCAAAAATAGTCCTTGTTTTAATAACTTTGCAATGTTTACACTTTTGGCCTAATAAAACTCCATCTTTCAAATTTGGCAGGTTTTACCCCTAAACTTTATGTCGATTTCATTTTTAAGTCCTAGTTATAAAATAAGTTGGAGTCTTGGCAGATTTGGCCCTTGAGACATTGATGTCGTTTCATGCGACATCCTTTTTACATTTTCACGCCTTTTAAGCTTGTGAAAATGACACGACTTGCTACAACTCCTTTGTACAAGTTATATTAAATTTATAAACATCATTTCTACAGGTTATGGGCTTATGATTCGAGCTTATGAGCTCGAATCAATTAAAATTGTTGCGTTCGAAACAGTTTGCGATGGGCAGATTTGGGACACGAATAAAAATGAGGCAAAGCAAGGTTTTTACAATGCTCTTTTTCCTACTATTAGCTAGCTAGGTGGTCTTAATGTTGGCCAATTTTCAGAATTTTTGAGGGCCGTTCGGTGGTCGAAATATTTATGCAAAGTTGGGTCGTTGAGGCTGTTTGCGACAGAAATAACAAAAGAAAAATGATTAAGTTTTTAATTTTTAAGTGTTCTATCTAGTTTTTAATGCATGTTGACATGATAATAAACATATTTAATCTACCCCTAGAGTGTTTTAAGGTTCCTCGATTTGTATTACTTAAAAACATATATATAGGTGCGTTTGGTTTTGTTCAACAAGAAAAGAAAAAGAAAGAAAACATCATTTTTAACCTATCTTTATATTACAACTCATTTAGGATCATCTTTTAAGAGTTTTTAAGTGTATGAAAGTAATGAAATAGGGCTTAATATACTTACTTGAATATTTATTCGATTATGGATATATGTGGCGAATTAGTTTGGAAATTGAACACCCAATGCACTTCTCCTTTTAAGACTTTCTAGGATCTCTCTTTAGCTTATATTTGGGTTGTAGAATCAGTAGTGAATGAGAGTATGGCTGGTTTTAGGTGGGTTCGATTTGTGGTGAAGAAAAATAAAGATTATGGGTCGATATATATATAGAGATGGGAGTTAGGGTTTTCAAGGTTCTTCTAGTCATTTGTTATTGGGAAAGAACATGATGAGGTAGCCCTAGCTATTTGGGAGCCACATGTGAGGAGGGGGAGGAAGGTGTTATGTGAAAATTCCCTAACCATTCAAGCTACCTACAAACTTTGACCTAATGTAAAAATCTAGGAGGCAATGTGATGTGGAGGTATATTAGGGTTAGAGATAACTTATGGTATATAAGGTACTTAGGAATTAGTAATGAAATGATTTAATTTTATAACTTGTTGGAATCGAACTAAGAAAAGAAAAAGAAAATATGGATCAAATGGCATTATAGAGTGGTACCTTGGCTATAGGATGTTGTACCTAGGGTTAAAATATGGTAACTAGTTAGATTTAGGGTTTGAAATAAGTATCAGTTGATTAGGATAAAAATCTAGGGTTTACTTAATTTCTATATGTATTGAATTTTATAGAAAAGAAAAGGAAAATGGTTTGTGCTTAAAAGGATGGTACCATGGGTTTAATAAGGTTGTACTAGGGTTCAAGTAATGTAGGAAATATGTATTTAATGTTTGGTTAAGTTAATGAAATTTTATTAGGGTTTAAAGTATATAAAATGCAATTTTTAGTTTTTCATGCATTGGGTACTTGTACATTAGGTTTAAGGACTTGTACTTATATTAAGTAAGTTTAATAAATTTATTTTTAAAGTTAATGCATGAAGTACTTGGACAATGTGCTTTAAAATGAATATATTTAGGGTTATAATGGGATTTTTATTAATATTTAGTCTTTATGCTTAAACGACTTCTACATTGCCTTGAAATACTTGTACACTTATATTTTATAAAAATCATGTATATATTAACTAGGGTTTGTAATTTTATTACAAAAAATTTATGGTTTAATGAAATTAGGGTTTGTATCGAGAGTTAAAGTGGATTTAGGGTTTCTGTGCTTTAGTAACTTGTACCTTGCTTTGAATGAGTTGTACTATAGTATTTTTAGGGTTTAATTATTTATTATTGTTGTTATAATAATTTTAGGGTTTCATGGAAACTCTAATAGATAAGAAACGTTTTAGTTTAAACGTACGTTAACGAATTAACGTAAAGTGGCAAATGAGATATCGTAAAGTTTAATACTTGACATATGGAAATGTTTATATAAAATAAAAATTAAGTAAGTTGATGTTGGTCAGCGTGGGAGCACGTTTATCAAGGATGTGAGTTACGTCACATTAGATAGTAGTCATAATCAGATAGAATAATAAAAAAAATTATTCGTAGAAAAAGGTTAAGTATTCTTTATTAAGAATATGAGATAGTTTATTACAAGGTGAAATTTTTACAGTGGTTACAGTATCCCCCCATTGAAGGGAATCTCGTCCCGAGATTCAGTCTGCGTTGGTCGAGGAGTTGGGAAAAAGATGTGGGTACTTTGCCCGGATTTGATCTTCTCGTTCCCAGGTGAATTCTGGTCCTCTCTTGGAGTTCCATCTAACCTTAACAATGGGAACACGACTTCGTTTTAACCGTTTGATTTCTCTCTCCATGATTTTCACATGTTCTTCCACAAAATTGAGTTTGTCATTGAGACGAAGCTCTTTCATGGGAATAACAAGTGTTTCATCTGATAGACACTTCTTTAGATTAGAGACGTGAAAAATAGGATGTATTATACTGAGCTCTACAGGAAGTTCAAGTCTATAGGCTACTGGACCGATTCTCTCCAGAATCTTAAATGGCCCGATGTATCTGGGATTCAACTTTCCCCGCTTTCCAAATCTAACCATACCTTTCCATGGTGATACTTTTAACATTACTCTGTCTCCAACTTCAAATTCCATAGGCTTTCGCCTTACATCTGCGTAACTCTTCTGCCTATCTCGTGCAGCTTGTAAATTTTGCCGAATTTGCACTATTTTATCGGTGGTTTTCCTGAATTATTTCCGGTCCGGTAAGTTGGAATTCTCCCACTTCTGCCCAGCAAACAGGTGATCGGCACTTTTGTCCATAAAGTGCTTCAAACGGTGCTGCCTTGATGCTGGCATGTTAACTATTGTTGTATGAGAATTCTGCCAAAGGCAAATGTTTATCCCATCCTTTACCAAAATCTATTACACATGCCCTGAGCATATCTTCCAACGTTTGAATTGTTCTTTCGCTTTGTCCGTCGGTCTAGGGATAATAGGCAGTGCTCATATCTAACTGAGTACCCAAAGCTTTCTGAAGCTTTTCCCAAAATCGAGATGTGAAACGAGAATCACGGTCCGAGATAATGGAAATTGGTACTCCATGTCGTGAGACTACTTCTTTTAGGCATAATTGTGCAAGATCTCCTATCTCATCTGTCTCCTTGATCAGCAGAAAATGTGCTGATTTCGTAAGACGATCAACGATGACCCAAATAGCGGCATACCCGCTTGATGTCCTAGGTAACTTGGTGATAAAATCCATAGTTATCCTTTCCCATTTCCATTCAGGAATCTCAGGATGTGTCAATAAGCCAGACGGCCTTTGATGCTCAGCCTTTACTCATGCACACGTCAAACATTTACTGACATACTCAGCGATGTCAGCTTTCATGTTTGGCCGCTAGTAAAGCTTTTTGAGATCCTGATACATCTTTTCAAAACCTGGGTGGATAGAATACTTGAACTTATGTGATTCATGCATAATTACATTTCTTAAATCACCAAAGAGCGGTAACCAGTTCCGGTTCTTTATGCAACGAGTCCCATCTGGACGAAGTTCAAACGCCTTGTCCATACCCCTTAAATTCTCAGCCTGAATATTTTCTTCCTTTACTGCTTCAGCTTGTGCATTGAGAATTTGGGATGGCAGATCCAAATTAATGGTCATAACTAATGCTCTGACTCGTAGAGGTTTAATTCGTTCCTTCCTGCTTAAAGAATCTGCTACAACATTTGCTTTTCCAGGGTGGTAACGAATTTCACAGTCGTAGTCACTTAGCAACTCTAACCATCGGCGTTGCCTTATGTTTAATTCTTTTTGGTCAAAAATATGCTGAAGGCTCTTATGATCAGTGAATACGACGCACTTCGTGCCGTACAGATAATGTCTCCAGATTTTAAGGGCAAACACAACTGATCCTAGCTCTAAATCATGAGTCGTATAATTTTCCTCATGAGGCTTGAGCTGTCGGGAGGCATAAGCAATGACTTTATTCCTTTGCATCAATACCGCGCCTAACCCTTGGTGTGACGCGTCGCAGTAAACAACGAAATCATCACTTCCTTCTGGTAAAGCTAAAATTGGTGCTTCACAAAGATTTTGCTTTAACAGCTGGAAAGCTTTCTCTTGATCTTCTCCCCAAACATACTTCTTGTTCTTTTGAGTCAATTCCATTAAAGACTTGGCAATCTTTGAAAATCCCTCGATGAATCTTCGATAATAGTCAGCAAGTCCTAAAAATTGACACATCTCAGTGGGGGTTGTAGGTGTCGGCCAATTTTTGACTGCTTCTATTTTAGAAGCATCCACTTGAATATCGTAGCGGTCAATCACGTGGCCAAGAAACTGTACAGTGTGAATCCAGAAATCACACTTGGAAAATTTAGCGTAGAGTTGTTCTCTCTTGAGTAATTCCAAAATAATCCTTAAATGCTCTGCACGTTCTTCTTTGTTCCGGGAGTAGATGAGAATATCATCAATGAAAACAATCACGAGTTTGTCCAAGCAGGGTTTTCACATACGGTTCATGAGATCCATAAACACGGCTGGTGCATTAGTTAACCCAAATGGCATTACTTGAAATTTATAGCGACCGTATCTTGTTCTGAAAGTTGTTTTAGGAATATCTTCTTCCCTAACACGTAGCTGATGATAACCCGATCTCAAATCGATCTTCGAGTAAACACTCGATCCTTGTAGTTGGTCAAACAGATCATCGATTCTTGGCAATGGATAACGATTCTTTACCGTAAGTTTATTCAACTCTCGGTAATCGATACACATCCTAAGAGATCCGTCCTTCTTCTTGACGAATATGACAGGAGCTCCCCAAGGCGAAGAGCTTGGTCGAATAAAACCTTTATCCAATAACTCTTGTAGTTGATTGGATAATTCTTGCATCTTCGATGGTGCTAAATGGTAAGGTGCTCGTGCTACTGGTGCTGCTTTTGGCACCAAGTCAATCTAAAACTCTACCTGCCGAACGGGTGGTAGTCCAGGTAACTCTTCAGGAAAAACTTCCGAAAAATCTCGTACTACTGGTGCATCTTCCAGTCATTTTTCATCCGTCTTTTTCTCAGTTACATGAGCTAAAATCGCTTGACATCCTCTGTTGATGTACTTCATGGTTTTGAGGCAGGATATAATGCTTAGTCTAGTTTTACTTTGATTACCTCGGATAATCAAAATTTCACCCTCGAAAGGGATGTGAACCACTTTTTCGTCGCATACAATCCTTGCATGGTATTTGGATAGCCAATCCATACCAACGATTACGTCGAAACTACCGAGTTCGATGGGCATGAGGTCGATGTAGAATGGTTGATTTAGTAAGGTTAAGGTACAACCTCGGATTATTGAGTTAGTGCCTACTAATTTCCCGTTAGCTAGTTCGATTTCGTATGTGTTGTTTAAGGCAGTGGGAGTAAGTTTAAGTAAAGAAGCGAAAGTATGAGATATAAAGCTTTTATCGGCTCCAGTATCAAATAATACTCTAGCTAGATGTTGATTAAGAGGAAACGTACCCGTGACTACGTCCGGGTTTTGCTGCGCATTACCATCTCCTAGCACATAAGCTCGTCCACGGGCACCATTGTTCTGGTTGACATTTGGCTTCAGGAACTGGCTCTTGTAATGCCCCTTCTCACCGCATCCGTAGCAAGTTATGATTACTGGCTGCAGATCTGCTCCTGTTGCTTTACAGTCTTTGGTCTGATGTCCAACTTTCTGACACTTTGCGCATTTAACAGCGCATGGACCATAATGGTGCAACGAGCATCGATTACAAAAGGGTTTTGTTCCGACATAACCACTCCTCTTCGCAGGTGTGGCAGTATAGGCTCTGACAGTTTCCTGTCGACGATTCTGTTGGTGGTGGTGGCTGTTTCGGTTTTGTTGGTAGTTGTTTTGATTGTGGCGGTTGTTGTTGTTTGTGGAAAACTAGAAGGGGGGTTGAATAGTTTTACGTCTTTTTAATTTATTATAAAAATTTTGTTTGTTTTTAAAGACTTAGATTCGAATTTATGTGAACTCAACTCTTGGACAATATGAACAAATATAAGTAGATCTAAATTAATAATGCAAGTAAAGTAATGAAATGAAATGAAGGATAGAGATGGAAAGATCTAACCGTGAGACAAAGGATTTATAGTGGTTCGGCTACAAGGACACCTTCCTTGCCCTACTCCACTCCTCGAGCACCTAACTCGAGAGTTTTCTTCACTATGTCAACAAGCTCCCTTATGGCGGAGAAAACCTTACACAACTTTAGCTTACACCAATTTTACGACACAAAGCTAAATGTCGAGTCCTAATAGTAGCTAGAACCAATCTCACAACTTCTATGACAACTTCTTCACGACTTCTTCACAACTTCTTCACAACTTATTCACACCGGATTCACAACTACTTCACGACTTGCACTACTTATTTACTCTTCTACTTCTTCACACCTTCACTACTTACACACCTTAACTTCTTCACAACTTCACTACTTACACACTAATCTAGCCTAAACAATTATGCTCACACCTATCTAACAAATATACACAACTTATACAAATGAAAGAATGATTTACAATTATGATACACCAACAACTTGGATGGAAGAGAAACACCAAGTTGTAATACTTCTTGTCTTGAGGAATAGAAGTATTCTTCTTTTGCACTTGGATGGTAGAAGCTTGGATCACTTAGAAACCAATGATTAAGAGTATATGATCAAAGGATTTAGAAAGATTTAAGAAGAGATTTAGAACAGAAGGTTTGGGGTGCAAAAGGTGAGGAAAAAGTCCAGGAATGAACCAGTATTTATAGGCAAAGCTGGGAAGCTAGAGGAGCGGGGCGGTCCCCTTAAATAGGGGGCCGGTCCCCTTAATAATTAAGGGGGCCGCCTTGTTAATTAAGGGGGCCGCCTAATCTGAACGTTGGCCAGCTTTGTCTTTTTGTGGGGAAGGTTTTTCTGGAACTTTTTTGCCATTTTTGGTGGAAAATTTGAATTCATAAATTTATTATGGATTAAATATTTTCCTTTTATTTCCAAAAATGATTTTGTAAAAGATATAAAATGTTTGTGTCATTTTATAAAAAAATATTGTGATTAAGAAAAAGTTCCGTTGATCATATAATGCATTAGGCATTTGTTTATTCATACCTTAAGTGATTAAGTTGTTAAAATAGATATTTACAACTAAATACTTGTTTACGTCATAATCTTTCGTTTAATGATTTTACATTTTGTGATTATCAAAACGTAGAGATATCGATAAATATTAATAACATGTTAAGGCATTATTTATATCAACATTCTCCCCCTTTTTGATGATTACAAAATCTAAACTCATTAAATCTAAAAATCAATTTTTTTAGACAAGTATTTAGTGAGTTTATATCTACTTCCCCCCTTTTGTAGAATCAAAAAGGTTATGCCAAAAAGTTTTATTTGTCGGGACGAGAACTCCCCCTTGATGTGTGCTCCCCCTCGTTTGAGGGCACCAAGGAGACGAGCTATGGAAATCTTGGCTGCAAAAACAAGTTAAGAACATAAGACATATATATGCATAGCAAAAATATTTAGAACAAACAACTAATCTTATTCATTCATTCAAGATGATCATGTATAACACATGAATCATCATTACATCATACAATATGCTTAAAACATAAGGGTTACAACATAAGTAAAAGACACTAATGGTCCTAATATTGCCAAAGAGAGCGATTGGACTTGCTTGCGACACAAAAGGATGAGGGATTTTATTTTGGGGCGGAAAGCATGTGAATAGGACTTAGTTATTTGATGGTGAGGGAAATGGAGCGGAAGGAGTGGATCTAACGATGTTATATCGGTTTAGGGGAGGAATAGGGTGTGGACGAGTGAGTAGATATTCGATCCAAGAAATATCTTCACTCAAGTGGAGAATTTGTTTTTGAAGGAAGATGCAACAAGGGCAATAGTGGGTGTGGTTTGTAACTTGATCCAAGTTGAGAGAGTGGGGTAAGCAATTTGAGTAGGGTGAGGATGGAGGTTGTCCCTTGTTGCATTGTGCAAGGTGCATAGCAAGGAGATCACTAAGGTCGTGGATTTGGTTAATCTCTTCATGAAACTTTTGCCTTTCCGTGGGAATGTGGATTTGGTCATTTGGTGGGAATGGATGAAATTGGGGTGTGTGGTTTGAGGTAAAGTTTGATGTTTGACCAAAATGATGAGGATTTTCGAAGGTTTCATTGAAGTTGGTTTGAGGTTTAGAAGTGTAGTTTGGAATGAATGTGGATGTTTGGCCAACATGATAGGGTTTGTAAAATGTTTCAATGGAATGAGCTTGAGATCTTGGAGAGTAGTTTGGAATAAATGAGGATGGAGGTGTTGGTTGTCTAGTCACACCATTTGTTGAGATGGACTTGTTGTGAGGGTGAGTTTTTCTTTTCCACCCGGGTTTTATGGTCATCCTTGCTAGCCTTGAGGTTTTTGGTTTTGGGTTGATGGGAGAAGACATGATGAGATGAGTGAGGATGGTGAGAAATGGGGTTATTTATAGTGGAGGCTTGATGTGATTAAGGATGGATAAAGTTGTTGGGGGTGATTAGGACAAAATATGTTTGTGAATTTAGGGAAGTGTAGGATGAAATGGGCTAAAAAGTAGAAAAAGAGAACAATGACCCCGACACCAGATGGTCGGTCCTCTTAAATAGGGGTCGGCCCCCTTAAATATTAAGGGGGCCGCCTAAGGAATTAAGGGGGCCGCCCATCTACTGATTCCCAGTTTACCAGAAATGGGTTTTTGGCAGAAATTTGGAGAAAAGGTTGTGTTTTTAGGTTTGGTTGCAAGCAAGTTCAACTCTTTGAGGCAAGAAAGCATGTAATATATTAATAATTATGCAAGACATATTTATTAAACAAATAAGCAAGCAAGCAATTCTATCTAGCAATCAAGAATATTAAAACAAGTAATCATATAAGGCAAGAATAATAGAACAAAGGGCACTAGAAACTAACAAGGAATTGGTGATGGAACAAATGTGGAGATGTGATTAGCAATTTTGTTCTAGTGTGTGCCTATATGCAACAAATGTGGAGATGTGATTGTTTCGACTCCTAAATGCAAAAATTTCCTAAGAAACAATCCAAAGTCTCCTTGATTTGATTTTTCTCAATTTATGAATATCAAAGATATATATTAGATTATATATTTTGACAATTCATGTGAGATTTTATGCATGAAAGAAAAGTGTTTTTAGCATTATTCAACAATGCAAGGAAAATGGTTTTCATGTGTTTTCCTAGATGTGAGAATGATTTGAATAAAATAGATTGAGTTTTGTATATAAATATGTTTATGCAAAAAAAATATTTCCCAATCTTTAATTTTGTGCAAAACAGATTCCTAGACACAGATGAGAAGAAGGAGGAAAGGAAGAAGATTAAAAATGTATCAAAAAATGCAGAAAATTCAGTCAATTTGTTCCATCATTCCTAGGCCTAAACGTAAGTGGTTAAAGAGTTCGCGCTTAAGGGGTTTAGTGAATATGTCCGCTATGTTATCTTCCGATGCAACCTTTTCTATAGATATGTTTCCTTTTTGAACGTTATCGCGAAGGAAGTGGTGACGTATTTCTATATGTTTAGTCCTAGAGTGTTGAACGGGATTCTTACTTAAATCTATAGCACCTTTGTTATCACACATAATTGGGACATTATCTAACCTAATGCCATAATCTACGAGAGCTTGTTTCATCCATAGTGCTTGTTGACATGCCTTTCCAGCGCTTATGTATTCGGCTTCTATAGTAGAAATAGCAAGAGCAGTTTACTTCTTAGAAAACCAAGATGTTAGACAACATCCCATGAACGTACAAATACCGCTAGTACTTTTTCTATCCACGTAGTCTCCCGCATGATCCGAATCCGCATAGACGATGGTTTCTATGCCGGATCCCTTAGGATACCATAAACCTAAGTGTATAGTGCCCATAATGTATCGGAAGATACGCTTAACCGTTTCGAGGTGAGAGGTTTTGGGATCCTCTTGAAAGCGAGCACAAAGGCAGACACTAAACATGATATCCGGTCTACTTGCCGTTAGGTATAGCAAAATTCCTATCATCCCTCTATACTTAATGTTTTCTACGGACTCACCTTCTTCATCTCTTGTGAGTTTTACTTCCGTGGACATCGGTGTTTTCATAGGCTTAGAGTCTTCTAATCCAAATTTCTTAAGCATCTCCTTAATGTACTTAGAATGATTAAAAAAATATTCCATATTCTAATTGTTTTATCTGTAATCCTAGAAAGAAATTTAGTTCACCCATCATACTCATCTCAAACTCATCATGCATGATTTTGGAAAATTCATCACACATATCCTGACAAGTCGATCCAAATATAATATCGTCGACATATATTTGGACAATGATGAGATTTGGGCTTTTCTTTTTCGTGAAAAGAGTGTTATCTACCATTCCCATGGAATAATCATGTTTAATAAGAAAGGCTTTTAATCGATCATACCAAGCCTTAGGAGCTTGTTTGAGTCCATATAAAGCTTTCTTGAGTTTACAAACATAATCAGGTTTTGCGAAGTTAATGAATCCTGAAGGTTGTGCCACGTATACCTCCTCATTGATAAAACCATTAAGGAATGCACTTTTCACATCCATTTGAAATAACCTAAAGTCTAGAGCGCATGCATAAGCAAGGAGTATTCTTATAGATTCTAATCTAGCTACGGAGGCATAAGTTTCGTCATAATCAATTCCTTCTTGTTGATTATAACCTTGGGCAACTAACCTAGCTTTGTTCCTAGTAACAATTCCATTTTCATCTAACTTATTTCTATATACCCATTTAGTTCCTATGATGGTCATGTTCATGGGATTTGGGACTAGTTCCCAAACATCATTTGTCTTAAATTGATTTAGTTCTTCTTGCATAGCCATGACCAAACTTTCATCTTTTAAAGCCTCATTTATATTTTTAGGTTCTATTGTTGAGAGGAAACAAAAGAAGTTATTTTTATCTTGAGCTTGTGATCTAAGAGTTCTTTGATTTAGGTTTTCTATTATATTATCTAATGGGTGTGATTTAGATTCCTTAACATTTACTATTTTGTTTTCTCCTAGTGTTATATTTTCATTATCATCACTTAAAAGTTTAGTTTTACTAACCTCAATAGCTTTTTCTTCAACTAGGTCATCATCTTCTAGAGGCAATGTTTTAGTTGATGGTGGAGTTTCATTAAATGTTACATTCAATGACTCATCTACTTTCATAGTGTGTTTATTAAGTATTATATAGGCTTTACTATTTTGCGAATACCCTAGAAAAATTCATTCGCACGAATTAGGGTCAAACTTAGTAAGGTAATCCTTTGTATTGAGAACAAAACATTTGCTCCCGAATACCCTAAAGTAATTTAGATTAGGTTTTCTACCTCTTAATAACTCATATGGGGTATTTCCTAAAATTCGCCTAATTGAGACTCTATTTATTATATATGTTGATGTATCTACGGCGTGACACCAAAATTTTTGTGGGATAGATTGTTCATTTAGCATTGTTCTACTCATTTCTTGTAAGGAACGATTCTTTCTTTCTACAACCTCATTTGATTGTGGAGTGCGAGGAGCGGAGAAATTGTGAGATATTCCATTTAAACCACAATATTTTCCGAACTGCACTTCGTTATCAAATTCCCGACCATGGTCCGTCCTAATGGACACTATAGAACATCCTAATTTGTTTTGAATCATTTTACTAAATATTTCAAACTTATTAAAGGCTTCGGTTTTATCACTTAAAAATCTAGTCCACGTGTATCGTGAATAGTCGTCTACAATTACTAAGGTATAACGGTTACCTCTGTAACTCCGCACAGCGGATGGACCAAAGAGGTCCGTGTGTAATAATTCTAGAAATCTAGTAGTGGAGACTATGTTCTTAGCTTTGTGACTAGCATGTGCTTGTTTTTCAATTTTACAAGCATCGCAAAAATGTTGATCATATCTTAGGTTTGGCAAATTTCTAACTAATTCCTTAGAGGCTAGGGATTGTATTTGTTGCATATTTTCGTGACCTAATCTTCTATGCCACAATGTAGAGTTTTCATCTAAGGTTGCTAGACATATTTTATCTTCCGGTTTATTTCCTAGTTTTATGACATATACGCCACCTTTCCTAATTCCTCTACCTATGACCTTTCCATTCTTAACAATTTCGCTATCTTTATCGGTAAAGGTAACCCTACACTTATTATCACATATTTGTCCTATACTAAGCAAATTATATGTTAAATTATCTACATGCCCGACATTTTCAATAGTTAGGGAGTCTTGAGAAATCGTACCTTTGCCAATGATTTTTCCACGCAAGTCACTACCAAAAATAACATTACCTCCGTTGTATGCCTTGTAGGAGGAGAATAGCTTGCGATTCCCCTTCATGTGCTTCGAGCATCCACTATCCTTAATCCATTCGTCGGGCTCCAAATTTATTCCCGGACATATTTCATCGGTAGCTTGAGCTACAAGACATTTTTCGTCGTTTGCTTTGTCCGCTTCGTCTTTGTCGCTATCACTCCATGTTCCACTAACAAACGCGCTTTGGTAATCATAACCCGGTGGCTTTGGACATTCGCCAATGAGATGGTTTTGGCTTCCACATCTAAAGCACTTTCTTTTCCCGTAGTTATCATTCCTATTTCTTTGAAGCGATCTTCTTTCATCTCGTGGCTGTCTTGTGAATCTTCCTCGTTTCTTGAAAAATTTCCTGAACTCTCTTACGGCCATTGCATATTCTTCATCTTCACTATCGTCACTTGAATCGTCATCATCACTAAGTTCCTTTTTGGCTTTTAGCGCGAGAGATTTGATTTGATCTTTCTTGCTCTTGACCGTTTCCGAGTCTCTCTTTATAATTTCTTCATGGACCTTCAAGTTGCCGATAAGTTCATCAAGCGATAACGTCATCAAGTTCTTTGATTCTTCAATAGCCGTGACCTTTGCGCGCCATTTTGGATGTAATGCCCTAAGAAATTTCCTTACACAATTTTTTCTAGAAAAAGTCTCATCAAGTGCTTTTAAACTTGTGATAATAGTGTTAAATTTAGCAAATGCATTATCAATGGATTCCTCTTCAGGAATTGTAAATTGTTCATATTGTTGAACAAGAAGATCTATTTTGTTGTCTTTGACTTGACTATTACCTTGGTGAGTGATTAATAAAGAATCCCAAATTTCTTTTGCAGTTTGACACATAAAAATTCGTTCATATTCTTTGCGTGGTAACGCATTATAAATTACCATTTTAGCCTCATTATTTTTTGCTAGTTTCTTTTTCAAATCATCATCTTGTTTTTCAAAAGGTACAATTTTATATATTTTAGTTAAAGGATTATTTTGAATAGGGGGAAAATCACCATAGGTAATGACATGCCAAAGATCAAGATCTTTTGATTTCACATAAGTTTCGAATCTATTTTTCCAATAAAGAAAGCCATCACTCTCGAATAGTGGTGGTCTTTGCATAGATTGCCCTTCTAAATATTTTTCAGATTCCATAGATCATTTCAAGTTTTAAAATACAATTTATTTTAAAAATCTTGTTTGACGTGGCTCTTGATACAAATTGTGGAAAACTAGAATGGGGGGTTGAATAGTTTTACGTCTTTTTAATTTATTTTAAAAACTTTTTTTGTTTTTAAAGACTTAGATTCGAATTTATGTGAACTCAACTCTTAAACAATATGAACAAATATAAGTAGATCTAAATTAATAATGCAAGTAAAGTAATGAAATGAAATGAAGGATAGAGATGGAAAGATATAACCGCGAGACAAAAGATTTACAGTGGTTCGGATACAAGGACACCTTCCTTTCCCTACTCCACTCCTCGAGCACCTAACTCGAGAGTTTTCTTCACTATGTCAACAAGCTCCTTTATGGCGGAGAAAACCTTACACAACTTTAGCTTACACCAATTTTACGACACAAAGCTAAATGTCGAGTCCTAATCGTAGCTAGAACCAATCTCACAACTTCTATCACAACTTCTTCACGACTTCTTTACAACTTCTTCACAACCTCTTCACAACTTCTTCACATCGGATTCACAACTACTTCACGACCTAGCACTACTTATTTACTCTTCTACTTCTTCACACCTTCACTACTTACACACCTTAACTTCTTTACAACTTCACTACTTACACACTAATCTAGCCTAAACAATTATGTTCACACCTATCTAACAAATATACAAATGAAAGAATGATTTACAATTATGATACACCAACAACTTGGATGGAAGAGAAACACCAAGTTGTAATACTTCTTGTCTTGAGGGATAGAAGTATTCTTCTTTTGCACTTGGATGGTAGAAGCTTGGATCACTTAGAAACCAATGCTTAAGAGTATATGATCAAAGGATTTAGAAAGATGTAAGAAGAGATTTAGAACAGAAGGTTTGGGTGCAAAAGGTGAGGAAAAAGTCCAGGAATGAACCAGTATTTATAGGAAAAGCTGGGAGGCTAGAGGAGCGGTGCGGTCCCCTTAAATAGGGGGTCGGTCCCCTTAATAATTAAGGGGGCCGCCCAATCTGAACGTTGCCCAGCTTTGTCTTTTTGTGAGGAAGATTTTTCTAGAACATTTTTTGCCATTTTTGGTTGAAAATTTGAATTCATAAATTTATTATGGATTAAATATTTTCCTTTTATTTTCAAAAATGATTTTATAAAAGATATAAAATGTTTGTGTCATTTTATAAAAAATCTTGTGATTAAGAGAAAGTTCCTTTGATCATATAATGCATTAGGCATGTTTATTCATACCTTAAGTGATTAAGTTGCTAAAATAGATATTTACAACTAATACTAGTTTACATCATAATCTTTCGTTTAATGATTTTACATTTTGTGATTATCAAAACGTAGAGATATCGAAAAATATTAATAACATGTTAAGTCATTATTTATATCAACATTGTTGTTGTTGTGGTAGTTGTGGTTGTTGGGGTAGTTGTTGTGGTGATTAGTGGTCTTTTTGTCATCAAGCTTTCGTTTGTTATCACTGTTCCCTTGGGTGGAACTGCGCTTAATTTCACGATCCATCAATTCTTGGGCTATGGCAATGGCCTCCTCCAATGACTGAGGCTTTGATGCAGTCACATTTCCCTCGATGCTTCGAGGTAATCCTTCTGTATATTTCTCCAAATCCTTCTCAAGATTAGGAAAAATAGTTAGATATAGGAGAGAAAGCTCCTGAAACCTTCTATTGTATGCCTTAAGATCTGTTCCTTTCATAATTAGCTAGTGAAACTCATCCTCCAGCTTTTTGATTTCAGTACGGGGACAGTACTTCTTCAGCATTTTCTTCTTGAGATCATCCCAAGTAAGTTGGTGAGCTTCTTCTACACCCATAGTTTGGGCAGTAGAAGTCCACCATGACAGGGCATCTTCCAAGAAAGTCCCTGTAGCAAAGGTAACTTTACAGTCTTCGGTACATCCACATCTCACGAAAACTATTTCCGTACACTCAAACCAAGAGCCAACTCAGTTGCTCTCTCTGTTCCTTTAAAGAAAGTTGGTTTGCAGTTTATGAAGTCCTTATAAGTGCACTTGCGAGCTATAGCAGTCTCGCTTTCTCCATTGGGTCGGCTAGTGCTTCCAGGATGTGTGGCATAAATATGATGCTTGTATTAACTACATACTAGTGTCACATCTATACTATAGATCCCAAAGCTGAGACATAGTACAAAAGATAACAGGTAAATATCTTATCTAATAACTACCAGAAGTTCCTCCTAGTCGACTCTCGAGTTCGACTATCATACTGACGAGGACCTGCAGATACTCCTAGTACCGGGCTTGCATCTCTCCCACTGTTGTCTCCAGAACTGTGATCCTGCTCTGAGCTATCATCAGTTCTTCATTTCTCTTCATCATTTCGTCTAATAATTTTAATTCATTCTCGTAAATTAAAGGTATTTCCTGTCTGATCTGCTCATCACGCTTCTCTGCCTTCTCACGATTCTCGTCCAGCTTCTGCTTCATGGCTTCTTGACCAGTAACTAAATCTTCAACTCTATATTCAATACCCTCAATACGTTCTAAAGGCAACTCATCGAGATGGTCTAAAGCTGTCTCAATCTGCTCTTCTTTCCGTTCTAGTTGCGTCAGGAGGGTAAAAATAGTCGGCTGTAGCTCCTGTGCTGATTGCGAGCTTTCACCCACCTCAAATACTCGTGGCGGAGTCGGGATATCGGGAGTAGGTGATCGGGGTAAGGTGTGATACCGAGCGATAATGGCCCTAACTTCTTCACTAAGTTCAAATGGGACAGATGGGGGATGGAAACTCATAGTTGATGGTGGAGGTGGAGGTAAGGATGTTGGGACTGATGGTACATAAGTAGGTAGCATATAGGGATGTGGTAGTAGTGACGATGATGTAGGCACGGGAATTGTTTTTATTCGTGTTGTTCTCCGGATTCTGTCACGGAAAACTAGTGGTATCTCCGACGATGATAGAGGCGGTAATGACTCCGTAACTGAAGGAGAATCAGGCTCGGATGGCTCTGCGTCTGCAAAGGTGTGAACCCTCTCTGGCTTACATGTACGGGAACGGGTCATCAGGAAACGATGCGATATCAGGCATCGAAATATCCTCGGATGGCTCTTCTGAGGGTTCTGAATCCGTATCGTGTCTGAATACTGAAGAGACCTCAGGTACCACAGAAACATCTTCTGATGGATCTGATTCTGTAACACCCCAACCCGGAAATGGTAGAAGTATCACATTCTGGTGACAAATCAAAGCATTTATACATAATACACAGCGGAAGTCTTAAACAAAATTCAATAAAAGAAGTCAACCCAATACGGCTTAAGCCAAATTCAAGTGACAGTGAATAATCCAAAGGGAAGAAAAATGAAACTGAATCCAATCTAAACAAATGTCATAAATAAATGTGGTCATCTAAGGTAAAAACTCCATCTAATCTCTACTCTCATCCCATAGCAAAATTCCCAGCTCCTAGCTTAGATACCTGCCGCAGGAAAAGAAAATGCGGTTGAGCTACGAGAGCTCAGTGAACAGATATAACGGTAACAAAAGCAGTAACGGATAAAAGTACCAAGTAATCAGAATTTAGGATCATACAGGTATAATCAAAGCTAAAGAAACAAATAAGGAATAAGGTTTAAGGAAAAAAGAATAAGGAAAAGTAAAGGTAAAGGTCAGTAATCCTCCACGAGCCCAGAGACAGATAACATCATGTAATCATAATCACACAGAGGGGATACCTCTCAGGCAACCAGATAATATGAGGGGTGACCTCATGTATCAAATATGTATATGGAGTGATCAGCTCCCAGAGGTTGTGAAAGACGTGGATTGCACCCATACATCAGTCACCAGAGATATAATGTCAAATCATGTTAAATCCATTAATACAGAAACGAACCTAGGATGCATCCATACGCCCCCCAGAAATATATAGGCCATAATAACAGTAGTGTACACATAATAATCAGAGATGGGGATGGTGTGTAACATCACTCGAACACATTGGAGTCATGTCAGTGGTGCATCAATGACACGGCCATGTTACCTTCATGGCTAGGAAACGAACTTTGGCTCGGGTATCAAACTGAATGGTCAAAGGTCAAAGGTCCAAACTATAGCAAAGGTTCCAATAGACTAAGTCCAAATATCTAAGGTTCATGGCAAAAGGGTTCATGTCAAACAGTTCAGAAATAAATATCAAAGGTTCAGAATCTTCTAAATGCATATCAGAGTTCAAGACAAGGTTCAGAATAAAAGGATCATAGAAAAGAAAAGGGTTTAAAGAAAAGGTTCAAAGCAAAAGGATCACATCAAAGGTTCACAAACAGAAGGGAACATAGCAATGGCATAGGGAAATCCTAATACGAATCAAAACAAGAGATCAAGAGAAACGAAGGCACCTTACTGAAAAGGGCAGAATATATGTACCTTATTAGCAAAGCAGATAAACAATCAAGAAAACAAACACGGAACAGAAATCAGGGCTTCTCCTTCTTCACACCTAAAGGAGTAGAAGAGAATTACAATTGGTTCTTAATTATTCATTTTAGCTTGCCTTTCCATTTTAAGTAACTTTCTATTTTTAGCAGGTTTCCATATTTAGCAAGTTTCCTTATTTAGTAAGTTCCCACTTTTAGAAAGATTTAAGTACTATAACTTAGGTTAAGTCATAATTAAGCATATTGTAGATATAGGGTACCTTTAGCAAGTTATGATGGTTTAAGGTTACTTTTAGCAACTTTCCATAATTTAGGGTTCTAATTGTAAATATACCAAAGCTAAAGGTTTTAAATGAAACTATCACAAGTTACCTATCTTAAATACATAAATTATTCAGAATCACACCTTTTAATCCTTTAAGTTTCACAATTTACAGTTTATACCCTTAAGTTACTTAATTTACAAAATAAACCTTATAATTACATAATTCATGATTTAATCCCTATAATATTCATATTTACCAAACAAGCACCTTATTTTACAAAATTATAGAACATAACCTCAAAATTATATGTACTACGAATCAGATCCCTCAGAATTCAGAAATTACACATTTGGTCCTTTAACTTTACAAAACTTATAATTTAAACCATAATTTATTAACAATTACATATTAAGCCCATAAATCATCAAAATTACACATTACACCTCTAATATCAATAGTTACTCAGACAAACCTTAAGTTTCTAGAATTTACACTTTTAGTCCCTCTATTTAAATTAAATACAATTCGACCCCTTAATCAACCAATTAATTCTTTTCTTGCAATATTTACACATAAGACCTCATGTTATATTTTTCTTACATTATTACTGACCTAATTAACATTATAAAAATATCCTAAAAGTTTCAAAGTTGGCAAAACACACCCTTTTTATTTTAAAACCCTAATCGGTTTACCTTTAAATTACCAAACTAAACCTAATTTATCCCAATCATTAAACCAATCATTAAACAATCATGACATGCATTTATTAATCAGATCCATACCAAAAAACCTAACCCTAATTCATTACTAGGGTTTTTCTTATTTTTCTTTGTTTTTCATTATATCCTATTATACTATTAATTCAAAAACGAAAGATTTAAGCTTCCAAAAATCAAAGGGCTATTTTTCCAGACCTATATGATCATCATAGAACACGTAAAAATTATAAACCAACCTCAGAAAAATCATATAGTTTATATTTGGAATTTAAGTGTGTTTTAGCTCTTAAAAATTCATTCGATCTATTAAGCTTGCACGATTCGATTCTACCAATTTATATGAGTCATATATGATCTAAGTAACATTAGAAAAATGTTAAATCGAATTTAGAACGTACGGATTGAGTGTAGGGATTTTGTACCTCACAGATGGATAATACGAACAAGAAAAAGAATACCTCGATCGACCAAGATTCCTACAATCCAACTCTTATTTTCCTAGCTTGGTTACACCTTGAAAAAATCCAGAAAAATACCAAAGCTTGCCCAGAAATTCGTAAGGAGGAAGGGTCGATTTTTATGTGTCGACTTTTAGGGATTTTAGGGTTTCGGAATTTTAGAAAATAAAACAAATAGGATTTGATTTATATTATTTGTAGAACCGACTTAGGAGAGGGTATAGAACTCAGAATATTTTGCCCAACTCAGATAAATATCAAAAGAATTTTATTTGTGATTTATTTCCTATTTTATTTGGTCATTATCTCTTTTTAATAATTTTATAAATATCAAATAAATACCTAAATTAATATTTTCAATTTTATTATAATTTTAGGACATAAAAAAATATTAAAATGTTGTCTCAAAATTATTTTACTTCATATGTAGTTCGTTACCAGAGATTCGGAATTTATTTTGTGCTTTATAAGTGTTTTAATTAACTTTTAAGGTTTCAGGGGTAATTTGGTCATTTTATGTGCTTTCTAAATTTTAGGTATTACAACTTCTTCCCCTCTAAAAGAAAATTTTCGTCCTCGAAATTTGCAAAGAACAGAAAGGAACTAGAACGAAAATGAAACAAAACAAAGATATACCAGACGCCTTATCTGCCTGGTCACGAGTAGTCGAATAACCGCGATCAGAATTCGGAGGAGGAGGAAGATAATTCACAACAGGTGCCGGACTCTGCCTAGGACAATCCCTCACTCTATGCTCAGAAGAACCACATCGGAAACAAGCACCAGATGCCTTACGACACGCTTCAGAATGACTTTTCCTACAAGTAACACAAATAGGAGGGGGAAGCAAGTACTCAAATGATCCCCTCTGAGAATTCGATCCAGAACCCCGACTCTACTGATAACCCCAGGAAGACTCATCTTTTCACTGCCTCTGACTGTCGCTGCGCCCCCGACGATCACTATCCCGCCTAGAAGCTGACCTCGAATCCTGACCTCGCTGATCACGACCACGATCCACCTAATCTCGTTCCTCATAACTCCTACTATACCACCCCTTCTGGTCATATCCCTGGTCCTGGCGACTCCTATACTCCTGACTCTGGTCCTGACGACTCTGCTCCCTAAAGTTCACACGATTTCCATCCCTGTCTCTCTTATTCGAACCTGCTTCAGCAGCATGCAACAACTCAATGTTACGGGCATCATTCGCAACTGCAGCAACATCCTCATACTCAGTGTTCACAATACGATCCAATACCCACTTCTTCAATGCCCATTTAAAGTGCTTAGCCTGACGATGAGCATTACCCGTAACATCTGGCCCAACACAACTAGCCAACCTCATGAACCTCTGCATGAACTCCCCAGACGACTCTCGATCCAACTGACGAATAGTCCCATACTCTCGTTCGTACTTCTGCTGCTCAGACACCGGAATATAATGCTTATAAAATATGCCACAAAAATCCTCCCATGAGCAAGTGTCCGCGAAATCCTCTTCCTTTGCCTGAACATATGCTGTCCACCAACTCAGCGCATCGCCCTCCAACTTGAAAGTAGCCAAACGCGTCTTGAATTCGTCAGCACAACCCAAGACCCTAAACAATTTCTCGACATGAGTGATCCAGTCCTCTGCCTCTGTGGGAGTGGCAGCAGATCGGAAGGAAAGAGGTTTGAGCTTATTGAACCTCTCGATCCAAACATGAATACCAGT
Source organism: Artemisia tridentata subsp. tridentata (assembly GCA_021014915.2). NCBI lineage: Eukaryota > Viridiplantae > Streptophyta > Magnoliopsida > Asterales > Asteraceae > Artemisia > Artemisia tridentata. Next base: position 217,640,792 of record CP139508.1, read on the forward strand.
AGGTGGAGCATCGCCACCATCACCACCTGATGAACCAGCACCATTACCTCCTGATGAACCCGCACCATTTCTGATGTCATTGGTGATTTGGGTCACCAACTGAGGAAGAGCATTAGCCATAGCAGCGGCTATCATGGCCTCGAAGTCAGGGCCATCCTCTCCATTACGATAATCGGTATTACGCGTAGTCACCATCTGAACGATCACGAACATAAATAGCAGAACTAGGAAGAATAAAGCACGAAAGGAAAGACAAGCAGAAACCTAATGTCTACCCAAATCCTCACCAGTCAAAACTTAAGTCCTAAGGGTCAAATCCTCGGGTCCAAATGATTCACAGGCCATGGCTTATGTACTACAGGTCGCAGCCTGGGCTCTGATACCATAATTGTAACACCCCAACCCGGCAAGGGTAGAAGTATCACATTCTGGTGACAAATCAAAGCATTCATACATAATACACAGCGGAAGTCTTAAACAAAATTCAATAAAAGAAGTCAAACCAATACGGCTTAAGCCAAAACATAATTTCAAGTGACAGTGAATAATCCAAAGGAAAGAACAATGAAACTGAATCCAATCTAAACAAATGTCAAAAATAAAGGTGGTCATCTAAGGTAAAAACTCCATCTAATCTCTACTGTCATCCCATAGCAAAATTCCCAACTCCTAGCTTAGATACCTGCCGCAGGAAAAGAAAATGCGGCTGAGCTACGAGAGCTCAGTGAACAGATATAACGATAACAAAAGCAGTAACGGATAAAAGTACCAAGTAATCAGAATTTAGGATCATGCAGGTATAATCAAAGCTAAAGAAACAAATAAGGAATAAGGTTTAAGGAAAAAAGAATATGGAAAAGTAAAGGTAAAGGACAGTAATCCTCCACGAGCCCAGAGACAGATAATATTATGTAATCATAAACACACAGAGGGGATACCTCTCAGGCAACCAAATAATATGAGGGGTGACCTCATGTATCAACTATGTATATGGAGTGATCCACTCCCAGAGGTTGTGAAAGACATGGATTGCACCCATACATCAGTCACCAGAGATATAATGTCAAATCATGTTAAATCCATTAATACAGAAACGAACCTAGGATGCATCCATACGCCCCCCCAGAAATATATAGGCCATAATAACAGTAGTGTACACATAATAATCAGAGATGGGGACGGTGTGTAACATCACTCGAACATACTGGAGTCATGTCAGTGGTGCATCAATGACACAGCCATGTTACCTTCGTGGCTAGGAAATGAACTTTGGCTCGGGTATCAAACTGAATGGTCAAAGGTCAAAGGTCCAAACTATAGCAAAGGTTCCAATAGACTAAGTCCAAATATCTAAGGTTCATGGCAAAAGGGTTCATGTCAAACAGTTCAGAAATAAATATCAAAGGTTCAGAATCTTCTAAATGCATATCAGAGTTCAAGACAAGGTTCAGAATAAAAGGATCATAGAAAAGAAAAGGGTTCAAAGAAAAGGTTCAAAGCAACAGGATCACATCAAAGGTTCACAAACAGAAGGGAACATAGCAATGGCATAGGGAAATCCTAATACGAATCAAAACAAGAGATCAAGAGAAACGAAGGCACCTTACTGAAAAGGGCAGAATATCTGTACCTTATTAGCAAAGCAGATAAACAATCAAGAAAACAAACACGGAACAGAAATCAGGGCTTCTACTTCTTCGCACCTAAAGGAGTAGAATAGAATTACAATTGGTTCTTAATTATTCATTTTAGCTTGCCTTTCCATTTTAAGTAACTTTCTATTTTTAGCAGGTTTCCATATTTAGCAAGTTTCCTTATTTAGTAAGTTCCCACTTTTAGAAAGATTTAAGTACTATAACTTAGGTTAAGTCATAATTAAGCATATTGTGGATATAGGGTACCTTTTAGCAAGTTATGATGGTTTAGGGTTACTTTTAGCAACTTTCCATAATTTAGGGTTCTAATTCTAAATATACCAAAGCTAAAGGTTTTAAATGAAACTATCACAAGTTACCTATCTTAAATACATAAATTATTCAGAATCACACCTTTTAATCCTTTAAGTTTCACAATTTACAGTTTATACCCTTAAGTTACTTAATTTACAAAACAAACCTTATAATTACATAATTCATGATTTAATCCCTATAATATTCATATTTACCAAACAAGCACCTTATTTTACAAAATTATAGAACATAACCTCAGAATTATATGTAGTACGGATCAGATCCCTCAGAATTCAGAAATTACACATTTGGTCCCTTAACTTTACAAAACTTATAATTTAAACCATAATTTATTAACAATTACATATTAAGCCCATAAATCATCAAAATTACACATTACACCTCTAATATCATTAGTTACTCAAAAAAAAACCTTAAGTTTCTAGAATTTACACTTTTTGTCCCTCTATTTAAATTAAATACAATTTGACCCCTTAATCAACCAATTAATTCTTTTCTTGCAATATTTACACATAAGACCCTCATGTTATATTTTTCTTACATTATTACTGACCTAATTAATATTATAAAAATATCCTAGAAGTTTCAAAGTTGGCAAAACATACCCTTTTTATTTTAAAACCCTAATCGGTTTACCTTTAAATTACCAAACTAAACCTAATTTATCCCAATCATTAAACCAATAATTAAACAATCATGACATGCATTTATTAATCAGATCCATACCAGAAAACCTAACCCTAATTCGTTACTAGGGTTTTTCTTATTTTTCTTTGTTTTTCATTAAATCCAATTATACTATTAATTCAAAAAGGAAAGATTTAAGCTTCCAAAAATCAAAGGGCTATTTTTACAGACCTATATGATCATCATAGAACACGTAAAAATTATGAACCAACCTCAAAAAAATCGTATAGTTATATTTGGAATTTAAGTGTGTTTTAGCTCTTAAAAATTCATTCGATCTATTAAGCTTGCACGATTCGATTCTACCAATTTATATGAGTCATATATGATCTAAGTAACATTAGAAAAATGCTAAATCGAATTTAGAATGTACGAATTAAGTGTAGGGATTTTGTACCTCACGGATGGATAATACGAACAAGAAAATGAATACCACGATCGACCAAGATTCCTACAATCCAACTCTTATTTTCCTAGCTTGGTTACACCTTGAACAACTCCAGAAAAATACCAAATCTTGCCCAGAAATTCGTAGGGAGGAAGGGTCGATTTTTATGTGTCGACTTTTAGGGATTTTAGGGTTTCAGAATTTTAGAAAATAAAACAAATAGGATTTGATTTATATTATTTGTAGAACCGACTTAGGAGAGGGTATAGAACTCAGAATATTTGGCCTAACTCAGATAAATATCAAAAGAATTTTATTTGTGATTTATTTCCTATTTTATTTGGTCATTATCTCTTTTTAATAATTTTATAAATAACAAATAAATACCTAAATTAATATTTTCAGTTTTATTATAATTTTAGGACATAACAAAATATTAAAATGTTGTCTCGAAATTATTTTACTTCATATATAGTTCGTTACCAGAGATTCGGAATTTATTTTGTGCTTTATAAGTGTTTTAATTAACTTTTAAGGTTTCAGGGGTAATTTGGTCATTTTACGTGCTTTCTAAATTTTAGGTATTACAGATTCCGTCACCCGTCTAGGTACTATCGTGATGTCCTGTACTGTTGCGATATTTTCAATATCCGAGTCCGACATAAGAGTGATAGAATGGGTAGGGGAAGTCATATCTCTGTAACCACACGGTAAATTGTAAATATTTCACTATGTAACTAAATAATTAGCAATAAACATGTATAAATATCGTTTCAGTGGCATTGTGGCGCGGAGGACTTTGGTTAAGTTTATGAAAATTGGTTATAGTTTAGGTTTAAACCTTGTTCTCTATAACCATGAGCTCTGATACCAATCTGTAACACCCCCGTTTTCGATATACGCAGCAGAATATAAGTTGGGGTATTACTTCAAGTATCACAATCATGAAAATAGAAAACGACTCGAAAAGAGACGTTTTAAATAGAATTGTTATCATTCATTTATTTAAATTAGAGTTACATATAGAGGTCCCAGCGGGAAGTTTGAAATACGTTATAAAAGTTACATTATTCGTTGAATGATAACAAAATAAACACTCTTTTTAAGAAGAAAGTCCACAATCACTCTGTGCCAAGTCATACTTATAGTTACCTGAGATAAAACATGCTAAAAAGTCAACACAAAGGTTGAGTGAATCCATAGCGTTTAAAGTTATAATCAGTTGAACACAAGCTAAGTAGAAAGTAAATCAGTAATATTGCAGTTCGTTATATTGCCCTAAGTCTCATGACACTCAAAGCGTTAATTGTGTATCATCATAGTTATATGCTAATGATGTAAATTACTACATAATTAAATATAGTAATCGCGCCCTCGAATAGGAGATTTCCAGTCTCTTTATTGAACTCAAATAAAATGCATTTGGTCACGTTACTGTAACACAAAGGGGTTGTCAAACCCAATAGATCTATTCATTATATTCGCGCTCACCCGAAGGTGATTAATGGTCCATGATGGAGGGTATTTTAGGCAATAGGTAACTTAGGCAATATCAGTTCAGGATAGCATACAGAAAATACTTGTGTTCGGTTTATAGCATGTATCTCCCCACAAGTTTGGAAAACGTATAAAAAGTGGGAATATGAACTCACCTTAGCTGTCTGGATGGAAAACAAAGTTAAATAGAGTTGTTAAACGTCTCCAGCACGCGACCTGATTTGGTATGTCAAGTTTCAGTAATCGTATTCCAATATATATATATATATATATATATATATATATATATATATATATATATATATATATATATATATATATATATATATATAAATTTTAATGTTTGTTTCGTAACGTTTCGGTTGATAGTTAAATGTTTAATTGAGACAACATGAAGTCTTTTCAAAAGTTGGATAAGATTTTATCTTATTTCTTATTTTTATGTTTCCGTTTGTTTGTTATCGGGATAAATATATTTCGTTTATTAGTTTTTATTATAAATATATTCAAAATATATTTCTAATAATAATTATATAATGTTACGCTTTTTACCCTTATAGTTTCATATATTGACAGTTTATACCCCTGAACTTTTGTAAAATAATAATTTTTACCCCTGAACTTTCATAAAATGACAATTTTTACCCCTTAACTTTGGTGAAATGACAGTTTTTACCTCTGTAGTTTCAAAAATGACAATTTATACCCTCAGCTATAAGTCGTTGGCAAAAATAGTCCTTGTTTTAATAACTTTGCAATATTTAGACTTTTGGCCCAATAAAACTCCATCTTTCAAATTTGGCAGGTTTTACCCCTAAACGTTATGTCGATTTAATTTTTTTAAGTCCTATTTATAAAATCAGTCGGAGTTTTGGCATATTTGGCCCTTGAGACATTGTTGTCGTTTCATGCGACATCCTTTTTACATTTTTACGCCTTTTGAGCTTGAGAAAACGACACGACTTGCTACGACTCCTTTGTACAAGTTATATTAAATTTATAAACATCATTTCTACAGATTATGGGCTTATGAGCTTGAATCAATTAAAATTGTTGCGTTCGAAATAGTTTGCGATGGGCAGATTTGGGACACGAATAAAAACGAGGCAAAGCAAGGTTTTTACAATGTTCTTTTTCCTAATATTAGCTAGCTGGGTGGTCTTAATGTTGGCCAATTTTTAGAATTTTTGAGGGTCGTTTGGTGGTCAAAATATTTATGCAAAGTTGGGGCGTTGGGGCTGTTTTCGACAAAAATAACAAAAGAAAAATGATTAAGTTTTTAATTTTTAAGTGTTCTATCTAGTTTTTAATGCATGTTAACATGATAATAAACATATTTAATCTACCCCTAGAGTGTTTTAAGGTTCCTTGATTTGTATTACTTAAATATATATATATATATATATATATATATATATATATATATATATATATATATATATATATATATATATATAGATATAGGTTCGTTTGGTTTTGTTCGACAAGAAAGAAAACATCATTTTTGACCTATCTTTCTATTACAACTCATTTAGGATCATCTTTTAAGAGTTTTCAAGTGTATGAAAGTAATGAAATATGGTTTGATATACTTACTTGAATATTTATTCGATTATGGATATATGTGGCGAATTAGTTTGGAAATTGAACACCCAATGCTCTTCTCCTTTTAAGCCTTTCTAAGATATCTCTTTAGCTTATATTTGGGCTGTAGAATCAGTAGTGAATGAGGGTATGGCTAGTTTTGGGTGGGTTCGATTTGTTGTGAAGAAAAATAAAGATTATGGGTCGATATATATATATATATATATATATATATAATATATATATATATATATATATATATATATATATATATATATATATATATATATATGATGAACTCAAATAAGTACATTTTATTACTATCATTTATCCAATTAATTTGACTTGTTTTACTATATTATATATGAGGATTGATACTTAATCATTTACTTTTGTAATTCTCAGGTAAAAACAAGCATTTGGTGAAACTTAGCGATTTTGGACTAATAATGGAGCAAAACGTGCATAAAGTGAAAGTCTACTGACATGGACAAGATCAAGTCAATTCTGCTCCAGATGCGCCGCATCTCACTCACGACATGCGCCGCATCTCTATCAAGATATCACCAGATACGATCCAAGATACAAGAGGACATGCGCCGCATCTAATCATGGAGTTACGCCGCATCTTCTGGCGGTGTACGAATATTCCTGAATATTATAATCTTGGACCCCACGCGAAGTTAAGTACATGCGCCGCATCTACTTAGTAGATGCGCCGCATCTTCCCTCAGACAGAAACTATAAATACCCCGTAGACCAGACGAATAGAAAAGTCCGAAACCCTAAAACAGAAGACCGAACAGAAGGAACAAAGGACGAATTCAGTCAAGAAGGCAGCACAAGACACACCCAAATCAAAGATACAAGAGCTGTAAGAAGGTGCTGCATGTATTTAATTCATTAAGTAGTTTTGTTTTATTGTGTTAGCAAACTTTAATTCATCAGGATTGGTGGCTTGTGTAATGTGACAACGAAAGATTGCACTCCCTTTAATACTTGCTTTCCCATCAATTAAAGTTTATATGATGATGTCTTTGGTTACTACTTATTAGTGCATTGATAACCTCTGTGTTTATTAGTGGCTTGCGGGCATTTGACTGCGGGACATAATGTGGCTCCCACGGTTGTTTCTAAATTGATCACTTAGGAATAACTTTTAGACATAAGTAATCATTAAGGGTTTACTCGCCGATAAGATTAGGACCAACGAGAAAGGGTTAACTACATACACTTCATATAAAGCTATCAATAAAACAAGTGACAATCTACTTAATCATAAGGACAGCCCTCTTATTGTCTCGAGTATCTATCTGTGTACGTGTGTGCTACTTGCTGATTCGTGCCTATTGGTTTATTTTATTATTTAATTGCAACAAATCGTGCCAGTCTCTCAGGCTGAAACCCCCTTGCGTTAGATATTAAAATACTGATTAGAATAACTAGATAATACGTTCCACTCTTAGTGATCGACACTCTACTTACCATTATCTTCATACTGACCGGGTACACTGCTCGTTAAGTGTGTGTGTTATTGATAAGTCGGCTAAATATAAATTTAAAACTTGAGTAGGCATTAAAACTGCTAAACCGCAACGACACATCACGCGCATCAAGTTTTTGGCGCCGCTGCCGGGGAGTGAATTGTTATTATCTGTTAATTTGATTAGTATTTTAATTAGGTTTTTCTTTTTATTAGATTAATTGCATCATTGTATTATTTTGCATATTTGTTGTATTGTGTGTTAATTGTTTTCTTTTATTTTTGTGTGTTTATTTTTGTTTGTGTGTTTTAATTTTTTGTTTTTATTTTTCGTTTTTTTCTGTTCTGCTATCGTTGTACTGTGCTAAATCAAACGATACGGCGCATCTGATCTCTCAGATACGGCGTATTGCGTTTAATTTTTTTTAATACAACGCGTTTAATTAATTCGATACGACGCATCTTTTCCCCAAGATACGGCGTATCTGTTTTTAATAAGAAATTTTTTCTAAGCAATAAAGTAATACGACGCATCTGATAAAAAAAAATTTCTAAACGTTAACGCCATACGACGCATCTGCTTTATCAGATACGGCGTATCTATTATTTTAATTAAAAACAGTTTTCGAATTATTAAACAGATACGGCGCATCGATCTTTGTCGATACGGCGCATCTTTAATTATAATCAAAAATCTTATACTTTGAAACGTAACGAAGTAACGGCGTATTAGTTTTTGCTGATACGGCGCATTAAAATTTTTATAAGTATAACTAATTTTTGATTATTTAAACATACGGCGCATTTGATTTATCGAAGCGCGGCGTATTGCTTTTCTGAATAAAAGTTGACTTATTTTTAACATATTAAGATACGGCGTATCCCATTTATAGGATACGGCGCATCAACAGCAGATATCAGAAGCTTTTATTTTACTTTGATTGTTTCACTCTTCTTTTGCACGAGTAAGTTTTATTTCAGGAAGATGGACGATCCGGATATTACAATGGAAGAATATATCAGACTTGAAGAGGAAAGAGCCTTGAGCAATAATGGGATCTACGATTGGGAAAGAGCAAGATATGGTGCACAAGTCATCAAGGATAAAGAACCCACGATGGAAGAATACTTGTTATTGAAGCAGAAAAAGTCAGGGAGAGAAAGAAACAAATTGCCATTTCGACACACTTGGACTTTATCAAATGATGAAGATGAAGAAGAGTCACAAGTGTTTGATTTGAATGAAATTCCGGCAATTGTTTTCAAAGAAGCTTCTTCATCCGAAAATGAAGATGAATGTGGGACAATGGTGTATAGTGCTATTACTTGTGATTTTCCACCCGAGGTGGAAGATATATTCTCATCATATCAAAAACACCATGATAATATTCCCTCGGATGAAGATAATGAGTATTCTGATATTGAAAAGTTTGATGCTATTGCGTACGATAGCATACCGCAATTACCACAACAAACGGAAGTATTTAGGTGTGGAACGGATAAGCCAGATTTTGACCCAACGAGGGATTTTGAAGAAATCTGGGATTACTTATTTAAGAATGAAATTCGGGACGATGCTGAAATTGCAACACCACTAGTTGAAGATGGAAATTCACAAGATGAATTGGAGTCACTTACAACACAAAGTGGTACAAATTTATTTGATATTATTAATCCTGTTACTAATAATCTTGCTAGTTTTCCTAAACAGGTTGCAAAACAAAAAGATGATGAGGTGAAATTTATTACACTACCTATTGAAGCACCTGTGATCAACCCGTATTTGGTGGAGCTCGAGGAAGAATTTGGTGATGAGCTCTTAAACATTGCTATGATTGATGAAGATGATGATTTAGACCCTATGAAGTATATTGAGGAACTCGAACTTTTACTTGCTAAAGACCCTTTCTCATCTTCTGCGGAAGTTAAGGGACGCCTTACTACCAAAGAGACTAACCAAGAAGAAAGGAAACTCATTTTTCTTCAACACACTACTCTTTCAGATGGAATGGTCAAGTCATCCAATTTATCAACCAAACCGGGTAAGGATAGGAATGATGTACATATATTGCCAAGGTATGATCTTTATTTATTTCTTCCATCTTTAATAGCAAATTTACACTCTTTTCGTGTTTATTGCTACTATCACCCGCACTTGATCCCAAGTGGGAGGAACAACACCCTATTACACAGTAAATAAGGGTGGAGTCAGGCTCGTGACTCGAACAAAAACAAGCGCTTCGTGGGAGGCAAACCATGCTTATCTTTTATTTTATTATTCTGTTTTCTGTGTCGAGTCAGTCCAGGCCGCACGAGGATACGGCGCATCTCAATTCTGAGATGCGACGCATCTCCTGCAATGGTCATATCTTATTTTATTTTTCTGCATTTTTATTTTCGACTTTAAAACTCTTTATCAGTTTATTTTTAATGCGGCGCATCCCTGGTTAAGGATGCGGCGCATCTTTATTCTGATCCGTATTAATTCCAGGCTCGATACGGCGTATCTTCTTCAATAAGATACGGCGCATCGACTGACCTGATGATTTTCAGTTTTAATTTTTAAGTTTTATTTTTTCCTAACTACTAATGTATTATGCAAGTTTGAACCTTTCTTATCTTAGGTGTGTTTTAAAAGTGTTGGTGGTATTATAGTTTCCTGAATTTCCTGTGGATACATCAAGTATGAAGCTTTAACGTCCTAAATCCACAAGAAGTTGATTTTTGCTCTTATACTAATGGAGGATCATACCGAGCAAATCTCAGGGGAGTTTTTCTGTTCTAATTCTTTTATTTTCCAGTTTTTAACCTTTTATACAAACAACGAGGACGTTGTTTAACTTAAGTGGGGGGATTGGAGAATTAGAACACTTAACAATTACTTGTCCTAAACTTTTTCAAAAATTATGCTTAAAATGTGCTTAATATATCAAACTTAAAAATTTTTTAGCATGTTTTTGTTTAAGATCTAAGTTGCATAGCTGCACACATGACGTTATTTTCAAAAATTGTGATTTTTCAAAATTCACAAATCTATGAGTGTGCCGGTGACTTGTAAACTTTAGAACTTGGCTTGTATACTATTCGAGACCACCATAATGAGTATTATTTATATAATTGGAATGACTTGTCTAACTTGGTAAAATTCTAGGATTACACCCAAATAGCCTTTATATGTTATGTGTTATTAGCTAACTACACTGGTTAGTTAACCCCGTATAAACCCTTTTGTTACTCTCATTTTTAGAGTAAGATACCCCTAGAAAAACACTCAGAGCCATTCCTTTCGTTTCTTACACCTATGTTTAAAATGTTTCGTTACACCCTTACACCTTAGCCTACCCTATAGATTAGAATCCGTGGTTGGTTAATTGCTATAGGCAAAGTGTGTTTCCTTACATTACCTGTGTTCGTGTGCGTAATTCATTATCTTTGGTTAGGTCGGGAAATTGCACAATGCAATTGGAGTGAAAGTAAATACTGTATATTTTTGAGTTTATTTTTCGTGTGTTTACTACTTTCACTATTACCGTTATTTCTGAAAGTATGAAAAGTATGAATAAAAATTGTCCGGAAAGAAAGTTATAGTGATGTGGTAAAATTTTACACATCTTTGTTATGTATTAAAAAAAAAAAAAAAAAAAAAAAAAAAAAAAAAAAATCGAAAAAATAAGAAAAGAAAAAGAAAGAAAGAAAAGTTGGATGTTTATTTTAACCAACTTATGTAAAGTTATGTAAGTGGTCGATATCACCACTATTTGTTGTACTATATCTATGGATTGAATGGGAATTGGCAGTTATGGGAACGCCAATTAAGGTTTATTCTTTGATTAAGATTTTGTTGAGTATAATTCGTGTCTACCTAAAGCGTGTGTTTCAAGTGTTAAAGCGTGAGTTATTCTATGATATGAGTCTTATTCATGGGATGGTTGGGATAGTGATTAACCACACTTAGGATTTTAATTTATTTGTTTTGTTTTGTTTATTTTTATTTTTACACCAATTTATATCCCAAATGTTATCCATACCCTTTATTATTCTTTATCCAACCGAACCTTTGATTTATTGAGATTAAGGATTTGAGCAATCTTAAGTATCGTAGTCGTGGATTCGGCTATGTATTTATGATTTTGTCGCCCTTTTTGATATATTATTATTGGTGAAGTTTGGACCTATCTTTAGCCTATTCGAGTTAAGGATTTGAGCAATTGCAAGTATCGTGTTCGTGGATTCGATCATGTATTTGTGATTTTGTCGCCTTTTCTGGAATTTGAGATCGATAGTGATTAAGAATAATTAACCCTTAAGCCTAAAAACCCTTTTTACCGCTTTAGACTTGTTATTCCTTAGCTTTAGTGGTGGAGATGTGTATACTTGTCAAGCTTATGATAGAATATTCGTCGCGACTGGACAGTTAAACGATTAGATTTGCTTTTATCGACTTATTTTATTTTACTTCTAATTCGTTAAGTGTTTAGTTGTGTGATTATGAAATAAACGAATACATGCTTAAATATAAAAATAAATCCTAATACATTTTTTAGGATACATTTTCATAAATGAAATTCTAAGGTTTACTTGGGGACAAGTAAAGTTCAAGTGGGGGGATATTTGATGAACTCAAATAAGTACATTTTATTACTATCATTTATCCTATTAATTTGACTTGTTTTACTATATTATATATGATGATTGATACTTAATCGTTTACTTTTGTAATTCTCAGGTAAAAACAAGCATTTGGTGAAACTTAGCGATTTTGGACTAATAATGGAGCAAAACGTGCATAAAGTGAAAGTCTACTGACATGGACAAGATCAAGTCAATTCTGCTCCAGATGCGCCGCATCTCACTCACGACATGCGCCGCATCTCTATCAAGATATCACCAGATACGATCCAAGATACAAGAGGACATGCGCCGCATCTAATCATGGAGTTACGCCGCATCTTCTGGCGGTGTACGAATATTCCTGAATATTATAATCTTGGACCCCACGCGAAGTTAAGTACATGCGCCGCATCTACTTAGTAGATGCGCCGCATCTTCCCTCAGACAGAAACTATAAATACCCCGTAGACCAGACGAATAGAAAAGTCCGAAACCCTAAAACAGAAGACCGAACAGAAGGAACAAAGGACGAATTCAGTCAAGAAGGCAGCACAAGACACACCCAAATCAAAGATACAAGAGCTGTAAGAAGGTGCTGCATGTATTTAATTCATTAAGTAGTTTTGTTTTATTGTGTTAGCAAACTTTAATTCATCAGGATTGGTGGCTTGTGTAATGTGACAACGAAAGATTGCACTCCCTTTAATACTTGCTTTCCCATCAATTAAAGTTTATATGATGATGTCTTTGGTTACTACTTATTAGTGCATTGATAACCTCTGTGTTTATTAGTGGCTTGCGGGCATTTGACTGCGGGACATAATGTGGCTCCCACGGTTGTTTCTAAATTGATCACTTAGGAATAACTTTTAGACATAAGTAATCATTAAGGGTTTACTCGCCGATAAGATTAGGACCAACGAGAAAGGGTTAACTACATACACTTCATATAAAGCTATCAATAAAACAAGTGACAATCTACTTAATCATAAGGACAGCCCTCTTATTATCTCGAGTATCTATCTGTGTACGTGTGTGCTACTTGCTGATTCGTGCCTATTGGTTTATTTTATTATTTAATTGCAACAAATCGTGCCAGTCTCTCAGGCTGAAACCCCCTTGCGTTAGATATTAAAATACTGATTAGAATAACTAGATAATACGTTCCACTCTTAGTGATCGACACTCTACTTACCATTATCTTCATACTGACCGGGTACACTGCTCGTTAAGTGTGTGTGTTATTGATAAGTCGGCTAAATATAAATTTAAAACTTGAGTAGGCATTAAAACTGCTAAACCGCAACGACACATCACGCGCATCAATATATATATATATATATATATATATATATATATATATATATATATATATATAGAGAGAGAGAGAGAGAGAGTGAGAGAGATGGGAGTTAGGGTTTTCAAGGTTCTTCTAGTCATTTGTTATTGGGAAAAGAACATGATGAGGTAGCCCCAGCTATTTGGGTGCCACATGTGAGGAGGGGGAGGAAGGTGTTATGTGGAAATTCCCTAACCATTCAAGCTACCTACAAACTTTGACCTAATGTAAAAATCTAGGAGGCAATGTGATGTGGAGGTATGTTAGGGTTAGAAATAACTTATGGTATATAAGGTACTTAGGAATTAGTAATGAAATGATTTAATTTTATCCCTTGTTGGAATCGAACAAGGAAAAGAAAAAGAAAATATGGATCGAATGACATTATAGAGTGGTACCTTGGCTATGGGATGTTGTACCTAGGGTTTAAATGTAGTAACTAGTTAGATTTAGGGTTTGAAGTAAGTATTAGTTGATTAGGATAAAAATCTAGGGTTTACTTAATCTCTATATATATCAAATTGTATAGAAAAGAAAAGGAAAATGGTTTGTGCATAAAAGGGTGGTACCATGGTTTAACAAGGTTGTACTAGGGTTCAAGTAATGTAGGAAATATGTATTTAATGTTTGGTTAAGTTAATGAAATTTTATTAGGGTTTAAAGTATATAAAATGCAATTTTTAGTTTTTCATGCATTGGGTACTTGTACATTTGGTTTAAGGACTTGTACTTATATTTAGTAAGTTTAAGAAATTTATTTTTAAAGTTAATGCATGAAGTACTTGGACAATGTGCTTTAAAATGAATATATTTAGGGTTATAATGGGATTTTAATTAATATTTAGTCTTTATGCTCAAAGGACTTTTACTTTGCCTTGAAATACTTGTGCACTTATATTTTATAAAAATCATGTATATATTAACTAGGGTTTGTGATTTTATTACAAAAAAATTATGATTTAATGAAATTAGGGTTTGTATCGGGAGTTAAAGTAGATTTAGGGTTTTTGTGCTTTAGTAATTTGTACCTTGCTTTGATTGAGTTGTACTGTAGTATTTTTAGGGTTTAATTATTTATTATTGTTGTTATAATAATTTTAGGGTTTCATGGAAACTCTAATAGATAAGAAACGTTTTTGTTTAAACGTACGTTAACGAATTAACGTAAAGTGGCAAATGAGATATCGTAAAGTTTAATACTTGACATATGGAAATGTTTATATAAAATAAACATTAAGTAAGTTGTTGTTGGTCTGCGTGGGAGCACGTTTATCGAGGATGTGAGTTACGTCACATTAGATAATAGTCATAATCAGATAGAATAATAAAAAAAATTATTCGTAGAAAAAGGTTAAGTATTCTTTATTAAGAATATGAGATAGTTTATTACAAGGTGAAAATTTTACAGTGGTTACACTTCACATCTTCAACTGGATTTGAGGTCTAGGAGATGACACAAATGCCATGTTCCCAGTGCTTGAACTAGCACTTCCAGCTTTCTTCACATCTTGTTCAACAATTTTGAAGTTGTTGTACAAGTCATTCAGACTCATTGAATAAATATCTGGCTTGTTTTTCCAGACAACCACATGCATAGCCCACTCTGCTGTTAGACTTCTTAAGAACTCGGAGTTTAAATCTTCTTGAGGTATTTCTACACCAAGAACAACAAGTTGGCTCACAATCTTCTGAAGCCTGTTAAACATGTGATCCAGTGATTCATTGGTTGTTGAAGAGAAGTTTTCAAAGTTCTGCTTGAGAAAAGTCTTCTGGGTCTTCTTGGTGGCTTCATTTCCACCATACCTTGCAACAATGGCCTCAAATAATGACTTGGCATCTTTCAACTTGCTGAAGTTTAAAATTTGATCATTTGGAATGGTCAACATCAGCATACTTCTGGCCTTGAGGTCATTCTTCTTCTTTACTCTATCTTCTCCAGTTGTTGGGTTGGTATTCACAGTTGTCACTACTTTATCATCAACTGTTGATGTAGTGGTTGTAGGCTTGAAAGAGTTTTGTTGATATAAATAATGCCTAAACACGTTATTAATATTTTTCGATATCTCTACGTTTTGATAATCACAAAATGTGAAATCATTAAACGAAAGATTATGATGTAAACAAGTATTTAGTTGTAAATATCTATTTTAACAACCTAATCACTTAAGGTATGAATAAACAAATGTCTAATGCATTATATGATCAAAGAAACTTTTTCTTAATCACTAGATTTTTTATAAAATGACACAAACATTTTATATCTTTTACAAAATCATTTTTGGAAATTAAAGGAAAATGTTTAATCCATAATAAACTTATGAATTCAAATTTTCAACTAAAAATGGCAAAAATGTTCCAGAAAAACCTTCCACACTAAAAGAAAAAGCTGGGAAACGGATATAAGGGGCGGCCCCCTTAATTAACAAGGTGGCCCCCTTAATTATTAAGGGGACCGACCCGCTCCTCTAGCTTTCCAGCTTTGCCTATAAATACTGGTTCATCCCTGTACTTTTTCCTCACCTTTTGCACCCCAAACCTTCTGTTCTAAATCTCTTCTTATATCTTTCTAAATCCTTTGATCATATATTCTTAAGCATTGATTTCTAAGTGATCCAAGCTTCTACCATCCAAGTGCAAAAGAAGAATACTCCTTCAACTAGAGAAGAAGTGTTGTAGTTTAATCCATATTGTTTTGTAGTTGTTTAAAGTATTTGATAAAGTGTTGTGTAGTTGTGATAAGTAGATCTAAGTGTAAGTAAGTAGTTGTGTTGTAAAGAAGTAGTGTAGAAGTTGTGAAGCCATCGTGAAGAAGTCGTGAAGTAGCCGTGAAGAAGTTGTGAAGAAGTCGTGAAGCCGTTGTGAAGAAGTTGTGAATAAGTTGTGAAGAAGTTGTGTAGAAGTTGTGAGATTGGTTCTAGCTACGATTAGGACTCGACATCTAGCTTTGTGTTGTTAAATTGGTGTAAGCAAAAGTTATGTAAGGTTTCTCCGCCACAAGGGAGTTTGTTGACATAGTGAAGTGAACTCTCGAGTAGGTGACTCGAGGAGTGGAGTAGGGCAAGGAAGGTGTCCTTGTAGCCAAACCACTATAAATCTCTGTGTTGTTGTTTGATCTTTCCATCTCTATCTTTCATTTCATTTCATTTACTTTACTTGCATTGTTTATTTACATTTACTTATATTTGTTCAGATTGTTCAAGAGTTGAATTCACATAAAGATCGAATCAAAGTTTTAAAAGGTAAACAAAAGTTGTTAGGAATATAAATATTCAGTTGAAGACTCGGTCACCCTGAGCACTCATTTATA